>OX467711.1:57164256-57799256 GCA_950111635.1 Agelastica alni | reverse complement strand
AAAAAATATTTTCTTATTGTATTGAACAAAAAACGTAACACTTCACCGTTTAGTTTTAAATATATAATAATTTAAAATATTATTTATTTACTAATTTCAACCAGTTAATTTTTTAATAGGTAATGATGTGGCAACGTTGTGCGCTCTTTATACTCCACAATAAGTCTGCCTTCAATGTAAGGTTTGTCACATTTTTCTTTGGCTTTTTGCACACTAGAAGTAAAATAGAACTTTTTGGCTAATTTTTTTCTTTTATAAATTTTCCTGTGTCTTAATTCTTAAGGCATTTTTTTTATTTAATATTGATTATTTGTAAAATATAAAACGCGGTGTAAACAATACTTAATATAGGCAAATATAAATAAATCATAACGTATTCGGAGCAACGTTGCCAGATCACCGTAAATTATTATATTTGATGGTATGTGTAAGTATCCGTGTGTCGAGAATTCTAATTTCTGACAATAGGAAATGCTCAGACTGCACTATAGCACGCTGGAACTACCTTAAATATTATGAATGCGTTTAACTGAACGACAACATATAGTATAACGCGTAAACTCCTTCTTCGTCAGCCCGTGTCCATCTATTGTCGGATATAGGCCTCTTTCAGGTTTTTCTATGTTCCGCGATCTCTCGCTAATCTCATCCATTGTCCCCCTGCCACCGTTCTTACATCATCTATCCATCTCTTTTTCGGTTGTTGTTCCTCTTGGTCTCCAGAGTGCCGTTCTCTGGGTCTATCTAACTGGATCCTGTCTCGCCACATGTCCGATCCATTGCCACTTCTGGCTTGCTACCCTTCCCACAACATCCGTCACTTTGGTTCTATCACGTGTCTGTTCATTTCGTATTTTGTCCCTTAAGGTGACTCTTAGCATTATTCTCTCCATGGCGACTCTTAGTTGCTCTGCTGCTCTTCGGGTTATTGCCATAGTTTCCAAGCCGTAGTTGTAAACCGGCAGGATACAACAGTCGTAGGCTTTCTTCTTTAGTTTTATGGGTACCTTTTTATCTTTAAAAATATAGTTCATGTTTCCAAGTGCCACCCATGCCAAATGGATCCTGCATTTGATTTTCGCATTTTGGTTTTCTTTGCCTAGCTTGATTTTATGTCCTAAGTATATGCAGTGTTCTACATTCTTTACGGTAACGTTGTCATGGTGATGTTACATTCATTTTTGCTTATTATTTTGGTCTTGTTTAGGTTCATTTTTAGGCCTATTTTCTTGGATGGTTTAGCTCATTCAGCGTAAACTAGTTCGTATATATCATATGTTAATGTTAATCGAATTTGAACTGAGTATTATTTTTACAGTGCGCTTTATATTTTCATACTTGTGCACGAATTTTTAACTTAGCATTATTTCTGTTACCGAAAGACCCTGAGCTCCACTTTGATCACCCTGTCGAGTTTGCCTAAGCCCTAATTTATATAAATTAGCCAAAAACCTTAGGTACTAGATTCGAAATGGTCCCTCAAACCAAAAGTCCCAATGTTCAGAGATAGCCGATGAAGTCTGCGTACAAGAACCTAACGCAGAGCGAACTATATAGTTTCTTCGTTGGTGCTTTTGAAAACTATTGGTAGTACGTTCAAACTATCGATTTCATTTCAATAGTTCAAACCACCGATGGTAACCAATAGTTCTCCACCACTATAATCGTTTTAAAACCAGAAAAGAAGAAAGTTGGCATATTTCTTAACGATTTAGAACTTCGATTTTAAAATTAATAATGCAAATAATTTTTTATTTCCAAGAACTAGTTTCAACAGTTATTTTTATTAAAACACAAGGTGTATTTTGTTTGAATGTATTTTTTTAATATTTCGTATCTAAAACCACTAATAATTACTGGAAAATGCAATTTTGCAAAAATCTGAAATTTCTTCTTCTTAGGTTGCAGCCTGGTGGCTGGTTGGCAACAAATTTCGGCAGCGTATCCTCCATTCACTGCGGTCCTCAGTCGCTCTTTTTATATGACGCGCACCCTAAGTCTGTCATCATTTGTTTTAAATATTCTTTCTTAAGTCGACCGTATCTTCTATTGTTCCTTCGATGACGGTGCTCATGATGTTCTCATGCAGTAGTATGTGTCCAATCCAATGAGCTCTTCTGAAGGAAATCGATGCAGTGAGTGTTCTTTTCTCATTAACTCGTGCTAGAATTTCTACATTTGTTTTATGATCACGCCAGGATATTTTGAGCATTCTTCTACATTTCAAAGGCATTCAGTTTATTGAGGTCTTTCTCGCTGATGCACCAGGTCTTAAACCCATACAGCAATACACTCCATACCATGGTCTTTAGCATGCGCTTTCTTACTTCCAAATCCATATTCCAAGACTCGAATGTTTTGGGTTTCTTAATGAAGGTTATCCTAGCTTGGTGTACTGATAGGTTATTTCTTGTGTCGATTTACCATCAGTAGTTATTTTACTTCCTAGGTATCTGAAGGTTTTAACGTTGTTCAGAGGCATATCGCACTGTATTTTATTTTAAAAAGTTAAACTATATTTTTTTCTGCTTTAATTATTTTAAATTAATTTATTTATTTCAACTTGACCATCTATTTTTTTCATCTTTTTCACCAATAATTTTAAAAAAATATTTTTTATTAAATTGGAATTATTTTAAAAGAGAATTATTTTAAATATATCAATTTATTTGTAAAAATTAAAACACATAGGGAGTATCCTTTGATACAAACTCGGTTTTTTGTTATTAGTGACAACTTTATATATAAAAATTTGTCATACTGACTTAAGATCATCATATCTAGAGAGATAAAAATATTCAGAGGTGTTGAGATTAATGAAATAATGTATCAACATTTCGTGAAAATAAAATACAGGGTAATTAATTTTAAAAAAGTTATATGATTGACTTTTGTTTTGATTCCAGCTCTTGCAATATTTTGTAAATAAACTAGATGAACATTATGCATAAAAAATGAATGTAAGGTTAATAAATTTAATGTATACAAGAGCTTGCAATAATTTTCATGTATACCTCAAAATGAATTATGAAATACCCATCGTGTAGGGCAGATTATTGCTGATACAAATTTGAAACTTTATGTGTGTCTCATTTACCTGATAATATGGACTGTACCTTTGAAAATAACTTTATTTAGTATCTTTATTTGACGCATTAATGCCGTTCCCTGTATGTGTAATTCCTTCTTAAAATATTAGTGATGTTTGTAATATATTTATTTTGTTAAAAATTATTTTTATTAACAAAATACAAGGCTAGTTTAATTTAATATTGTATTTTTAATAATATTATGTTGAAAAGATATAAGAATTTTCAGCGCTGAACAAAAATCTAAATTAATACGAAATATCTGTGATACCTACAAAATCTTACATCACTAACATTTTACTTATTTTTTTAATTGTCACCTTTTTTATTAAAAAAAAAGAATCGGGTACGTTTTTAGTCAGTTAAAATAGCTGAATTTATCAAATAAATCCCAACTAATTGTATTTCTGGCTAAAAATGAAAGATAATAAAATGGGAATGACGATTAAAATGTTAATCTATTTATTTGTTTAGACATGAATTTACAAAAACGTTTGGTAATTTGTTAATTTTTTAAATGTTTATTCCAATATTTTATAGTTTAAATGTAATTCAATTTTAAAAATTATACATGCAAAACAATTGGTTGACCGTCAACAATAAAGAAGATTCTAAAAGAATAAAAAAATCTATTGTTAAAAAATTATTTTATCATAAAATGTAAAGTAGTTTTTAGAAAAATAAATAATAATAAAAAAATGTACCATCATCTTTGTGGCAAATTCAGTATGACTTAATAAAAATATTCTGACAATTTTTGATTAAATGAAGTTAACACACCACTTTAAATTTTGTATAGTAATTTTTTTAAACTGTTGCATGTATGAAGATTATTATTTCAATTAAGAAAATTGACTAATTAATTTGTTGATTTATAACTTGTAATGGCTCCTAGAGATAGCAGAACACCATCTCGTAGAAGATATCAAAACAAGCATAAGCCATAACTGCAAAGTAAGCATGTACAAGATCATCACTGTAAACCGAACGGCGTGTTAAAAAAGTTTACATCCCTAGAAAGTTACAATAAATTATAGTTAAAAATAACTAAAAAACACGCTTTTAGAGTTAATCAAACTAAAAAGTAAAAAATAGTTCCTAAGATAAGAATAAAATTACTGTCAAGAAAATTAATGTCACTGATCTAAAAGCGTGGGGTACTTTGTATGACACTTTAAACTAACTCTGCGTTTCGGAATGAAAGCACCCCACGCTTTTAGAACAGTGACAATAATTTTCTCGCCAGTAATTTTATTCTTATGTTAAGATTTATTTTTTACTTTTTAGTTTGATTAACTCTAAAAGCGTGTTTTTTAGTTTTTTAGACTATAATTTATTTTTCGCTTTTTAGTTCGATATTTTTGTTTACTCTTACCGAAAATACCTTAATACAATTTAAAAAAATTATGTATTAAATGGTAAAATCACAAAAAAAATGCTGGGATTCGAACCCAGGTTGCCTGCGTGGCAGGCGAGTATTCTACCACTGAACCACCGATATGATAAACTGTCTTGATATTTGTTCTGCGCGCATGCGTAGTTCACGCACTAGTTTTATCTCTCTTATTCTCAAGCAAAGGATTCCTGAAGAAATTTATTAATCCTGGCGAAAGTAATCAGAATAATCAGATATTTTGATCAAATTATTGCATTGTTGCGGTCTTTGACAAGTGTGCAAAGTTTAAATTAAATCTGATTGCTTAAAGTAGGGCAAAATCGAAGCCAAGACTCTGTTACAAACATACATACAAGCAAACAAGATACAGGTGAAACTAATTTAAGCGTGTTAAAAATAATAAAAGCGCTTTATCCATTAAAATAAAGATTAGAATCGAACTAGCGCAAGCTACTCTTATGTGGTGATTATTTCAGTTTGAGCCTCCTAACAAGAACAATTTGATAGAACGCTTAAACGTTTAAAACTGTTTGAAGCTAAAATCTGAATATTATTCAATGAAATTAAAAATAAACTATAAAAGATGTCCTTTTCGAAGACCAACACCATAGTTGAAAAATCTGACACATTGGTAAGGGAAGTTTTCTGTAGTTAGAACTAGTAGGGCAATAAATATGAATAATATTGAATATTATATAAACCTCGCTCTCTAAAATTTGAAAATTTATTTATATCTGTCAAATGGTTACGCCCATAGTTTACTAAACATTATATATGCAATATTCGAAAAATGCGTGAAAACTAGACTTAATGATCATCTGAATATGCATCAAATATTACACAAAAATCAAGTTGGCTTTAGGAAAAGTAAAAGCTCCTCTGACGCAATGTTCGAAGTGGTAAACTCAATAAAGGATAGCTTGGAAAAAAAACAACAAATGTATTGCAGCCTTCTTAGATTTAGCAAAGGCTTTTGACACAGTCCCACATAATGGACTCCTTGAAGTTTTGGAACATGGGGTTGGAAGGTGTTAAAAATCCTTAAAAACTATCTTAATATTAGAAAACAATTTGTAAAAATTAGAGATTTATTAAGTGAACCCCCTTGAATATACAACTAGGCATCCTCCATGGCACTGTATTGGGGCCTTTACTCTTTATTATATACATAAATTTACTACTACGTCTGAATACAAGTAAATCCATAATCCCATATGCAGTTCAATTGATATTTTTTTTGTAGTATGAAATGGTGTTTTTATTTTGTTTTTGATAAATTATGAATACATACACTTAAAATATTGAATATTGAATCTAACTAAATCATTTAAGTAATCATCATCATTAGCTTAACAGCCCGTTCTGGGCCTTGGCTGTCGTAATTTTGAGCCTCCATCTGGTCTTATCTGTGGCAGCATCCTTCCAGTTAGGTAGACCAATACTAGTTGCATCGTTCTGGACGCTGTCCTCCCATCTGAGCCTCGGCCGTCCTCGTATTCTGCGACCCTCCGGCTTTGTAGACAGTATTTTATTTGACATTCTGTTTCCGTTTTTATGCGAGTAGTTACTCTGATTTATAAAAGATTGTGCCCGATTTGTCGATGTTTGGTTTTTGCACTACAAAAGCCAATCAAAGAACGCAAAAGGCAACGATTGAGGATGTAAACAAGGCAAAGAATAAGTATAACAGGTTAAAAGGTGTGGCAAAAGAGGTTGTGACAAGAAAGAAGTTGAGTGATAAAGATGAATTTGATAGAAGGTTATCCGACAATTACCAAAACAATATTAAAGTCGATAAGAACCTCCAGGAGTAACAATAGTACCTCGCACTGGAAAAAATCAGAAACCAAGATGGTAGTATGGTAAAAGGAGAGGAATGCGTATTAAAGAGATGGAAGGAATACTTCGAAAGTTTATTTGAGAGAGAGGATACACAAGTACAGGCTCCATTCGGAAACATGAGTGAAAATTGCAATGAAAGTGAAATTAGTACGACAGTAATTGTGGAAGCGTTGAACAGTATGAAATTGGGTAAATCTGCTGGGTACGACAGGATAACAGTTGAAATGCTGAAGGCTGGACAAAACGTGGTAGCTAGTCTACTGTACCGCCTTTTTAACCTTTGTTGGAGGAGTGGTAGCGTACCAGACGACTGGTGCAAGGCTGTTATCGTGCCACTTTACAAGGGAAAAGGTTCACAGCAGGACTGTAAGAACTACCGAGGTATTGTCAATGTATTGGGTGAGTGGTAGTTTAATACGAGCACTGAAATCACTTTACGAGGATTCCACTGCTTGTGTCAGGATAAATGGAGCTTGCACGGACTGGTTTAACATCGAAAAAGGTGTGAGACAGGGATGTGTGGCTTCGCCATGGCTGTTTAACTTATACATGAACAATTGTTTAAAAGATTTAAAAAAAGTGCGTATGAATTAAAAATGAATGATTTGATCGTCAAATGCCTTCTTTACGCCGATGATCAAGTCATATTAGCGTCATCTGAAGAGGAGTTGCAGGCGATGGTTAATGTTATGCATGATGCCCTGAAAATCAAAGGAATGAAAATAAATGTAAGCAAAACGAAAGTAATGGTTTTTAAAAAAGAAAGCATGGCAAACTGTGGAGTTTCGATTGAAGGAGAAAGAGTGGAATAAGTAAATTTATTTGTGTACTTGGGTTCAAAGTTTACGAGAGATGGAAAGTATGACAGTCACATTGAGCGACGGGTGTTGGCAGGAAGACAAATTAATGGCGCACTGCATAGCTTTATGAATAGACAGAAAGTTTTAAAAAAGGCACGTCTGGCTCTGCATAGAGGTGTGTTGGTTCCTACACTTATGTATGGTAGTGAATGTTGGGTTTGGCAAAAAAAGCATGAAAATAGGATTATTGCTGCGGAGATGAGTAGTCTGAGAAGTATAGCCGGAGTGACTCGGTTGGATAAAGTAAAGAATAGTGGGATAAGAGAACGCTGTGGTGTAAAAGAAGATGTGGTTACAAGGATAGATAAAGGAATGCTTAGATGGTTTGGACATGTAGAAAGGATGGATGAAGTAAGATTGACAAACAAATTTATAAGGCAAGTGTGAATGGACAAGTCGGTAGAGGTCGACCTCGGAGAACATATCTCGATCAGATCAACATTATTTTGAAGAAAGGCCAGGTCAAGAGTACCAACAGCCGACGAGCATGTATGAGAGCACTGATGAAAGTAGAGGAAGCAAAATATGTGTGTAAAAACCGTAGCAAGTAGAAGGAAGGGGTCTCTGCCTACCCCTATGGGAAAAAAGCGTGACTTATGTGTGTACGTATGTATGTACTCTCAAGTGAGATGTTAATGAGCAAGCATGCCAGACCATCGCCATGCCTTAAACCAGGGGTCTCCAAACTACGGCCCGAGTGCCACATCCGGCCCGCGGACAGATTTTATCTGGCCCGCGGATAGCTAGCATACTTGAAAACTCCTTTTAGAGAACATATTTTTTATAGCAAATTAAATTTAGTTTACTGAAGTATTCTAATTTTATGTTGAATAATTATTAATATGACATCTATGGTCATGGGCTAACTACTCATAACATTGTTGTAGGCTTATTGTTATTGTTTTTGTGATAAGTTGGATAAAGAAACACAGAATTGTAATGAGTAAAGACATGTATAATATGCAGACAATTTAACTTCAGTATATAATAACTAACAAATTATTGAAATGAATCCAACTAACATTTTATACATTTTAAATAAAAACATAACTTATAACAAGCATAATGACATATGAAATACTAATGAGATTTATGTAATTGAGATTTTCCACTGACAATAGTTTGTAGTTATGGACTAATTTTACTTGTACCAATTATTAAAAGAGATTTAAGATGCTCATTAGTTAATTTAGAGCTGTAAACATTACTTGTGTACTTCATTTTGGAGAAGGTCTTCTCACACAAATAAGTAGTACCAAAAACAGAAAACAGCCCACGAGCAATTTTATGCAAATTATCAAATTGTGTCAGTGGAAGACTCTTATAAAATTCCAACAAAGATGAGTTTTGATATTTGTTCTTAATTATATCACTGCACTGTAGATCAATCATTTCCATTTGAAGTTCCGGGGCTAGGGTTTCAATGTCAGTATCATAAGGATTCTGAAAAATCTTAATTTGATTCGCAATGGCATCAAAGTCCGAGAAACGAGTATCAAAATTTATTTTCAAAGCACTCAAAGTTTCGAATGCAAAATCGATAGGAAACTCAGTCTCAGTGGTGTGGCTGAATATTTCACATGTTTTAAAATGTGAAAAACATTTACTTCGTAGTTGTGATTGAAACAGTATCAATTTCTTCCGGAATGATTTGATATTAGTGTATAAATCAGGAAGATGCTGGTTTTCTCCTTGCAATCTCAAATTCAGTTCGTTCACATGTTTTGTCAAATCAACATAGAATGCTAACTTCCACAGCCATGCGTTGTTTTGTAATTCAGTAAGAGGACGATGCTTTTCATTCAAAATTTTTTCGATCACTGCTCGAAGTTCAAAAAGCACTGAATGACTTTCCCACAACTAAGCCAACGTACGGCAGTATGATAAGGTAAGTCATTTTCTCCAATCTCTTCAATAAATTGTCGGAATTGTCGGTGATTCAGCCCAAAAGATCTGATAAAATTAACAGTTGATATGACTGGTTTCAGAACTTCAGACATATCCAAACATTTTCCGCACAAAGACTGTTGATGAATGATACAATGTAAGACTAATGGTTTTGAACCACCGTCATTTTCTACAGCCTTTGACACAAGAGCGACCACTCCTTTATCTTTCCCACTCATGTTTTTGCCTCCATCAGTTGTAATACATTTCAAGTTTTTCCATCGAAGGTTCTTTTGATTAATGGCCATTTCAACTCCTTTAAAAATATCTGTACCAGTAGTTGTGCCATGAATACTATACATATTAAGAAGTTCTTCATGCACTTCATAGCTTTTATCTACTCCTCGAATATAAATCAACACCTGAGCAGTATCTGACACATCCGTTGACTCATCCAAGGCCAAAGAAAACCACTCAACATGTCCATTTTTGTCGAACAGTTGAGAGGATATATTTTCAGCGATGTTTTCTACCCTTCGAGCCACAGTGTTTGCTGACATACTGACAGTTTTTAATAAATTTACCTTTTCAGGGCACATTTCTTCGGCTACTGCAATTATGCATTCTTTGATCATTTCTCCATCGGTGAATGGTTTTCCACGTTTTGCAATTTCAAGAGCCATACGAAAGCTGGCACGAGTTGCAGCCTCTTGTTCAGTTTTGAGTTTTGTAAATGAAGATTGCTGCGATTTCAACCCGCGCTTCATAGCTTCGAATTTTTCTGTCCGCAAACTTCCTGTATATTTTGAGTAATTTTGAAAATGTTTTGTTTCATAATGACGTTTAATGTTATATTGCTTGAGAACGGCTATGCTTTCATTGCAAATCAAACATAGCGCCTTGTTACTGGACTCAATTACGAAATACTGAATGCTCCACTGATCTTTGAATTTTCTGCATTCACTATCAATTTTTCGCTTCTTTTCCATACTACTAAATCACACACAAAAGCAACAATTCACATCAAAATACTGTTACAAAGATGTCTTAAACTTAAACACGCACAAACACGTTTTAAGGAGGTACGCACTATTTTATTTCACAACAGTGTCGTAGGAACTGACTTGTGGTTGTCCCTGTGCAAAGTACACCTGAGACCCCAAGCTTGGATCACATGGCAAGCGAGCACTTTGTTCGTCTGCCAAGCTGCCAAAGCCCCAGGAGCAACTTGAAGAGTTGAACCTGCCACCACCCCCAGTACTCATTGTACCAGGCTTACTCTCGAACCGAAACCCTGAGGTCCAAAGGTGGCCGATGAAGTCAGCGCACAAGTACCTAACGCAGTGCAGGGCACTATAAAGTTAGAGTCTTAATGACTTGTGGTTGCGCCACTAGCCTTCTTATATATTCCAATTACTGCCATCTAGAAGTGAGTGGAAGACACCAGAACTATCTCGAACCAACGAGATTATTCTGATTATTCTGCTATTAGCGCCATCTGTTAGCGATAGAAGGTACTACCTATTTCCGCTTGTGTCCACCAGATGTCTTGTCACGTTACTCCTCATGGCTCGTACTCTACGACTAATCTAGAAATTACAGATAATGACAGGAAAATTAATAATATGCAGTGTTGCCGTTTTGCAGCCTTTTTTAAACGTTGCGTACTTTTTCGGATTTTTTTTTTATTAGTGGACTATTTCACTTTTTACCACCGGCAACAATGATAATATGGTTTTGGCCCTCAGAACTTACTGGAGTAAGCAGTATGGCCCTAAGGCTGGAAAGTTTGGAGACCCCTGCCTTAAACCATTGTATGTTTCAAATTCGGTGGATAGATTGTTTTGTATTCTAACCATGTTCACGATGTTTGACATGGTCATCCTTGTGGTCTATAAGCTATTTAGGAATGAGCAGGTCGTTTATAGCCTCATAGAGTCGAATTCGTATAATGCTGTCATACGCTGCTTTAAAGTATATGAACATGTGATAAGTGTCTATATCAAACTCTAGGATTTTTTCCAATATTTTTCAAATGACAAATATCTGATCAGTGGTCAACCTTCCTGCTCTAAATCCACCCTGGTACTCTCCAAGTCTGTCTTTAACATATGGTAGTAGGTGTTGGTAGATGATACTGGACAGAATTTGATAGGGAATGTTAAGAATTGTGATTCCTCTTTAGTTTTTGCACTCTAGTTAGTCTCCTTTCTTGTGCAAGTGACAGATAATACCCTTACTCCATTCTCTTGGCATTATTTGGCCAATCCAGATTTTAGAAATTAGCTCATTTAAGTAATACTAAACTAAAAATTCCCAATACTATTGATTTAAGTGTGATTACCTCTGAAGCATTTTACAAGGTCAATTCATCTGATTGATAGGTCAAAAAATCTCCCTTAATATGACCACCATAGAGTAGTAAATATTTGCTTTAATATGACTATAGAGCAGTAATAAATCCTCCTCTTGTATGATATATGCGAGGTCAGTAATAACCGTGTTGATAGTTATATTTCTTAAGAAAAAGAGTACTTTATTAATATTCTTAAAAAGTAATGTTTTAAAAAAAAATAATTAACCAACTCTTTTTTCTGTTGATTTCATGGCAACTTAAATTAAAAGTGTTTCATTATTTTAATATTTTAGGTACATATAATAAAACTTATTGTAACTCATTTAACTCTCGATTTTTAATACACACCATGTATAATAGCATTTTCTATGTATCTGAGGGGGTACTTTAATACTTTTTTTAAATATTGCTAAATATTTTCTAAATATTTCAAGAAAATACTTAATCTACTTTGCTCTTCCCAATAACTAAATTGATGAATCCCTTTATGAAACACTAAGCTAAAATGTTGCTACAAATATTTTATTTTCTTAAAAATTGAATTTCGTTTACGAAGACATTTTTTGTATGGGCATGGTAGGTTAAGGTTAAATAAATGTGAATTAAATTAACAGAACATAAAAAAAACATTTATATTATGTTCACTGTGTTATTAAGGTACAACTTAATTTAAACATAAAAAAAAACAACTTTATCATTTCTTTCCCGATTTTTTAATACCACCACCTACTAGAGGTCCTTTTTGAGAAGCCTTGGCTTTGGCTTCTTGAAGTGCCTTTTGTTGTTCCTTCATTTTTTGTTTATGAGCCATTTCATCATCATCCAGTTCTTTAGTGTCCTTTTTAGGTGCTTTTAAAGGTTTCTTTTTACCACCCTCACGACCAGACATGCTACAATTTTAAACATTTTAGTTTGTTTTTTAAATCGTCACGTTTATACGAGTAGGTACATACCTTGATAAAATAATACATACCTTGATAAAACTTTGCTTTATTTAAAATAACTGTTAAAACTATTTTGTAGGAATAAAAATTATTATTATTAATTTTAAGACTGAAGTTCTAAAGCTTCAAGTTAAGAAATTTGTCGATTTTCTACTTCTTTTTCTTTTCTGGTTTTAAAATCTAAAACGAATGTTGGAGAACTATCGATGTTACTAATGATTGCAATCGATGGTTTGATAAATCGAAATAAAATCGATAGTTCCATCTTTTCAATGGTATTAACGAAGATAGACTACATATTATTAATTCAAAATGAACGTCAAAACCACTACTCAAATATTATTGTCATTTGAGCACGAAAGTAACAAACAAAATATAATTTTTACCTGTAACCAGAGATAGAGATAAAAGTATGTTACTTAATCTCTTGCCTCTATCCTACATACCCTTGTAGAAATATTCTTCGTTTTTAGTTCTTACACAAAATAATTCTTCTTTTTTTTTAAAAATAGGAGCATAGAAGCTCATTTTGGAATCAACAGGACAAATTTCATACTAGTAGAGTGGTCGATTTAAAAACCATATTACTATATATAAGAACGTCTACTCACATAACACTCACAACAGACGTTGTCCGATCAAACCACCGACATAACCTTTGTCGGTGGATCAAACAGCTAGAATTAACAAATTAAAGCAAACACTTCTCCATGAGTCCAAATTTTGGCGGAAAATTTAAAGGTAATTAGTCAATGTACTGAAGTAGATATAAGATATAAGAACTCGGCACGCTGATCAGTCTCACCCATTTACTCTCAAGATTGACACTACAAGGACCAATCTTCATCAAGAATCCTTCTTTTACAGGGCTGCTACGGAATGGAATAAGCTACCAAGATCAGTTTTTCCAGAGAACTATGACCTGCAACTTTTTAAAAAGCGTGTCCACGATCATTTCCTTTCTATAATCCTTTCCCCTTCTAATAGTCGCAGTGCGGGCCGTCCGCGGCCCACACGATAGGTCTACCCTTTTTGAGACTATTTTCAAAAAAAAAAAAACAAGTAAACCACTTCGGTTACTTATTTCTGGTGTGAGTTCCGGAGTGGAATGTATTCCTGTCCTTTACTTTACCAGAGACAGGCTGTCTCTGACTTGTAGTGGTGGTACAAACAAGCTGTTATTTTTTAGTAACAGCTCTGTTACGTTTCTGTTTCCGTTTTTCCTCTCGCTTTCTAGCAATTGGTAGGGGTGATTCGTGAAATGTGTAACGTAACAGTAACAGGAAGTCGCGGAAGCATGCGCTATTTGATTTGACGAATGAGAGCGTGGTTAGAGTTGGCCGTCAGATAGACGTCAATAAAATTGTTGGTACTGTCAGCCATCAGCTGTGCATTTAAGTTAAAGTATTCATAAAGTTTGCTGTTAGATGCGTAAACTATATAAATAAATATTTACTGTTGATAATAAGTGTCAATAAAGTGCAGATCATTGATAAAAATTGAAGTAAGTAATAATAAATAATTATTCGAATAAAATATTTCAGTATTTAGCTTTTATAAATTTTGAGGTTGACTTCTGTCACCCTAGTGTCAATTAAATAAAATACAATTTTCATTAAAAAGAATTATTGTTTGTTATAAAAAATCATTTCAAATAATAATATCTGACCCATTTTTTTTCAGAATATTATTTTAAAATTGCTTATTAATAAGGTGAGATGTAAAATGTTACACATCATATGCGACTACTGTAAGGCTAGCTCGTTTTTTATAAGTCTTTTGAGTCTGGACAATATGAATCAGAGACCTATAACCTTTTTTTTGTTTTCTATTTGTATTATGTGTAATTTTGTTATTACAATGTATCATGTTACATGTATATTTTGTTTTCTAATTGTTGCATTAAGATTAATTGTGTTAATATTTAAGATAAAATATTTTAAAAAGGCCGCATTGGTGATTAGTGTACCTGCCAACCGCCTGGGGCGTTCAAACTTGATATTGCATTGCCACGTGGGTATCTACTGTAGACTTGTTCTTTTGGTGGTGACTCTTGAAGATAGAAGATGTGTAGGTAAAAACCTTTTGATTTTACAAATTTACATTGATCATTGTTTTAACATTTCATTTAATATGAATATATTTGAATTCACTTTTAAATAAATATTGTAAGAATTCAAGATAAAAAATATAAATCTATTTGACCTTCCAAAAATTATAAATAGGTACGAACACAGGGGTCCAAAAAGTAATTGGTAAGTTTAAAACACAATTTGCTAAAATTATTTTAAATTATGTGTTAATTAAGCAAAATCTATTTCCAAAACTCACTTTTACAAAATTATTCATTGGATGTATCTTAGGTTAGGTTAGGTTAGTCTTGACCACGTGGAGACTAAATTTGCAAATTATTACTTTTTATTACTTATTACTTTTTTTCTTAAATTTCGCTTTGTATTTGGTACTTTCTATAAAAAATATTAGATGCGGTTATAAAATAATTAATTTGGGCAAATTTATTCCACTTAAAAAATCGAAGAAAGTTATAACATGATGACCAAAAATCACCAAGAAATGAGTAGATATGATTTAAAATTTTACATGCACTACCAACTGATACTTTTTAAAAATAGTCTTTACATCTTTCTTCAAAACAAATCAGCTCATGTAATTTTTTTTTCCAGGTTGATTATTACGAGGAATATTTCACTTTTCACCAGTCAATTTGGTAAGTTTTTCATAAAAAACCATTCACTGAAATCTAGTTTTTTTTTGCCACTTTTTCATTTTGTTTTATATTATACTAATTTTATGATGAACAAATTATCACCAAGAAATGAAAGTAATTGATTATAACTTTACATGCACTACCAACTGAAGAATTTCAGTCTTAATTAAGTAAACTGCCTGGAAAACAATTTTGTACTTATTTTTATTATGTTGTAGGTGAAATAAGATGAATTCAACTGCAGTCAACACAAAAGAAAAATTAAAACTTAAGAGATTTAGGTAAGTTAAATAAAAGGGATATTTTAAGGGTGTTTGTTTTAAATAATAATTGCTCAATTGTAAAATTAAGATTATATTTATGTTGTAATAACAATATTTTTTAAAATGGCAATGATTTTAATGATGACTTCATAGTTCAAATGAATTTATTTGATTACAAATTGCATTTTGTCTTTCGCTCCTATCTGAAATTGCAAATTTACTTAATATCAGTTTATATTATTTTATTATATTTTTAATAAAGTATTTTATTTTAGGAAGCTGCATTTTGGCACAGCAGTAGAATTATTGATAAAGGTAAATTTTTTTTTTTCTGTAGTATATGGTAGGTTTTATGTAAGGGTGCGAATTTTTACAGTTAAAAAATTGTAAATTTTGTTATATTAAATATGATGTGGATGAAAGGCGCATAAAGGTGGGGTTACTCTATTGCGATTACCGCGATACCACTGTGAACTTATATGGGCTCAGATCAAAGGTGAAGTTGCGAGCAAAAATACTTTTAATTTAAAAGAAATTAAAGTTTTGTTAAACGAAGCAGTTGATGGCATAACGTCAGATAATTGGCAGAAGTGTATCAAACATGTCATAAAACAAATGATTGGCTGAATACGATTTTTCTTTATAATATTTTGTGAGTAAGTCGTGATTTTTTTATTTTAGTTTGCTTTGCTGCCAATCACCTTTTTTAGAAGTCCTGATGATGGCATTTGTGTCGAAAGTGCTTGACTAATTTTATCAACCTATCCGGAATCAGACAGAAATATCTTGAATATTCCTAAAACTTGTAGACCTTAAATACGTTTTTCATTCCTCCTCAACCTTTAATCACTCCGTGTGTACACACCTACTACTTAAATAAATTTAAAATTCTATCTGATTTGTGATTTTTGATGTTAAAAAATCAAATGCGATTTATACCAACAAATTTTTTCATACTTGCATAAAAAATTAAGATAAAAATGTATTTTTTACAATTTCAAAAACCTTAACAAATTCATTTAAAAATAAATTGTACCCGCCACTGGAATTACCTTATCTCTTCCATTCATTAAAATTTTGCTAAAATTCAAATTACTACATATATGAAATCAACCACCTTTTTTATTCACTTAAAATTTATATTTAATGCTATTTAAAAGATGAAGTTTCAGCATCTAGAAGCATACCTTCTCTGGTGTAAACTTCAGGTACAGTTATGTGATTTAATTTATGGAGCGGGATGTTTGCCTTAAGAAACTTGCTAGCATCTTCTACAAAAATATTGCTTTTCATTTTTGCTCGTTTTTGGAGGAAATTTGGTTGCTAGGAGGGTCTGTAGTAGACACCTCCATTTGCATTTGTTCGTCTGCGAGAAGATTGCCTTCGTCGCAGATGATTTTAATGTTTTTAAAATTTTGGTTACTCATATAGTTCCCACGAGTAGCTAGAGAAAAAATGATCGACTACGGCAGAGCTCTGCAAAATATTACCGGGAGGTTGCCTGGTATCCCAGAGGCTCCGTTTGCGATATCTGTTTGGGGCAGGCACAGATATACATATAGTACGCCGCTTGGCACGGGTCGCATGACACCTTGAGCAAAGCCTGATGATCGCGGTAAGCTTGGCTGGCTTAAAACAAACCAACCGCACCCGTATAGTTTGAATACAAGGAAGTGAGCTCCCTTGTACTCAAAGGTAGTAATGATATAGCCGCTGCTCTATATCATGTCCTTAGTTGATCCACGGGTGTTTATTCTTTTACATTAGACACCTTTCCTGTAAGCCAGGAAGTTCCCTATCAGCCATTGGGACGCGCCGTGTTGGGATTAAGGACATCCCCACACAGTACAAAGATAGATAAAATAATGCATAGATGGTTTGGACATGTTGAAAGGATGGATGAAGGAAGATTGACGAAACAAATTTATAAAGCGAGTGTGAATGGACAAGTAATGGTCGACCTCAGAGAACATATCTTGATCAGATCAACATTGTTTTGAGGAAAGGCCAGGTCAAGAGTACCAACAACCGACGAGCATGTATGAGAGCACTGATGAAAGTAAAGGAAGCAAAAGATGTGTGTAAGAATCGTAGCAAGTGGAAGGAAGTAGTCTCTACCTACCCCTATGGGAAAAAGACGTGACTTTATGTATGTATGTATTTCCTAAAAACAAAAAACCGTACCTTTAGTTATAAGCAAGATGATTTTATAGTTCAAATGAACTTACTTGATTACAAATTGCATTTTGTCTTTCGCTCCTATCTGACTATTTAAAAGTATAAAAATAAGTTAATAGAAAGAACCAGACTGACTTTTTTCTTTTTTGCAGACAATGCATAATTGCACTAACAGATCTAAATAGATGGTACACATATGAATAGATGCTATTAAGAAGTTGGATTTAATTTCTAAGGTAATGTATATTTAGTAGATTTAGTAATGGCATTGTCATAAAACATGAAATTTGTATCAAATTCATTCAATGCTTTTTGATTTTAATTGAAGAAATAGCGATATATTATACATCTGATTATATGTATTTATATTAAAAATAATTGTACAGTAGCTTGGCGGGCGAGAGATCACAAAATCTGCGCACAACGAAAACATTCGAATAACGATCCGATCGGCGACGACGAAATTTTCAGTAATCGTGAGTCTCGAGTACAATCGGAGGATGAAGTTTACGAATGGGAAGTATATTCAGCCGAATATTTGTTATTTTAGAGGCTAGTCTCCCGCCAAGCTACTTCTGTTGCGCTGTACCTACATAGTTAGACTTGAATTTTTATTGTTAGGGACCAAAACATCAAAAACACGACAGTTGCCGAATACCTACTTAAAGGTAAACAAAGTGTTCATCTAGAGGGGGAAAGCTAAATATACGGTCTTAATCCCGACTCCACTCTAATCATGTAGAAGGAGGTTATGGGTGTTGGTTAGTGATGTGTCATTCGTTCATTTTAGCGGGATTCGATCGATCGACGAATCATATTGAAAATGATTAAATCTTTTCAATCGATCATTGAAAACTGTATGCAAGCAATCGCACGTGAATTGACTGAGACGATCGTCGATCTCTATCAATTCCGTTTTAGCGGTCTGAACGTTTCAGCGAATGAGCGAATGAATGGCCAGACTCCAGACGGATTACGAATACTGTGAGGTAGCCCAGTATAGATTTGAATTTAAATGAATTGTGTTGTCTTATTGTTATTTTTATATTTAATGTTGTGATAATAGTATAAATATTTTTTATTTTATCATTGTTTTAAAAATTAGAAATAGTCAGGGATTTATTCTTGACCTACACCCTAATGTGTCATTATAAAACTAACTTTTCTGCACTATTACGAAGTTTTCTGGGCTATTTGCAACAGAAATGATACAATCCGCACCGCACGCCACACGACTGGTTCACATTCAGATAGTCTGATTCGATAGCGTACCTATTATGCATATTGTTCCTATCCTATCCTTGTTCTATACTCAATGCTACGTATCTATTTCGCTCTTTTTTCGTTCGCCCAACTACACTTAACCACCGATCCCACTGAACGAACAAATTAAGCAGGAAAACAATATAATTGTTTGGTTAGAGTATGTTAGGTCGATATGATATGATTCATTTGATGATTGATAGATGTCTGCTAAGCCAGATTCGATCATTCGATTTTTGAACGTGATCGATTAAAAACGATCTAGTCGTTCACGAATTACACACCTCTAGTGTTGGTTTAGTTTTAGTAGTGGTACGAGTGCATTGGTGTGCGGGTGTTTTTGTTGCAGTCATTTTTTTTTTATTAAAAATGGGTAGACCGAAAAATAAGAACTCTGCAAAAACTAAAATAGTAATTGCTAATGTAATTAAATTTATGAACAACGAGGCAAAACATGGCTTGCAATTTCCAATTGATAATTATTGTCGCAGGGTGGATGCAATAGTAATATTGAGAAAGGTGTTTTATAATGTTCATGATAAGGCTGAAAGAGTAGAGACAGATAAGCAACCTTGTATTTCATCTCCAAAAATACAGAAGGCGTTGCTCCAGAAGTTTCATTTCAGAAGGACAGGAACAAGAATTATAGAAATCGTTAATAATTTTCATATTATACGGAAGCAACGACCGACTTTAAAAATCAGTTTTACAAGAAGTACGCACTGCACAAGTAGGTTTTGAAGGTGGGCAGTCAGTAAGAATAGTACTTTTTAAATAAGGTTTTCTAGGGCGAGACACCCGATCATAGAAATGTATTAATTGAAAGTTCTGATGTGATTTACTCTCAATTTTAATACATTTTCTGCTACATAAATATTTGGTAACCATAACAAAACATTTACGATACGCCACTGGTACCCCATTCGGTATGAATCGGCACTGCACATTGCTGATTTTGGGAATATGGCGGGGGCTGTTGATAAATCTTTTTTTAACCCTGATGATATGCATGCACCACTCTTATTTCTATGAAGAGTATATGCCAAAAACTGATGACAACAAAATATATCGTTAATTAACTAAGTTATTGAACTAATGATTTAACATCGTATATTTTTTCTATTCTAGGGTAGATGTTTCTCAAAACTATTGCCCAACACTATCTTGAAGACTAGAGGATAATTCTGTGTACAAAACGAGAGTATAGACTGCAGATTGTCAGCTAAAGAGGTAAACAAATTTTATTTGATAATTTACCAAAGTAATCAACAGTAGTTCAGTATTAATATTGAAATATACATTTAACACTGATGATATGCATGCACCACTCTTATTTCTATGAAGAGTATATGCCAAAAACTGATAACAGATAAATGAATTGTCAATTACCAGCTAATTAACCATTGATTTAACAGCATATTTTTTTTATTCCAGGATACAGTGGCGAAGCGTTCATGTAACCACTGTTACCTTTGGTAACAGTTAAAAATCTTGAAAATAAATATTTTATGATTACTGTGAAATAATTTTATTTATTTGTTTACCAACAGCGATAATAATAGTAATTCAGTAAATAGCCAATTAGCCGCACCAAAATAATACGCTCTATACTGGTCGGAGCCGGCTCGTGTCTGGTCGCGTGCTTTAGTTCAACAGCGCTAGAGCGTGGGCGTGCTGCAATATTTTGTACGCTTGTTACCATATTTTGTTTTGGTTACTCACTCGTTAGTACTCGTTTGGCTGCAGTGTGCGTGCAATTAAACATGGATGAGTGCCGCTGCGTAATCGATCAACTACTTGAAAAGTCATTTTCCTTGTATAATTTTAAAGAAAAAAGGGAGATCATTAAAAGTGGAAGACCAACGCCTATTTTAAATATTTTAAAAAAGGAATCAAAAAAAGTAGTTCGATATTTTAAATTTAGTTGGTATAGTGAAAACTCTTGGTTATGTGGTTGCAAGAAAAATAGACTGTATTGTTGGCCGTGTCTTCTGTTTTCTGCAGAAAAAAATGTGTGGACCAGCAGCGGAGTCAACGATTTAAACAGTTTTAGAGTTCTAAAGAGGAGACATGAAATTTCTCCGATACATGTGAGATGTGTAGCCAATTTGATTCAGTTTGACAACACAAGAATCGAAAGTAGTCTTAACCAATCTTTTGAAGCAAATATTGCTAAATTTAATGAAATTGTAAAAAAAAATAGATATATCGTTAGCACACTTATAGATGCCGTATGTTATTTGGTCAAACAAGAATTACCGTTTCGGGGTCATTTTGAAGGGGAAGACTCTGATAATAGCGGCAATTACAGGGAATTGTTAACATTAATTGTTAAAAAAGATCAAAAATTTTGTCATCATCTAGAAACGTCAACTGTTTTTTCGGGAGTTTCAAATGACATAGATATACAAAACGATATTATTGAAGCCATATCTACATTTATGATTGATGAAATTAAATCAGAAATTGCCGAAGCAAGTTTTGTAGCTGTTATATTGGATAAAAGCACCGATGTTTCAAACCAAACGCATCTTTCGATCGTATTTAGATATGTTTGTCCCGACGGTAATGTTCGTGAAAGATTTTTGAAATTTGTTGATGTTAGTGAAGAGCGTTCAGCGGGACCGTTATCGGAAATTTTGTTTAGTGTGGTAAATGAGTTTCAGTGCGGAAATAAACTAATTGCACAGACTTATGATGGTGCGGCAGTAATTAACGGGCAACACAACGGCCTACAAAAACTGGTTAAAGATAAGTATCAAGAAGCAATTTTTGTCCATTGTCATGCCCATAGACTCGATTTGGTTTTACAGCAATCAGTGGAACATATTAAAGAGTGTAAAATTTTTTTTCAAACGTTATCGGGGCTCGCTGCATTTTTTTCAAAATCGTCCAAAAGGACTGCTGCTTTGGATAAATTAGTGCAAAAACTTTTACCCAAAGTAGCAGCAACCAGGTGGATGTATGCTGGTAGACTCGTTGAGGTTGTTTCTCGTATTCGTTCAGAGCTTCTCGAACTATTTAAAGAGATGCATACTGACACAGCAACATGGGATAGAGATGAAGAGACACGAATTTGTTCGAAAGGCTTTTACTTTACATTGCAAGAATTTGATTTTAATTTCTTTTTAAACTTATTTGAGATTATTTTACCAAAATCAGAAATTTTGTTCGATATTTTACAGAAAAAAATGTATGACATTGGATTTTGCACGAGTAAAGTTAATGAATTTCTAGAATTTTTGCTATTAGAGCAGAATAATTTTGAAAGTCTGTGGTCAAAACAAGAGAACTTTGTAAATGATGATGTACCCAATAAGAGGCAACGAATTACAAATATTAACAATGACACAGAGACGTCTTATCGACGACTTTTTTTTAAAATTTTTGACACCATGATTATTCAACTTAAAAACAGATTTTCTGACTTAAAGCATTTAGAATGTCTGGCACTATATGATTTTGACAATTTCAAAAATTATGCAAAAATATTTCCAGGTAGCGCCTTTTATCAACTTGTAAAGCTATATGGACAAAAATTTGACACAGTAAAGTTAAAAACAGAATTGACAGTTCTTTATAATGATCCAAATTATGTTCAAAAAAATGTGCAAGAATTTTATAAATATTTAAAATCTTCGGAGCTTAATAATGCATTTCCGGAAGCTTTTAAATTGGCAAACTTATTTTTAACAATTCCGGCTACAAGTGCATCAGGTGAAAGAAGTTTTTCAGCAATAAAGCGTATTAAGACATGCCAAAGAAATGCTCAATTGCAAGATCGAATGTCGTCACTTTCTTTAATTTCCATCGAGAAAGGCTTTTTAAATGAATTAATGAAAAAATCCTCTTTTTACGAATCTGTTATTAACATTTTTGCAAATAAAGGAAATCGCCAAATTGACTTAAAATATAAACAATAGTTTTTAAAATATGTTTTTCCAACTTTATTATTTTTGTAGTAAAATAGTATGTTCAGTTTTTTTTTATTGTTGTTTTATATAATGTGTTTTATATATTGTAAACCATATATCCTGGCAGAATAGATAGTTTTCAAAATCGCCTTATCCAAAAATACTTGCTAATGGAGCTAAAGCTGTTTAAAGATGGTGCTGTAACATGGGGGATGATCCAGATAGAATACAATTTTGCGAAGCAATGATGGATAACTGCCGCCGAGACCCCCTTTTGGTACAAATCATTATTTTTTCTGCTACGGTATTTTCAGTAATAATGTAACAAGAGAGTGGGAATAATTTAACAGATTTTTTGAAAACTTGTTGCCAGGCAATAGTCACGAGAGCCCGCAGGGCTCGAGTGGCTTTTTCCAAATGGCAACAAGTTTGAACAAAATCTGTCAAATTATTTTCTAATTTATGGAACTCGCGAGTTATATTTGACTAGATTAATTTTTGATTCACAAATTTTTACAATAAAAAAGATCAATAAAATTATTAATTATATTTGAATGATGTTCTTGGTTCAATTGTAAGTATGGTTTAATCAAACTTGCAGAATTATGACCAGTGACTATCTGACACTTGCTAGGCAAATAAAAGCTACAGTGATTATTCTGAAAATAATCACAAGAGATTTATTACCACTATAATAATGACATAATTGGTTGAAACACCCTTGTGACAAATAAAGAAGCATTTCATTGGTTTTAAGAAACGTCAAAAAATAATCAAGGCAATTCACTGGGAGACTGTGTAAATCTGTTTGCAGATTTATATCCAGCTATTAACATATTGTATGTTCTTTGGGCGAATAAATTATGTATAATTTTTATAGTTAATCTCAAAAATAAACCTACAAATAACTTCTCAGAAAACACTGAGGTAAGAGGCTACATGAAAAAACAATATTTCATTTATTTATTTAATAAATATATCCAGACAGCTAAATATAGTTGATTTAAGGAAATCTAAAAAAATAACTACATAATTACAAACAGTTCTTAATACTAAACAAAACCTTATAAGGACAAAAAATCAAAGTACAAGTACATAAAATAATTTTATTGCCTATTATTTAAAAAATACTGTTAGTGATAAATTAAATGAAGAAATATTTCCTTTTTTTTCTTAAAAATTTTGATACATTTTCCAAATATACATAATCATATGCTCTTTGTCTAAAACCATATTTCGAGTTAATCTTTTTTTATATGAATTTTTTTGTTCCTTATTTATTTTTCACGCAAATTACTTTTTTCTTTTTTAATTAATAAGAGTATAAAAATAATAACGTTAACAGTAAGTCATATCACGGTTAGTCAAACTTCTGAATAATTGTTTTTTGTTACCCCACAAATAAATCTTATAATTACTCACTCCTCTGTGTGTCACATTTTTATTTGATATGGGTCTAGGTGGTTTACATAATGGAAGAATCTGACATTGTACATGTGAGAAAATATGGGAAAATCACGTAACGCGAGGTGGCGCTGTTGATGACAAAATATCGGACCGAGGTGTGAACAACAAATATTCTGCCATTTGATCACTTGTAAAACCAAAGTTTTTATTGAAGGGAATTTTAGTTGTCACAGAGATTTATGTTGATTTTTTGTGTTAAACTATTGGATATAAGCTGGATTTAAAGTTTGTTTTCGACGTTTCAGTTTTATTGTCGCTGGATTCTTGTTAAATGCCAGTAAAGTCCAGGTATCAGTTTTGGTTTGTTTTCGACGTTTTTTAGTTCTGTTGTCGCTGGAATTCTTGTTGCAATGCCTATGGAAGTCAAAATATCAATTTCGGACATATTGTATCATGTTGGTGAACCTGTTCGACCAATTAAAAGGATTTTATATTATAATCCAATTAACTTCGGTCACTTCTATCTTTCTTAATTATGGAATATTGATACTTCAACAACTGGAAGGTTCTAGATAGGAACAGATCCATCTTTCAAACGCTTTCTCTGTGTTGTTAAAGTCACTATAAATAAACACAAATAAAATGATACATCATTGGACAACAATAGCTATCACTGAAAAAACTATCTTTCACACAGTGCTTGTTGCAAACAAACATAAAATTTGAGATAGTTTTCCTATTTAAGATCATCTTTCATTTCTAAGCTGCCTTAGGATTTGAAGGAAATGTACACAAAGAATAATCGAATTGCCATTGTGGAGCAGAGCATATTTTTCGCGATTTTATCTCTATATCACTATTTTTAATCCTTTGCATTTTCGGATTTTGTGGTTTAATAACACCAATTCTTCGCAAAATACCATTCAAATATAACACTTTCAATGCTTATATTGCTCAAAATAATATACA
This sequence comes from Agelastica alni, assembly GCA_950111635.1. Lineage (NCBI taxonomy): Eukaryota > Metazoa > Arthropoda > Insecta > Coleoptera > Chrysomelidae > Agelastica > Agelastica alni. Next base: position 57,774,160 of record OX467711.1, on the reverse strand, counting down.
AAGTTCAGTTTTCACCCATATAAACAAATGGAGATCAGTTTGTTGTTCACACCTCGAGAAGTTCATTCGATAATAGATGTCGCCGCATCCGTGATTTTTCTCTAGAATCTTCAACATAAAACGACAAATGACAATTATTCTGATTGAAAGAAGAAAATTAAAATTTCTTGACACAGCTACAGTGCATATTTAGCCACCACTTAAACGGATGCGCCAGCTGACTGCTTGGAGCAGTTAATATTGGAATGCAAATGACAGCTATTTAAGTTCGCACCCCATGGCTAATTGCTTTTTTAATTTCTTCTTATATCTACAGCTCTCTAGCTCCGATTCATGGGTAACTAATTCTGCATTTCATTATATTCGGTTATTCCATTATTCGCTAATTCGTTATTCAATTCATTGGCCTGTTATTTAGTTATTCGTTAATCCGTTGGTAACAATTATATTTCCAACTTAACTACAAACAAACAGTATGTAACGGGAATTGTTCTATCATTTTTATTAAGACTTTTTCAAAGCCGGTCCTGGTATTAAGCCGTCCCACCAAGTGTTACCGACTAAGGCTGATAAGATGAAATATTAAAAAGCCATCGTCAATTGAATTTTTCATTTAGTAGTAAGTTAGTTTAAAGGTCGGGTAGGTACAGTGCAACAGAAGTAGCTTGGCGGGCGAGAGATCACAAAATCTGCGCACAACGAAAACATTCGAATAACTATCCGATCGGCGACAACGAAATTTTCAGTAATCGTGAGTCTTAAGTACAATCGGACGAAGAAGTTTACGAATGTGAAGTATATTCGGCCGAATATTTGTTATTTAAAAGGCTAGTCGCCCGCCAAGCTACTTCTGTTGCACTGTACATTTTTATAGTGTACAATGAAAATGGAAAGAATAATTTTAATTTTTGTATTTACTTTCGCTTTCAAATGTAACTTAGCATTAACCACTTGGTCGATTTATTTATTTAATAAAATATTTTATACCGGAGACCCTTGTCGTTAATGTTAAATATTATTAGCCAAAAATCATTCTTAGTGACAATTTATTTATTTTAGTAAACGACCTTTTTTCTGGAAGCTGTTTTCCTGGATACTTTTTCCAAATGTTTTTTTTCGTTGCTACAATGGCTCCCATAGCTGGTTGTTTTATGGTTACCAGTCATAAACGAAGATTTTGTTCGTCAACTGGCGTTAAATATACTGTACAACACTTGGGATTGATATTGAAATAAAATTTAGAATTCAGCATTTCCTTGGTTGATTTCCCTTGGAAACTACGATACAGACCTTTTCATGGTAGGAAAAGATTGGATTTCCGGAGACATCCACCGAGGGAATCTTTTCATTTTGTTATTATGGTTACTGTTGAAATTTTAAATTCATATTTTTTTTATATTTTGTATCTTTCAGCAATTTGTAAACATTTTTTCTTTTAATTTTAATAAACCTGTATTTACACTTAGGTTTTTTTTAATTGTTTCTGAGAGATAAGAACGAAGTTTGTACAGCCTTGAAGCTGAAATACGTCGATTAATTAGCTCGTTTTGTGGTAATAAATTAAAATAATAAAAAAAAAGCCTCGGATTGGACAAAAAATTTTACGACGAACCAAGCTACGGAAAAGGACTACGAATTGTGGTACATGGAATGTTCAAGGCCTCTCAAAGAAAATCAATGAAGAGAAATCATTTTATGCGGTGACTTTAACAGCAGAATCGGAAAAAAACGAAACGACAAGGTAGTGGGAAAATATGGAGAAGATACCCTAAATGACAACGGTCAAAGACTAATAGATATATGCGAACAGAATCATTTAACCATCTTGAATGGATTCTTTAAACATCGTGACATACACAAATACACATGGACGCAGCCAACAAAAAACCAGAAAAGCATTATAGATCTTATGATAAGCAGACAAAACTCACATATAAAGTTCCAAGATGTTAGAGTACATAGGGGACCATCATGCGGTAGCGATCATTATTTTCTGAAAACTAAAATAACGGCACCAATAAATAGAAAACAGAAAACAGAAATCGCTAAAGAGCAAGACGTAAAAGAAGAACTAACGGAAATTAGATACAACATAGAAAATCTAGACCAGGAAAGCATTAGAAAATTATATCAGAACAGATTGGACATGAAAATAGAGACAACAAAATTTAGCAGTATAGAAGAACAATATAAACATATTAAAAAATGTATGCATTCGGCAGCAGAAGAAGCACTAGGTCAAAAGGCAAATATAAAAGACAAAAGAAAACCGTATTGGTGGGACCAAGAAATAGAAATAGAAATAAACGAAAAAAGAAAGAAATACCAAAAATACCTAAGCTCAAAAACTATAGAAGACAAAATAAAATTTAAAGAAGCACAAGCGAGAGTTAGAAAATTAGTTTGCAGAAAAAAGAATGAGAAATGGGAAAGAACATGTTCTAGAATAAATACGTATCTGGGAGGTAGAAAAAGTACAGAAAGCTGGAGAATACTAAAAAACATGAGGAAAGATAATACCAAGGACATAATCTCACCAATAACAGCACAAAATTGGCAACAATACTTCGAAAAAATGTTAACTGAAGACAGAGAAGAATTTAAGAACACAGAATATATGAATGATAGAATTAATACGCAAGGATCCCCTATTAGAATTAATACAAAAGAAGTGAAGGAAGTATGTAAATCCTTAAAAAATAACAAAGCCCCGGGTCCAGGAAATATTGTAGGAGAATTATTTAAATACGGAACAGATAAATTATATAAAATGCTGCAAGATCTATTTCAAAGGTGTATTAATCAGTCCGAAGTCCCAGAAGAATGGAAAATATCACATATGTCAACAATACACAAAAAGGGGGACAAAAGCAAATGCGACAATTATCGAGGAATTGCCGTAACAAACACAATCAGTAGAATATATGGCAAGATCTTAAAAAACAGAATCGAAAGGGAATACACGGAAATGGAAGCAGAAGAGCAAGCCGGATTTAGAGCGGGAAGATCAACGATTGACCATCTGTTCTCACTAACACAAATTATAGAAAAAAAACTAGCATTCTATCAAGAGATCCATATACTGTACGTTGACCTAAAGAAAGCATACGACAGCGTACCCTTAATTAAACTTTGGGAAACTCTGGAAACTTCCAACATTAATATTGAACTGATAAAAGGAGTAAAGTCATTATACAATAAAACCAAATCAAGAATTAAAGTTGGACAAAACCTAACAACAGGGTTTAATATCACAAAAGGGCTGAAACAAGGGTGTTGCTTGTCACCAACATTATTTAAAATATATTTGGAACGGGCACTAGCGAATTGGAAACGGAAATGCCAAAACATGGGCATACCTTTAGATGAGGACACAACATTATACACATTCTCATTCGCAGACGATCAAATTATAGTCGGCCAAGACATAGACGACACAGAGTATATGACACGAAAACTTATAGAAGAATATAAAATTTGGGGACTAGAGGTTAATGTAGAAAAAACGGAATATATGTGTATTGGGGGAGTGCAACAGGACTTACAATTATCAAATGGACAAAAAATCAAACACACGTCAGCTTACAATTACTTAGGAATGAGAATATCAAAGGATGGGACACTCGAAGAAGCAATATTGGACAGAAATATGAAAGGAAGAAGAGCAATATCAATGTTAAACGGAGTACTGTGGGATAGAACAATAAGCAACAACAACAAAAAAAGAATTTACGACACGATAGTGAAGAGCATAATAATGTACGGTTGCGAAGTATGGCCTTTGAAAGAAAAGATCGAAAGAAAAATTAGAGCCACAGAAATGGATTACTGGAGACGAGCAGCGGGGAAATCAAGACTAGAAAGAGTTACAAATGAGAGGATAAAACAAATAATGGGAGTACAGCACGACATCACAGACGAAATAAGAACTAAACAGTTGATATGGTACGGGCATGTTCAAAGAATGCCACCAGACAGAATCCCAAAGAAAATATTACAGTGGAACCCCAGAGGAAAAAGAAGAAGAGGAAGACCACGAAAGAGCTGGAGAGAAGGCATACAAAAAGAGATGGAAGAGAGAGATCTGAGAGAGGACATGTGCACGAATAGAGAGGAATGGAGATTAGGAATCGCAAGACGCCGACGCACGTTTTAACGCGATATATATATATATATATATATATATATATATATATATATATATATAATTCAGGAGAGAAAATAATTCTTTAAAAACACCATTGCCTTCGTTTTGTCTATTGAAAATTGAAGTCCTGTGTTATTAGACCACGTTTCGATTTTATGTAACACGTTTTGTAGATGAGATTGCATGGATACTGCATGTTTGCCTTTGATAAAAATAACTAGATCATCTGCGTAGAGTCTTGCTTTTACGGGAGCTGCGCATGTCGGAATAATATTGTTTATCGCTACAAGAAATAAAGATACACTAAAATTTGATCCTTGTGGTATACCATTTATTTGAGATTTGTTGTCCGACAAGTTGTTATTTACTCTCACTTCAAAGGTTTGATTAGTGAGGAAGTGTTTGACAAATCTAATTATATTTCCATTTAGACCCCAATTTTGTAGCGTTTTTAGTACATCATAACGCCATAAGGTATCATTGGCTTTGGTGATATCAAAAAATATTACTATGCATTGTTGTCCACACAACATAGCTTCGTGAATTTCTGATTCTAGACTGATGAGATTGTCTAATGTTGACCGATGTTTTCGGAATCCACTTTGTTCCGCTACAATTAATTTTCTTCTAGTATCCACATTAATCCGTTAGACACGATTTTTTCAAGGACTTTACACATGGCACAAGTCAGAGATATAGGCCTGTAGGATTCTGCTAATGATTTTGGTTTGAGGTGTTTAAGAATAGGAATGACAATAGAAGACTTCCATTTTTTAGAAAATTTGTTGTTCTGCCAAATGGAATTATACAGATTAAGCAGAGATTCTGTTGGTAAACTAGAAAGATTCTTAAGGAAAATTATCGGGATGTCATCAGGTCCAGGACTGGAATTTTTTATGGTATCTAAGGTTTGATGCAATTCGTTCATGTTAATTGGATCATTTAATGCTGATTTGTCGTCCACAATATTAATGCCTTCAGATTCCTCATTCAATTTTTTTTCAAAAACTCACGAGAGAGATTCCCATTACTGGAAACATCTTGATAATAATTTGCTAAAATGTTTGCAATGTCTAAGCTGTCATTATATATGGTATTATTTTGTTGTAAAAATTTAATGGTGTTGTAGCCATTTTTACCAGATATTCTTCTTATCATACTCCACACTGTGTTAATGGGTGTTGAGACATTTAAATCTGAGATAAACTAAATCCATGACTCCTGTTTCGGGCTTAGGCTGGATTGGGAAAATAATCCTAGGCAAGAACTCGAAGGACCTTTTACTTTCGGCAAACTTTTACTGTCGGCAATATATATATATATATATATATATATATATATATATATATATATATATATATATATATATATATATATATATATATATATACACCTATCCCCCAATTTACACGGTAGATACGTTCCTGAGAAAAACGTGTAAATCGAAAATTAAAAATTTTCAAGTCAAAACCGTGTAAATCGAAAAGCTTGCAGAAAATGCATAATTTTGCTATTTAACAGTTGTGATTTTTTTCAATATTTTTAGGTGTACACAGAAATAAAAATAAAATGCATTGACAGGTTAAAATATGTAATATATTACGGAAACACTGTTTTTTTATTTAATTACAATACAATAGTTTCTAAAGAAATAACTTTTCTTTTAACTTCTTTCGACATTATAAGCCTATAATTTTTTTTTAATTTATGTTAATTTATAATAATCTAAATTATGCACTCACTTGTAATTTACGAATATGGAAAATTAAATCTTTCTGAAACTGTGAAACTTTCACTCAAATACAATTTTCCGTAGATAAAACTTTAATTTTATCCGCAGAAATACAGACACAGTGTGCATGTGCAGCAAGTCAGCACATAAGCTCGGGATTCCCCGTGCGATGTGTACACAGCGCACGTGTTCAAACACAGTAGCATTTAGTAGAGTGCGATAAAAACAAAAAAAAACTTATTTGGAAAACCGTGTAAAAGCGAAAACACTTGTAAAACAAGTACCGTGTAAATCGGGGGATAGGTGTATATATATATATATATATATATATATATATATATATATATATATATATATATATAATTAAGAAAACGAAAGGCAGAACAATTTCTTTATATGACTTGTCAATCTGATATTACATTCAACACATATAGAGGGAAGAGAAAAAACATGAAACATTTCTCCTCCCGTATAATAATGGATTATACATTCTTTAGATTATTTTTTCTTCCTTTTATTTTTATCATCCTCTTCTGATTCTTCTCTTGATTCTCTGGTGGTTTCCACATTGGGTTTACAAATTTTTGTTGTAGGTCTTCTATATACTGTTGATCTTATTTTTATATCCACTACTCTAACTTGTCCGTCTTTTCCGGGATATATATTCGTTATTAGTCCTAAAGGCCACGAATTTCTGGGTTGCTTATCGTCTATTACAAGAACTATATCTCCAATTTTCAAAGGATTTGATTTCGTGTACCATTTTGTCCTCCTTGTCAAGGTTGGAAGATATTCCTTCACCAATCTTTTCCAGAACATTTCTGATAGTGTTTGAGCAATTCTCCATTGTCTTTTTAAACAAAAATCTTTTTCAGAAAAATTTCCAGGTGGGTCAGTTCTATTGTTCGTTCCTATCAAAAAATGATTGGGAGACAAACTTTCCATGTCATTTGGATCTATAGAAACATGGGTTAATGGTCTTCCATTTACTATGTTCTCCGCTTCGACTAACAAGGTAGTCAGAACTTCTTCTTTGGGAGTTCTTTCTTTGAGGGCAACATACAAAGCTGTTTTGATGAATCGTACTAATCGTTCCCACGACCCACCCATGTGGGGTTATGCTGCAGGCATGAAATGCCAATTTATATTTCGGTTAACCAATTCTTCTGAAACTTTATCTTGATCGATTCCTAATATTGCCTGTTTCAACTCTTTTTCGGCTCCTCGGAGGTTCGTAACATTATCAGAATAGATATGCAGGGGTTTTCCTCTTCTTGCCATGAATCTTCGAATTGCCATTATGGCTGAATTTGTATTCAGTGAGCAAGCCACTTCAACATGAACTGCTCGTATTGTTAAACAGGTGAATATTACTCCATATCTTTTCTCTTTTCTTCTGCTGATTGTTACTTCCAAAGGCCCAAAATAGTCCATTCCAGTATGACTAAAAGGTAGGACATAAGCAGCAACTCTTCCTTCTTGTAACTCACTCATTATTGGTTCTGCAGGCTTACATCTTTTTTTACAAATGAGGCAATTTCTTGATATTTTCTTCACCAGCTGTCGAATATTCAGTATCCAGTATTTCTGTCTTATTTGATTTACTATATGTCTTGACCTGAATGTCTGTATTCTTCATGAAAATATTCTACAAGTAATTTTGTGAATCGGTGATTTGATGGTAGAATAACTGGATTTTTCATGTATTCATCTGCTATACAAGTGAGACTTATTCGACCTCTCATCCGCATCACCTGTTTCTCGTCAAGAAATGGTGTCAAAGTATATAATTTGCTGTTTTTACTAATAACTTTGTTTTTCATGAGTATGGTAACTTCCTCAGGAAAACTTTCCTTCTGAACTTCTATCCACCATGCAGTCTCAGCTTCATTCAATTGCCCTACAGATAATACACCATTTACCAATCTGTGTGTGATCTTTTCTTTAAATTTTATTATCCATCCTGTTGTACGAATGAGTTTCAGAAAATTCGAAAATCTTTCTATATCGGGAAGAGCTGAATTCATTTGAAAATGTGTAACCACCAATATTTCATGCTTGAGCTCTATTTCATCATCTTTCATGTTAAAATTAGTTTCTTCTTTTGGTCATTGAGGTTCTGGAAGTTTCAAAAACTCTGGTCCTTGTAACCATCTGCTCTCTGAACTAATTATTGAAATTCTTGTCCATTTTGTACCTTCATCTGCGACATTCTCTTTAGTGCTAATCCAATGCCACTAATCCGTATTCGTTATTTCTTGTATCTGTGAGATTCTATTGGCCACGTATTGTTTGAATTTTTGATTATCATTTTTGATCCAAAATAAAACAGTTCTTGAATCTGACCAGAGGAATACTTTCGAAAAAGTTATTGGAAAATAAGCTTTAATGAATTTATAAAGATTACTTGATAAAAGAGCAGCTTGTAATTCAAGTCTAGGAATAGATGGTACTTGCTTCAATGGCACGACTCTCGTTTTAGACATCAGGAAGGCTGTTTCGATTACATCACTTTCTAATCTCAAGTAGGCACTTGCTGAGTAGGCTTTATCACTTGAATCCGCAAAAATGTGCAACTGTACTGAATGGTTATTCAATGAGCATGTGAAAAGCGATCTTCTTGTTCTTAGGGATTCCAAATTTAGCAGAAGTTTTCTCCATTTTTGCCATTGGGTATTGTATTCTTTTGGTAATTTTTCATCCCAACAGGAAGAAAGCGAGTATTATTGGTTTAGAAAGATTCAGGAAGATTGTTTTAAGAAAGAAATCGAAATGTTGCAAAAAGGCAAAATATTGGACAAGAAGAAGGACAACCAAAGATAATCATCAGCAATAATGGAAGCAACTTTCACTCTGCTGACAAGGAACTCCAAAAATTGGTCAAAGACATAGACCATAATAGTTTAAAAGAGAATCTTTTCGCACAAGAAATAGAATGGAAATTTATACCTTCAGCGAGTCCACATATGGGAGGTGCGTGGGAACGAATGGTGCGTTCAGTAAAAACTGCTTTGAAGACAACCCTCAGGGAAAGAACACCTCGTCCTGAAGTTTTACAGAGTTATTGGAGGCAGAGCATATAGTAAATAGTCGCCCACTGACTTATGTTTCGTCAAATGAAGAAGATCCTAAAAGCCTCACACCAAGTCACTTTCTGATCGGAACCTCCAGCATTGCCAAACCACCAGGAATATTCTCACAAAAGGAATGGAACATCAAGAAACAATGGAGAATATCACAGGTACTAACAGAAATTTTTTGGAAGAGATGGTTAAGGGAATACATTCCTATGCTGATCAAGAGAACGAAATGGTTTCAGCAAGCAAGAAACTTGAAAGAAAATGACTTGGTTGTAATCATGGATAATAAATTACCGAGAAATAATTGGCCACTTGGTAGAGTAACAAAAGTTTTTCCGGGCTCTGACGGACATGTCAGAGTAGCAGATGTCAAAACCAAATCTGGCATCTATCGTCGACCTGTTACAAAAATATGTACAATACATACATACATACATAAAGTCACGCCTTTTTCCCATAGGGGTAGACAGAGACAACTTCCTTCCACTTGCTACTGTTCGTACACACATCTTTTGCTTCCTCTACTTTCATCAGTGCTCTCATACATGCTCGTCGGTTGTTGGTACTCTTGACCTGGCCTTTCTTCAAAACAATGTTGATCTGATCGAGATATGTTCTCCGAGGCCGACCTCTACCGATTTGCCCATTCACACTCGCCTTATAAATTTGTTTCGTCAATCTTCCTTCATCCATCCTTTCTACGTGTCCAAACCATCTAAGCATTCCTTTATCTATCTTTGTGACCACATCTTCTTTTACACCACAGCGTTTTCTTATCTCACTATTCTTAACTTTATCCAACCGAGTCACTCCGGCTATACTTCTCAGACTACTCATCTCCGCAGCATTAATCCTATTTTCATGCTTCTTCTGCCAAACCCAACATTCACTACCATACATAAGTGTAGGAACCAACACTCCTCTATGCACCGCCAGACGTGCCTTTTTTGACACTTTCTGGCTATTCATAAAGCTATGCAGTGCCCCATTCATTTGTTTTCCTGCCAACACCCTTCGCTTAATGTCACTGTCATACTTTCCATCTCTAGTAAATTTTGAACCCAAGTACACAAATTCATTAACTTGTTCCACTCTTTCTCCCTCAATCGAAACCCCACAGTTTGTCATGCTTTCTTCTCTTTTAAAAACCATTACTTTCGTTTTGCTCACATTTATTTTCATCCCTTTGATTTTCAGGGAATAATGCATAACATTAAACATCGCCTGCAACTCCTCTTCAGATAACGCTAATATGACTTGATCATCGGCGTAAAGAAGGCATCTGACGATCAAATCATTCATTTTTAATTCATACGCACTTTTTTTAAATCTTTTAAACAATTGTCTATGTATGAAATAAACAGCCATGGCGAAGCCACACATCCCTGTCTCACACCTTTTTCGATGTTAAACCAGTCCGTGCAAGCTCCGTTTATCCTGACACAAGCAGTGGAATCCTCGTAAAGTGATTTCAGTGCTCGTATTAAACTACCACTCACCCCATACATTGACAATACCTCGGTAGTTCTTACAGTCCTGCTGTGAACCTTTTCCCTTGTAAAGTAGCACGATAACAGCCTTGCACCAGTCGTCTGGTACGCTACCACTCCTCCAACAAAGGTTAAAAAGGCGGTACAGTAGACTAGCTACCACGTTTTGTCCAGCCTTCAGCATTTCAACTGTTATCCTGTCGTACCCAGCAGATTTACCCAATTTCATACTGTTCAACGCTTCCACAATTACTGTCGTACTAATTTCACTTTCATTGCAATTTTCACTCATGTTTCCGAATGGAGCCTGTACTTGTGTATCCTCTCTCTCAAATAAACTTTCGAAGTATTCCTTCCATCTCTTTAATACGCATTCCTCTCCTTTTACCATACTACCATCTTGGTTTCTGATTTTTTCCAGTGCGAGGTACTATTGTTACTCCTGGAGATTCTTATCGACTTTAATATTGTTTTGGTAATTGTCGGATAACCTTCTATCAAATTCATCTTTATCACTCAACTTCTTTCTTGTCACAACCTCTTTTGCCACACCTTTTAACCTGTTATACTTATTCTTTGCCTTGTTTACATCCTCAATCGTTGCCTTTTGCGTTCTTTGATTGGCTTTTGTAGTGCAAAAACCAAACATCGACAAATCGGGCACAATCTTTTATAAATCAGAGTAACTACTCGCATAAAAACGGAAACAGAATGTCAAATGAAATACTGTCTACAAAGCCGGAGGGTCGCAGAATACGAGGACGGCCGAGGCTCAGATGGGAGGACAGCGTCCAGAACGATGCAATTAGTATTGGGTCTACCTAACTGGAAGGATGCTGCCACAGATAAGACCAGATGGAGGCTCAAAATTACGATACCGTCCAACCCCATAATGTTCCAAATCTTCAAGGAGTCCATTATGTGTGACTGTGTCAAAAGCCTTTGCTAAATCTAAGAAGGCTGCAATACATTTGTTGTTTTTTTTCCAAGCATCCTTTATTGAGTTTACTTAAATGATTTAGTTAGATTCAATATTCAATATTTTAAGTGTATGTATTCATAATTTATCAAAAACAAAATAAAAACACCATTTCATACTACAAAAAAAATATCAATTGAACTGCATATGGGATTATGGATTTACTTGTATTCAGACGTAGTAGTAAATTTATGTATATAATAAAGAGTAAAGGCCCCAATACAGTGCCATGGAGGATGCCTAGTTGTATATTCAAGGGGGTTCACTTAATAAATCTCTAATTTTTACAAATTGTTTTCTAATATTAAGATAGTTTTTAAGGATTTTTAACACCGTCCAACCCCATAATGTTCCAAAACTTCAAGGAGTCCATTATGTGGGACTGTGTCAAAAGCCTTTGCTAAATCTAAGAAGGCTGCAATACATTTGTTGTTTTTTTTCCAAGCTATCCTTTATTGAGTTTACCACTTCGAACATTGCGTCAGAGGAGCTTTTACTTTTCCTAAAGCCAACTTGATTTTTGTGTAATATTTGATGCATATTCAGATGATCATTAAGTCTAGTTTTCACGCATTTTTCGAATATTGCATATATAATGTTTAGTAAACTATGGGCGTAACCATTTGATAGATATAAATAAATTTTCAAATTTTAGAGAGCGAGGTTTATATAATATTCAATATTATACGATCAAATCATTCATTTTTAATCCATACGCACTCACTTTTAGATCTTTTAAACAATTGTCTATGTATAAGTTAAACAGCCATGGCGAAGCCACACATCCCTGTCTCACACCTTTTTCGATGTTAATCCAGTCCGTGCAAGCTCCGTTTATCCTGACACAAGCAGTGGAATCCTTGTAAAGTGATTTCAGTGCTCGTATTAAACTACCACTCACCCCATACATAGACAATGTAGACCATAATTCACTCCTCACCACTCTGTCATAGGCCTTTTCCTAGTCTATAAAAGCGCAATAGACCTTCTGACTTCTAGCCAAGAATTTTTCGACTATACCTCGTAATGAAAAGACCTGATCCATACATCTCCTTCCTCTTCTAAATCCTGCTTGCACATCCCATATCATCTTCTCAGATTCATTCGTTAATCTTTTAATCAATATTTTTGTATACAGTTTGCCGACTATGCTGAGTAAACCAATACCTCGGTAGTTCTTACAGTGCTGCTGCGAACCTTTTCCCTTGTAAAGCGGCACGGTAACGGCCTTGCACCAGTTGTTTGGTACGTTACCACTCCTCCAACAAAGGTTAAAAAGGCGGTACAGCAGACTAGCTACCACGTTTTGTCCACCCTTTAGCATTTCAACTGTTATCCTGTCGTACCCAACAGTTTTACCCAATTTGATACTGTTCAACGCTTCCACAATTTCTGTCGTAGTAATTTCACTTTCATTGAAACTTTCACTCATGTCTTCGAATTGGGCCTGTACTTGTGTATCTATGTACAATAGAGTGTTTAGAAATGGGTGAAGAAATTGACTGAAGTTCTTTACGGGGAGGAGAATGTTAAGGAGTTGATTTATTATTTATTTAAAAGTTTGAACATTTTGTATATTGTTTTTATAATCACGTTTGTGTTGTTCATTTTTTTTATATATTGAATTGGAGTTATTGAAAACAGTTTTGACAAGTCTTTTTGACAAGTAAAAAAGAAAAAGTTTAAAAGGTTTATTTATTACAAAAAGAGAGAATTCAAGCTTGATTCGCTGGTCTTTCGGCCGAATCTAATAATAATATCATTTTTAAGGTAAGACAAGTGTACAATCAAACAGTGAGATTTTTTTAAAATCGGTAGGTTCTAGGTTGGTGTAACCAAATATGCTAAATCTTATTCTTCACAGGCCGGGGCATGAACATAGTACATGTTCAGCAGTTTCGTCTTCCACGCAGCAAAACCGACAGTCCGTTTGTTGGTTTAGACCTATCCTTCCGAGGTGGTATCTAAGACGACAGTGTCCTGTAAGCAGTCAATCTGCTTATTTGTGTTTCTCGAGGGTTTAGGTAGAAACGCCTTCGAGTGAGTTAATCCTGGTATATCGGACCAGTACGCGAGTATTTTCGTCTCCACCCAGTCCGAAATAATTGTTTTGGCGGCACTTGTGGTGACTCCAAAAACCGGTTCTGGTCCAGCGAACGCAGATTCGGCCCCCTGTTTTGCAATTGTATCGGCTTTTTCGTTTCCCTCCACCCCCTGGTGCACAGGTACCCACAGTAGTGTCACCCTGTTGTTCGCACCAAGGTATTCTAAGGATTCGATGCAATTCCATACAAGTTTAGAATTTATCTTGTTGGAGCTCAGTGCTTTTAAAGCTGCCTGGCTACAGATAACATAAACCTAACTTTTTAACACTTGAATATTAATGTTTAGTCTTTAAAAACCACTAATAACAACACAATATTGTTCCTTAAAACTAAATAATTGTCAAATAGCTCACTCTAAACTAAAAAAAATCAAAAACACATAACCTTATGAAAGATGTCATTTGTTGTACAACGTGCACGTTATCAATCTCCAATATCAAGAAATTGCCATACGGCCGCTAGTCACCCATTAAAAATTACGCCTAATTTTTTAAACCCCTAAAAAACTTTTGTTAGCAACTTCTCCATGCCCCCTTACTTTTTGTCTAGATATATCCCTGCAGACCATCACAATATGCATTTGATGTTTTAGCTCGATCAACAAAGATTGTCATTATTAAATCTGTAAATGTAAACAATGTAATGTCAAATATTTTATTTATAAACATAACCAATGTGTCTAATTTAGTCATTCTTTTTACAGCCTGATAAATCTACTTTACCAAAGAGGTTTAATATTTTATTAAAAACTTATAAATGTGTATTTTTAGTTGCCTATCATTGTCTTCTACTCTTGATTTGGGTTTTCTCATATTTTGTTATAAAACTATAAATATATCATTCCATTGAATCTCAGTTTGATTAAATTTATTAAGATAATATATCCTAAGTATTTTTAAAAATATTATTGAAATAATTAAAATTTGTAATAAAACTGAATCAATTTTATTCGTCATGCGCAAAAGCAACTTTCAGGTTTTAATTATCGCGCGCACATTGTCCTTCCCCTCTCTACATTCATCCAACGTTACACTTGACAAAAACAGCTGACTAGTTTTGAGTAAACCTGCGACCTGTCAACTGGTATAATAATAACAAAGTGGGATTATCTTGTGCAAAGTGCATAAAACTTTTCTCAAATTTTCATAATGTTTTATAAAATAATTAAAAACTCTTGTAGAAGTGTTGTTATATAGCATCAGAGGTTTTCGCGCAGTAATTTGGCGATTAAATAAAGGTAAATATTCTTAATAATAAGAAACAAAGTTAGGTAAATGGATGCCATTTTGTCTACAAAATTATATAAATAAAATAAAGGTTATCAAATGCGTCTTTGTTTTAATTTGAGGCAGGTTAATTCATGTTTTCCATGTTCGGTAGAGAACAACATGATTTTCTTTGTTAAGATGCTTTCGTGTCATAAATTTGTTACGCATATTGTTGGGTTTATTTAAGTTAGTTTCCTTGTAATTTGACATTTTTTATTAGAATATTGATAATATCAGTTTGTAAATGTCATTCCCAAATATTACGTTCAATTATAACTTCCAGGAAATCCAGGTATTCTGATAATGTATTGGTTAGTTTAGTCATAATTTTGTAATGTTGATTAGTGATGTGGAATAAGCAATATCTATGAGTACATGTGTTTAGCTACATTATGCAAGATAGATTAATCCAAGGACGAACGTTTTAAGGTAAGAACTGTAAATTAATGGAAACTTTTGTTTTAATTTTTTTCGACCAAATCGATTTTAAAAAGTGGTTGTATTTCATTTCATATTTGAAAAATAAAATTAATGAGATTGCATACGTTTTTATGGATTTTTTAATTACCGATGCAACATAGTTATTATTTTTTTACATTTAATTCATTTTACTGCTTTATACAGTAGGTATACCTACACAAGGTATATATTTAATAATTATTGTAGGTTGGTACTTGATTTTAATATTGTATATCTTATTTTGAGATACAGAATGATCGTTAAATAATATGTACTTATTAATTAATGACCCTAAATTGAATTTGTTACATGAAAGGTGACGTCATTGCCTATAATTCCATTCATTTACAATATTCGTATAATCGAACAGAGTTTTATATTTATATTTATAAATTTATCAATAGAGAATTTTTTCGCATTCGTTATTCACTGTTACAAGAAAATGATAAAATACTTATTTTCGTTTATACATAACATGTACCTATACGGACCAAAAGTCTGAAAACGGACAATTATCTCGTAAATTGCTGGTCCGAATTGATAAGTCTATTTTGAGATACGGAGATTTCAGATTTGACATTTGCAATGTTGTCAGATTTGCCTTTTCTCTGATATTAATCATTTTGGTTTTTTAAATTATATAGTATATTAGTATATTAGTATATTCACTATTGGAATCTCTTTTTCAATACGAGTTCAGCCATCTTCTTCTTTATTGATGTTAATTCCGTTTACCTTAATACCAAGGTCCACTTCGTCCATGGCTTCTCTAAAGATATATTCAGAGTAGATATTAAATATTAAAGGAGACAGAAGACAGCCCTATGTAACACTTTTGATTCTATGTAGTCTAGAAGGTTTTAAATAAATAAAACAAGTGTGGCAACGCCTAATTGTCTCAATAATTTTTTTAATACAAACTATTTTCAACTACATTTAAAACGTAACAATTGAAAAATAACAACATTTTTTACAAAATGATTACTTAATCAAGTGTTCAAAGTGTGCTCCATTTGTAAGTTGACAGTACCCTAATCGATGGTAGGATGCATCTACCACATTTCTCAATGATTTTCTAGAAATTAATCTAGATTCATTCAAGACATGCTGGTTTAGTTTTGTAAACTAAAGTTTTCAAGTATCCCCAATAAAAATAATCTTTAGGATTGAAATCAGGTGAACGTGGAGGCCATTCAATACTACCTTGTCTACCAATCCATCGTCCGGGAAATATCTCATCTAAATAACGCCGAACATTTACATCAAAATGAGCTGGAGCTCCATCTTGCTGAAACCATATCTGATTAAAATCGGCTCCAAATAAATTTCTCAGTGTAGATACAATTTCATTTCTAAGTAGCATTTTGTATTTCTTTGCCGTTAAATTTCCTTCGATAAAGAAGGGCCCAATTAACTGAGTACCAACTATACCTGACCATAAGTTATTTTTTGTGGTCTTTAAGTATGGTTCTCACGCATCCAGTGTGGGTTTACGAGTACCTTAAATTATGTTGATTTACACTCCCACACAGTGTAAAGGTTGCTTCGTCGGAAAAACATATGTTGTTAACGAAATTTCCGTCATTTTCTATTTTATCCATCACTACCTCAGCAAAATCTAATCCACGGTCGAAGTCATCTTCACTTAATTCTTGCTATAAATGAATTTTTTATGGGTGGAATTTATTCTTATGTGTTACACGTAGAATTGAAGAATGACCTACATCATGTACTTGTGCAACCCTGCGTGAGGATGTATGTGGATCTTCAACGAAATTCAGCATTATATCTACAGTTTTGTTGTCATTCATAACTGTTTTTGGTCTACCTCAGGGTTTCTCAAACTTTCGGCTCCACTATTAAAGTTTCCAGGTGACAGCGAACCCCTTAACTAACTAATTAAATCCACCCTCCCACACCCCAAAGAAAATAGTAAAGTTGACTGTTGAAGAAAATAAGGTTTTTATTTCAATAAAAGGTAACAAATAAAGTGCCAAAAGAAATATCTTTTTAATATTAATGTGATGGGTGTCTTCGTTTCTTGTCGCAAATGAAGTCAATTTTAGGAGTAATTTTGGATAATTTTAACCTTAATTCTGACTCGGTATCAAGTCGATTTCTGTATTTAGTTTTTATCTTAACCAGGTGTGAAAACCCACTCTCACATAAGTATGTTGTAGCAAAGGGTAAAAGGAAATTCACCACTTTGCGTGAGAGTTCGGTATACTCTTCCTGTCCAGCTGCCCAAAAATCTATCCTTTATAAATCAGCTTAAAGAGTTTCATTTACGGACATTTCTAATAATGACTACTGTTGCTTAATACTCGAACTAGAATTTATGCTCTCGTTCGTGACCGCAAATGGGTTACGAATCCAGCCATCTTTAGCATTATCAATATCTGGAAAAAACCATTTCAGTTCGTCGGAGAGCTGAGAAAGATGGAGAACAATTTCAGCCCTTATTTTGGAAACCACGAATAAGGCGTTTGTTGTGATAAATTCATACAAAAGAGGAAAACATTCAAAGATATTTGATCTCAAGCAAGTTTTCCAAAATTCTATTTCTTTTATAAGTGCGTTTATTTTGTCCTGCACAGTGAATACACTGCACGTGGAACCTTGCATCGAAGCATTCGTTTCATTCAGACAAGAAAAATGTCAGCTAAATAGGTTGCTTTTTTAAGCCAGGTTTCATCTTTAAATCGGAATTTAAGGTTGAACGGGCGACGAATTCAGTCGCGCGTGCGCCACCATGTGTGCCGCACGTGACTGCCAGTCATTAAGCCACTATTACCTAAATCTTGTCGGGATCCCCCTGCCGTCGAATGGCGAACCCCTAGGGGTTCGCGTACCCCACTTTGAGAAACCATGGTCTACCTGATCGGTACCTGTCTTTTACTTCTTCAGAGCCCTCAAAGCGCTTTACAGTTTTTTTTGTACCGTCGCCTTATGGATAGAAGAACGGTTTGGAAAAGTATTGTTGAAAAAGTTGGCTACTTCACTAAAAGATCTTTTTTTGTCACCGTATCCTCTCATCATTAGAATAGTAATTCGTTCTTTTTCATTAGCAACCATTTTAGAGAAGCAATTTACCTTGCAGAACTTTTTAAAACACATCAAACTACTTTCAATTTTATTTAATAATGTATATGGTAAACAAAAGTCAAAATCACAGTATTCTATAGTCCGTACACAATTTGTTGATAGCTCACTGCAAGTTTGACCCTCATTAGAGAACTGAAATACAGAGAGGACAGGTAGTATGATATAATAACAAAAACCAACCTAAAACTGAGAGTTTAAGATGTTTTCGACTAACCCACCTTGTATCTGAATAAATACAATACAGCTATAGAACTTTTAATCCGATTATGTAGGTATTTTGAGTGGAAATGACTGACCAGTGTCGTAGAGTATATGATTAAAACATTACGTTACTTTAAATAAATAAATATATTAATATTCTTAAATTGTAGGTACTGTAAATTGTATTTTTATTTTAATAAAATTTCTTTATTTTATTTAAAAATAAAAAGTTACTTGCAATTTGTAAAAGATACATTTATTTAATTAATACCTATTTTTAAATGATATAAACTACGATTACTTACAAAACTATTCAAATTCAAAATAAACAGGATCATCTTCGGAATCCGAGTCGTCTTGCAGGTTAATAATTAGCGGTTGTGTCTCTACAGTCGCATCAATTATATTGTCAAGATCCCACATTTTTTGTTCTTCTTCTATTACATGTCTTACTGCATCTCGCCAATTTTGTTCTGTAATATGTTGTAAAGACTCATATAACAATTCACGTACAGCTTGTATTTTATATGACGTATTTTTTCTAGCCACATAGCTTTTCATTTGTGCCCAAATGAGTTCAATTGGATTTAATTCGCAGTGGTAGGGTGGAAGTCTAAGGACTGTGATGTTTCGTCTTTCCGCCATTTTGTCAACTACGTATTTCTTGAACTTAGATTTGTGTTGCCGGGCAATTTTTAAAAGTTCTGCTTTAACCATTCCATCTTTGTAAGGCAGGGACTTATTCCGCAGCCATTCAATGATATCCTGTTTCTTCCACGCAGTCGTTGGAAGTCTTTCTACTAGTCGTGAATGATAAGGTGCATTATCTAATACTATAATTGAGTTTGGTGGTATATGTTCAATCATCTGCTCAAAATACTCTTCGAAAACATCAGCTGTCATCTCCTCGTGATAGTCTTTTGTGCTTTTGGATTGAAATTTCAACAAACCATGCTTAGCAAATCCTTTTTCACTGCCAATGTGAGAAACTATTAATCTACTGCCTTTACCAGAGGGTGGGGAAATACCAGTAGACCAACCTTCCATAAAGGCTTGCCTGGAGCTTGATATATTTTTATCTGACCAAATTTTTGTGAGAGTATGACCTGCGTTTACCCACGTTTCGTCCTGATAGTAAATTGGCTTTCCTTCAGCCCGAAATTTTCGTATAGATCTTAGATACTTTCTTCTCCAACATATTATCTCTTCCCGGTCAATCAAAAGTGATTTTCGGTCTGATTTCTCCCACTGGAAATTTAATTCTTTTAAAACTTGCCACAATTTGGTTCGTCCGACATGAGGCAAATCCGGGTCGTCTCTAACTTCTTGTAAAATTTTGTTTAAGTTGGGTATTTCTTTTTTGTAAAAAAATTCGTGAATTTTCCTTCGAATACCATTTTTGGCAAATTCATCAATTTCAATAGGTTTTCTCCCCCTCTTTAAGTATTCGTTTGTATTTGGGTTAGCTATACCTTGTTTTTTTCTTTCTGATAGGAACCTATATATTGTTGACTCCCCTACGCCCGTCATGTGGGCACAACTCTTGATTATGTTCTGAACAGTGTTTGTGGGATTCTGAGAAAGCAGAGCATCGTGAACGTTCAAAACAATAGTCTTCTCTCTTGGTGAATAGACAGACTTACTGACTGTACGCAACAGTACCGGTGTAAAACTTGATGATGTTGATGATGATGACGAAGCCATCGCAAGCAATCAAACAAAACAAGCAGGAACGAAAGGTACGTATATGTTTGTAGGAATATGAAAAAAAGTTACTCACGCACTGCACAAAATTCGCAAAATAAATATTAGAGACGTTAATTACTGCCGTAGACGCCGAAACACCAACGAGCCGTAAATTAAATGCGATCAAAAACGTACTAAACCTAATGAGGGTCAAACTTGCAGTGAGCTATCAACAAATTGTGTACGGACATGAATAAACACCTCAGGAACCTCTGCCTATGATTTTACGACTATTACGGCCGTTTTATGACTTGGACGCACATTTTGTGCTATCGACAAATTATGAACGGACTATAGATCTAAACATTTAAATTTCTTCAAATCCACATATTTTGCACTGTTTTATTTATTTAAGATCTTCTAGACTAGGTACATAAAATCATAAGTGTTACATATGGCTGAACTCGTATTGAAGAAGACATTCCAATAATGAATGAATATACAGGGTGATATATTTAAAAAGCCAAAGTGACCAATAATATCACAAAAACGAAAAATCTGGCAAAATTTAAATGTCAAATCTGGAATCTCCGTATCCCGAAATAGGCTTATCCCAAATTTGTACAATTCTGACTAGCAATCTACGAGATAATTGGCCGTTTCCAGACTTTTGGTCCACTCAGTATACATTTATTCATAAGTCGTGGTTTTGACGATTATTTTCACAAAAAACATTTGGTTTACAAAATTATTGTTGATTTTAATTTTAACTATGGTTAAATTAGGTAAGGTGGGGGGATAAGACAAATGAAGAATGTAATTCGTACTAATTACACACGAAGAACCAAAAAGAATACAAAACTTCGTTGTTCTAACGTTTAGTTCCGACACTAATCGAATAAAGAAAGTGTTGGTAATAAAATGAAGCAGCATTTTATTGCCAAGATCATAATTACTATCGGATGAAAGAGCAGAATAAGGCAATACCAGGACTTCAATAGTAGGTGTGTCGAAAACGGACGCATCTAGTGGCCAGCGCAGTTGCCGGATTTATGCCCAATGGATTTTATTCTTTTCAAATAGCTAGATGTTTCAAAGTTTGAATACCAGTTATTTATTTTTTATATAATTACCATTAAAATTAAAAAAAATTACTTTTGTGTTTTCTTATAAAACAGTAGATCAGATAGCGATGACTTTTTAAATTCAGATATGTCTCGAGTGTCCTTGTCATTTTCTTTTGTCACCACAGTTTTGGGGGCTCCTGCACCTTGTGCATATTCACAGGACTCTCTTCCCAGTTTGAAATCTCGTGACCAGTTTTTGATTACCTGGTACGAAGGGGCAGAGTAACTCAATACTTCTACCATGTCCTTATAAATTTCTTGCGGTGGTAACCCCTTTTTACAGAGTTACTTTATCGCACCCCTTATCTTAATTTTGTCCATTTTATAAAATCACGCACACTTCAATGAAGAAAAATTTATATTTAACATACACGAACTGATGCGCTGATGCTAATTGGCACACACTTATGTCATACAATAAGCTTCTGCCCGAGTTTATTTGCATATGTCATTAAATGCCAACTATGTTAGGAACAACAATTCGTAAACTATTTTCGTAATCCAGTTCCAAGGGTTCACAAGTACTTGAATGGAAGGGAAGAGATTATGTATCTAAAATCGTCTTAAAATGTATTTTCAGTGTTTTATTTGAACTGTACTGATCTCTACTTTATTTATATCAGAGCAACTAATTAGTTGGTTAGCTTTAATAGCTCATACAGCTCTCAAAGTTAACCACTAACTATATAAGACCGATTTCTCACCTCACAAATTCGTAGGAGACAGACTTTTTAACATGCTTATATTAGTTTTACCTGTATGTTTGCTTGTATGTATGTTTGTTGTATGTAACTGACTTTTTGGCCTCGATTTTGCCCTGCTTTATGCGATCAAATTTAATTTAAACTTTGCACAGTTGTCAAAGACCGACGACAATGCATTAATTCGATCAAAATATCCAATTATTCTGATTAGTTTCGCCAGGATTCATAAATTTCTTCAGGGATCCTTTGCATGAGAGTAAGAGAGATAGAACTAGTGCGTGAACTACGCATGCGCGCAGAACAAATATTAACACAGTTCATCGCTTTGTACATTTTTAAATTAACTGCGTTTTGGAATGAAAGCGCCCCACGCTTTTAGAACAGTGACATTAATTTTCTCGTCACTAATTTTATTCCTATGTTGGATAAGAATTATAACAGAAAAGGGAGGTTGTGTGTACTGTGATATACAAGATATCAATAGTTAAAAAAAAGGCTATAGTACACCAAAATTTTTAATTATTACAAGCCAATTCTCAAACGTTTTCGGCGTCAAGCCATCATCAGGAGAAATTTTTGTCACAAATTTGTTTACTAAGACTAAACATGAAGAGGACATGGCTATAGCTCAACAATAAACATTTCAAGATGAACAAAAATTATATAATTGTAACTAAACTACATCTTTTAAAAGACATGTACATTTTAAAAACTTTTTTAAAATGTACATGCCTTTTAGTGTCTTTTGGTGTACTATGGCCTTTTTTTAACTATTGATATCTTGTAGATAAGAATTATTTTTTAATTTTTAGTTTGATTAACTCTAAAAGCGTGTTTTTTAGTTTTTATAAACTATAACTTATTTTATAAATACCGTCCAGGCGATACATAATTTTTAGAGTGATTCAGGGTGGATTCATAAAAACTTTTAAACATCTAACATTCATCACTTAAGATTTAAGACATTAAAGTGGATTATGTGATAAAAATATTCAACATTTAAAACTGTTAAAAGATTTTTATACACCAAACGCCGAAATCATAAACAAACTGGTTTACAGTAATAATACCCATAGCACAACACAAATCCATTACAAGTAGTACAAAGTACAAGTACAAATCCGAATCAACTTTTTTCTATTTTCGAATTCTTCCCTAACCTCACAATTAATTTTGAATAATTGCGGGAAACATATAGGTGTGATTTTTGATAACATAACATGTGAAAATCCTATTTTTATTTATACTCATCTTAAATCTTGAGTGTAAAATCATAAGTCTTAAATGTTTTTTATAACAATTACAATGCTATTTCCATATTTCATCTGTCTTAAATGATAAATATTAAATCTAAAGTGATAAATCTTAGGTGTTAAATTCTTTTATAAAGTCACCCTCATTCTTTAAAAACATTAACCAGATGATTATAAATATAATGTATCGTCGAATATCGTCCAGGCATACAGAAAAATTGTAAGAGTGATTCTTAAACATCATTCGGATGATTTTTATTTATAGACAGAATAATTCTTGAGTCGTTTTTCGTTTGTATACAAAATTCAGGTGATACGGAATAATTTTGGGAGTGATTCTTTCTTTGAAAAAATTCCGATGATTTTTAGACAGAATAATTTTGGAGCCGTTTATCTTCTGTAAACAAAACGAGTGATTCTTTGAAAATACCGTCTGGTTGATTATTATTTGGACATAGTAATTTTGTAGCGGTTATTTATTCGTAAACACCGTCAAGTCAAGGTGATACGAAATAATTTTGAGAGTTATATTTTCTTTGAAAACCCAATTCGGATGGTATTCAACCCCAACGCGGTGGTTCAACTCGCCGTTTTGTTTTACATCGACTGACTGTTCGGCAAAGCGGCTAGACGTTCGTTCTTCCAGGTCAAAATACTCGACGCGTGGGGGAGAGTGGAAACAGTTCAATGGACCTCGTGCTGTATGATGCTGTCTAATAAAAAACCAACGGTGTGTGCGTGCGGGTGTGTTTACAAACATCGATGTTGATAGATATTTTGGCCCATACGGAGTTCAACACGCTTTAAAAAATATTTGAAGTAGCTGCCTGCGTGTTCTTTATTTATAAATAATCGTTCCAACTTTCGGTTTTTTCGAAGTATACAAATGCTGGAACATCCATCGTATATACCGGATTTTTAACTTCCCAGCGGGAAGTTATAGTAATGGGTCCGATTTTGCGAATCCCGAATCCCGAATTTTGACATATCTCCACATTTCAAGGTCCCCAGAGTCGAATACAATAGTTTTTGAGTGGACGTCTGTTTGTGTGTATGTATGTATGTGCGTTCGGAATTATTTTTCGTTTCGATTATCTCGAGAACAAAAAATGATATCGACGTGGACCAATTGTATTCGACGCATAATTACGCAACTTAAAACTGATTAGATTTTCAGCAAAATCGGTTGAGCTTTTTTTATAGAGAATCAAATATTGAAAAAAATTGTAAACTTCTGGAATTATTTTCCGTCTTGATTATCTCGATAACAAAAAATTACATCGACGTGGGACCAATTGCATTCGACGCATAATTACGCAACTTAGAACTGATTAGAGTTTCAGCAAAATCGGCCAAGCTGTTTTTTATGGAGAATAAAAAAACTGAAAAAAATTGGTAAACTACCTAGATTTTGCAATTTATAAATTATACTATTTTTAAAACAGAATTTTAAGATCTTTTGAATAATATGATTATTGCATGTTAGGAATATTTGTATGAAAAATATGATGACAATATTTCATAAAAAGAGATCAGTTTTAGAAAACAAAATTAGGAATTGGAGAATTTTAAACTTGTGTTATTATTGAGACAATAGCATTGAAGACGCTATAACAGTGAAAAATTATTGTTAGTAATAATCAAGCATTGTTTATAACAATTGAATATTGTTACTAACAAATGATTATTGATCATAATAATTAAAAAAAAATTTCAATTGTTATAAACAATTGAAAGTAGCTCACGCTTATGAAATGATAAGAAAAAGTTTTAAAGAATACGGTTGACATGAACAGAATATGGTTAATGACAATTATAATTTGTTATAAACAATTTGAAATCGTTTTTCATAATAATTTTAATAATAATAATAATTTTTATTATTCCACTGGGAAGTTAGTCGTGTGGACCTCTCGGGTCGCACCCAGACCACTGATATTTACATTAATTCTGTACTAAAAAAACCAGATAAATTATCAATTTTAATTAATTAGTTCTAATTTTAAGTTTATGTACCCATTTATAAATAATCTCTATCTTTATAAATTTTTTTTTGTAATAAATTATTGCATATATATTAGGATTATTTTCTATTCAATAAAGATTCATTTATACAGTACGATTCGATTTTAATAAATCTGTTGTAAACATAACTACAGAGTAATTATTAAATACCTTACTTTAAAAACAGTTAAAATAATGAAATTAATAAGGTGGATTAATCCTCTTATATTAGTACGTTTATAGTCTTTTATTGACTGCTTTTAGCTAAAAATTAACGCAACAATATGAAATTATCCAAAAAATCAATTTTATCTTTTTCTTACATCCGTTTTAAGGTTTATCTAGTATTTTAATAGTAGGCTATGCATATTTTGTATCGTAGTTAATGACAGCTAACCAAACAATTCGTTTAGGTTTACAGTTTTAAAAAATAGATAAACAATTTTGTGTAGTAGTTTAAGGAGGTTCGGTAGTCAGAGCGGGGTGATGAAGCGGGACGCGAGGGGGTCCTATGTTGAACATGTTAAATAATCGGTGCTGTCAACTTCAAATAAAAAATATACTGATTTTTCTAATTAAAATTGACAGACACTTTTACAAAAAAAATCATTTAAAATTAATTGACAAATTATTATTTAATAAAATATATAGTTTTTATTCAAATAATATGATGAAAATTGAGATCGAATTTATGTTTGTAGTTGTAAAAAAACGTGGCAACAGGCCATATAGTCACGAGATTTGCAATGAAATTAGCGTGTGTTTACTTTTATTAGTAGCAGCTTGACAGCTGATAACATAACCTCAAACGATAAAAATGAATAAACAACTACGTCAAATTGAAATACCCAAATCACAAAGAAAGTTTTAAATTAACAAGTTTAGCCACTGATTTATTATTAATAATAGATGATGGTGCACACGATGCCTGTTACGATGTAGAAATGCTACAAAATCTGTCATTAACTTATCTTAAAGTAGAATTTATTATTAACAAAAATAAAACTATCCAGGATGTTTTATTAAGAATCAAAAGTATTAAGAATGTGAAATACTTACTAGGTTCTTATTCACGCAAAAAAGATTACCTATGCGAATCTGGGATCAGTTATGATCAAATTGTAAATATGTATGTCAATGAAAGAAAAGAAAAAACTATTTTATTATTAAAAAATGATGTAGATGGTAAGGCAACATTGATTAAGAAAAATACCATCATAGAAAAAATTTTAGAACATTTATTATCTTTGTATGATAGCAAGAGGGTTAAAGAATTATAATTAATTTTATTTTTTTAAAGTACAGAAAACTTTACATTTATATTAACATTATATGTAACATTTTATTATTACGTATAAAACACTATATTTATTAACTTTTCACGTTCACCAATCATTATTTCTTGGTTAGTGCACAACACACAGGTTATGTGTATTTACATGGGTGAATTGAGACTCAAGCCGTCTGCACGAATGCGCCGTTGCCGTCGCTTCCTTAAAGCTCACTTTCTTACGCCTTAAATCAAATTTTTTTATCGTAAAAAATAATATATTTTAAAAACTAGACGGTCCATAATACTTTTTAAGCACCCAAACTCTTCGTTATTAAATTTCTTACACACACGTATTTTTTTTTTTCATCGAATTTTACATTTTTTACAATGTTTTTGTTTATTTTAATATCAAGAACTCATGATTTCTCATAAGAACCCGTGTTAATTGAGCAACCATTTTTTTAAATTTTTCTAATAACTTTTTTAGTGAAAAATTATAATTTAATAAAGAATTATAATAACCAAGTTTAAAGACTAATACATGTTTTTTAAAAACTTGACTGCATTTTTTTTGACCCCGAACCTTCTTAAATGTAAGACGTGCCATATTCGAAACGAGACGAGCTTTTCATTGTAAGCTTGCCAGTTTTTACATAAAACGAATTTTTTTCAAATTAACATCTTTTTCTGCTGCGACTTTTTATTCCTTCTTAGAGAATATCTTTTAGATTATATCTATTTCTATTAACTGGTCTTTTTGGTACGGGATTATGGACTCAATGGGGAAATTCAAATTGGTAGGTATTTTAAATATGCATCAAGACGTACTTCCACAATGAATATTTTTACATAAATTCTTTGTTAATATTTCCAGTATCGTCCCTGATTATTCGGAGATAGTGGTACGGTAAAAAGGGGTAATTTTACTTCATGAAGGTTTTAAATCTTTTATACTTATCTTATCCAGGTATTTTATTACAAATAAAAAATAGAAGGGTTACGGTTAATGGTATATACCAGGGATGGTGAACCTTTTTGAGCCTGAGTGCCAATAAAAATGCATCAAATATACTATATAAAATTTTCAACGACCACACTCGAGCCGTGTTCGAGCTGGACCTGAACCTCGAAGGTCAAGCTCTGCTTGGCTCGCCTCGAGTCCATGACTATGGCTACCTCTACACTCTCGAGCGAGAAATTTTACTGAGGCGAATGTTATCAACCACATTCTCGTGTCTACTCGCGAGAAACTCAGTTATACGTTGGTCTTCAACATGGATGTCGTAGCTGCTGCTACTACACAAAAAAAATACTAAAGCCCTGGAAAAAAAGGAGATGGTGGATGACATCGTTTCACCGAAATAGAATGTAGCCTCGGAACGTAGCGAATCTTTCTTTTTTTTTTAAATCCTGCATTGATATTTGCATAATGTCATGCATACGGACCCATGCATCATTCATTTTTTTTATCTTTATGATTGGCATGTTTTGGATCCCATATCACGGGTTCTCCTTGAAATATTTCAAGAAATAGTAACGTCTGCTCTTGTGACCAATCACACATATTGCAATGTTTCAGTTAAAACGTATATACTCTTGCTACAAAATTGCACAACAAAATTCTAACCTAACTTTAACTTAAAACAAACACAACACTGCTCGAAATGCGGCAAGAATGTAGTTTGTCTTCTCGTATTCGTGCCTCGCCGTCTTTGACTCTGGTACAAAAAACCGACACGGGAGCGAGCGCCTGCATAACGAGGCGAGAAAGCACGAGGCGAAGTGAGTAGACCCACTACACTCTCGTCCTCGACCCACTGCGGATTAGTTCAGCGATAGTGTAGAGGTAGCATAAGTGCTACTCCTGCAGAAATTAGTCCAACGTGCTGCATAATCATGTGTCTAAAAAGCAGGCTTAAAATTCACCTGTTTAATCTGCAGATATTCTGTACAAGGATAGTTCACGAATTGTTGTCCCTAACATAGTTGGCGTTGAATGACATATGCAAATGAAGTGTCAGGCAAAAGCTTATTGTATGACATTAGTATGGGCCAATTAGCATCAGCGCATCAGTTCGTGTATGTTAAATATTAATTTTTTTCCATTGAGGTGTACGTGATTTTATAAAAATGGACAACATTGAGATAAGAAGATGTGTGATAAAGTACCTCTGTAAAAAGAGGTTATCACCACAAAATATTTACGAGGATAGTTTACGAATTGTTGTCCCTAACATAGAAGCAAACACATGAGAAAAATAAAACTAATTTATTTGTTAACATAGTCACCTGCAACGTTTATACACTTGGTATATCGGTGTTGAAGTGTTTCAAACCTTTTTGAAAAAAATTCAGAACTTTGAGTCTTCAGCCATTCATCTACCGCCGAAATCACTTTGTTATCATCAGCAAAGCGGATTCCACGAAGATGTTTTTTTAATTTTGGGAATAGATGGTAATCGCTGGTGGCAAAATCTGGAGAATATGGGGGTTGTTCAAACATTTTAAATCCCGCATTGTTAATGATAGCCATTGCGACACAGCTTCGCTTTTCTCTGATCGCTTTGCGTACTTTTGGTATTAAATTCGAATAATATTCACTTGTTATGGTGCGTCCACGCGGTAAATAATCAAAGAAAATAACAGCTGTAAAATCCCGAAAAACTGTAGCCATGATCTTACCAGCTGATGGGACAACACGAAATTTTCGAGGGGGAAGGGAACCCCTATGCCGCCATTTCATGCTTTGTTTTTTGGATTCTGGATCAAAGTGATGAACCCATGTTTTTTGGAGACCCAATTCCTGATGTAAAATTTTTTCAACGCTTCCAACAGAAAACCTACATGTCTCTGCTATAGCCTTGACTGTAATTCTTTTGTCATTTAATACCATGTCATGGACTAAATATACATTTTCTTTGGTTACTACAGTTTTGGGGGCTCCTGCACCTGGTGCATGTTGACACGACTCTCTTCCCAGTTTAAAATCTCGTAACCAGTTCTTAATTACCTGGTACGAAGAGGCAGAGTCACCCAATACTTCTACCATGTCTTTATAATTTTCTTGCGTTCATAACTCCTTTTTACAGAGGTACTTTATCACACCTTATCTCAATTTTGTGTCTATTTTTATAAAATCATGCAAACCTTAATGAAATAAAAATAATATTTAACATGCATAAACTGATGCGCACTAATGCCATACAATAAGCTTTTGCCTGACAATTTATTTGCATTTGTCATTCAACGCCAACTATGGTAGGAACAACAATTCGTAAACTATCCTCGTAATAGCGTTGTTGTGTTTGCACAGTGACTATATAATACTACGTACTAGGGGTCGCACAGAGGCCGAATGTTTTTTGTCAAAGGGTTAACGTCTATAATCATAGCATATATTATTTATGAATTAATACTACTATTTAACAAACTAAAGCTCAAATTCCATTTAGTAAAACTACAAGAGAAACAAATAAAAGCTTTGCCATGTCAACACAATAAAAAAAATGGCAAAATGTATTTACAAAAATGTATTATATTATGATTATTATTAATTTTAAGTTTTAATATTTGAATATATTTTAAATTTACCGCACATTGTAATACACTAAGTCAAATTATTTCTGTAAACCTTTATCAACTATCAAGACCTATTTAAAATTATAACTCTTTATACAGTGTGTACATAAATTAACGTATTTCTGTTTGGTTTACAAAAAAAATGTTCAATAAAAGTTTTTCAAATAATTCAGGCCATCTGCATAAGTCGATTAGAAGTATACATGGTGCACCGTTACTCCAAAATAACTTATTGACATAATTTTTTAAAAAGTACACCCTGTATATATTTTCAGTTTTTTATAATCTATTAAATTACAAACACAACCGTCAAGACCGCTTAATTATATATATCGAGTATTTGCAGCTTATTGCCGCTTCTCGCATCCCAAACGCCATCTATCCTTATCATTCCAATCGCCTTGTTGCAGTCGTTTCCTTCTCATTTACATGTCTATATCCTTTATCCATCTTTTCCTTGGCCTTCCTCTTTTATTTCTTTCTGCTGATGTCCAATTCCAAACCCAGTAATATCCTCTCTCGGCTCATTCTTCGTAGATGTCCGTACCAATTTAATTATTTTTTTATTTATTGTATCTATAATGGTGTCATTTTTTTCTCTAATCCTTTCCCGTAAGGTTAGACCACAGCATCTCCTCCAGTAAGTCATTTCTGCTGAACACAATTTCTGAGACGTATTTTTGTCTTTTACCCAGACTTCTGACCCATACGTCATTACTGGTTCTATCATGATTTTAAAAATGTTTTTTTAGTTTTAATTGTCAAATTCTTATTTCACAAAAATACATATATATATATATATATATATATATATATATATATATATATATATATATATATATATATATATATATATATGCCAATTTTCAAGGTGATTGGTTGAACGGTGCATAAGTTGATATACCGCTGCGCCACCTGATGGGGAGTTGCAACAAAGTGAATAATGAATACGAATTCTCCACGAAGAAATACATATATACATGCCAATTTTCAAGGTAATTGATTGAACGGTGCAGAAGTTAATATGCTGCAGCAGCGTTACCTGGTGGGGAGCTGCAACAAAGAGGATAGCACAAAAACCTTCTCCACAAAAAATTACATATACATGCCAATTTTCAAAGTGATAGGTTGAATGATGTTGGAGTGAAACGATAGCATATATACAAACATCCATTTCTATGTATACAGATAATTTTCACTTAAATCGCTAGATACTTCAATTTTCACCGCTTTTTTGCGAAAAAAACATATTTCTCATCAAAATTTTTGATGACAAACCTCAACTTCATGTTTGGCAGCCCAAAATACTACGAGGTTTGGCTATTAAATAACGAGACTGATTTTTAAAAAGAGTTTAATTTTAAGAATTATTACAATAAAATGCTCCCCTTCAATATACTCCCCTGCCCTTGCCACACACCGTTCCATTCGTTTTTTCCATTGCTCAAAGCAATGCTGGAAGTCTTCTTTTGTAAGAGAATTTAGGAGCTCCGCCGATTTTCGCTTCACCTCTTCCATCGAATCGAACCGGGTTCCTTTTAAGGCAGACTTGATCTTCGGAAACGGGAAAAAGTCGCAGACTGCTAAATCAGGCGAGTAAGGCGCGTGTTCGAGCACTGGAGTGTCTCTAGCGGCTAAATAACGCTTCACAGACAGCGCGTTATGGCAGGTGCGTTGTCCTGGTGCAAGATCCTAGACTTGTTTTTCCACATTTTTGGCCGTTTCTTACGAACTCGCTCTCGCGGAGTTGCCAAAACTTTAAAATAGTAAGTTTGGTTTACAGTTTTGCCCTCTGGAACCCATTCATTCATTACGATGCCGTTGATGTCGACCAGGACGTTGGTCATCTTTGGTGCTCTCTCGGCCTTCAGAACACCGTTTATAACATTCCAAAACACGCGCACGAGATAGATAATTTTCAGCATAGACCTATTTCAACAACTTATAGCATTCAGTCTGTTTTTTTTTAATTTAACGAGAAATTTCACATTGATTCATTGTTCGTGGTTTTCGTCACACATTGTTATCGGCACGAGAAAAAAACACGTTCGTTTCTAACCTCTATAGAAAAAATACTACTACAGCGACAAAAACGTGTTTTCTGACTGAAATAGTGTACACACTTTCAGCCATCCAAAGCTGCATTCGTTTCCCCCCTGCCGCTCTAGGACGCCTTTTGCGCGCGCAGTCTCGTTATTTAATAGACGGACCTCGTATATGCTACCAAAAATTGAAACTACACCAAAACTTTCTTTTTTAAAACACAAGCTGCTTGGATGTATTGTACTTTTTTGAAAATAAAGTAGCTTTGTTGTACCAGTCGTAGTACTTTATTGTCAGACCTCGTATAACCGTCAACCACGATTAACCTTGTATGTTGCTTTTGTTACTTCCATTGTGGTGATGTAGGAGAATTGACAGACTGATGGACAGTAAATATATTTCGATGCCCCCACAAACATTAGATAAACTACGAAAGAGTATCATGCTTACCTGATTCGAGATTTCAGTCCCTTTTTTTCAGTTCAGCTAAATAGTTTTCAGTAAAAGGTAGTGCTTTACATATTTTCGTTCAAGGAAGTTTCAATTTTGCCATTTTCGTCGAGATGACGATGTTAAACAGGTAAATACTACATTTTTGATATTTTTAATTTCTATTAAAACACAACTAGATATTCTAAAAACGGTTGGGAACCGTTGCTTTAAATTACCTGTCAAAATGTCAAAATAAATACTACAAATAGTTTTGTAGTTTATTGCAGATTATACTAAAAACAATATTCCGGTAATAGCGAATATTAAAACTAAATAGGTACCTCTATTTGGAATACAATAGTAATTGTTAAAAACCAACTTCTTATTTATTTATATATTTATTAGCAACTAATGACAATGGATGACGGACATGTACAGTTTGAAATTGGTCTTCCATAAAGTTATGGGTGTTTGGTGGTAGCGATTTTGGTTTTATGGGCATTTTTGGGTTAATTTGACGTTAGAATAAACATTTTGATGTTTATTTAGGTGTAAAAAACAATATTGTTGAGTTATAGGTGATATTTAAAGAATAAACATTAATAATTTTTTCATTTTGAAACGATTATACAGTATTACAAGAATTTTGTAATAAATAGAAATTTCCGTGCAAAACGTTGAGGTGGACGGTATCCAGTCGATCAGCACAAAATATAATAAATATTCGTGATAAATAATCAAGTAATTAACTACAACACTAATTTAAATTTTCCTCACTTCATCAACATGTGTTTACGTTACTAATCAGTATGAAACTGTTAGCGACGGTGTGTACGTTGACTTATCAGGAAAGAGACTACGACGTATATATAATTTCTCTTTTAATAAACAGTAGCAAAACTAACTTTTCCACACTGAGGGCTATTTTCTAAAAAAAAAATCCCTGAAAGTTTCATCGCCCCAACTCTCCTTCTGAATTTATCGTGCGAAAAGTACAAAATGCGGTAAATTTGAGGATTACCTTTATTATTATTATTATTACATATCATTGAATGCTGAGGTCTAATCCTATGAGAGCCTATTTACAAAATCATACATAAGTAAACAAAATATACAATATGAAATAATTAGTAAATAAGATACAAATTAGGAGTGTAATAAATGTTCGTCGATTTTATTTTTAAATAAGTTAACTGATGATGCTCTAACTGTTTCATCACTTAAATCGTTCCAAAAGATAAAAACTTGATTGGTGACAAACGTTTGTCTTTGTACACATTTAAAATTTTCCTTTTTTAACTTTATATCATGTCCTCGGAGACGGGAGTCGGTATTTAGGAGGAAAATATCTCCAAGGTTTCCATAATTAAACTTAATCATCCGGAAGGTGAGAATTAGATCTCCGCGTAAGCGGCGATCGGCAAAGCACGGTAAGTTAGCCATCTGTAGTCTCTCGGATTAATCTGGACGCGTACGACCAAAGGACAGTCTTTTAGCCCGGCGTTGTATATTTTCTAACAGGTTTTGATCTCGGATGAGCACACTATACTTGCATATTCAAGCAACGGACGAACATACGTTTTGTACAGCTTTATAGAAGATTGAAATGAAATCCTTGCGAAAGATTTTTGAAGAAAACATATCACTGAGTTAAAACGCTTACAAGTTTTTAAAATATGTTCGGAACATGTTAAATCTGATGTGACTGTAACACTTAAATCTACATAAGCTGATACTGGAGCAAGAAGTTGTCCGTGAAGTGAATACTGCACGCACGGGTTATTTTTGCCAAGGTGTGGTACCACACATTTATTTACATTTAAGAGAAGCAACCAGTTGGAACACCAAATCATTCTGTATAGTATTGTGTTCTAGCAAAGGATTACCATGAATTTTGGTATCGTCAGCATAAAAAGCCATTTTTGCACTGGATATAATAAGGTAGGTCACTTGTGTAAGCTATGAAGAGAATTGGGCCAAGGATTGATCCCTGAGGAACACCACTTATTACTAATCTTTCAGATGAATGAGACTGACCAATCCTGACACGAAATTTTCTATTTTATAGGTAATTTTGAATCCATAGCAGTAGTTTCCCACGAATACCATATGACTCAAGTTTATATTGTAACCTCACAAATAGAACTCTGTCAAAAGCTATGGCAAAATCAAAATATATTATATCAGTCATTCACAAAGGCGAGAAGGTTTGTAGTAGTGGATCTTCCTTTAACAAATCCGTGTTGTTCAGATGGTATCACGTGATGTTGTGTGAGAAAGTCAGACATTGTGTCAGCTAAGATACTTTCCATGATCTTGAATGGAACAGAGAGCAAACTTATAGGACGATAATTAGCAGAGTTCATTTTATCACCTTTTTTGTAGACTGCAGTCACGGAGGCTACTTTCCACAGGTCTGGTATGGTCGACGTTTCGAGTGACAAACTCATAATAGTGCAAAGAGGAGGACTAAGTATATCAGCAAATTTTTTCAAGAAAAATGTACTCAATCCATTAGCACCAGGCGATGAGCCATTCTTGATGCCAAACAGTTTTTCTTTTACTTTTTCAAAGGTAAACCTGACGTTTCTGAGACTTTCTTGAATGTGATTAATTATTATGTTTGGTAAAGGGTTGTCGAAAGGTTCGTTTGTGAAAACAGATGTGAATGTACTTGCTAAAGTTTCAGCAGTGTCAAAATCGGTGGAAGAAATGATGACGTCAGATTGTTGTAGGCGAGGTACACTTACTTTAGAGCATAAAGTTGAGCGGATATGTTTATATAACTTTTTGGGATTCTCTGAATTAACAATAGTTTCTTCATATTCCAGTCTGGCCTTTCTAATGGATATTTTCAATGAGATTGAAAAGTTTTTGTGTGAAATGAAATCCTGTCTGATATTTGAGAGCTTGTATTTTCTCCAAAGTCTGCGTTTGTGATAGATAAGTGACATGATATCACCATTTATCCATGGCTTCAACAGGTTTTCCTAGAAGTTTTTGTGAACGAGTTTTTGCTGATTATGTTAGTTAATATTTGCAGGAAAGTATACCACATGTCGTCCACGTTATTTAAGAGATTTAAAAATTTATTAAAATAAATTTTCCCTAAATCAGATTTAACACAGTTGTAGTTAATCCTCCTGGTTTCGACTATTGTTAGGAGATTGTATTTGAATTTGAGCCAGTAACACTACGTGATCAGATATACCAATTGGTGAGAGATACTGGAGCTCATTTATAAGTTGTTGATCATTCGTGAAAATTAGGTCTAGGGTTGACGGTCTATTATTAGTCCGGTATCTTGTGGGATTGTTTATTAATTGAAATAAATTAGAGTCGACGAAAAATCGTGCAAAGTTGTTAGAAATTGTATTTGAATCTGTGATAGCAGTGATAGGCCAGGAAATTTTAGGAAAGTTGAAATCACCTGTAACTATAACGTTTTGAAAGTTTGAAAAAGTGTCGAGATATTCAATTAGGAGATTTGTAGACGCATTACTGCTATCACCAGGTCTATAAATGCAAACTAGATTTATGATGAGAGAATGTTTAGAAATACAATGTTTATATCCCAGGGATTTCCCAACTGGAGGAAGTAATAGAAAAATTTTGAGTGATTTCATTGCAAAGGTATATACATACACCTCCACCAGTTCTGTCTGATCTGTCCGATCTAAAAATAGTATTTCCTTTAATAAAAACTAGTAAATCTGAATTAAAAGGTTTAAGCCATGTCTCAGAGATACATATTATACAGTGTGGAACAGCCAAATGGAATAAATTTGATAACGAATAAATGAGAGCGTGTTTGGAAAAACGCTTGGACACGTCGATTTGTATTTTTAGATGCGTATTTTTTTCAAAAAAAAAATAATTATATAGGGTGTGTCATGTGACAGTGGCCGATACCAACTTTCTTATTTTAAATAATTTAATTTATTTAATAAAAATATTTATTTTTTGGATTCTTTAGAAAATTCTAGACATAATTCATGTACAATGTCCCATACCTATCTTCAACTGTTTCGGAAATATTAAGTGTTTCAGATGTTTTCAGGAGCTCATGGAAGACGATTTCGACAGAACGTATTTTTGTGAACAAATGATGAAAATGTTAGATAACGATGTGATCCAATTACAAGATGTTTTGTTTTCTGATGAGAGCACATTTACACTTCACGGTCATGTTAATCATCAAAATTGCCGCTATTGGTCTAATGAGAATCCTCACTGGATAAGAGAGGAACATACGCAATATCCTGAAAAAGTTAATGTTTGGGCAGGAATTGTTGGAAATCATATCGTAGGTCCCTTTTTCATTGATGGCAACTCGAATGGAGATAAATATTTAGAACTGCTCCAAAATAATGTCGTGCCAACTTTGACAAACTTATATCCTGATCCAGCAAACCCACAAGTTCCTGCCAATATACTATGGTTTCAGCAAGATGGAGCACCGCCCCATTACCAAATGAA
This sequence comes from Agelastica alni, assembly GCA_950111635.1. Taxonomy (NCBI): domain Eukaryota; kingdom Metazoa; phylum Arthropoda; class Insecta; order Coleoptera; family Chrysomelidae; genus Agelastica; species Agelastica alni. Next base: position 57,737,014 of record OX467711.1, on the reverse strand, counting down.
TGTCCGGCAGTACCTGAACCAATATTTTCCAAATCGGTAGATAGGGAGGCGCGGAGCGATAGAATGGCCAGCACGATCTCCTGATCTGACGCCATTGGACTTCTTTTTGTGGGGATATGTCAAAAGTATTGTATACAAAACTAAACCACTCACATTACATGACTTAAAAAGACGAATCACGGCTTGCGATTAAATCAGTCACGCCTGAGATGTTGAGTAACGTTAGAAGACATTTCTATACCAGATTAGCATGTTGCCAAGACGTTCGCGGCGAACATTTTGAACATCTCTTATTTGTGAAATAAAATAATTTTCTTTTTTTAATGTTAATTTTTGTAATACATCTGAAAACACTTAATATTTCCGAAACAGTTGAAGATAGGGATAGGACATTGTACATGAATTAATTATGCCTAGAATTTTCTGAAGAATCCAAAAAATAAATAATATACAGGGGGTTGTATTTAAAATAAGAAAGTTGGTATCGGCCACTGTGACATGACACACCCTATATAATTTTTTTTTTTGAAAAAAAATGCGCATCTAAAAATACAAATCGACGTGTCCAAGCGTTTTTCCCAACACGCTCTCATTTATTCGTTATCGAATTTATTCGATTTGGCTGTTCCACACTGTATGTGGTTGAAGATCTTGGACGGTACAAACAAACTCGTCAAATTTAGATTTAAGAGAATCAAGATTAGTATACAGAAAGGCCCAGGAAGTTATTGAAGAGGTATTAGACTTGAAAGTTGCTGCCGTTGATAGTTTTAGGTATTCCGTGAATGAATTTGATAGTTACATTGGTTTCACCTTTTTTCTTTTTATTTTCCAATTCCTCGCGAAGGTCTTTAATAACTTGAACCTGTGTGTCTGATCAGAAATAATTGTGTAATTTTTGGTTGTGGTATTTTCAAGCAGTTTCTTTTTGTTTCGAAGCACTTGGCGGGCATCGTATTCGTTAGGTAAAATTACTTTAATCATTCGTGGAAATCGAGAGTTTGAGTTTGGTTTGCCTAGACGAAAATGTGTAACAGGAGTGAAAACGCAGTTAGTTGAAGTGAGTACGGTATTAATTGCATTTTCGTCGTGTTGTTTTTTTGTATTTATGTCACCAGAGGCTTCAGGAATTCCTCTAATTATAATATTTTTAGCCCGATCCATTCTATCAATAGTTTCAAGCGCTATTTTATCGGTAAACTGAGCGCTCGTTATATGTTTGAAATTGGCCAGTTTTTTTATTTATTTCGGTAAATTTATTTTTCATCTCATCCAAATCATTAATAATATCCTTTTTGAAATTTTCAATAAACAATTTTATATCACCAAATTGCTCTAGGCTAGCGTTACAAACCGTACAAAATATTTTGATACATTTTGCGCGATTTCTAGTTACTCGGTCGTCGCCGGCAGAATGTCCAGTGCACAATGCGTGAATCGGTCGTTTACATCCATCACACTGTATAGAGGACGAGTCGGTTATTGTTTTCGTACATATCGCACAGCTGACCGGCATCATAGATAAGGAACAGGTAAATTTTTATAGATAAGAGTCTAGGTCGCCGATGAAATACTGTTGTTATTTAGAAAATGTAAGTTTGTGACCTTACCAGATGCACTTTAACTGTTTTAACAAATTTACACGACTGAACGATACTGATCACTATGTTCACGAAATTAATTTGGTTTATAAAATTTAACTGTGGAGAATAAGCTAACTTTGCGAAGCAAAATAAACGTGTTTACTCGATGATCCTTGTACCTTGTACGGCAGCCTTGTACCGTTATGGCCCATCTTCGAACTCGGTCTTGTTCTTCGGGCAAAACTTCTACCCTCTAAGTTTTAGTGACCTACCGCCTCTCTGTCTCAAGATATCGTGCCCACAAGATTTTCCAAAACACACACACATTACAAACAGACAAAATTTGAAACAACCGTCACGCTGAAAATGATGTTATTCGACGCGTGGTGCCATGAAACGTGCAGCGCACATGGTTTTGGCGATTTTGATTTTTGGGGGTAAACCAATACTTTTCCTTTTTTACTTTGGTTTGGAATAGTAATAACAGGAAAAATGACTTTACAGACGAAAAATGTATGCATTTTTAAAAAGTATTTGCACAAGAACAATGAAAAGTTTAAACAATTTATTTAAATTTAAAATCTATAGACGTATTTTTGAATCAATAAAAATAAACTGATCGGAAAAGTAAAAAGAGTTCATTTTTGACATAACGGCTTTAAAAAGTAAACTGAATATTTGAACTCTAATAAAACACATTACAAAACTAATATAATAAAGGTTCAAAAAAACTACCTTGTTGTGCCAAACAATAGCCAAATCAGTGAAACAGAAATAATTTCATATCTCTGATTAGATTTGGTGTAATGTTGGCACATAGTTGAATAATTTTCTCCTTTAATCCATTCTTTTTCTCTAGGTGCCGTCTCCGCTTCGAAGGTTGGCAATCATCATAGCAATTCTTATTTTTGAGACCGCAGCACTAAATAGTTCATTATAACTGCATCCAAACCAATCCCTAAGGTTCTTCAGCCATGAATTTCGTCTTCTTCCTATTGAGTTGCCTTGCCTTGGAGTTTTCCCTGCATAATTATTTGTAGCATTTGATATTTTTCTCCCCTTATGACATGTCCCACGTACAGCAGTTTTCTTCTCTTAATACAGCACATAGCATCTGATCAGTCGTATTTTTAAATCAAGGTTTAAATCTCGGCTGCAGAAAAGCCTCTTCATTCTTGTAAAGGTACTTCTCGCCTGTTTTATTCTGGCTCGTATTTCTTGGGAGCTGTCATTGTTCTCACTAATGATCGTGCCTAGGTATTTGTATTGTCTTGCTCTTTCAATAGGCTGGTTTCTCACATATATCTTACGATTGTCTTGAGTTGTTTTTGTTATCAGCATATATTTTGTTTTGCTTATGTTTAGTGATAATCCACATTCTTCGCTTACTGTGACCATTCTGATAATTAGCGTCTTCGTGCGTTCCAGCTAATATAACTGTATCGTCAGCGTACCTCAGATTATTTATTTTTATGCCGTTAATTTTAATGCCCATTTTCTGATCATCAAGTGCCCTATTTACTATGTCCTCCGAGTACAGATTAAAAAGAATTGGTGAAAGTCATACACCCCTGACGAACACCTCTTTGTATTTCTTTTTCCTCTGATGTCGTGTCTTCTATTCGTACTTCTGCTTTTTGGCCATAGTATAAGTTTGAGATTATTCTTGTGTCTCTAAGATCTATCCTTCTCGTGACCAATATTTCTAAGAGTTGGTCATGTCTAACTTTATTAAATGCTTTATTGTAGTCTATAAAGCAGGCGTATATGTATTGGTTTATGTCTAGGCATCTTTGTGATAAGGCATTTAGTGCAAATAATGCTTCCCTAGGCCTTTACGGAATCCAAATTGAGTATCGCTGATATCTACATCCATTAGGATTAGGATTGTCGATAAGCGGATTCTTCCAGAATAAGGATTGGTTTCAGGAGATGGAGAGATGTTTTGCCTTTGGTGAAAATTATATTGAAAAATTTAAATAAATAGAGCTGCATTGTAAAACTTGGTGAGGAGTGAATTTTGGTCTACATTGTCTATGTATGGGGTGAGTGGTAGTTTAATACGAGCACTGAAATCACTTTACGAGGATTCCACTGCTTGTGTCAGGATAAACGGAGCTTGCACGGACTGGTTTAACATCGAAAAAGTTGTAAGACATGGATGTGTGGCTTCGCCATGGCTGTTTATCTTATACATAGACAATTGTTTAAAAGATCTGAAAGAGAGTGCGTATGGATTAAAAATGAATGATTTGATCGTCAAATGCCTTCTTTACGCCGATGATCAAGTCATATTAGCGTTATCTGAAGAGGAGTTGCAGGCGATGGTTAATGTTATGCATGATTCCCTGAAAATCAAAGGGATGAAAATAAATGTGAGCAAAACGAAAGTAATGGTTTTTGAAAGAGAAGAAAGCATGACAAACTGTGGGGTTTCGATTGAGGGAGAAAGAGTGGAACAAGTTAATGAATTTGTGTACTTGGGTTCAAAATTTACTAGAGATGGAAAGTATGACAGTGACATTGAGCGAAGGGTGTTTGCAGGAAAACAAATTAATGGGGCACTGCATAGCTTTATGAATAGCCAGAAAGTGTCAAAAAAGGCACGTCTGGCGGTGCATAGAGGTGTGTTGGTTCCTACACTTATGTATGGTAGTGAATGTTGGGTTTGGCAGAAGAAGCATGAAAATAGGATTAATGCTGCGGAGATGAGTAGTCTGAGAAGTTTAGCCGGAGTGACTCGGTTGGATAAAGTTAAGAATAGTGAGATAAGAAAACGCTGTGGTGTAAAAGAAGATGTGGTCACAAAGATAGATAAAGGAATGCTTAGATGGTTTGGACACGTAGAAAGGATGGATGAAGGAAGATTGACGAAACAAATTTATAAGGCGAGTGTGAATGGGCAAATCAGTAGAGGTCGACCTCGGAGAACATATCTCGATCAGATCAACATTGTTTTGAAGAAAGGCCAGGTCAAGAGTACCAACAACCGAAGAGCATGTATGAGAGCACTGATGAAAGTAGAGGAAGCAAAAGATGTGTGTACGAACCGTAGCAAGTGGAAGGAAGTGGTCTCTGCCTACCCCTATGGGAAAAAGGCGTGACTTTATGTATGTATGTATGTAAAACTTTTCTATACTCTATATAAGGGGAAGGTTTTGAAGGGTTGAATCATTGTAAAATATTATAAATTATACTCCAAAACATGAAATAATGTTTATTCTACATATTTGAACATGATTTTGATCGATGTAACACTTAAATCAATGACTTTTCTATTTTTAACACAAGGGGTAGTTTTCACCCATAAAAAACAAAAAGCACACCTTGGCACAATATAACTTTTGATTAGGAGGAAAAAATAAGCTTGTTTACAAATTTTCATCAAAATCGGTGCTGTTTGAAAGAATTTGGAGTTAATACCTCATTTTTACCGCTACTGAATGCACTAAAATCAAAAGTTTTTTTGACCACAGCGTTTATAAGTAGGATTTATTTATTACTCCAAACCATTTCGAAATTGCTTTATATTTTATTAAATGGGATACATTTTTTCCTGATTTCGTATTATGCTGCCAAAGCAAATAGTCACAGTAACAGTGACAAAAACAAAAACAATGATGACATTTAAAAAAGTCATAGTGATAATTACAATAACAGGATTCAGTTTTGTGGGGCATATAAAAACTTTAAAGAGAGCCAATTTTAAACAACGATTAAATAACAATGGAAAGCTGGTATCAAGGGCAAAATAATATGATTGAATAGAGATTAACCAGACCTTTTAAATAAGGTATGACTTAATACCGAATGCCATTGGAAAAAATTTAAGAGGTGTCTCCAGTAGAGAATGAATCTGACGTTTATGAAATTAGCGCTAAAAAGTGTCCACTTCAAGTTAAAAGTTTCAGCATTTCATTCTAATATGTCGCATTTCTGAAATATTAAAGGTGGGTCCTTTTTAAATGAATTCTCCCGTTAGTTTTTGGTTAATAAAAAGTGGTCCAATTATCTCATTTCCTAGAAAACCAGCCCATACGTTGATCTTTCCTGGAAACTGAGTGTTATTCTGTCGAAACACGTGAGAATTTTCGTCATCCCAGTACCTACAATTATATTTGTTAACAAAGCCATTTAAATAAAACGTTGATTAATCACTAAAACAAATATTTTTAACCAAATTTGCGTCTTCTTTTATTTTTTGGGACATTGTTTCACAAAATTCAATTCTGCGGTCATAGTAGCTTTACAAAGCTGATGATGAATTTATATTTTATAAGGAAAAAACTTATGCAATTTTAACACTTTGTGTATGGAACCAACAGAAATAATTATAAGTTTTAATACTTTGGGAATTGAATAGGTAGAATCTGTAGCAAAATGACCCAGTACTTCAACTTTTGCAGCTTCGTCGAAAACCCTGGGATTATTTTTTTTATTACAAACTGATCTATGATGGTCTATATTTATATCAGGATACCTTTCATTAAAAGTTCGAGCTGTTCCTCGAGCGCACTTGTTTTGATGATTGTAAGTAAATATTATTTTAGCGTTGGTCGTTTTTGTTATGGTCCCATGTTATTTCACAAAATTCGTTGTTATCAGCAAAATAAATAAATAGAATAAATTGTTATTTATATGAATGATTTGCATTTTTCTTGGGTTTTAAACTCCTCCCTTGATTTAAAATTCGACGTATTTTTTGTTTTTCTTACAATTACGCAAAATTTAAAGTTATTTGGACTGGCTGGTTTTGAAATAAAAGCACTGTATTTATTATGATATTTATTGACACATTTTCGCCTCCAATTCTGAATTCGTCTGGGGCAGTTGCCCCTCTTGCCCTGTGGTTAATCCGGCACTGGATAAACACAACAAACTTTCATAAGAACCTGTATGTATTAAATATAGGTTTATTATAAGGAACCAGTTCGGCGTGCGCTCTACCGTCGCGTTTCTGGTAAAAAGCCACTACAAAACTTTGTTTTTAATAATTTTCTTACCATAATTATTCAATTTTTTTTTCCAATTTTCTTACAATCAAATAAATTTGTTTATGTCATTAAAAAAATTTAAGTATATTGTTTATTCACCATATTTGGTAATGTTTTTAAAACACTAGATAAATATGTCAAGTGGTTTTTTTTTTGTAATTTTCAATAAGTTGTTGAATAAAATCGTCACGTTGTCAAAACAACGTTATTTTACTATTTTTTTAATGTGATTTTAAATAACTTATTTATCGTCTATAAAAATTTAGTAGTTTTAAAGTACATATTCATAAAAATGTAATTAAAAAAAATCCATTCAAAAATCTTACCGATTTCTAAAAATTGTTGGCTTGTTAAATTAACATCTATTTATTTTAACGTTTTGTGATTTTAATGTTTGTGTTATGAAATGTTTATTTTTTTCAAAGTTTATTTGACTAATTAATGACTGCTTCCGCGGAAGAGTCCGGAGATAACGGGCGGCGGTAGAACGCACGCCGAACTGGCACGTTTTCTATCACTAGAGACGAGCGATATTCCACGAACTGTGATTTTTTCACTGATATCTAAAAGTCACATATCACGATCGTTCCTCTTTTTGCAAACTTACTTTACTTTGTCGTGTCCGGAGTGCTTTATAGCTTTTCTGCCTAGTATTGAGCCACGTCCAATGCTTGAGGTCTCGCTAGCCATAGATCGTCCAAGAAACAGGTTGCAGGGCAGTCAGTGCATGCGAGGAGAAGGTCCATCGTTTGTACCGCACCACATTCGCACTTGTCAGTTTCTGGTATGAGGTTCCACTTAATTAGGTTGGTTTTTACTGGGGCGACCCTAGTTCTAATACGGTTTAGCATTCTCCACGTTTTCCATTTACATGCAGTACCATTTGGCGCTTCTACTGACAAAAGATAGCTGGTGGACGGCTCATCCAAAACGTTGTCGAGGAATCGGTGTCTGGATTTCAGTCTGTGAGATCCACTGGAAAACCCGAATAGGGGATGGCGATCGTCGAAGGTTTTCTTAAACCTTTTACCAAATTCATGTGCTTCCCTACGTGATTCAGGGCTACTAAAACCCGCTGCTCTATAGAGCTTTTCCACAGGCATAATTACTCTCAAGGTTATTGAATTAATCCAATTAGGAAGTTCGACTGGAGTAAAAGTACTAGCAAAACAGAAAAACTTTTATTAACATATATAACTATAACTGACAGCTTTTGATAATGCACATACACAGCCAAGCTGTTCCGTATATGTGTGTGAGTGTCACTGACTTCAATACTCCCAATTTTTGTTGCAAGTCAATGCCAAAATCAATATAAAATGAAATTTAAATTAACAAAACTAATTCAATTAAAAAAGACTTGAATATCTAAACTTTACGTTAAATCAAATTTTAATATTTGAATACTACGTTAATTTCTTTGGCATGACACTTAACATAAAAAAAAACGTTGATTTTTCGGTTTCGACAGTGCCTTCGTCATGATATCAGCTGACACTTCCAACTGCGAAGCTGATGTCTGGTCTAGTTGCAACGGCCAAATACATTAAACTTCCAACCACTTCACGATATGGAAAATTTATCTTTTCATCAGCCTCAAAATCGCCAAGATTTTGTGAATTGTCCAATGGCGTTGATACTACATTGCAATTAGTCATGTTGAAACGATCGATGACCTTTCTTGCGTATCTTTGTTGATTTGTGTGAATCGATCCGTCCGATCGCTGATCAATTTCGAGTCGCAAAAAACATTTCAACTCGAAAACTTTAATCTCGAATTCCCTTTGTAGGTATTTAATAACTGGCTCAATGGCTTCTTGTTTCTTGACTGCAATTAGACCGTCATCGACATAAATTGCAAGAATTAACATACTATTTTCGCCGTTGCAAACGAATACACATGAATCCGATTCACTCGCCTTGAAACCAAACTCGTTGACAAAATCGGTGAATCTTTTGTTCCAACAACGTGATGCCTGTTTCAATCCATATAAGCTCTTCAATAGCTTACATACTCGTCCGCTTTTATCGTCGTATCCAATCGGCTGGCTCATGTAAACATTTTCTTCTAAATCTCCATTTAGAAATGCTGTTTTGACGTCAAATTGCTTTAACTTTATTTTCTCTGCCGCTGCCAATGCCAAATGATCGATGTGAATTTGACCACCGGATTAAATGTTTCTTTATAATCGATTCTATACTCTACCAATCGCGCCTTGTAGCGATCAATGCTTCCATTTGGACTCTGCTTGATTTTGTAGACCCATCGATTATCAATCATCTTTTGTTCCACCAGTGCTTCGACTAAAATCCACGTACGATTTTCAACAAGCGAATCGAACTCCTCGTTTATCGCACGCTCCCACTGTTCGGACTGAACCGCCTGCTTGTACGTCTTCGGCTCTTCACTGATTGTCAACAATGCGTAGTGATCTTCCGATCCAAAATACGTCAAACGTTTCGCCGCTGTGATGTTCCTACGATCGCGCAATCGCTGACTGATAACATTTCTGCTATCAAGGTCGCATATCACTGTACGTGGTTTTGGCGTCTGCGCCTTCATCATCTGTGCTTTTGTCATTTTCATCCCTATCTTCTGCGTCATTGTTGTTACCTTCTACAGCACTTACATCGAGTGTGGCAATGGATTCTTCTAACAAAAATACGACATCTCGAGAAATTTCAACCTTTTTTGTTTTCGGATTCCATACTCGATATCCATGCATTTTGGCTGCCTTTGGATTAAGCTTTTGCCGCTTTTCCTTCGGAATATGGATGAAAACTTCCGAAAAACAATTCATACCGTGATTCGTTAGCAACTGTGCTTGTTCCACTTCGATTTAGTACATGAACTGCTAAATTCACTGCCTCGGCCCAAAATTTCTTGTCGATTTGCTTTGAATGTAGTATTGTTCTTGCTGCTTCGACGATCGTTCGCATCTCTCTCTCGGCACACCCATTTTGTTCGGTAGTGTATGGCACAGTTCGTTGATGATAAATGCCTTTTTCTTTAACAAATGCCTTTAATTTTGAATTCACAAATTTCGTGCCATAATCGGATCTAGTTATACGAATTTTGTGTCCATCGTCCTTTTCAATCAGCTTTACACATTTCTTGATGATGCTTGTTACTTGTGAATAATCATCTTTTAAAAGTAAGAAATACCTAGCGCCTCCCATCGAATTTTCTTGAAACGGTCCACACACGTCCGTATGAATTATCTCTCCGCATGCTTTCGATTTTTCTTCGCGACTCTTAAAGCTACCTCGATGATGTTTTTCATATACACAGGCTTCGCAAGTAAAATCTTCGTCGATGAAATCGATGTTACGGTTCTGCAAAAACTTCTTCACGTGCGTAAGATTCTGATGTCCCAGTCGCTCAAGCCATAAACGAAGTGCTGTTCCTTTTACTGCTATGTGTGCCGCAGTCTCCTCCTGTGATGTTTGAATCACTTTAAATAGCATTTGAAATAAACCTTTTCGGCGAACTCCCACTGCCATGACTTTTCCATCCTTTAGTAGTTCGCAACGTTTGCTGTTCATTCTCAAATCATGTCCATGATCCGTCACTTTTTCTGATGAAAACAGATTCATCTGAAGATTTGGCACAAACAAAACTCCTATGACTGGCTTGCGAATCCAATCACTGCCATTGAATGCGTGAATACTGATATCGCCTTTTCCTTGAGCCAAAATTTTGTCACCATTTCCGATCTTCACTTGCTCTGATATTTCAATAAAATTTTCGAACCATTCACGTCTGTGACTCATATGATTTGTCGCACCCGAATCCAAGATCCAAGTATCTTTGTCCTCACTTGTTACTATGTGACAAACAAAAGCGTCGGGTGAGCTTTCCTCATGCTTACCCTCAGAACTTTGTTGCTTTTCTGGGCAATCGCGCTTCCAATGACCTCTTTTTCCGCACTTAAAACATTTGCCATTCGGTTTTTTACTTATATTCGTCGATTTGTTGTTCGATGAATTTCCCTTTTTGTAATAATTTTTATCCATTGCCAAAAGTGCATCCCAAAAACTTGGTTTTTTGTTTCGTGCCAAGAGCTATTTCACCTCCAGTCAGCTGCTTATGATCTATAAGGCACAGATCCGACCTGTACTGGAGTACTGTTCCCATATTTGGAGTGCAGCACCTAAACATATCCTGAAGCTACTGGATTCTGTCCAAAAAAGGGCAATTCGTCTCGTCGGTGATGCCTCGCTTACAAACTCGCTCACTTGTCTGAAACACCGTAGAAAAGTTGGCGATTTGTCTCTATTTTATAGATATTTTCATGGGCGATGCTCTTCTGAAATATCAACAATCGTTCCTCCTTTGGCAGTCTCTTCGAGATTAACCTGTCAAGTTCAGTCTTCACACCCCTTCGTGGTCACTTTGGAGACCTGCAGAACATCACTTTCCAAAGACTCATTCATCCAACGAATTGCGAGGCTTTGGAACTCATTGCCTAGGGAGGTGTTCCCCGAGGCATACAACCTCCAGAAATTTAAGAAGAACACCAACTCCTACCTTCTTTCCCTTGGTTCCCGCGATGTTCTCTGAACATTACAGGATATCCCTTTTCGTGGGAACCAGAACATAAAAAAAAAAAAAAAAAATTCGGAAAAGTTCGCTTGGCCATCAGCGTTCTCACTTCTTCAACTTGTCTCTGCGATTTTAGGCAAAGTTCTTCTGCCATTAATCGCGCTCGCAAATTTGTTAGTGTTTGACTTTCCGGACTTGCAGATTCCCATGCACTGTGAAAATGATTGAATTCGGCAGGTAACGCTATTAAAATTTTCGAAATTACCATAGAGTCGGATATGTGCTCCTTTTGATCTCGCAATTGTTGCACAATTTCCATTAATTTCGATAAAAATGTCGCAATATCATCTCCTGCCTCTTTTGCATAACTATATTACTTTTGTTGTAAAAGTAGTGAGTTTACCTTCGATGTACGCTCGTAGGTTCCTCGGAGCATTTCCCACATCTCTTTTGCTGTTGTTCATGTCATAATTTGCATTACCGCCTGCCTTCTGCATTCAGTCGAAATGATTCTTCTCGCTTTAGAATCTTTCTTTTTCCAAGTGACGATTTTTGTTAAATAGTCAACGTCTGCAACAGTTGGTTTTTCTTCGGTTCCATCGACAATATCGAATTTTTCGCAGTCTTCTAAAATTTGACGCATTTGGAATTTCCATGTCTGCCAGTTGCAAGACTCACTGAATCCCTCCAATTTTTCGATACTCACTCGATCACCTTCCATTTGTTCTGTTTGGAATTGCCGGCTTTGAAATTTCCGAAAATTTCAGTCCAAAATTCTCTAAAAACTGCGCGTTGAGAAAACTCCGTTTGCTTTGTACCAAGCGATAATGAAATCACGCACAAGAAACAGCTATCGACGCACAACAGTTTTTTTTTACAGAACTGCTGTCTTAACCATTAGTCTCTGTTCACTTTTGTTCACAGTCGTGGTGAACTGGGCCCATGACCTATTAAATTAATCCAATTAGGAAGTTCGACTAGAATAAAAGTACTAGCAAAACAGAAAAACTTTTATTAACTTATATAACTATAACTGACAGCTTTTGATAATTCACATACACAGCCAAGCTGTTCCGTATATGTGTGTAAGTGTCACTGACTTGAACTAAACAATTAAAAGCGGAACGCGTCTAAATTCAATAAAGGATTACATAGATTGCCTGTTTTGCAGCAGTGATTCTATTATTGTTGTAAGTCGATAGTCTCTTTTTGCTTCGTAGGTTTTTAATAGGAGCTTTCGGTGGTTTACTGTGTCGTAAGCTGCACTCAAGTCCACTAAAGCCAGGCCTGTTATCTGTTCGTTCTTGAAACCCTCCTCTATGTGCTCCATAAGGGCTAAAATCTGGTTGGTGCAAGATTTCCCTGGTCTAAAGCCGGCTTGTTGTGGTATGATCCTTTTATCCACAGTGTCCCAATTCGATGTAAGATCAGCATTTCGTACAGTTTGAAAAGGTGGCATAGGAGCAATATGGGCCGGTAACATTTGGGGAGTATAGGTCTTTTCCAGGCTTCAGGAGTACCAACACTTTGGTCTTTTTCCACATCTTAGGGATTTTAAATGTTTCACGGCAGTTGTTAAAGAGTTTTAGAATCCAGGTATTAGCACCCATACCAAAGTTTTTGATTCCAAGTTGCCTTGCCATCTTTCATAGTGTTTACCCCTTTATTTAGCACTTTCATGGAAAAGGGAGTTGTGAAATTGTGTATTTCTGTTTCAGCGTTTTGTTGCAGTTTAACTTTTTGGCATTTTATGGTAACTTGCCATTGAGGAGGAGTTGATAGGCAACTTGGTTGGGTGTTACTTTTGCCAGGGGCTTAGTCGATTTTGGTTCGCCATCGAGCTTTTTGATCAGGTTCCGTGCCATTTTGCTGCTATGTGGCATGTTCATTCTTTTCAAGGTTTCCACCCATTTTTTTTTGCCGTGTTTCGCTTAGCGCTGTCATCAAGGTTGTACCACATTCGATTGTTTCTTCACTGAATGGATACCCAAACATCTAGGTATGTTCTTCTCTCATTCAGTATGGACTTTTCCTAGAGCAATAGCATGACCGTGAAGTGTAAAGGTGCACTCATCAGAAATCAAAACATGTTTTAATTGGATCACATTGTTATTTAACATTGCCATAATTTGTTCACAAAAATACATTCTCCTATTAAAATCGTCTTCCATTAGCTCCTGAATTGGTATAATTTTATAGGAATGTATTTTATTTTCTTTTAATATTCGACTAATCGTTGAATGGATCACATCGAACATTGGGACTGCCAGTCGACTAAAAGTATGTGGGTTTTTCTCAAACTCGAGCATAATATCCAATTTGGTATCATTACTTATCGCATTGGCAGCTGCTTTTTTGATATAGCAAACATGCATATGACAAATGACAGTGTGTGAGTGAGAATGGGTGCTGTGCTGTAATGGAGAATGGCTTTACGCAACCCGGGCCGCGCATGCGTAGTTCACCCACAGTCAGTTACAAACATTCAAACAAGATGCAGGTGAAACAAATATAAGCGTGTTAAAATTGCCGAGGGATTTCTAATAAAAGTTTTTTTATTCGCGTTGTTTTTGCATAAGTATAGAAACACCCTGTATATCGAAAGCGCATTTATTATCTTCCGAATGTTTAGTCTTTCGGTTTTATATGCCTGTACAGTAGTTGCAGATAAATATTTATTGCAAATACCCTAATCAAATCGTAAAGATTAACCCCAATAAAGTATTCCGCTTTATTGAAGGATCAATATTACAAAAGACATCTTGAGTCAAGTGCTACCCTACCCTCCTCTTTTGTAACTTACAACTTGGTCGATTGATTCCTTCCTGGAGACCCTACAATGAGTATTTGTGCCGCTGTAAAATCTGTACCTAACGCGAAGTCAAATTTACAGGTTTTACCATCCACATTTTTAAAATATATAATAATACCCCATTAAAAAGGATATTGTGCGAAGAATTAAAATATTAAATTAAATGTCATTTAAATTTCAAAAGTTATTATACTCTATTTCGTTTTAGGGTTGAATTTTTATTATTGAAGCGCGCGTGTTTAAAGAGTTTGTTATTGACTTTTTGTACGTTAAATTTACAATGCAATGTATTCTACATTTTTCAGTCGTTTTTACCTTTTTTTTATCAATTAGTGGTTGTTTTTGGGTTCAAGAAGTGAGCTCGAAAATCAAAATTATATTAGTATGAAAGCTCATTATTAGCTCCTAATTCTACCACAGATTAACTACGCTCAGATGCGAAACCCGGCGAAAGATCAAAGGATTTTCTAATTTATGTATGGACATTTAAATGGGTTTGATTGCATTGTTGTCACTATCTACCACTATCGTTGTTCAAATTATTTAATAATGTTTCTGTATGATCGAGGCTTACGTCCGAACATCCCGAACGCACACGAAAGCTCTTTAAAAGCTTTTTAAAAACACACAAGGACAGTTTTCTCTTGTATCGGAGAGATTTGGGATGTTTTTTTGTGTAAGGGTTGTATCTAATATTGAAGCTTGCGAGCTTTAAGAGTTTATTATTGCCCTTTATACGTTTTAACATTTGCAATACTATGTAATTTAATTCTTTTAAAGGTTTTTTCTTTATTTTCATTGATTAGTGGTTGTTTTTTTATTAAGGGGGTGAGCTTAAACAGAAAATGTGGGATTTAGACAGTTTAGTTGCAACAACAGTCGAGCCACTTGTGATTAATTTAAAAGCAGATAGCAGTTCATTAGATGAAAATGATTAGTGAAACATGTTCATGTAAAAATGTTTATTTCACTAAAAGCTAATTTAAATTAAAAGTATATATACATATATATATATATATATATATATATATATATATATATATATATATATATAAGACTAGTGGACCCGGCAGACGTTGGCTTGCCTGCTTTAAAAATATCGCTATCAAACTCAGCGACCCCGAAAACTATAAATTCGACATATATATATATATATATATATATATATATATATATATATATATATATATATATATATATATATATATATATATATATATATATATATATATCGGCGTTTTTAATAGTTTTTTCCTTAACCACTCCCTTCGTAGTGGTGCTAAAAAAATTGGGAATGTCACTATCAAACTATGAATTCGACACTAATATCGGCGTTTTTAATGGTTTTTATATTTCATCCCCTTTTGTATATGTGCTTACATAATTGGAAATGTCACTATTAAATTTAGCAATCCCACAAACTATAAGTTCGACACTAATATTAGCCGTTTTTGATAGTTTTTATATTTCATCCCCTTCCCACCACTTTCGTTGATCCGATCGCTACCAAACTTCACAGGATCACCTGCGGAGCTAATCGGAATATTGCCTAAGAATTTAGTAAAAATCGGTCTAAAGGTATTTCCGTTTTTGCGAGACTAGGTTAGGTATCATGTGAGTGAGGCGTAGTCGCCCCTCCACCGCGACCCTTAGTTTTGCGAGACTAACGAACGGCGATTCATGTTTATATTATAGATATTTTTTAGCTTTTTTTTAGGATTTTCTCTAATATTTTTCTTTTTAAACCACCATTGTAATTTATTAAAAGATAGGTTAGCTTGACGTCATTTAAAAATGTATACCTATACTTTTTCGCGAAAATTTACACTATCTCTTTGATAGATAAGTTTGCAAAAATCTATCACCCCTTTAGCGATTTTTTAGCTTTTATTTAGGATTTTTCCTATTATTTTTCTTTTAAAAACACCACTGTGATTTAATGAATGATAGGTTAGCTTGACATTATTCAATTTTTCGCGAAAAACTTCCTCTATGAAAGCAAGGAAAAGAAAAAATAGGTTAGCTTGTCGTCCTTCAAAATTGTATACGTTTACAGATACACACACTTTTATATATATTTTTTAGCTTTTCTTTAGGATTTTTTATTACTCATGCGGGATAAGTAGTATCTTAGAGCACGCTGTTGCGGTTGAAAAATGGCTGTTTGCCCATTTGAGTGCGGCAAGTTTACTTTACGTACGCAATAGTATATTGTGAAACTAGTGCGATAAGTTGGCGATTGCTCACGAGCGAAGCTAGAGCGTTCATTCATTCGCTCAAAACCCTTATTTAATGCCATATAAAATTTAAATGGACCCGAGTTTATCGTACTGACGGGACGAACATCTAATGTTTGACAGGTAGGAACAATTTATATGGGAAAATTAAATTGTCGTTTTTAGTATCAGGTCAAAGGGGCGGCAAATTATGATTCCGCCCCAAACGACAATGGCCCACGCTACGCCACTGGGCTCACCGTGTAACAATTTGAATCGACTAATCACTCGAGGATGGTTCTGCCATGTTCAAAAATTAGTTATTGCGTTACTTTACGGACGTACTGGATATCGTTTCACTATCATCTGAAAATAGTATTTTAACGTCTTCAGATTGTACGCATTCTCCATCAATAATTAAAAAGTAGGTCGTAGAAAATAGCTTGCTATTGCATGATAAATATTTTGTCTCTTACGCAAGAACGTTCACGTGAATGCGAGAAAATATATTTTCCAGCATTTCCCATCCGAACACGTGCCTCAAAATTAAATGGAAGTTTATTTGTTTCTGTTGCACCAGTTATCATCGTAAATGTGATACGGCGATAGAAATTTTAGTGCCCGTACTCTGATTTTCGTGCGGTTCCCAAAGGCGTCGTTAGAAATTTCTTCAAAGTGGGTCGAACAAATTCCATTTTGGATTCGAAACGAGAATTAATTAACTTTGAAAATGTTGATAATTTTAATTACTCTAATAATACTTTATATTGAATGAAAATTTAAGAAAAATTAAATTTTAGATTTCTTTTATCACTAAAGTCCATTTATTCGAGGGATTAATATGACCATAAAAATCCGTAAATTCATAGGCGTGCCTTATATAACCAAGAAATTTAAGATATTTTTTGGAAAAGTACAGAAAAAATAATTTATACAGGGTGTTTAAAAAAAAGGTAACCCTGTCTCTAGGATAGGTATGAAACTGAAAAATAATTGGGGTTTGCTTAGTAAACATTTTTCGTAACGCAATCTGTATTCAAGATAAAGGGCGTTGAAGAAAAAAAATTACACACATTTATTACGATTTTGCCGAAACTACTGGAAACATATTAATGAAATTTTATACGAATATGTTTTAGAAGATGATACATCCCATGAATTTTTTCTATCTGACTCTCATAGAGGGCCCTAGTTACACGGTTCGTACCAAGTAGTAACATAACTTTTTTAAACTTAAACATCATTTAATTTTACACCTAAAAGGTAGTCTTGGTAAAACTCGATACTGTGTACCGTTTTCGGAATATTTTGATTTGAAAATTATCAAGTAATAACCGATGCTGGTAAAAAGTAATGATAAAGTTATTAATTAAACAAAAAATCACAAGAAGAAAATTAAAATAAAGACTTAAAACATAAAATAAAATTCAATTAGAGTAAGATCAGCTATGAGGTCATTAAAGCGATGTTGAATTCTGTCTTCCAATTCTGGACGTAAATTTACCTCTGTAGCATAGACTTTATCCTTATTGTTAACTTATCGTCATAACTATCAATATATGTCAATATATACCGATTAGAATAGATTTTTGTGAAACGTTACAAGAAAGAAAAGCCCTCAATCCCAATTTTTTAACATGTATTTTTATGTATTCACATAATGCATACTAATTAATAGGTAATAATAATTAATAACTTAATCATTACTTTATACCAGCATCGTTTATTACTTCATAATTTTCAAATTAAAAAGAGTACCCTTTTGATGTAAAATTGAATGATGTTTAAGTTCATTGGAAATTTTTGTTAATAAATCTAACCTTAAAAAAGTTATGTTAAATACTACTTGGTACGAACCGTGTAACTAGGGCCCTCTTTGAGAGTCAGATATAAAAACAAATTCATGGGATGTATCAGCTTTTAAAACATATTCGTATAAAATTGAAGTTAAAGAGACGAAGTTACCTTTTTTTGAAACACCCTGTATAAATTATTATTTGAGAATATCAATCTCACTGTTGGTCGCTCTGTTTTCTATCAGGTGCGTAGTGCACCTGAGTATGGCATAGACCTCAGCCTGGAAGACCGAGGCTTATTTCCCCAGGGGTATGCTTTCCCTGTGGTTGCAGGATGCTCCAAACACACCTGCCCCGTAGCGTCCCTGGTACCCTGATCTGTCAGTGTACTATCGTTTCACTCCCGGTCTTCTTAATCCTTAATGGGCGTAGATTTAGAGACTTTATCAGGTGTTCGTTGCTTTATCGTGTTTTGTTGCTGTATTTTATTAAATAATTGTGCTTCAATATGAAATAAAATTTTATATTATTTTGTCTTTTAAATATAAATAAAATAAAACAATTTTATGGTACTAACATTAATTTTATTGCCAAAATATGAGGATACATTTCTGATGCTTACTCTTCTGTTGCAGTTAAAGATTAGTAAACGTAAAAGTCTCTGAAATCACTATGGTAGGTCCACTTGCACCGGGTAACTATCAGTGGAGAAAGTTAATTCCAGGGGTCCATAAAGTAAGCTGTAAAAGTAGGAGAATGACTGTTGATACCACCCTGGTGATTTCGTTGCTCACGTGTCTTTACTTAGGTCCTACTTAGAAATAAAACAATACTTAAAATAAACTATTTTATTAACATAACTCTATCTATTACACACTATTTACAATATATTAAAATTAAATATTACATATGTTACGCTGCGGAACCGGGTTTAAATCGCACAAGTTCCAACGCAAACTTCCTGAAAAATTATATTAGCAAATACCCTTACACTCGTCTGCTTCTTTTCGGTCGGTCGCCTCGCTTGGCCGGTCCGGTGTCGCGTGGTTTTCTCGTCGTCGACTGGACTTCTTCAGTTTCTCGGTGCCAGGGTTTTCAGGTTGGTTAAACAAAAATCCCCAAAGTCTACCATCCCCCAAAATTAACATTTTTTAATAAATGGAGCTAGATGTTTGGTAAAATTTGCTATTGTTTAATTGATAATACCTGTGCTCTTTGTTGGAATAGTTTCATAATTAATCGGCAAAAAAATATTCCAGAAATATTCCAACATTAAACTGTTCTCCCAAAAAATACCCCAGATAAAAGTATAATGTAAAGTAACATGGTAAAATTTTTGGGGTTCTTTAAACATTTTGAGGGGGGCTATGCCCCCCTAGCCCCCTCTGGTTACGGCGCTGATCCCTCCTGTTCGGTATTTAACAATTTTCCTTGGTCATTAACAATCACAATGGCATTAGAAATTTCCAAGAAGTTCATGATTAATTTCCAAGATGTTCATGATTAAACAATTTACAAAATGTTCCGATTTCTCGTAAAATGGTCCCATTTGTTAATTTTAAAAAATTGTTTATATTAAATGCAGTGTTGTTTATTTATTCAAACAGACAATCCAATTATTTACAATAACAATTATTCTTAAAGCAACATTCTTAAAGCAAACACACCAAAATAATACTAAACAATATTTAATAATACCTGTTGTGTTTCTGTATCTTGTATAAAAAAATAATAAATACCCACACCGGAAATTACGACCTCGGGCAGCTTTAGTACTCCGTTTCGATTGCGATTCTACTATAGAATTGTTTTTACTTGCAAAGAACATGCAACATCATAACGTTCGCGTGGCTAGAAGAAAACATAACCTTTACGAAAGTGCTACGCTATACAGAGATAAAAGTAAACAAACTAGCACTGCAGCGTTGCCACGTTTTTCATTCTGCTCGTCGGAATAAATAAAACGGTATTAAATGTTTTATTAAAATAGATTATTTCTCCTAATATTGAGTGATGAAGTATATTTAAGAAAAGTTTTTTTTTACTGAAAATAGTCGCAAAAAGGGTAGACCTATCGTGTGGGCCACGGACGGCCCGCACTGCGACTATTAGAAGGGAAAGGGATTATAGAAAGGAGATGTTTGTGGACCCGCTTTTTGCTTGGCCTTGATAACGTTTTTCGAAGTCCATATTGTCCTGATAAAAACGTCCTCCTTGCCCTTCTGAACAGACTTCCATATTGTTTTTAAATTTATCTAAATGAGCATGCAGCATTTGTACTTTTAATGACATCCTGCACCCCATGGCCTGGAAGTTTTTTAACATATCTTCAACTAACTATTGGTAATTTTCAGGTTTATTATTTCCTAAAAATCTTGAAACTACAGCTTGAAAACTGTTTCAACTTGCTTTTTGAGTACAATTCAGCATCTCCGGAAATTTTTTATCGGCAAAATTTTTTCTAATTTGCGGACCAACAAAAACTCCAGCTTTAACCTTTGCTTCTGATAACTTCGGGAAAAACTTCTTTAAGTACTCAAAAGCTTCTGACTTTTCATCCAGTTTTTTAACGAATTTTTTCATCATTCCTAACCTAATGTGCAAATGCGGCATTAACACTTTTCCGTTTCAACAATCGACTCAAATTTCACGTTTTGTTTTCCGACACAAAATTCTGTTCTTACAGGCCATGATCGTTAAATATAGTGCTTAGCATCCGGCCTGCTATCCCATAAGCACAGATAGCACGGATACTTTGTATATCCGCACTGTAGTCCCATTAAAAATCCCACCATTTTGAAATTTCCAATCAGCTGCCAGTTATATTCTGATACTTTACATGTTTAGAGGTGATCTAGTCGGACGATTGTGTGATTAAATAAAGATCATAATGATATGGATTTATCAAATAAGTGAAATGTGAATGAAATTAATAAATTCTTCTTAAACGCTGTTCCTAAATAGACTCCTGATTATGACACGAACCATTTCTATGAGCATAATATAAAAAAATCGATACATACAACCCTCACGTTTCAACCAGTAACTGAAATTGATATTCTCAATATAATAAAAGGAATTAAAAGTTGGTCCAGATGGCATTAATATTCTTACTTTAAATTTGTGCTTACCATTTCTGTATTTTACCCATATAATTAATTATTGTTTATTGAACTCTGTGTTTCTTAAAAATTGGAAAAAATCATTTGTTACTCCCTTGTCTAAAGTAAATAATCCACAAATGTTACAACAATTACGACCGATAAGTGTATTGCCAACTTTATCAAAGATCTTAGAAAAAGCTATTAATATACAACTTAGAAACACTTAATTAAAAATTCCATAATCCAATCAGTACAGTCTGGATTTAAAACTGGTCACAGTTGTACATCAGCACTATTAAAAATAACTGATGATATTTTGGCAGCTTTTGATAGGAGTAAATTAAGTGTGTTGTTCTTATTTGACTATTCGAAAGCATTTGACACTCTTAATCATAATTTACTCTTTTCGATCTTATCATACAGTGGTTTGAATATTAAAGCTGTAGATTTATTTAAATCTTATCTATCTAAAAGAAGTCAAGCTGTAGAAAATTAAGAAAGTGTATCAATTTTTTTTCTGTGGGTACCGGAGTGCCCCAAGTATCAATATTGGGCACTATACTCTTCTCTGTTTATATATAGAACTTTCCAGATATTTTCACATTCTCTAAATTTAAGACTCTTACTATACCACCTCACCACAGTGAGTCTTTTAAACGATCCCTTTCTTATTGTATTGTTAACTGTTTTACCTCACGATTACAGTCACTTATTACTAAATAAACTCAAACGAGCTCTATTTGACTATTCTTTTTCTCAACAATAATTTAATGATATATTCCCTTGGTTAATAATTGGCTAAACTATTATTCTTTTTCTATTAATTTAAATTATTTTTTTATTATTCTATTTGCTGTGTCTTTGACTTCCTTTTGGGGTTAGATGGAAGAACAGATGTATGTTAAATACCAAGTATATATTTCATATTGTACCTTATTTATTATTACATACAAACTGAATCTCGCCCTAAATATATCTAAACAAAATGTAAGTATTTATTATAATTGGTAATAAAGGCATTTATTATTATTATTATTGCGATTGAAACAGTATTATTTAATAGTTGAGTGCTCTTGAGTGAAAACCGCGAACAGCGCAAGCTATTTTTCCCATAACTAAAATTATAATTAAACAGTTCAAACAACTCACACACCACACAATATTTTTTCAAGAGTTTTTAAATCAGAAATAAAATTCAAAACAATTAGTTAACAAAAATCAGCTGCTTGTACTCCATGTAAACGTTATGATGATCGATGACAAATGATAAATAATGGCGTCGTTCAGACATGCGCATACAATAGACAATTGGCGAAAGCCAGTTTTTTCGCTTCTTATTGTGGTGGTGTATTCTCTGGTTAAACACTCTTGGCGTGAATTTATGGGCAGAGATTTTAAACAACGGCCTAATGGGGAAGTGGGAAAAGTTGATATGGCAACAAGGAAGCACCCCGGAAGTATGGAGTTATTGGGAGAGACTTTATAAATAAAAACTGTGTTGAATGTTTTCTTAGAATAAACATAAAAAACACTTTAAGCATATTTTGTGTAAGAAAAATTATCCCAAAATAAAATTTTATTTGCGACAACAAACACTATTTACAAAAAAAAATCTGTACGCTTGTGGCTGAACAAAAAAAACTAAAGCGTTTATTTTCTTATCACTCATCATTATCATCATCAGTACGGCGTTACAGCACTTCGTTGGCCTTAGCCTCCTCAGGTATTTCCCTCCAGGCGTCCCTGTCCAGCGCCTATCTTCTCCAGGCCCTTATTCCAACATTTTTTAAATCGGCCTCTACGTTATCTAATAGCCTCATTCGATGTCTTTCCTTTCTGCGATGTCCTACAGGCTTATCCAGTAAGACCTTTTGGGCGGGGTCATCTGCCTCCATCCTCATAACATGGCCGGCCCAACTTTATTTCCTTGAATATGTCAGATCCCTGAAACAGCATATACAGCTCAAAGTTGTAGCTTTTCCTCCATATCCCAGTTTCCTCAATGGCCCCGTAAATTCTTCTTAGTACATTCCTTTCAAAGCACCCCAAGGTGGTCTCGTCACTTTTATTGAGTGTCCATGTTTCGGCGCCGTACATTAAAACCGGTCTTATCAGTATTTTGTAGAGTTTACACTTTGTGCTTCTAGAGATTTTATGGGATTTGAGTTGGGGGGCAAATCCGAAGTAACATCTGTTGGCAAGAAGGACTCTACGTTTAATTTCGGCTGTTGTGTCATTAACCAATTATATATCGTCGCCATCTCTCTTTAGGTTTCTGCAGTGGTTTACTTCTCTTGGTATTTCCGGTGTTGCTAGCAAGTACTTGGTTTTATTGATGTTAATTACTAAGCCTATTTCATCTGCTGCCCCTTTCTGTGATCTGTATGCTTTTTTTACTGCTGCTTTTGATCTGCCTATGATACCGTTATCGTCCGCGTAAACCGGGATTTGGATGGATTTATTATATAAAAAAACTCAGCTTGGCTTTCGATCAGGATTGGGAACGCGTGAAGCGCTCTTTGGAGTTCAAGTACTGATACAGCGCTGCCGAGACGTTGACTCTGACGTGTTCGTGTGCCTGGTGGATTTTGAAAAAGCCTTTGACAAAGTGCGACATGACAAACTTATGAAGATACTTGAAACAACTGGTATTGATGACAAAGATATCCGCTTGACAGGTAATTTATATTGGCACCAGTCTGCCAAAGTCAGAATTAACGGTCACCTGACGAAAGATGTTAAAGTGAAGAAAGGTGTGAGACAGGGATGTATATTGTCTCCACTCCTTTTTAATTTGTACTCTGAAGAGTTATATGGACAGGCCCTAGGAGACACGGATTTGGGAGTTGTGATAAATGGACAAATTCTCAACAACATAAGATACGCGGATGACACTGTAATACTCGCGCAGTCCATCGATGACCTACAGAGACTTATTAATAGGGTAACCGAAGCTTGCGAAGTATTTGGTTTGAAAATAAACACGGCAAAAACCAAATACATGCTAATAAGCAAAGGAATTCATAATCAAGTTGCTAGTGTCTACGTCAACGGAACACAATTAGACAGAGTCTCAAGTGCGAACTACCTTGGTTGTAGGATAAACGAGGACTGGGATTATTAGTTTAAATTAAAATACATATTGAGTGTGCCCGGGCAACATTTATTCGCATGAAAAAACTTTTTACCAGTCACGATCTATCGATTGCCCTGCGAATGAGGATGATGAGAGCATATGTCTTTCCAGTTCTTTTGTACGGAGTCGAGAGCTGGAAACTAACAGAAGCCACGCTCAAACGTCTACAAGCTTTCGAGATGAGGTTGTACAGGAGAATGCTAAGAATAAGTTGGGTGGAAAAAATCACAAACGAGGAGGTGCTTAGAAGAATGCATAAAGATACAGAAGTGGTCAATATTGTAAAACAACGAAAACTTGATTATTTCGGACATATCATGAGACACCCAGAAAAGTATAAGATTCTACATCTTATAATACAGGGTACGATTAATAGTAAGAGACGCCCCGGCAGACGAAAAACTTCCCGGCTCAAAAATCTCAGACAGTGGTTTGGTCTTACCACTATACAACTTTTCCGAGCGGCTACCAACAAAATAATGATTGCAAACATGATAGCCATAATGATCGCCAACGATCGTTAAACGGTCATGGCACCTAGAAGAAGAAGAATTATATATTGTTCTCGTTGTTGTTACCCCTGACATTCGTGTAGTTTTTTCAAGGGCTAGGTTGAACAAGGTGCAGGAGAGCGCGTCTCCCTGACGCAGTCCATTAGAGGTTTAAAAGGGTTCCGACAAGTTTCCTTCGATACGTGCCCTGCATTCGACTTTATCCATAGTCATTTTTGTGAGATTTACCTAATGATTTGGTATTTGGAGTTCTCTCAAAGCATCATCTTATCACTCAACTCAAGTAATTAACTTATTCGAACTAAACAGAGCTAACTGAACCGAGTTTGTTTACTCGCTTAATATATTCTTTATTCTTTAGTATTTTATGCATTTACAGATATTTTTTTCGTTTTGGCGCGAATTCAAAATGTCAACAGTTAAAGGTTGATTGACAGGTTTAAATTTAGCAACTATTGACGTGCTTCTTTTGTTTTCAGATACGAATAAAACCAAAGGAAGTCGGAATATGAGACAAACCGGTTGAAAAACTGTAAATGGGGTAGCAAAGGATCAAGGCCTTTCGTGGAACATCTATTTTCAATTTTTGAAGGTAGGATATTTTAATTTAAAATAAAAAAAATTCGGTTAGGTTATGCGAGCTGTTATCGGGGTGTCCAAAATGTCTGGAAACACCTAATTTTTTGCTTTCGAATAACTAGCATAACGTTTAATTTTGTAATTTTTAACAAGTAGGTACCAGGTATTTACAACAAACAAATAATTTGGCATGTAACTTACAGATCTTTAATTTAATAGTCCCGTCAAAATAGACATGCAAGGTTACAAAAATTCGCATTGAGCTTAAAATTGGTATGAATGTTCGGAATACTATTATAAATAAAACGTAAAAAGTCCCCATCGATCCCGCATCTGCAAAAAAAATTCAATGTTCGCAAATATGGGTTTTTTACGTTTTCCAACCAAACGGTAAGTTTTAACATAAAAATAGATAAAAAAAAATGTAGATCATGCAATAAAAATTTTATTTATACTCTTTTTGCTATGAGTAACCGTTTCTGAGATATATTGATTCAAAAATTTAAAAGGTTGTGTTCTTCATAATATGCACCCGTTTACACCTGCGAGGTAGTGTACGTACTTGACGCGTTTTTTTTAACGTGGTTTCCCCACTAGGCCTATTCCACGATCTAATAAAACCCTGGTTAATTTGATACTATTTTGTAATAAAAATGGTACTAGTGTAAATGATGAAAGCGGTGTGATTTTTAAGAAATTAGGGAAAATTATTTGTCCGATTCATGATTATCTAAAACATCTTCTTTTTTTCTTCTTGCTGTTGTTCTTCCTGCTGGGTGTAAGTAAATAGGGAAAAATCACGTAACGCGAGATGGCGCTGTCAATGACAAAATATCATATCGAGGTGTGAACAACAAATATTCTGTTATTTGATCACTTGTAAAACCAAAGTTTTTATTGAAGGGAATTTTAGTTCTCAGAGATTTGAGTTGATTTTTTGTGTCAAACTATTGGATTAAAGCTGAATTTAAGGTTTGTTTTCGACGTTTCAGTTTTATTGTCGCTGGATTCTCGTTAAATGCCAGTAAAGACCAGGTATGTCCAGGTATCAATTTTATTTTGTTTTCGAAGTTTTTCAGTTCTGTTGTCCCTGGAATTCTTGTTGTAATGCCTATGAAAGTCGAAATATCAATTTCGGACATATTGTATTATGTGGGTGAACGTGTTCGACCAATTAAGGAAGGTGAAGAGGTTTTTAAGGCTAGCCACATCATTTTATGTGGAACTGACGATCTCAATGAAAAAATCATAAAAATCATCTTACAAACGCATTCTCTGTGTTATTGAAGTCACTATGAATAATCACAAATGAAATGTTAGATTATTGGACAACAATATCAAAATTACCACTAAAAAAATCATCTTTCACAAAGTGCTTGCTGCAAACAAACATAAATTTTGAGATTGGTTTTTCTATCTTCCATTTTTCAGCTGTCTTAAGATTTGAAGAAAATTTGTGCAAAGATATAATCGAATTGTCATATGTAGAACATTGTAGAACAGACCATATTTTTCTCGATTTTATCTCCATATCACCTTTTTTAATCTTTTGCATTTTCGGATTCTGTGGTTTATTAACTCCATATTATTTACAGAATATCGGTCAAATATAACACTTTCTATGTTTAAATTGTTTAAAATAATATATAAAGTTCACTATTCACCCATATAAACAAATGGAAGTTAGTTTGTTGTTCACACCTCTAGAAGTTTATAGGATCAATAATAGATGTCGCAAACTCCGTGATTTTTCCCAATTGTTCTAACAGAGATGCATCAGATGTCTCCTCGTTGATGTCGAATGATCCTCTTTTTGATGGCGAATCAACATTGGTGCATTACATCCCTTTTTACAATTGCAAAATATTGTGTTGAGGAGTATTTCCGGTGCAGGTAGGAGTAAAGTCCGGATTGGTTCCAATGTATCGTCTATTAACTTCCAATCCCAGTCATTCGGGTCTAGTTGATTATCAAGCCACACTTGAACTTAATAATATACCCGAAATAAAAGTTGATAGATGATGAAATATCGATCCAGGATCGCATCCGTTCGTTGATTAGAATCCGATTGGATTTTTTCAGACGTTTCGCCAAGGTCTCACTTGGTATTTTCAATGCGTAGTCTTCGCTGGTCAGTTCTTAATCTTAATCCAAGGTTACCATTGTACCATCGACATTTTTCGAAAATAATTTACCTGTGAAATTATTTAGGTGTTCTTCCGGTCTTCTATTCTCGTCGTATTTAAAACTAGCAGATTCAAGAAAGATTGGGCGTGCGCTTTAAGTGAAGTTATAAAAAAATTGACGCAATTAGTTTAATCATTCCAGTTCCGTTGATCTCATTTTATTCTCGACGTTTCTAAAGCGAGCAAATTCACGAAAAGCTTTGCGTGCGCACAACATAAATTATTCCAGTTCCTTCAATCTTCTTTTGCTCTTTACGGGTTTTGAGCAAATTTACTAAAAGCTAATCGTTCGTCTATAAATAAAGAAAAATTACGCAAGTAGTTCATTTATTACATTTCTTCTGATCTTTTTCTAATCTCTACATTTTACGAGCTGATTGGCGAAAGGATAAGTTAGTTAGTAACAAATAAGAGATAAGAAATTCTGCGCAAATGGTTTTTTAAATATCGTATGTGATCTTTGGTTTGTAAACGAACTTCAATTCTGTATTGCCCCGTATATAAAATATTTGAAATTACGAAATAATTAAAGAAAGTGACGTGGAAGGAAAGTTTTGAATGCTTTAATCATGGTAATTATCACACTCGAGCAATAATGTTCTTTTAGATTTTTATACTCTGCGCGTATGTCTTTGTAGCATAATAATGTAGAAGTTTGTTATTTTTTTAACAACTTTCACCAACTCTTTCTCGACGTTTGGACGAGCGTCGAGGCTGCACCTTCTAGTGCCAAACTAGGCCAAGGTTTTATGTAGCTCGCGCACTTGTACTTGTATTGATTCCAAAACCCTCCACCGACCTTTTTTTATGTACTTTTCATCGAGGAGTCAAATATTCTTGCTTAAATTTAATAAAACCCTGTATATTGAAAATAATTTTGTAAAATAAATTCGAAAAAACATCGAAAAATAGAGAGTTCAATAAAATTGTAATTTTTCTCAAAAGAAAATGGTAGGGCAAAATTTTATGTCAAGATTTTTGTTATTGATGTTCGTATTTTTACGATGGTCAGAAGTGTTACTTGTGTGTGCAACATTATGGTAATTCTGCTAGTATTTATCGAACATGTTATTGCTGAAGAAGTTCTCCGGACTAAGATGATGATTTAATTTTTTCGAGTAAATCATCGCAGTCAACGAACGCGATGTTCAATGATTCGATGCAGAATTATTTTTATCTTTAACGTGTAATTTTTGAAACGCCGATTTTCAGGTAAAAGATACATCCATCGAGGTTTGTCCTGCGCCAGATTGTCCTTTCGTTCTGCTTTTCGCATCTGGTGGTAACAATAGCCTCGACACACACGAACACACGTGCTAAGCTTTAACCTTGATTTATGAAACGGCGCGCTGATGCCATATCTCTCTTTAGGAAACCGATTGTTTCTCATTTGCTTTGCTTTGAATGGGTGTAGGCTTATAATCGCCATTTGGCGCAGGATTTTATAGAACTGTTAATTTAAGCCGAACTTTGTGTTTGTTACGGCTTTAAAAGAAGATAAACGTTGCAGACCACACCCGTAAAACTAAGAATTAATTAATTAATTTTCACGATCGACCAAATACTAGGCAATTCTCGTTGATTATAGAACATGACAAATTTTCATGATTGACCTTGACTAACGAGTAAACAAGAAGTACGTTCCCTGTGGGTTTGTGAAGGATACTTGAGAGTAATCTTAAGATAAAGATGGTGTAAGACAATGACTAGAGAGTGTTAGGGGTGTCTAAGAGTTAAAAAAAATGGTATTGGGCTGATTGTGAGATATGATCAAGAGTGACCATGAGGTGTTCTGGATGCTTAAGGTTGTTAGGGTGGTTAAAAAGGATGCTCGATGGCTATCATAAGGTCTAAATAAAATGTGTTTGGAGTGTCTGTATATTTAAAGTGGATGTTGAGTTGGTTGAGGGTTAGGTAAAGATAATGACCACAGAATGTTCTGGGCTCCTGTGGTGGTTATGGTTCGAGGGTGACTTTGTTGTAAGACAATGATCAAAAGGTGTTTTGGGTACCAGAGGTTGTCGAGATGTTTAACAAGAATGCTCGAGGTTGACCAAAAAATAAAGATAGTGTAAACTAGAGTGTGTTCTGGGTTTCGAAAGTTGAACGTAATGTTGCGGTGATTGTGACGTACGGCCAAGAGTGACCATGAGGTAAAGATGACGTTCTGGGAGCCTGAGGTTATTGAGGTGGTTAATAAAAATAGTGTTTGGTAAAACTAGAAGGTGTTCTAAATGTCTATGTGTTAAAGGGGTTGTTCGAGGGTGACAACGAAGTAAATATAGTGTAATACAACGACTAAAGACACAGGTTGTTAGGGTGGTTGATCTGAACCAACAAACGAACTGTCGGTTTTGCTGCGTGGAAGACGAAACTGCTGAACATATACTATGTTTATGCCCCGGCCTGGAAAGAATAAGGTTCAAAATATTTGGTTATACCAACCTAGAACCTACATATTTCAAGAAAATCTTACCCCATACAACCATGAACTTCGTGAGAAGGGCTGGATTGTGCGCTAAATTGTAACCTCTAGCGGTGAGCCACAATAGACCAACTAAAGGTCGCAGTGGAGGGGCGACTTACGCCCCACTCACATGATACCTAACCTAGGGTGGTTGATGTGAATGCTCTAGAGTGACCATAAGGTGACCAAAAGTTGTTTTGGGTGACCCTTATTGTTGGGGTGGTTAAAAACGAAGCTCGATGGTGATCATAAAGTCCAAACGAGAGGGTGTGCATGTTTATTAAAAGAAATCTTGAGTTGGTCGTAAAGGATAGTGGATGTTGATCATTGGGTGAAGACGGTGTATGACAATGACCGGAAAGTGTTTTGCTGTGGTGGTTGTGAAGGATAGTAGAGGGTGACCATGAGATAAAGATGGTTTAAGACAATAAGAGTTCTCTTTTACAGCTGGTAGTTGTAAAACAATCACCAATGAAATAATAAATTGGTAATAATTGATTTTTAAACCTTGTACAGATATTCTTAGGATTATTTTAACTCGTTAAATTAGGATATTAATCATGTGTCGATCAATCCTTTAATAGTCAGTACTTTAAGTGCACATTTAAAATCTTATTCTTTGAAGTTTAAATTAAATTTCGATAAGTATTTAATGTCTATAAATACAGAATATATTTGCCGCTACTTGCACGATGTATTTAATTATATATCAACTTAAATTTCAAGGTTTAAGTTGAAGTCTTTAAAAATGATAATTTTAAAAAAAATTTAGATTAATTTTTCATTCTGAAATTGATTTTTCTAAAATCGCGAGAGCTTTCGTATGGTTATTTGTTTTAATAACACAATAAACTTGCACAGAAATAAATGTTTCGTGTTAAAATCATGAACCGTAAAGAAATATTATCGATCTGACAACTGCGCTCTCCGATCGTCAGCTGTCCCATTTCTGGTAGCGATCAGCTGTGAATATGGCAACGGGCACGTCGCGCACACCAATAGTGAGCTCGGATCGTATTGACGTCAAAGTTTCAGCGCGGTGGCAGGGATAACGATCAGCTGTTTGTTAGTTCGTAATAACTTGTACAGAGATGGGCGGGTGCTTTGTTTTGGTGACTATGGAACCGAAGAAAGAAGCGGAACAGTAACGGTAAGCAGACAAAAGAATCGGGTTGAATATTGATCGCTGAAATAAAACGTTTATTGTTTTCGTATTTTTGATGATTTTTTTTGTACATTTTCTAAAAATGAATAATATTGACTAATTTGCTTACTTTTATGTTTTAAACAACATTGATTACCAAAAAGAAAAAATAAATAATATTTATGACAGTAGCTATTCGTGATTCATTCGTAGGATTCGCGCCTTTCTTATACAGACAAAGCAAGTAAATCTTAACCTCACTTCCAAATAACACTGTTTTTCTGTATTTTTCGCTGTGTGTTCAGTTAATTTTCTATAAATATAAAATTTTTAAAGTATTTTTCGCTGTTCTTCAGGGTCTGCTTAAATATCTAATCAATTAAATATGAACTTTGTTTTAGTTGTTATCAGAAATTACTTGTAATGTTTACCTTTCACTGTCATCAGTAAAATAAAACTCTCCCTGCTAAGTATTTTGTATACTGTTTAATATCGGTATGATTAAATTAAAAGAAAGGCGTGTATTTTATGTCTAAATTTAATTTGGAATGGCAGTACTAAATTTACAAGACTGTGATTTTTAAAATATACTTACTTTCATTTGATCGTTCGATGTGCATCATTAGTGTTAAATATGATAATCAGCAGTGGCGTAGCGTGGGCCATTGTCGCCTGGGGCGGAATCATAATTTGCCGCCCCTTTGACCTCATAAAAATAATTATGTTGGTGAGAAAAAAAGTAATCATATGAAAGAACTGAGCGAAAATTTTTTATTTCAAAACCATGTAATATAGTACGTCGGTGTTCAAAACCTATTACACTATAAAAATAACGTCTAGTATAATTCTAAAATTCAACTTTTCGGGCCTTACGCGCAGCACAATCATTTATAACTTCGTTAAAGTTAATTTCGTCCGTCACACTTTGATCTATTGACAAAATGGCCAAATCACTGAATCTTATCGAGCTCATGGTAGAACTCAAGTAATTTTTTATTAATTTTAGCTTTGAGAAGCTACGCTCACATGAAGCAACACTGATAGCTATAGTTAATAAAATTCGAAGCATAATTACGATATTAGATGAAAAAAAAGTTAATAGTAAAATTGGTTGCTTTATTTTATTGTTCTTCATTTAAGTACAAAAACACCTTAACATTTATAGGTACTACACTTAATATTTCAATATTAGAATGAATTTATGGAGAATTTGTAAATAACCAACATCTTAGTAATATGCTTATACTGCAGTGCAGCTAAATTTTTTATAAACTTGTCATCAGCTAAAATTGGTATAGACCTTCCTGTTATTCTATATAATTGGTAATTTCATTGAAACTGATGCAAGTTGGATTATTATCCTGAAATATTAATAATTAATGTGACTTGTAAATAATGCATAGAAAATGAGCAATGCTTACCTCCAAGAAAGATTTAAATATATTCCAAGTCCAAAGTCTACTAGCTAGTAGTAGCTTTTTGTTCTACCACATCCAATAGAAATAGAGGATGGTCAATTGAGAGAAGGTATATCCGCATGCTGTGGCTGATCTTCCCAATTTTGGCGTTTGCCTGCCAAGGCTTTAAATAAATTCACCACTTCCAGCACTCCTAATTTATTGACCTTTTTGCTCACACTGGAAACAAATGAAACTTGACATTTCAGATTTTATCACATTTGGATTTACATCTATACTCTATTCCGAAATGGTACGGAGTAATAAATCCTACTTATAAATGCCACACGCTAACAGAGAGGTCAAACTTTTATGATTTCCAACAGCTGTTATGGTGTGAGTTATTATATTTACTTGAGCCACCCTGTTTTTATTTGAAAGCCTGCCGCAAACAATGGTTTTATCAGCAAAAGGGTCATTTTCTACCTGCGTTGGTGTAACTGGGTATTACCTTATAAATTTAGCAAACATATTATTTTAATTTAAAATGCTTGTTATACTTACCGTCGTCAGAAAAATCCGTCGAACTTTCCTCGTGTTGCAGTGATATGACTAAAGGTAATTTCAATAAAATGGTCTAGTTTCCATATTTTTTCTGTTATTACAAGTTCAACACATTTACGCCATTTTTTTGGAATCGATGTCTTAAAGATTCCTCAAGGAAAATTTTAATATCTTTCACTTTAAACGTCGTGCTTCTCCTTGCTACAAATCTTTTTACTTTGGCCCAAACGAGTTCAATGGGATGTAGTTCGCAGTAATACGGGGACAAGCGAAGAATGGTAACATTTCGTTTTCGTGCAATGTTGTCAACTACATACTCCGTGAAGCGAGCTTTATTTAAAGACACTATGGACAGTTCCTTTTTCACCATACTTTCGTCATATATTACACTTTTCTGTCCAAGCCACTGAATAATGTCCGCTTTTCTTCATTATTTATTTTTTAATTCCTGTCAGAAGCAACATATTCAATAAAGATGAATAACACAAATTAAAACAAAAGTTGACATATTACAGGTAACAGGCATTACATTAAACATTTTTAGCCCAAAAGCGGGCGACGTCAATAGAATTTGGTTTTGCCGCCTTGAGTTTCTCCACAGTGGACAAGTGTACACATGAGTTATTGTTTGTACGTTTTCGCAATCACCTAAGGTGGAAGGTGTGTTATATCCTCATTTGTTGAGACAGTATTTTGATCTAGCGGTGCCTGTTCGCAGCCTGTTAAGCTCTCTCCAGGTTTCCCAGTTTTGCTCGCACCCAGGGGCCATATCTTCTGCGTGAGTCATCCAAGGTTGGTTTCCAGAGGCTTTCCATCGGTCGATGCTGTTTCTGGGGCCTGCATAATTTGTTGTCGAGCTAAGAAAGCATTTTCTGAACTTAAGTCTCCGAGGGGCTGGTTGTGCATTGTGTAGGGGGTGTTTCGCTATCAGTGATGACCTTTTTCTCTTCCTGCATGCTGCCTTCGTATATCATGGGGGGCCATCCCAGCTAGCAGGTGAACCTTTACCAGGGGATGGGTCTTAGGCAACCTGTAATTATTTTGCTTGTTTCGTTCAAGGCGATGTCAACTTGTTTTGCGTGCGCTGATCTGTACCAAACCTGGCATGCATATTCACCTGTGGAGTGGCAGAGGGCCAGAGCGGAGGCTTTTAGAATCTTTGGTTTAGCTCCCCAGGTGAAACCGGTTAATTTTCGAATGTAAGTCAGAGCCCTGTCCAATGTTACGCCAAGGTATTTGGGGTCACGTACTTGGGTCTTGGTTGGGTTTGGTTTTAGTTAATCTTTTGGTAGTAAAGATCCAACTCTATAAGACCTTCATTTAGGCGTTGCTCTACCTCTTCGAAGGTTTTTCCTTATGTAGCTATTACGCGGTCGTCAGCATAGATATAGTTAGTTGTAGTCACGGGAAGGAGCTGATCATTAGTATATATATTGAACTAGTCGGTATTTTGTCAACTTTTCTTAAATGATAACTCGCATTGTCCATCACTATCACAGAATTGGGTGGAATGAGGTCTAACATTTGTTCAAAATATTCTTCGAACACATAGCCGTTCATATCTTCGTGGTAATTGCTAGTATGATTTGACTGATACATTAACAAACCGCCCTTAACAAAACCGTCAACACTTTGAATGTGGGTAATAATTATTTCTTTTAAAGTTTTCCCCAATTTCTTTCTGATTATCGTTGGAGACATATTCTGGTCTTCTTTCAAGGCTCCTAGAATTTTGTCGAGGGTTGGTATTGCTTTTTGAAATAAAACGAATGCACTGTTCTTCTAATTCCAAGTTTGTATTCTTTATGGATATGCACAGTTTTTCTTCCTGTGGACAGTATAGGTGGTTGCGGAGCCCCAATTTTTCCTTCACTCCTTAATTTATAAATTGATGATTTTGAAACTCCCGTCATTTGGAACGCATTTCCATTACAATATCAACACTGTACAGTGGATTTTGGTGTTTGAGGGCGTCATGTACATTAAGAATAATAATCTTTTGGTTAACGGACAATGGACATTTGCTCACTCGGTTCACTGGAACGAAAACTCTAGCCATTTAAATTGACACACTAGGTATAAGTGACGACACAACACTCAGCACAAGGCATACATGCTTTGACATTATTGTATATTCTTTGGGTAGTAATATTTTTTGGTGTATTTACACGACTTCTACCTCAAAGATACAAAGTGAGTGCGCATCACATTCTCCTACCATTTGAGATCACCCCTCCACCTAATGGGTACTGGACAATAAACATTGAGTGACATTTTTTGTAACGAAAGACGTTTCATTTTCTAACTACGTTAAAGCCATCTAAAACATAACTTGTAAAAAAGTCTCGCAACTCAGTTCTTCTACCGTAAAAAGGTGTAAAATCCATGTAATGCAAAGTCGGTTAATTTATTCAATCCCTACTTAAGGGTCCTTCTGTCTTGAGTTATTACGTAATTAGCTAACCCAACATTTTATAGTGACCAAATCAATATTAAAATTTTTTTATGTCTTAAATAAATAGATTGACTTGGCAATCGCACTAAACAATCTAATTTAATATAATATGTATTACTTGTGAGATACTTTGTGTTTTCATGCGATGGCTATAGTCTGTTTCTTATTGTCTGACAGCACGCGAAAAGGTCACAGATGCTAGTCAGGTAGTAAACCATAAGCGTCACCGTTCATCTAAGGAATTTATTTACTATTTAATTGTATACTCGATCTGATACATAAAGGTAATGTTAATTCGGTTAGTTAAAACAACTAACTGACCTTCATACATTTGTAGAGTACATACAGTTAAAACAATAAATTATTTTTGAAATAATCTTGTAAGATGGCGCAGGTCAATTCTTGGGAGACATATTAACAAACCATTTATCAATTCATTCTCCAGATAATTACTTTCTGATTTTCGAAATGTTGATAATAACATTTCCAAGAAACATTACAATAAGGTCCTACTAGGGATTGTTCTAATGACTACTTAGATATTTTGCAGGTATATACGGTAAAACTTGGTCTCGCCCAAATTTGTATAATTTGTTTTGCTTAGAGTCGCTTACGTTCCATAAGTGTTAACTGTGTTGTAAAAAATGTCTTCAAGTTTTACCCCAGCAAAGTGTAAGAGCGTGCTTAGCTTACAAACGAAAACTGTAGTGTTAAATGTGCATGATGCTGTTGTAAATCAAATGCCGGCTGCTACTGTTAGAAATACAGTTTCGACATGTTCCAATATGACAGGGGTTAGTGAATCTACTATTTACAGGCTTCTAAAAGAGAGAAAAAATGGAAATATATCTCCACCCAAAGAGTCAATTGGAAGAAAACCACTTGACCTTGATGAACATATGCAAAATACAATAAGACGAAAAGTACATAAATTATATTTTAAAAAAGAGGTCCCAACAACCCTTGATATAATTCTAAGAATGGTGAAGGAAGACGAGAATTTGCCTGACATAGGGCGAAAAACTTTGAGGAAAATATTACACAAATTAAATTTTACTTGGGAGAAGCAAAGTCGCAAATCAGTGCTAATCGACAACGAAGAAATAATATGTTGGAGACGCCAGTATTTACGAGATATCCGAAAATACAGACAGGAGGGAAGAAAAATCTATTATCTAGATGAGACATGGCTCAATGAAGGACATTCAGTAAAAAAAATATGGCAGGACAAAAGTATTCAAACCAGTCGTCAAGCTTTCATAGAAGGTTTATCTACTGTACTGAAAACTCCTATCGTTAAAGGTCGCCGACTGATAATAACGCATATTGGATGCAATTAAGGGTTCGTTGAAGGTGGTTTACTGGAGTTTCAGTCAACATCAACCAAAGACTATCATGAAGAAATAACTGCAGATGTTTTTGAAGAGTATTTTACACAAATGGTCGAATTAATTCCAAATAATGCTGTAATCGTTATGGACAATGCCACTTATCATTCGCGATTAACAGAAAATCTTCCATCTACCTCTTGGAGAAAAGCTGATATTAGAAACTGGTTAATCGTAAAAGATATACCATTTGAAGATGATATGTTGAAAAAAGAACTTTTACAGGTTGCTTCAGATCACAAGCTACAATATAAAAAGTTTGTTATTGATGAAATAGCCAAGAATCGTGGGATAACAGTGCTTCGTTTGCCGCCATACCATTGTGAATTAAATGCGATAGAGTTAATATGGGCCCAAATGAAAGGTTATGTAGCTAGACATAATAAAACATTTAAAATGAAAGATGTTCGTGAACTTCATGAAGTACTCATTGACAACAATAACTGAAGAGAACTGGAGAGATGCTGTGAATCATGTAATTAAAGAGGAAGAGAAAATGTGGGTTTTAGATAACCTCATAGAACAAACTATAGAACCGATAGTGATCTCTCTCGACGAGTCTTCGGATGATTCTTGTATGGCCAGCGAAGAGGATGATACTATAGATTGAATTTTATATTTCCTATAAATGGTATGTTTACTTTACTTAATATACATTAATTCATTGTCAATAAATTTGAATTATTAAAATTAAACTATATTTTCTTTAATTAATTTAATTTAATAAAAATGAAAATGAAACTTGTTAATAGGCCTAAACGAATGAAATTTAATTCAACTGTAATGTTGACCGAATCTAATTAAATAAGCAAAATGAACTAATATCGTAATCTCCGTTACTGCCGCAATGTTTATCGTTTAGCTCATTGTTCAGTTTTATTACCATATTGTATTTTGAGCTGAAACAGGGATGTACAGATAACCAATACA
Organism: Agelastica alni; assembly: GCA_950111635.1. Classification (NCBI taxonomy): domain Eukaryota; kingdom Metazoa; phylum Arthropoda; class Insecta; order Coleoptera; family Chrysomelidae; genus Agelastica; species Agelastica alni. The sequence continues at coordinate 57,699,205 of OX467711.1, read as the reverse complement.
GAAACCTACTTGTTTTGCATTAGAATTTTAGTATTTACTTGTAAAATTCTTAGGATCACTCTGTAAGAGATAATTTTCTATTTGAATATTTAATTAGGCTACTGTGCAGAAATTAAGAAATAAACTTAAAGTCAATCTATTTATTTAAAACATATAAGATTTTAAATTTTGATATGGTCACTTTAAAAGAAGGACCCTTAAGTAGTGCCTGAATAAATTAACCAACTTTGGTATAACATGGAACTCACAACTTTTTACGGTAGAATGTTATGTATTTGATGGCATCTCATTTCTTTTTGTAGATAGTCCTTATACATATACAGGTATACTAATTCATTTACTGCAAATGTAACTTTGTAATTCTAAATATTTATATGGGATTACAAAGTTATTTATGCAGTTGGTGTATCTAGAAAACTGGACCGAAATTGCAAAATATCTTAGTTTTACCTTGATTTATACACTAATTATATTCTAAATTTGAAGCTTCTATGTCTGCTAGAAGTGCCTTAGAGTTTTGATTATCGGTCAGACAGTGAGTGAGTGACAAAATTAAGAAACTTTGACTATTTATAATTCTTAAACTACTGGTTCAAATTAAATGAAATTTGAAATATAGCGTGTTTATACAATTCCTGCTTGGTTACTGAAAATTCAGGCTTCTAGTTTTATCCACAACGAAGTTTTAGGGGGGTCGAAAATGGCCTGAACTGCTTTAAGAAAAGGATGGTACGGCCGTGCCACTTTTTTGTTCGACTTGGCGGGGGCAATGGCAGTGCCCCCAGATCCTTATGTAAAATTGTTATCTTTCATTCACTATAAATACGGTCAATGTACCTAGCAAAAAATTTATTACATCAAGCTTAACAAAGGATTAACTTGAACTAATGTACGGCACTCACTGCCGCAATCAAAGTTTTTTTAATTAAATAAATTACTTAACCCATTTTTTTTCTATAGAATTAGATTTATATAATGATTATTTAAATTTTTATACCCATACTGACTGAAACAATTTGCATAAGTTAAATAAAACTTGGTTTTTGTGTTTACCTGCGATATCGCAGTAAAATCTAAAGGTTGCCTGGAAGAAAGTGGCCGCCTTTCTGTGACGGCAAGAAGCGAGGAAGCCGCGGTTATGATTATTAGTGTTCTTTCAGTCAAGGCAATTTCGGGCAATTTAGTCTACTTTAATACTTTGCGGAATTATGGTACAACTTCATAAGACATGTCCCATTCTTGCTTTTTTTTATTCCGTGCCTTAGAGTTTTGATGATCGGTCAGTCAGTGAGTGACAAAATTTAGAAACTTTGACTAGTTATAATTCTTAAACTACTGGTTCAAATTGAATAAAATTTGAAATATACCGTGTTTATACAATGTCTGCTTGGTTACTGAAAATTCAGGCTTCTATTTTTATCCACAACAAAGTTATAGGGTGGCGAAAATGGCCTGAACTGCTTCGAGAAGAGGATGGTACGGCCGTGCCGCTTTTTACTCGCATTGGCGGTGGCACTGCCGTGGCACCGGATAAAGGAAAAGACGTTTTTCATCACCCTTAGCAGTTACAAAAAAATGTCACTTTATATTCCAAAATGATTTATTACTCCGTACCATTTCGAATTCGTAAGAAAATAAAAAAAAAGAAAATAAAATAAGATCAGCTAAATCATAATGGCATAGACAAGAATGCGAAGAAATTGAGAGCTATGATCGCAATTACGACTCATTCAACATGCACAAAAAACTAAAAGAAATGGCGGGCCTCAACAAAAATTCTACACCTTCACTTCTTGAAGATAAAAATGGAAAAATTATAATCGATATCGAATGTCAACTAGTATGATGGAATGAATATATAAAGGAATTATTCGACGACGAAAGAAAGGAATTAGAAAATCTAAATGACACAAGTGGACCCTCAATGACTAAAGAGGAAATGCAATACGCTATAAAGAACGCAAAAAATGTCAAGGCGATCGGACCAGATGAAATTCATGTAAAAACATTAAAGCTCCTAGGTTTTGAAGGCATTAATATAATTACTAAATTATTCAACTTAATCTACGAAAGCGGCAAAATCCCTAAAGACTGGCTTAACATAGAGCTACAAAATGCAGTGAATATCGTACCATCAGTTTAATGAGTCATGTACTACAAATTTTTCACCGAATAATTCGTCAAAGAATTTATAGAAAAATCGATGAAAGGATCTCAGAGACCCAATTCGGTTTTCGTTTGCGGCCTTGGCACTCGCGAAGCACTATTTACAACTCAAGCATTAGTCCAAAGGTGTAGAGATATAAACCAAGACGTTTTCATGTGCGCCATCGATTTTGAAAAGGCTTTCGATAGAGTTCGTCACGAAAAAATGCTGAAAATTCTCGAGACCTCTAGTCGAGAAGGTAATGACATTAGACTCATTGCAAATTTGTATTGGGGTCAGGCTGCATGTGTCAGGGTTGGAAATCAATACTCCGAAGAAGTAGAGATCAAGCGTGAAGTTCGACAGGGCTGTATATTGTCACCACTTTTGTTTAATCTGTATGCTGAAACAATCCTTAAGGAAGTGTTAGAACAAGCTAAAGAAGGCATACTCATTAATGGCGTGCTTATGAATAATATTTGGTACGCAGATGACACCTTGTTAGTGACAGGGTCAATTGAGCGTTGTTGGACCGAATGGTTGCGATCTGCGCGTTATATGAGCTCAAACTGAACGCAAAGAAAACAAAGTTCAGTTGGGTAGATAGAGTCATAAACGAAAAAGTATTGCAACGCTTTAATAAAAGTTACGAAGTCGTGAACACGGTTAAACGACGTAAATTGAAATACTTCGGTCATATAATGCGTCACTCAGAAAAGTACAAAATACTACACCTTGTTATGCAAGGCAAAGTCATGGGAAAAAGAAGTGTGGGCCGCCGTACTACTTCCTGGCTTAAAAATCTACGCCGGTAGCTTGGAAAAACTACCAGTGAATTATTCCGCTCAGCTGTAAATAAGACTATGATTGTTAATATACTGTGCAATATGAGAGCCTACGATCGACAAGCGATCACGGCACCTTAAGAAGAAGAAGGAAGATTTCGAATTAGAGTAAAGGGACTAAAGTAAAATGCAATCAAATTATAATAATAATATGGCCCCATATAAAAGTTTTGAACAGTTTTGTAAAACAAAACATCCTAGCTTACAATGATGTTTGCTTGTTGTTCGCCTAATTCAAAAATTAGACATCAAAGGTCGCATTCTATGAGATTTTCTCGTATAGCGCAAATTCAAATTTTCAGTGCACAGTTCGAAATTGGTTATTCTAAATATAATGTGAAACGTGGAAAATCGGTTTTTGAATAAATAACGAACAACAAGTCATTTAAATCAATTCGTCAATTTTGAAATTATTATTACAGCAAATATATACAGAGTGATTCTTCGGGAGTTCCAATTAGACGTTTTGGAGAAACTTGACCTAATTAAAATCTAAAAATTTGAGGTAAAAGGTTTTCGGATATACCAAATTGATCGAAAATATTTAGAGCCTCCAACTACTTCCGGTTATACCGAAAGTTGACTATAACTTGCTTATTTTAAATAGAACACCCTGTATATTATTACGTATTTAGATAAAGCTACTCTTAGGGATTCTGCCAATGTAGGGTTTTGATACCTTACACTGAGTGTTTTACGAGATATGACCATTTTTATCACGAAAAAGTGTCCGGTTTGGCACCCTGTATCATTATAATTAATGTAAATTTAAACTCTTTTTTTGCATTATGTTTTTCTAGTATTGTGTATTTTTACTAAACTTGGTCATTTTGTTAATAAAATGATTATTATTGTATTTTATTATTATTGTTTCAAAACGCATATTTTAAGATTTCTCAACTTTCTTTAATGGATCACCCTGTATTTTATAACGTTGTTAGACAGAGCATATACTGCTCTTTAAGTTTTGTTAACAACTTCCTTTACCTAAATCAAACCGTTATTGAGATATTCAACTTTTAACTTATGGATTACTAGTTTGTATTATGTTTATTGTACAGTGCCATGGAAAACAAAAAAATATTGCTATAATTTTAGTTGCATCAACAGGAGACGTTTCTGAGCATTTACTCTAAAGTTTTAAATTATTAAATTTAAATTAAATATTTTTCATTGTGTTTTTTTTTAAATAACCTCGAAGTAAATACTAACTTACAATTCATAATTTAAAAGCTGAATATCTCAATAACAATTTAATTTAGTTATAGGGAGTTCTTAACGCAACTTAAAGAGCAGTAAAGGTTCTGTCAACAACGTTATAAAATACAGGATGATCCATTTAAGAAAGTTAAAAATCTTTAAATATGCGTTTTGATTGTACAAAAATGATCATTTTAATAACAAATAACCAAGTTTAGTCAAAATACACAATACTAGAAAAACATAATGCATAAAAAATATTTAAATTTACATTAATTATTATGATACAGGATGTCACTTTTTCGTGATAAAAATGGTCATATCTCGTAAAACATTCAGTGTAAGGTAGCAAAACGCTCTATTGGGAGAATCCCCAAGAGTAACTCTATCGAAATACATATTAATATACAGGGTGTTCTATTTAAAATAAGTAAGTTATAGTCAACTTCCGGTATAACCGGAAGTAGTTGAAGGCTCTAAATATTTTAGTTCAATTCGGCATATCCGAAAACCTTACACCTTAAATTTTCAGATTTTAATTATGTTAAGTTTCTCTAAAACGTCTAATTAGAACTCACAAAGAATTACCCTGTACATACAATGACTGGTACACTTATTAAAATGCAACTTTGATAACTCGCTCAAGGTTTTGTTTAGTTTGTTACACCAATAAATTATCGAAACAAAATAAATTTAATTGTGGTATTTTGTTTGTTTATTTACAATAATAAATACCTGAAGGTCGAGAGTAAAAGTAAAAACTTTTCTCGTGAAAGTGAATGGCACATTCTAGATACTCTATCCACCATGAAATCCTAAAACTATTTAAAGAACGGTTTTTCATGTACTGTTAATATGGAGATTTCAACACCAACAAGCTCCAGTCGTTTAAAACTTTCCAAATGGAACGCTCGTTCTTTGAGAAGTTGTTTTGTTTTCCATGGACTATTCCTTGGTGGATATCGATTAGAATAACAAGAAAAGTACACCCTTACGCTAAGTCGTTTCAGCCACCTGGCTCTTCCTAACTAGAATCTCCATTTTTTTTTAGTGTTGGCAGGAAAACAAATGAATGGGGCACTGGATAGCTTTATGAATAGCCAGAAAGTGTCAAAAAAGGCACGTCTGGCGGTGCATAGAGGTGTGTTGGTTCCTACACTTATGTATGGTAGTGAATGTTGGGTTTGGCAGAAGAAGCATGAAAATAGGATGAGTAGTCTGAGAAGTATAGACGGAGTAACTCGGTTGGATAAAGTTAAGAATAGTGAGATAAGAAAACGCTGTGGTGTAAAAGAAAATGTGGTCACAAAGATAGATAAAGGAATGCCTAGATGGTTTGGACACGTAGAAAGGATGGATGAAGGAAGATTGACGAAACAAATTTATAAGGCGAGTGTGAATGGGTAAATCGGTAGAGGTCGACCTCGGAGAACATATCTCGATCAGATCAACATTGTTTTGAAGAAAGGCCAGGTCAAGAGTACCAACAACCGAAGAGCATGTATGAGAGCACTGATAAAAGTAGAGGAAGCAAAAGATGTGGGTACGAACCGTAGTGGAAGTGGAAGGAAGTGGTCTCTGCCTACCCCTATGGGAAAAAGACGTGACTTTATGTATGTTGAATCCCCACATTAAGCAGATACGTAAGGAGCTGCTTTCACTGTCTATACAAATAGCAACTACAAGATGCTTCGTCTTCCATGCATAGGCTGTTAATATGGGCAACACGGAGCTTTGAACCCGTACACCTAGCAGCTCCAGTCATTTATGACTGTTTTAATGGAATGTTCATTGGTAAATAAGGCCTCTATTATTACGCTTTAAGAAGTTGTCTTTAATGGACATTTCCTTGGGTGGATGTTAACAAGAACAAGGAGACTTGAAAGTACACCCTTACACTAAGTTGTTCCAGTCACTTGGCTCTTCTTATCTGGAAGATAGCTCCATAGAACTGGCGGTGCCAAATGGGCGGAACAAAAGTTGCTAAATTTGTTGCTAATCGCAAAGAATCGATTTTGTTGCTCGAACCGGTCCCGATAAATCGCCAACACGTTAAGCAGGCAAAGACAACAAATATCAAACGATCTGAAAAAACGAAATAACCAAAATTTGTAGCTGAAAAACTATACTAAAATAAATAGAATTTTTTTTTCAAAATTTACATCGAACATGCTAACTTAAATCGCGATTTCTACCTAATAAATAAACTATTTAATTTTGTTGCTCATCGCAGCAAAGATTGTTCAGGTCCCTAGAGTTAGCAACAAAATAGAAAACTGGAAATCGGATGAGTTTTCTACCGATATACTCAAAAACCGTCCATGCAAGCTTAAATCAGTATTTTCATCATTTAAATAATTGAATTAATTTTGTTGCTCAATGGCGTGATAATCGCTGATGCCTGAACAGTCAGCAACAAAATATATAACCCGAGATCAGATGGGTTTTTAACCGGTATAGTAACAAACCGTCCACGCCAGCTTAAATCGCTATTTTTATCATTTAAATAAGATTAATTTTGTTGCGAATTGAAATGATCATCGTTGATGCCTGAACAGCCAGCAACTAATTTGAGAACCTGAGATCTAATGAGTTTTTGCCTGGTATACTCAGAAACTCTAACGAAAAATAACGAAAATAGCATAACAAATGTCATTTTGTTACTGACTATTAAGACATTACCAATCATTACTCTAATAAGCAACAAAATGACATTTGTTATTTAAATAACGAAAATAGCAAATTGAGCTGGCGTAGTACACGGTTACACTAAGTTGTTCCAGCCACTTGGCTCTTCCTAACTGAAACATCCGTTTCTGAATAGGGCCTCTATAACTACGCTTTGAGTTGTCTTCCATGGACAATAAAGGGGCTTTGAATCCTTTCATCAATCAGCTCCGATCACGTATGACTTTTCAAATGGAATATTTATTTGTGAATAAGGTCTCTATGGTTACGCTTTGAGAAGTTATCTTCCGTAGTCTCTCCCTTGGCTGTGAATAAGGATAACAAGGTCTTCCCCATTCACACCGATATCGATCACAAAATACTTCGCCTCCCATAGTAATTTTCTTGGCAGAAGCTTACATTGAGATTTATTCGCCTGATCATCGACTCAATCTTGATCTTTGGATCAGTACCAGCATGTATTTAAGGGCGTTGTTAGAACTTTTTTTATGAAAGGATTAAAAATTCTATTTTGGATCCAAAATAAAAATTGATAATTTGAATTACTTTAATACAATACATATTGTCTATTTTCGGTCATTGTTGACCATACCCATGTTTTTACTCTTCGAAGAGTACTAAAATAGTATATTGTGCAACTAGTGCGATAATTGGCGATTGCTCACGAAAACGAAGCGTTCATTCGCTCGAGTTGTACGGGTTGCACATACTTACTTACACATACCGAAAAGTTGGTGGTTCGAATTTGCGTGTGACAAGGATATGCGTGTGTTAAGTTTAATTTGCGTGCGCCCTTTTAATTGTGCATGTTTTGGGAGGCAAATCAAGAAATATCTTTATTGCTCCGTAAGTTGCTGGAAATAGTCACATTCTTCTTTTATAAGTTTAACAAATGATGATGATTGACCGGTTTGGGGTCTTTTCACATAGAAAACCTGGTAGAATGCTTTGCTTCAAATTTTTTTATTTCGTACACTTATATTTGCTCCAGTGATAGTTTCTTGTCAACTGCGATAAGTGTCAGGAAGAGGATATAAAAAGAAAATGATCCACATTAAATCAGATATTCAAGTGGCACTCAAAGCTTTGGCATCACGTAGAATAGACTCAAAAATTGTCCGGGAATGAGCCGGAAACCTACGAACCTTGGCTAACCATAACAAGGTTACCTTGTCGTGGGTGCCAGGGCATAAAGGTATTTCTGGTAACGAAGAAGCGGACAAACTAGCTAGACGAGGCTCTGGAATACCATTTATTGGACCAGAACCAATAATAGGGATACCCAATGCAGGCGTTAAAGCAGCGACCAATGGCTGGATCCACTCTCAGCATCAGCTGAAGTGGGCACAGACAGAGGGAGCCAGACACAGCAAACTAATGCTGAAAGAACCCTCACCTAAGCAGACAGGAAAGCTGCTCTCGCTAAGTAGGAAAAAACAACAACAACAACAGTTGTAGGGCTTTGTACCGGACACTGGCCTTTGAGGAAACATCTGCACAATATAGGCATGTTTGACACAGAACCTATATGCAGATTATGTAATGAGGAGGAGGAAACAGCCACTCATATTATCTTCGAATGTGAAGTCACCGCCCAACGGAGGCACTAACTGGGTTGTATACAAAAACAAGGAGTGATCCTCCTGGAGCAATAGCAATACATGAGCTTCTACTCCTTAACAGGGGAATTGAAGAAATGGGACTAAACTAAGGAGCTGGAAAGGTACAAAAAGCAGACAATTCTGAAGTGCCTATGGAAAAATTAGACCTCTTCCACAACTCCTATTTACTCATTCATTCATTCATTCAATCACTTAGACAAAATTCGTTCCACAATAAGTCGTAAGACGCTTGAATGAGGTAGAAAATTATTCTAGGATGCCAAAGCAAGGTCGGAAATGATGCACTAACGAACGAGAAGGACGTTTTATTGGACAATACGCTTTAAGAAACAAGACTATCATTAGTTCTGTGATCAGAAACGAACTCGAAGCCGTCCGCAGTTTCACAATTTCTTCCAAGACAGTTAAAATATGGTTAAATGAAGCTGAATTAAATAGTTGAGACCAACCACTGCACTCTTGCTTACTAGAGAGAACAGAGTTGCCAGGTTACATTTTGCTCGAAATCATCAAAATTGGTCTGTGAATAATTGGAAAAAAGTTTTATTCACAAATGAAACTGGGGTTATCCTAAAAAATCTAGATGAACGTGATTGAGTCTGGTAAAAAGCAGGTTTTCTCCTTGCAATATCTCTGCAAAGATACCATTCGGCAGTGTCTCTTTTATGTTCTGGGGTGGTATATGCTTTGACGCTCCTATAGAATTTGTTCCTGTTCGTACGAGATCCGTGAATGCTAATTACTATCTTGAGAATATTGTAATATGTGATGCATTTCGGTTTTTTTTTGAAACCTAATTGCTTGTTTGTGCAAGACAACGCTCGACCTCACATAGCTGGGGAGGTAGTCGATTATCTCAATCAAGCTGGTATACCAGTTATGCAGTGGCCACCAAAAAACCCGGATCTGATTTCGATCTAGCATTTATGCTTTAAACGTCAAAAACCTGCATCCAGAAACTCGAGGAAACTACAAAATGCAGTTATTACAGCATGAGTAGACTGAAGTAGGGTAGTTTATTTGACCATGTTATGTACAGGGTGTTTTAAAAAACGGTGACCCCGTCTCTAGAATAGGTAGAAAACTAAAAAATAATTGGGGTTTTTGTAGTATAAAATTTTCGAAACGCCATCCGTATCCAAGATAAAGGGCATTGTAGAAAAAAATTTGGTTATTACTTCATAATTTTCGAATAAAAATATTCCAAAAACGGTACACAGTATCGAGTTTTACCTAGAGTACATATTTAGTGTAAAATTGAATAATGTTTAACTTCATTTAAAATTTTGATTAATAAATCTAACCTTAAAAAAGTTATGTTCAATTCTACTTGGTACGAACCATGTAACTAGCGCCCTCTATGAGAGTCAGATATATCAACAAATTCATGGGATGGATCAGCTTCTAAAACATATTCGTATAAAATTTCATTACAATTTTTCCAGTAGTTTCAGCAAAATCGTAATAAATGTATATACATTTTTTTTCTTCAACGGCTTTTATCTTGAAATCGGATGGCGTTACAAAAAATTTTTTTCCAAGCAAACCCCAATTAGTTTTTAGTTTTCTACCTATCATAGAGACGGGTCACCTTGTATACATAAAACATTTATGGCAAGTCGCAAAGACAATATTATTTTAGAATTAAAATTGACCGTAAGAATATAAAAAGATATTGATAAAATATTTTAGCACCACAAATTTACCTATAAAATTTAGCTGAAAAACGAAATAATTAAATATTTAAACAATACAAATTAAACAAATAATTATAAGTAGTACACACCCGGATTTCTGCAATGGAAAGATACAGAGAATCGGGATGAAAAACATTAATAGAGGTAAAAAAAGATTAAAATTAAATGTATGGATAATGAACCGGCAGAGACTATGTATAGCTATCGATGTCATAAAAACCATTACTGAGCAGACATTTTTTTATCACAGTTTTAAATCTTTTGAATTTCAATATTTTATTAAGGATGTTATTATAGAGATTGAGGTTCAAGGAATTTTTGTAGCAAATAGCTAATCTATGTCGTGGAATAGTCAGTAAATCAGCCGATCTTGAGTTATGATAGTGTGAATCGAAATGTTTGGAAAATTTGTTCACATTTTGGTGTATTTCGAATATTACAGTAATACTAAGATGGATAAAATGTTGAAGACAATGGTCTCTAAAATCCACGTTTGCCAATATTCTGATAGCTTTTTTTTGACATCTAAAAGTTGCTAAGCATTTGTTAATTTCCCCCAAAGTAAGATACCATAAGAGAGCACTGAATAAAATAAGGAATAGTATGTCATTCTTAAAGTACTGCAGTTCGTAATATGTTTCAGTCGTCTCAGTAAAAACAGATTACTAGATAATTTTCAAACCACATGATCTACGTGATTGGACCAATTTAATATATCATCGATGATGAGACCATGAATCGTAATGTTTTTCACTTATTGGTAAATTGTGTTTGAAGAAACTAACGTAATTTGAGTTTTATTTTCATTCATTTTAAGTTTATTTTGAACAAACCATTTTTTGGCTAAAAAAACTCTTAGATTTATCTTTGGTAGGTTAGTATAAGAGTTATCAGAGCATTTAAAGGTTGCATCATCAGCGCATAAAATACACTTAGTAGGTCCAATATATTGGCACAAGTCGTTGACGTACACGATAAATAAGAAAGGTGGACTGAACCCTGTAGTAACCCATGATTTATTTTTTTATAGTCAGACTTTACATTGTTTAACTCTAAACATTGAGAGGTATGAACGAAGCAGATCTAAGATAGCGTCTCTTATTCCATAGTAGCTTAATTTTTCAATCAGTATGTCATGCGATATGCAGTTGAAACCATTTGTTAAGTCGCATAATGTCAGTGAAATATGTCTGTTTTGATTAAGATCCTCTACTATATCGGTCACAATTTTGAACGCAGTCTGTGTCGCGGATTTATTTTTACGAAAACCGTATTGTAATTCGCTGAAGTAAAATCTCTTTTCGAATGCTATTTGAACGATAGGTATTCATAGAGGATTTAAAACGGGAACAAGTTCCTCAAGATTTCATCCAAAATTTAATTAGAAGCATTCCTAGACGCATAAAGGCTGTAATCCGGAGTAGAGGAGACAACACACGGTACTAGTGTCCCACTTACACCATTAATTTCGCTACTATTTAAATCATAATTTATTTCTTACAACATTTCTTACAATTCTTGAGTCTTAAAAATAATTTAAATTTCAATCTTACGAGAAATATTTAAGCTATTCACTTTTACAGTATCCGAATACGTTTTTTCTAACTTGTAATGTAATCAATGACCATAAAAATTATTAAATTTATTTCATTATAGTAGTTTGTATGATTTTTACTCCTTCTTTGCGGAAGCCTTAAGGCTTGTTTGACCCATTTATTTGCCCCTCCCCCCTGGGATGCCGGCGACCAGCTGTCCTTCCACCTCTCGGGAGGCCGCCCTGGTGGTCTGCCGGATGCTGGTTTTTCATTTCTGGCGATACTTGCCAGTCTGTGGTTCTCCATCCTGGATATGTGCTCGTTCCAGAAGCGTCTCCTAGCGCGTGTCCATCTAACCACATCCCATGTCTTGCATTCTTCCATAATTTCGTTACTTCTTATTTGATCACAAGGCGTGTGATCATTCTTAGTATTCTCATTTCATTGGTTCGTGCCATCCTTTTTGTCTCCGCTGTGTCAGCTCGTGTTTCTGCCGTGTATGTCATTAAGGGCCTGACACATGCTTTATTTTCTAACTTTGGTCGGGATTGATATCCTGCTATCATGGCTGCCTTGTTTATTTGGTTCCGTACGCCATTCTTGAGTTCACCATATGGTGATATTGTTATTTCCAGATAGATGAATTCAAAAACCTGGTCTATTGTTTTATTGTTTAGCTGTAGTTTGCATCTGCGTTGTTCCTGGCGATCACCATGCTTTTTGTTTTGGTGGTTGATGTTTCCATGTTAACTTTTTCGGCCTCTTTCTTAAATGCCTGTAAGAGCCATTACAGTTCGCTAATAGCGTTACGCCGTCTGCGTAACAAATTATCTTAAGTTGTTGGTTTCCCAACTTGTATCCCTGGTCTACCCTGCGCACTTGCTTTATTGTTCTGTCCATTGTGATGTTGAATAGCGGTGGACTGAGACTGTCTCTTTGTCGTATCTCTGTGCTTTGCTCTATTTTTTCTGTTGTTGTTAATTTTGTTTGTATTGTTGTGCTGTTGTTTGTGTTGAGCTTTCTAACCGTTTCCTTGATGCTTGGGGGTATTCCCCTGCGGTCCAGCTCGTTCCTAACGTCCTTCAGCCTTATCCTGTCGAACGCTTTCGTCAAATCTATAAAGCACAGGTATGCTGGTTTGTTATACTCTATTACCTTCTCTACAACCTGCCTGACAACGAACACTGCGTCAATCGTCGAACGGTTTTTCCGAAAACCTTGCTGCTCCCCGCTTATTGTGGTGTAACTGAGAATGCGTTGCTGCAGCAACTGGGATTGTGATGCTGTGTCTCCATCTCGCTGGTGTATTTTCGTCCTTCAATATTTTGTTGAATAGTTCGGCCAGCTGTCCTGCCAGCGCTTCTCTTCCGCACTTTAGCAGTTCGTTGGGGACGTTGTCCGGGCCTGGAGATTTATCATCGTTTTTCAGGCCCTTTATTTAGGATATCAATTGCTCCACCGTGTACTGTTCTACATCCTCGATGTCTATGGCTTCCCTTCGGTAATTCTTCGCGCACATTATTGTTGCTGTCTGCAATTCGGACTACTAGATAACTGCTCGTGTCCCGAAATATCACCGGTTTCGTCAGCCAGAATGGAAAATCCATAGGAATCGTTTACATAATTCGTAAATAAACATTTTCAGGGGGGGGGAAATGCTCCTTTTGCCCCCCCTAAACGACACCTATGTCTGTATTGAGACATTTTAAATAATCTTTTTACAGGAAATAAACCAAGTTATAAAGATAAGTCAATGGAGCTGAAACTGCCTGTTTTCGATATAATAATATATATTCGATATAATAATATAATTTGTTAATTTTTTTCCTTTTATTATTTGGCCCACTTAGTGTGCGCTCAATATCGAGTCATGCATTTGTTTTAAAATGTAACACGGTTTCTCAGACGAATTTCTATGCCTCGATTATGAAACAGGTGATAGATTTGGAAATGTAGACGAACAGCATGGCATCTAAGACTGTTATTTTTTCCCATAAACGCTTGTTTAATTCTTACGATAACTATATTCTATCAGCTGAAAAGTGCTAACTTTCTTATTCTTACCTATTAACAGAAAAACAGCAACGTAACAGTATTAACAATATTAGTAGTTCTTATTACACTATACTTTTTTTCAAGTCTATTTTTGGGCAGATGTTAGTTGCGCAGCAAGGCAAACTTTAAAAGCAATCCCGTAAGAATGGCATACTTTATGTAAACGCAAAAACATACTCGTAATGTATAGTATAATTCTTAGAGATAAATTACTAAATGAAGGGGCATGTGAAAGGCGCCATCTTTATTCCCAAAGGGGTCGTTCATAAAATACGTCACGCAAAATTTTACCTTTTTAGACCCCCCTTCGTCAGGTTATGTCACATTTTCTGCGACCCCCCCTATCAATATTACGTTACAAGTTATAGACCCCCCTTATATGATAAATAGGCCGTTGAACTTGTTAAGATTTCTACATAGAATTGGTTATAATTTTTTAAATACCCTGTATAACATACTATAACTTTATATTGTTGAAATGGGGCGATAAAGTTAATTTTAAGGTAAAATACAGGGTGTATTATTTAAAAAATCAAAACTTTGATCTGGCACCGCGTTGTGGAACACCCTGTAACTAAATTTGAAAAGGGAAGCTTAAAACCGCCTACAATTTCAATACAAATTTTTTTTTTGTATATCTGATGATAACAGAGCTGCTGAGCTTTATCACACTAATAGGCAGGGAGCCGGTGACACTAAAAGTGCACTTATATGGATTCTGAAATTTAGCATAGTATTTAATCATAGGTACAACATAGGCCCGGTGTGCCAGAGTTTATCCTGGCAGAAATATTTTTTATAAATGTTTATTTTTCTAATAATCATAAGTAATTTGCACTCTTATAGACAATTTTGTAGCAAATTTTATGTATTTTTAAAAAAAAATGGTGCGACAACTCTCATCGTGGCAAAAAAGTCTGTCACACCAACTTTTAATATCTAAAGTTCATAAAATGTATCCCTTATCGCGGAATTACTTGTTTTTAATCTCTTCTTTTTCAGTTCTCCTTTCAAAATATCTCGGTGTGTCTGCTCAAAATTTGACCAAAATATCTGTCACACTACTTTATATGATAGCTTCAGCCCTTCAAACTGTTAAGAAGTTTGGTGAATCCCGTGCAATCATCATCATCATCATCCAGCCTTATTCTCTTGTCCATTGCTGAACGTAGGCCTCCTCGAAATATTTCCATCTTTCCCTATTTTGCGCCTCTGCGATCCAGTTCGTGGTTATCCTTTTGAGGTCATCTGTCCATCGTGTCGGTGGTCTACCCCTGCTTCGCTTATCCGATCTCGGTCGCCACTCCAGAACTTTCTTTGTCCACCTTCCGTCCTTCATTCTAGCCACGTGTCCTGCCCATCTCCATTTCTGCTTTGTAATTCTCTCTATTATGTCCTCTACCCCCGTTTTTCTCCTTATATCCTCGTTTCTGACTCGGTCGTTAAGGGAAAGTCCTAACATGGATCTCTCCATTTTCCGTTGCGCTACTTGTAGTTTTTTAACTATTGTTTTTGTTAAGGTTAGGGTTTCAGCCCCGTATGTCATAACTGGGAGAACACACTGATTGAAGGTCTTCCTTTTCATACTTACGGGAATTTCTGATTTAAATATGTCCCTAAGCTTTCCGTACGCTGCCCATCCCAGAGATATTCGTCTGGACAGTTCGCACGTCTGGTTGTCCCTGCCGATCCGGATTTCATGGCCAAGGTAGGTGTATTTTTCTGTGATTTCGATGATTTTGTTTTCTATTTTTACAGGTTCGCTTGGTACTAGGTTGGTTAACATTTTTGTTTTGTTATAATTTATTTCCAAACCTGCTCTTTGTGTTGCCCATTGTAGATCTTTTAGCATTTCCCTGGCTTCCTGCATGTCATCTGCCATTAGAACTATGTCATCCGCAAATCTTAGATGGCTCAGTCTTTCCCCATCTATCATAATTCCCTTATTTTCCCAATTCAGAGTTTTGAAAACATGTTCCAGGACCGCAGTGAATAGTTTTGGGGATAACGTATCGCCCTGCCTGATTCCTCTTTTTATTTTTTTTTCCCTTGACGATGTATGCAGGTCAATTGTTGTTGTTGCGTTTTTGTAGATATTGTATATAATGTTAGAGTATCTTCCATCTATTCTGCATTCTTTTATTGCTCGTAATATTGAAACTAATTCAACGGTGTCAAAGGCTTTGTAAAAGTCCACAAAGATTAGGGTAAGCGGTTTGTTGTATTCAATGGTTTCTCGATGAGGGTTTTTATGCATTGCAGATGATCGTTAGTCCCGTAGCCAGAGCGGAACCCTGCTTGTTCTCTAGGTTGGTAGAAATCCAGTTTATTCTCTAGCCTGTTGGTGATTATACGGGTGTAGAGTTTGTACAGGTGGTTGAGAAGGCTAATGGGTCTATAGTTATCCAGGTCTGTCATATCGCCCTTTTTATGAATTAGGATAGTAACAGAATTGTTCCATTGGTTCGGGATGGTTTGATTTTGAAGGCATAAATTGAACAATTTTTCTATTGCCTCAATAAGGGCAGGACCTCCATTTTTTATGGATTCTATCACTATTCCATCATTGCCAGGTGCTCTATTGTTTTTCATTTTCTTCAAGGCGTGAATAATTTCTTCCTTAGAGATTTCGGGGATGTCCTTAGATCGTTGGTTTGTGCAATAGCTTTGGATATAACTAAAGCCTTCGACCGCGTTTGGCACCAGGCACTGTTAAGCAACGGTTAAAAACCAATGCCGGAGTAGACAAGGGTTCCATCCTGTCCCCCACCCAATTTCTTTTACACATCAACGACCTCTTGAAAACCACTATGGACTCCATTTACAGTTTTACAGACGACAGCACACTTTCACATCATATCGATCACTTTCGGTGAATGATACAAATAAACTCAGTCAGGAACAGGATGACTTCATCAATAGAGATCTTGAAGCAATCGTCGAGTGGGGAACCAACAATCTTGTTCAGTTTAACGCCCAGAAAACACAAAGCGCCAAGTTTTCCAAGAAAGTGAATTCCCCAAATTATTCCATTACAATGTCTGGATATACCCTTGAATCAAGTCCCTCCATCTCGATTTTGGGAGTACCGGTGTCTAATAATATGTCTTGGCATGACCATGTTGCTAACATCGCAAAGTCAGCAAGCCAGAGGCTAGGTTTTCTGTGGAAAGCTAGAAAGTTTTCTATTCCTGATCAACTGTTGACGACGTACAAGGCTTAAATCCAACCTCTACTGGAGTATTGCTAGCACATATGGGGTTCAGCACCAAGACATTCTCTTCGTCTTCTAGATTCCATTCAGCAAAGGGCCATTCGGTTGATAAATAGCTTAACTCTTACAGATATCCTTCACCCACTAGAACATAGAAGAAGAGTTGCAGACCAGACATTACTCTACAGATATTTTCATGGCCGATGCTCCAGAGAAATAAAAACTCTTATACCACCACTGGCCACATTCGGCCGAAAAACTCGCCACGCTGATCAGTCTTACCCATTTACACTCAAGATTGATACTACAAGTACCAATCTCCATCAAGAATCCTTCTTTTACAGGGCTGTTACGGAATGGAGCAAGCTTCCAAAATCAGTTTTTCCAGAGGACTATGACCTGCAACTTTTCAAAAAGCGGGTCCACAATCATCTCCTTTCTATAATCCCTCCCCCTTCTAATAGTCGCAGTGCGTGCCGTCCGCGGCCCACACGATAGGTCTACCCTTTTTGCGACTATTTTCAGTAAAAAAAAATCATAAAAAAAGGGGAAGATACAGAATTTCAAAGAAATAAATGTTATGGATGTGATGATATAGATGATTCTGAGTAAATTTTTGTCTAATTATAATAATATATAATGTTTTTATATAGCTTAATCATTATTTTTTATTTCTCTTGTTCCTGCATTTATTAAATAACTAATGTATAGAAATTGACAAAATTATAAATTAATGGAATGCTGAATTTTATAAATAAATAATGTTTTCCAGCCATACATTCGTATCAACTAAATGACCTTTACTTTCCTTCCCGGTATTAGTTTATAAATTTATTTAATAAATACATTTTAAATATAAAAAAAAATAATATTATGTTTTTGAAGTTATGTAAATCTAACTGGTGTGACAGTTATTTTTAAAATAATACACACTGATCGAAATGTTGTAACGTTCAACAGAGCTTCAAAGCAACTGACTGAAGGGACAAAGATGAGCTAAACATTTTCAAGGCTTTTAGGGTAACTCAGGAATAATATATTATACATATTAAGGGTAACTCAATTCAAAAGTTAAATGTAAAAAGAGAAAAAATCATAGACGGTATTTTGTGTCGAAAATTAAAAACAGAACAAAAAAGAATTTCAATATGCTTCATTTTCATGATTTTAAAGGGTTGAAAGCTATAATATAAATTGGTGTGACAAATATTTTGATCAAGTTTTGAGCTGTCACACCAAGATATTTTAAAAAAAGAACTGAAAAGGAAGAGATTAAAAAGAATTTCGCGGTAAGGGAAACATTTCATGAACTTTAGATATTAAAAGTCGGTGTAACAGACTTTTTTGCCACGATGAGAGTTGTCACACCAATTTTTTTTGAAAATACATAAAATTTGCTACAAAATGGTCTACAAGAAATTAATTTCCATAAAAGTGCAAATTACTTATGATTATTAATAAAATAAAAATGTATAAAAATATTTCTGCTAGGATAAACTCTTGCACACCGGACCTATGTTGTACCTATGATTAAATACTATTAATTCCTATGCTAAATTTTAGAATCCATATAAGTGCATCGGCTTCCGGTCTATAATCAATCACCCTGTATAGTAAAATTTATTTAAATTTTCCAGAATGGCTCTTAATATTTGTTCGCTGTTTAGATGGTGTATTTTTATGTTCAATTTAAAAATTCATGTGATTTATTTAAAACTCAAATCAATATTAACACATTTTCCTCAGTGTTTTAAACCGATAAAATATAAAGCCATAACAAAAACATGTTTTTAAAATGTTTTTGCTAAGCTTTTTTTGTGTTAAAGTAAAAACACCAGAAAATATGGTGACGTATTATACAATGTGTGTTAAAAATACAATTTATATTAAGTAAACCAACTCGAATAATATTTAAATATAAATTAATATTCTTTGATTATTTCCATGCCTGTATATCACAATTAATTTAGTACGGTAATTGGCAAATTTTCTCGAGCAATAAATATTAAAAATCCATTAAAATGTAGTAATCGTTTAGACAATGATAATCTTCCAAACATTCTTTTATTAAAAGTATTCTAGTAAAGTGTGAAGTTTACGGAATTTAATATTTTAGTGACTGACTAAGATAACTAATTATGATAAGTAAAAAACTGTTGACAACACAAAAGCAGGTAAGTAATTATACACAAAAACGTGTCGACCATCACAAAATGTAAAAAATATTCGCGACAAACAATCAAGTAATTAATTATACGATTTTTATTTTAATTTTCCCCACCTCGTCGACATGTGTCTGCGACGCTAGAAATCATTGTGCACGTCTGACCTATCAGGAAAGAGACTACGACACATGCAAGAGATCAAACAATTTCTCTTCTAAAAATGTGTTCACCATCACCACAACGGCCCCGAAAATAAAATAAATATTCTACGAATTAAAAAACATACTTCATCATCAATAGCCGTTTTGAGTTCATTGCTGGAGATAGGCCTCCCGTAAATCATTCCATTGCGTCCGGTCTGATTTAAAGACATCCTTCAGTTTTCCGTAAGCTGCCCATGTCAGTTCTATTCTCCTGTTTAATTCTGCGGTCTGTTCGTCTCTTCCCAATTTAATCTCGTGGTTCAAATATTTATAGGCATACACTTGTTCTATTTGCGTGCCATACGTTAAAATGTTTTTGGCCAATACCAGGTTGGTCATGTATTTTGTTTTAAAGAAGTTAATTTTAAGGCCAACTCATGCACAAGATTTCTGAAGGCCCTGAAAAAGTTGACATGCATGATCTACCCGGTCTGCAATAAGGACTATGTCATCTGCAAACCTCAAGCTGTTCAGGTACTCCCCATTTATGTTGACTCCAATATTTCCCCAACTGTTGTTCTTCATGGTGCTCTGCAGCAGGGTGGTGAATAGTTTTGGAGAGATACATACATACTTACTTTACTTTTACTTTTTCGAGTCTGAATCTTCTAAAATTTTTTAGCCCAGTAGCCGTCTACGTTAATAGCCTTGTCGTTGGCAATCCACCTATCATCTTTGGAACACGTCGCAGGGCACAGTGTGCATCTCAGGATATGGTCCTCATCCTGCACTTCGCCACAGTCGCAAAGGTTTGATTGGTCTTCCTGTATCCCCTATCTGATCATATTCGTTTGCACCGGTGCCACTCCTGTCCTTATTTGGTTTAATGTTTTTCAGGTTTTCCAGTCCAGGGTAGAACCTGATGAGGGAAGTTCCGACTGGGGAATATTATCTGGTGGGTCCAGTGGAGCAAACTGAAAGGAACTATTTCTAGATTTTAGTCCCCTCATTGGTTCTTGATTTTCGTGTAGGATTTGGCGCTCATCCAACACTTGCTTTAACTTCTCAACATGTTCAATGCCTTTTCTGCGTTCGGTTGGTGTTGAAAAACCTGCCGCTCTATAGAGTTTTTCCAGGGAAGTAGCTTATATGCACCCAGTAATCATTCTACAGCTTTGATTGAGAGCAACGTCAACATGTTTTGCATGTTTGGATCGGCACCAAACTGGGGCAGCATACACTTCTCTAGAGAAGTAAAGTGCTTGTGCAGATGTTCTCAGGACTTGAGGTTTAGCGCCCCACTTACTTCCAGCAAGTTTTTTTATTGGGTTATTCCTGGCTATCACTTTTTGCCGAGTATTATGGCAGTGCTGTTTGAAGGATGGCGTTCTGTCCATAGTAACACCCAGGTACTTCGGTGCATTAACGTTGGCCTTCCCATGAGATTTTAAATATTTTGCTTGCCTCGTGTGTGTTAAGGTGGAAGGCGCAAACTTGTGTTTTTGCTAGGTTGGGTTTAAGAGCGTTTTCGCGGTAGTAGGTGGACATAGTTTTCAGAGCTGCTTCCAATTTAACTTCTATATCCCTAAAAGTTCTATCCTGTATGGAGATTTTAAGGTCGTCGGCATATAGGAAATGTCTAGCATGTTCGGTGACTGGTTGAACATTGGTATAAATGTTAAAAAGAGTTTTTGGAGTCTCCATCGGCTTTTTTCCTTGCAGTTCTACATAAAACCGTCTGTTCTAAAGGAGTGATCCTTTAACCTGCCTCAACCTGAAGTCCATTGTAGTGCTATATACTTCCTGGAGCAGTTTTTTGTGGTTTACAGTATCGTATGCTGCGGTTAGGTCGATAAGGACTACTCCTGTTGTTAACTTTTTCTGAAACCCCTCTTCAATGTGTTCTATGAAGTTGAGCAATTGTCCAGCTTATTCTAAGAACCAATAAGATTTTGTCAATTTCTTAAAATCGACCAATCAACAGTCATTTTTAATAATAAAAAACTACCTAGCTTTTCTAATAATTGATAAATATGCACCTTGCTTTTGATCAACTATACCTTGAATGGTTGTATTCACAGTTCTATACTTTGACAACTGTCACTGTCAGATTATTTTCGAGTTTTCTTAATACAACGTCGTTTCAAAATGTCAAGAATCTAGAAAATATCGAAAAAACTGTACATAATGTTATTCCGAAAAGTACAGTAAATAACCAAAAGTCAATATGGAAACAGTTTGAAATATTTTTAAAAGAGAAACATTATGAACTTATAGAAACTACTTCAAATCGAGAGCTTGGATTAGTCATTAAAGATTGGGCTTTTAATATAAAGAAGCTGATGGTAAAGATTATAAATAATGCGTTATAAAGACTATGTGGAATGTTACTGCAAAACTTCTTCAAGAAAAATACTATAAACAGTACACCCGAACATTTAATCCATTTGCAGACATTGAATTCAAAGAAGCAAGGGATGCAAAAAATACGAA
This sequence comes from Agelastica alni, assembly GCA_950111635.1. Lineage (NCBI taxonomy): Eukaryota > Metazoa > Arthropoda > Insecta > Coleoptera > Chrysomelidae > Agelastica > Agelastica alni. The sequence goes on along the minus strand of OX467711.1, from coordinate 57,677,402 downwards.
ACGAAAGCAGCTTCATTCCATTCCCAACAGGAGAAAGCAAAGTTCAAATGCTCTAAGTAAAGAAGAAATATATGAAATAATGTATTTGTGGAACAAAGATTGTCCAGAAGGACTTCAAAAAAGCTATCATATAATGGTACTCGAACTAGCCTGGAGAGGGGGGGAAGCAGCACTTTTTAAAAAAGGAAAAGAAATCGAATGGTAACCCAACTGGAAGAATTGGGTACAACCCGATTTTTTCTTAAAAATGCCAGGGTGGAGCTCAAAAATTATCAGTGGTTAGTGCCTAATCACAATAACCTTCATGTGTGCCCGGTGAGGTTATTTAAAAAGCTTATGTCTAAACGCATTACTAGAATTACGTTAGACTGTCTATTTTTGATTGTAAATCTTGACTGGAATACCAATTCTGGATGGTACAAAAATATGTGTGTAAGAACCGTAGCAAGTGCCTACACCTACGGGAAAGAGTCGTGACTATATGTATGTATGTACAAAATATGCCTATGGATATAAATAAGATTGAAAAATGGACCAAACAATCTGCGAAGAGAATAGGGCTTAATACTGTTACAAACAAGATCACGAATCACTAAAATCGATCAAGTGCTGTATCAAATCTTGCTAAGTCCGAAAGAACAGCTCATCAAAATGACGGGACATGCAAATACTAAGTCATTAGGCCCCTATTTACAGTTATACGAGGAACACCATGCTAATTTAATCAACAACCTAAGACCTAAACCTTCTGGGTTCCAAACTTCAAGAGATATAAACATTTAACAAGAAAATTCTACTACGAAAAACATTAAAAACATCCAAAAAAATCGGGTAATAATATAACATACGACTATTGCACTTTTAATGTTCATAATAATATGTATGTTAATGAAGATCAGTCACTTCTAAATAATTTATAAATATTTTTATGTTTTTTTTTAATTTGAAATGTTTATTGTTAATTTAAAATTCTCACTTCTCAATGGAATTTTCTATTTCAAACTAAATTCTGTTTATAATGTAGTTGTGTGTTAATATCCCTTCTCGATACATTTTTTTAAAGATAAATACATTTCAAATCGTATTCAAATATATTGTCATTTGGCAAAAAAATATCGAATCAAGGGAAGTAGAAAAAAAAATTATCTCTTATGTATTTACCTCCGAACAAATTTTTCTTTTTACCAGTCCAATCCTGTAAGCGTTCGTAATACTGTTACTTTTACCTTCAGAAATCTTATATTATTTTGTTATGTCAGTAAAGCTGTAATAATTATAACGAAAAATTAATTTTTCCGTACTTTCACCAGGTATTTGTATGTGGATGACCTCCTTTCGTCGACCTTATTTAATTCTGATTACAAAATACGACCGACGGTGTAGATCTCTTGCATTTATTACACAGTGCGTCTTCAATTTATTCATCTAAATCCGTATCGCGAAAAAAGGATTCGGTCTTCCTACTCATTTCCGTATTTCTCTATTTAGTTATGAACGCAATCGAGTTGGATGCCGCAAAATTCGGGTTAAATTTAAGGGAAATTAATTGGATGCGGAAGGAAGCCAACATGAATGAGCTTATAACATTCTAGCTGTATGCCATAAATTAATACTGAATATTTCAAAATATCAGACATTGTTTTTTTTACGAAATTTAAATTCAATTTTATTCTTATATAATAGTATATTACATAACAAGAGTTGTAAGAAGCATATTACGCACGACTAGAGAAAGTTACGCGCAAGCCGCAAAGCGTCGAGTGCGTAATTGTCTTACAACTCGAGTTGTGTACTATACTTTTTCTACGACCGCATTCATTCCTATCAAAAATTAGGATTCCATTAATTAAAAATATTTTTAATCAATCAATTAAATAGTCCAGTCACCTTAGCATAAGACCTATTCAAGAAGGGCACCCTCTGGCCAATTTTTTAGGGTTTGTTTGGACCTACAAGAATATAGTCATGAGTTTTCGTTCATTGCCGGGGTATATTTTATCAATAAAAAATTATTGAAAATTAAAAAATGGATATTTTTGAGATAATTTTTTTGGAACGCGTCCTATCGAAAAAAGTTTCGATTAAAATGTGTTCATCATAACGTCCTTTGTAAAAAAGGGCCTGAAAAAAAAAGTGCTAACATAGTTAATTAAGCGGTTAATGGCAAATGAAAATGAAAATTCACATTTCGTTTTTGCAACCGCAATCGTTACTTGTGGAACGTTTTTTTGGAAAGGTATTTTTTGATAACGCTACAACGCGTTATACCGTTCCAAAATAACATTCCACAAGTAACGACCCATCCCTACTTTTTTCGCACGCTCACGTTATTATTACCAACATGGCATAATTGCTCGTACAGGGAATAATTTTATTGAATCTCATGGCCAGAAGCGTAGGGATTGCTGAGAAACTCGAATTTTGCAAAAAAAATTATTGCAGCAATATAAAATTGAACAAATGTAATCACATTCATATCTCAGCGGTAATCAAAATATTGCAATTTTTTTTTAAATTGTTCGTTTTCCAAAAACGCGTTAGTTGGTCCAAGAATTTTTCAGATATCTTTGCAACTTTGGTCGAAATTGTTAGTACCTATCTAGTATCTATTTTCATCAATTTTTTTTCCAAATCGCTTGTGCATGATGATACGAAGCTCCTAGATTTTTTCAACCCTTTGGGCTTTCGTCGGGAAATTCTATTGAGGGCAAAGATTTTTCGATTATTGCAGATTGTTGCTAAACTATATCCCGCAGATCGATAAATCTTGCATGATTCTCTTGGGGTTTGGCTCCTGTACATAATGTATGAGTTTCAAACCGATATGTTGATATACATCCGATTGCGGTTGCAAAAACGAAATGTAGAATTTTCATTTTCATTTGCCATTAACCGTTTAATTAACAATGTTAGCACTTTTTTTCGGGACCTTTTTTACAGAGGACGTTATGATGAGCACATTTTATTGGAAACTTATTTCGATAGGACGCGTTCCAAAAAAATTATCTCAAAAATATCCAATTTTTAAATTTCAATAATTTTTTATATATAAAATATACCCCGGCAATGGCCGAAAACTCAGGACTACATTCTTGTAGGTCCAAACAACCTATAAAAAAATTGGCTAGAGGGTTCGCCTCTTGATTAGAACTTCGTAAAATATGGCCATTTGTGACTGGACTATAAATAACTACAAAGATAATTCATCTATAAAAGTTACTAAGTTACTTAACTTTACTTTTAATTGTAATAATTATTAATTTTAACTGTGTAGTTACTAAAAACAAGAAAGGGCGGGTTGTCTGATTTTTTGTATTTTCAAAAAAAATACCATTGTTTTCTCTTATTGTAGCAGTATTATTAATGGCATATGTAATTTTTAATTAGTTGGCAGTCATGTGTTTCGCAGAATTATCTACACTATATTTCAAGAATAACGTAGAACAAATGCTACATTTTATTTAATATGAATAAACGTTAAAAAAATATATTTGACGAAGTGTGTAATGAATGTTTTTATTATTTATTAGTATTTGAAGATATAGAATTACAGGTTTTTACAAGTTTTGGTATTTCTTAAACTACCTACCTTAAATTTAATATATACGTAAGTTTAATATAGAGTGTTAAAAATCTGAACAACTATACTAAAACAAAATAAAACGAAATTTATGTAAAATGTTACGATTTATTTAATTAAAACCATATAAACAATGTTAATTGGAGAAAATGTAAAATAAACTTCTGAGCTACAGTTTACAGTGTTACGCTTCCTCATATTCTGGTCCAGACGAATTGTCATCCACTGCAAGAAAAATTATCAATAATATTATCAAGCTCCCACATATTTTTCTTAATTTCCATAACGTGATTAATACATTTTTACCAATTTACTGCCGTTACTTCAGATATCGATTTAAGGAAAAGATTAGTCAGATCTCATAATTTATAATTTGTTTTATTTCGAGCAACGTTACCTTTGACTTGAGCCCATATTAATTCAATCGGATTAAGTGATAAAGATGAATTTCATAGGTTACCTGACAATTTCCAAAACAACATTAAATTCTTAAACTCTGCTATGCCGCCTTTTTAACATTTGTTGGAGGAGTGGTAGCGTGCCAGGCGACTGGTGGAATGCCGTTATCGTGCCGCTTTACAAGGGAAAAGGTTCGCAGCGGGACTGTAAGAACTACCGAGGTAGTAGTTTACTCAGCATAGTCAGCAAACTGTATGCAAAGATATTGATTAAACGAGCGTTCTCTTATCTCACTATTCTTTACTTTATCCAACCGAGTCACTCCGGCTATACTTCTCAGACTACTCATCTCCGCAGCATTACTCCTATTTTCCTGCTTCTTCTGCCAAACCCATTATTTACTTCCATACATAAGTGTAGGAACCAACACACCTCTATGCACAGCCAGACGTGCCTTTTTGACACTTACTGGCTGCTCATAAAGCTATGCAGTGCTCCATTCATTTGTTTTCCTGCCAACACCCTTCGCTCAATGTCACTGTCATATTTTCCATCTCTCGTAAACTTTGAACCCAAGTACACAGACTCCTTTACTTTTGATAAGCTATTTAAAAATTTGAATTTATCTGATAGTTTCGTATGGGAACATTTTCTTCTGCTCAACTGTGCAACCATAGTATCAATGATATTAAAAAACACATTGATTTTCGTATTATTTGCACCTGTAAATTAGACGGCATTTTGCCTTGTTTCACCACCAGCAATTTTTTATAAACCTAGCATTTTGTTAAATATTTTCTAATAATTTCAAGGGTTCGAAGTTGTTCCTTATACTATTTAAATATCCTATCAATGAATTATATAGTTACACTGTACAAGAAGTACGACTGTGCAGATGTTTTGAAGTGATTTATTTGTGTTATCAAATCTAGATAAAATATCATTTCACATGACCAATAATACACCTGTTTCTAATTTTTTCATAGTTTTTAATAAACCTATTGACCAAATTTTCGCCCCAATTCTGAATTCGCTCAGGACAGTTGCCACTCTTGCCTTGTCCTGTGCTTAATCCGACCCTGGTGTACTTCTTTGTTTATAGTCGAGCAGGGTTATTCAGCAACTGTCGGGTTTTGTTGACGTTCAATTCCACTCAGTCTAATTATGCCTCATTCACTCCCTTTTAATAGTAATTTATTTCTATTGTTTTTCGTGGTGACACTGTCTATTTAATTACGTCATGAATGACATGCATCGAGATCTGTTTTGACTTCTCTATGAGAATTTTTCCCGAGCTCGTTATAACATATAATTGAATGTTTAATTTTCAGATGCACAGTACGAATTTCAGTACAGAGCTGGACAGTACGAAAGGAGACGTTTTGGTATCGGTGGCAACTTTGGTTACGGAAGGACGAATTCCGAGCGGACCCAATTCAAAATCTAAAAAGTTCTATGAAGGTCCCCATTGCAGCTTAGTTAGGGGGACTGACAAAGAACACACTTGCAGTTTGGCTGACTCATTGGTAAGTTCTATCGCGCAAAAACTGTACAGGGTGGGGCTAGCATGGAGTAAGTTTAAGCAGATATCGTTAAAAAACTTTATTCGTCATATGATATGGTCACAAACTGTGCTTTATTTAAATTAATTTTAAACTATACAGTGTGGAACAGCTAAATATCTATTAGAGTGATCTGAGTTAAGCTCTGTTCACGTACTACCCAATTAGAAATAAAGTTATACCTCATGTAAAATTTATTTTTTATTACTCATGTAGTAGTATCTTAGAGCACGCTGTTGCGGTTGAAAAATAGCTGCTTGCCCATTTGAGTTCGACAAGTTTGCTTGGCGCACGCTTAAGTCATTTGAGTGCGACAAGTTTACTTGGCGCACGCTTACGTCATTTGAGTGTTAGTTGGCGCACGCAAATTATACTTATCACACGCAAACTATCCTTGTTGCACGTAAATTCGAACCACCAACCTTTCGGTTAACAGCCGAACGCGCAACTGCCAAGTTGACATTACGAAGTTTATATTTTTATTTCAGTTAATATTTTTGGTCTGGGCCGGCCCCTGTTTTATGCTCGCGTTTATTCCGCATTCGCAATAAAAAATAGTACCTATGTGCAACCCGTTCGATGTTGTCGATTGCTCACTCGATTGCGCTCTCGTGAGCAATCACCAACTTATCGCACTAGTTGCACAATATACTATTATTTAAATTGCAAAGCTCTTTCAGCTGTTACGCCATCATCAGTGCGTTACCTGCAAGCAAGTAATAAAATTTTTGAAGTAATTAAAGTAAATGGAGAGAGTTTTGATTACTTACTCGACATTTTGGCACATGAAGATACACTAGAATAAAATCTACAAGACATTGTACAAACGATTATTTTAATAGATAAGTTGGCATTATACAGGGTGTCCGAAAAATACGTGGACAACAGGTAATGGCAGAAACCCGGGCGAAAAATAGATCTATTTAGCCTGAGTTACTTATATCCGAATATTCTTCGTTTAGCCGTCAGAGGGTTTGAAAGATTGACAAAAAATCATTTTTTTATTACTCGAAAACGTGATAATAGATTGTCACCATTTTGTACTACAAAATTACATTTTTCAGTGCTAATTGAGTTCAGTTCAAAAGTAAGAATTTTCAAATAATGATGTCATATGAAAACACTTGTTTATAAATACAATACCTCATCCAACGAATTGCGAGGCTTTGGAACTCATTGTCTAGGGAGGTGTTCCCCGAGGCACAAACCTCCAGAAATTTAAGAGGAACACCAACTCCTACCTTCTTTCCCTTGGTTCCCACGATGTTCTCTGAACATTACAGGATATCCCTTTTCGTGGGAACCAGAACATAAAAAAAAAAACACCATCAGGGTAATCACAACCCAAAAAATTTAGTCGGGTAGTTGAACTAATTGGGAAACTTTTTTGTCTCCTGAAAAAGTAAAACCAACGGTTTTTTCAGAAAATAAAATTATTTAATAATGACAAAAAAATTTAATTTATAAAATAAATGTTGGAAATAGAAATTTGACAACAACCTATTAAAAAAATTATTTCATCAAATCAATGTCTGTTCTCTCTAAACAAATTTTTCAAATACAAAAACCTCAAAGGTCCCAAAGTCTATAAAAGCATTATAAGGCCAATAATCACTTACGGGTGCGAGATATGGACAATGACTAAGGCTAATGAAGAAAAACTTGGGCGTCTCGAGAGAAAAATGTTAAGAAAAATATTTGGTCCCCAACACTACCCTAACAGCAACCAGTATCGCATCAGGACAAACGCCGAAATTAGTCAGCTTTATGGCGACGGGGATATTGTCAAAGAAATCTAGTCCCAGCGCCTAAGATGGTACGGACATGTCCATAGACTACGAGATGACAGACTGACGAAACTGATATGGGAATAGAGACTGTCGGGAAAAAGGCCACTTGGGAGAGATGAAAAGACATCAAAGCAGATCTCACAGAAGTGAATATCCCTCTGGACACGAATCTGATTTAGGACCAGGAGGCCAAGTCAGCCAAGACCCACCCTGGGTTGTAGAGCTACCTTGTATGTATGTATCAAGTGCTCAGAATGGTTTTCATTTTGCTGAATACACATAAATCGCACACACAAAAAATGGTGGCGATCTATCAGCACGTTTTCGAGTAATAAAAAAAAAATAATTTTCGTCAATCTTCCAAACGCTCTGAAGGCACGAATCATTTTTGGATATAGGTAACTTAGGCTACATTGATCTATTTTTCGCCCAGGTGTCTGTCATTATCTGTTGTCTACGTATTTTCCGAACACCCGTATATACAGGGTGTATCAATAATAATGGGTAATAAACTGGAGAATCATGGGTTCAAAATAATAATATTTAACCCAATTCACTTAGATAAAATGTGTCTCATGTCTGAGTTACAGGGGATTTTATTAAATAATTAAAAATGATTTTTTTCCAATTACTTTTAAACTGTTTAATTAATCTTTAATATATTTGGCAAACCTTACTAAATTATGGTAAATAAACGTTTCTGTTTACTACCAGAGGCGTTTAACAGAGGCAAGTCAGAGCTTGACCCTTCCTACATTCTACGCCACTGGCGAAATTATCATTTTAGCACAATTTTTCTATTCTCCTATACTTTCTGTGTAAATAACTTATCTTCGTAACGATAAAGTCATTATTTTTCGAGATATTTAAAATTAAACATAAAGTTGCACAATTTTAATGTGTATTTATCATGGCGGTGTTTTTAGGTCATAGGTTTGCATTAAAAAGCTCATCAAGTAAAAATGCCCCGCCATAAAAATTTTACTAATAGTGAAATGCGAGATGTGATTTGTGTTTATATACAAGAAAATTATTCCTGTCTTGCTGCTGCTCAAAGATATCGGGAAATGTATCCAAACATAGTTCAACCTGGTCGCAAAACCTTCAGTAATATTCTGAATAGATTAGGAGATACCAGACAATTTAAGCCCAAAAGTGATATGGGACGAACTAAAAATTTAACCGTTGATCAGGTTCAAGTTTGTTTGATGTGCATCCATAACATTTCCTCAAATTGCGCAGCCATGATATTCTTCTCCTTCCTACACTTCTCTTGCCCTGGATTTTTTCTTGAATAATTGCTTTAAGCATGGTCTATCGTTCCCCACGTGTAATGTGTCCCAGGTATTGTAGTTTTCTGGTTTTAATGGTTTCTATAATTTCCATTCCTTTGTTTATTCTCCTTATGACTTCGTTGTTTGTTACATGTTCCGTCCATGATATCTTCAGGATTCTTCTATACGCCCACAATTAGAATTCCAGTTTCTTAATGGTTGCCGCGTTCAGCGTCCAAGCTTCCATGCCGTAGAGTAACGTCGAGAAAATATAATACCTTGCCAGTCTAACTCTTAGGTTCAAATGCAGATACCTTGTGCAGAGTATCTTTCTCATCCTGTTGAAGTTTGTTCGTGATTTCTCTATTCGCACTTTGACTTATTTAGAGTAATAATTTGCGGAATTGATTGTCGTGCCAAGATAACTGTAGTTCTCCACTTGTTCAAGGATCCTGTCAACTTTGCCACCCTGTATATTTTTTATTATCAATATTTTATACAAGCAAATTGCGACAGATCGTAATATTTAGAGATATATAATAATACAATGAACTCTTATTTAAAAAAAAAATCACTTAGATGATATTCATTTTACAAGTCTTTATACTGCAACTTAAACTTCTTAAAACAATCTTTTCAAAAACTATATCCTTTCGCGACACAGCGGTTCTTAAATGGATACAACCAATCATTCCCGAAAGAACGATTTCTTTCGGGAAATTATCACGAATGTTCTTATAACATCGCAGGTCTCCAATTTCATTATACCTCTTTTTTAAACGATTCGCTGTCGCCTCTGGTCAAATAATGGCTCCAGGGGTGTACTTGCTGACCACAATCCGTAACAATGTAAACGTTTATTTATTATTTTTCAGTGTTTGAAATACGAAACGGATCGCGAGACAGTCTTAAATTTGTGCAAAAAGGACATTCCCTTGTGCATCGACGTTATCCTGGCTTGTAAATGCAAAGAAATCGACGAAAGGGTGGACACTTTTAGCGATATCTACGTTCTGGAACAATGGCATTTCAGTGTCTGTACGAAAAAGTAAGTATTTTTACTGAGGTTTGTAAATAACAAAAGAATTATTATATTATAATGTGGTTGTATTTATATAGGGTGCGACAAAAATCAGTTAACCGATTTCCCTATGAAAACATACAATAATGTGGTGCAACAATGTAATTTATTGTTAGACAAAACTTTTATTGGTATTATTGGCAAACAGCAAAGTATAAGGTGGGGACAACTCAATCAATCGTGGCGCTCATTGCGGAGAAAGTTTCGTTAAATCATTCCCACGTTCAGTACAAATAAGTGAAAATAAATAATAAAAATTGTTTATAATGGTTGTTGTGTTGTAAATTGCAAGAATACAGGCAGAAATAGTAATTGTTTATTTTATACATTTCCAATTAATAATGGCCGGCAACAGAGCATACTATTCACTCCAAAATACGTTTAAGTCAACTATAATTAATCGAAACACTGAGATAAAGATCTACCCAACTATGATTAAACCATTGGTGATATATGGCAGCCAAGCCTGGACACTGACAATGAGAAACGAAGAAAGGCTTCTAAAATTTGAGAGAAAAATACTCCGAAAATATTTCGATCCGATACAAGAAGAAGAAAGAAGGAGAATAAGATACAACCACGAACAAAGATAACTTTATAAATCCCCAGACGTGGTACTCGTAACATTCATCAAAAAATTAAGACTGAAGTGGAATGGACATATGATTAGAATGCCAAATGAAATGACGCCAAAAAGGATATAAAAGGCACATTTCGAAGGAACAAGAACCAAGGGAAGACCTCGACGTCGATGGGCGGAGAATGCCAAATGAAATGACGCCAAAAAGGATATAAAAGGCACATTTTGAAGGAACAAGGACTAAGGGAAGACCTCGACATCGATGGGCGGAGAACTGATGGAATGGATCAACTGAAAGTAACTGTGGGTGTCCAGAAATAAGAAAGATAACTTAAGGAACAGTTTGACAAGTATCTGATTTATATTGACAACAACATAACAACATCAATATAATATTAATATATATGCAGGGTGTTCTTCATTCTAATACCCCCACTAGAACATCATCACGTTGTTGAAATAACAAACCCATGTTTTTTGAACAGAACATATGTTTGTTGAAACTCAATGGTTTGGTCAATACATCCGCCACCATTTCTTCAGTGCCCATTAATTTGACCACAATATCATTGGTGAATATTTTTTCTCTGATATAATGATGTCGCACATCTATGTGCTTCGTCCTACCATGATACCCTGTCGATTGTGCTAAGTTAGCAGCACTTTGGTTGTCACAGAATATGACAGTGGTGGTTTTATTTTCATTCGACCAGAATTCTTGCATGAATTGTCGTAACCACATAGCTTCCTGGGTTGCAGTAGAAAGTGACATGTACTCCGCCTCTGTTGATGAGAGAGCAATTGTTTGTTGCCTCTTGGATGACCATGAAATTGCACCCCCTTGCATCATAAAAACGTAACCAGAACATGAACGTCTTTCGTCGTTATCACTGGCCCAATCAGCGTCGCAAAAACCTATTATTTGATGAAAGCCGCTTTGCTTGAACTCCATTTTAACATCTATCGTACCCTTGAGATAGCGCATTAGTCTTTTGACTGCAGTCCAGTGGATTCTACCTGGGTTATTATTGTATTTGCTGAGAGTATTCACAGCATAGGCAATATCTGGTCGTGTACCTTGAAAGATATACAAGATATTTCCTATTACTTGTTAATAAGGTACTTTTTGCATATACTCTGCATCTTCGTCATCTTGTGGACACATTGCCTTCGTCAATTTTTGATTGAGATCCATCGGTGTACTGATAGGTTTACAATCAGCCATACCATATTTGATCAGTAGCTCATTGATGTGCTTCTTCTGACTCAGAATAATTTGACCTGTAGTACGATTTCTTGATATTTCCAAACCAGCACAACTATTTGTTTCTCCCAAATCTTTCATTTTGAAGTTTTTATGTAACTCATTTTTCAAATAGTTCTTCATCTCCCCATTGTTTGAAAATATGAGCAAATCGTCAACATATACGGCAACAAAAATAATTTTTCCTTCTGAAATATTGTGATAAACACAAGGATCTAATTTGGTTTGTTTCATTCCAGCATTTTTTAAAGCAGCATCTAATTTCTTATTCCACTCCCTGCTTGCTTGTTTCAATCCGTAGACGGCTTTCTTTAGTTTGAAAACTTTAGTTGAATCCTTACTAGAAAGAAACTCTTTGGGTTGAACCATATAAACCTCCTCACTAAGATCACCTTGTAGGAATGCAGTTACAGCATCCATTTGATCTATATCTAAATCAAATCGTGCAGCTAAAGCAATCAAAAGTCGTATGGATGTGTATCTGACTACTGGAGAAAAATTTTTTTCGTAATCGATCCCTTTCGTGTCTATTCATTGCCTCTTCAACTGTCAAAGGATCGGCTAAATCTGTTACTTCAGGGATTTTTGCGGAATAAAGTTGATACATCGTCATCGGTTTTGGTTTTGGATTTCTGGAAGATCTTCGTAGAATTTGAACTTCTGATGCAGGCTGGGATGGAGATAATGAACTCTCGTCAGAGCAAACATTTTCATTATTTGCCCCCACTTCAGCTCCGTTTGTTTCATTTTCTATGGAGATTTCTTCGGAAGCTTGGACAGAATGTTCAGAAAATGGAAAGATTTGAGTCGTTAAATCTTTTGTTGAAATACTGTTTTCGATGAAAATCACATCTGCTCTTCACAAGTTTTTTTGTTACGGGGCAGATTAGTCGATATGCCTTCGAATCCTGACAGTATCCAACGAAGATCATTTCAGTTGATTTGGAGTCCCATTTCCTTCGTTTTTGCTTCGGAACATGCACCATTGCTTTTCATCCAAATATTCGGAGATGACTCAAATCCGGAGTATCATTGGTCCACAATTCTTCTGGTGTTTTCTCTGATATGCCTTTGGTGGGTGAACGATTTTTTAAATAAACAGCGGTTGAAGCAGCTTCGGCCCATAACTCCTTATCTACTCCAGCATACTGAATCAAAGATCTAGCTTTCTCGACGATAGTTCTGTTGGTGCGTTCAGCCAAACCATTTTGTTCTGGAGTATAGGGAGTTGTGGTCTGATGTTGAATCCCGGATTTTCGCAAAAATGATTCAAACTCTTGATTACAGTATTCTGAACCATTATCAGTGCGTAAAATTTTGATTCTCATACCTTTTTGATTTTCAACCATTGTTTTGAAATCATCAAAACATGTCTTCACTTCACTTTTACATTTCAGAAAATATATGAATGTTTTCCGAGAAAACTCGTCTATCAAAGTAAAGAAATATCGTGCTCCTCCAAGTGAAGCTACTTCCATCGGGCCAGACAGATCACTATGAATAATCTCGAGTAAATTTTCAGCTCTCTTGTCAACATGGTTGAACGGCAATCTGCATTGTTTACCTTTCAGACAAGCTTCATAAGTTTCTATCTGTCGTTCTTCAAAGTTGATACCTGATGCCAAACCATTTTTCAATTTTTTCAGATCGGAAAAATTGATATGAGCAAGCCTACGATGCCACAATAGTGCGTCTGAATTATGAGAAATCATGAAGTTATAATTTTCTTGTGGAGAAATATAATATAATACCGAGGTATTAGTTTACTCAGCATAGTCGGCAAACTGTATGCAAAGATATTGATCAAAAGAGTAACGAATGAAACTGAGATGATATGGGATGTGCAAGCAGGATTTAGAAGAGGAAGGAGATGTATGGATCAGGTCTTTTCCTTACGAGGTATAGTCAAAAAATTCTTGGCTAGAAGTCAGAAGGTCTATTGCGCTTTTATAGACTTGGAAAAGGCCTATGACAGAGTGGTGAAGAGTGAATTGTGGTCTACATTGTCTATGTATGGGGTGAGTGGTAGTTTAATACGAGCACTGAAATCACTTAACGAGGATTCCACTGCTTGTGTCAGGATAAACTGAGCTTGCACGGACTGGTTTAACATCAAAAAAGGTGTGAGACAGGGATGTGTGGCTTCGCCATGGCTGTTTAACTTATACATAGACAATTGTCTAAAAGATCTGAAAGAAAGTGCGTAAGGATTAAAAATGAATGATTTGATCGTCAAATGCCTTCTTTACGCCGATGATCAAGTCATATTAGAGTTATCTGAAGAGGAGTTGCAGGCGATGGTTAATGTTATGCATGATTCCCTGAAAATCAAAGGGATGAAAATAAATGTGAGCAAAACGAAAGTAATGGTGTTTGAAAGGGAAGAAAGCATTACAAACTGTGGGGTTTCGATTGAGGGAGAAAGAGTGGAACAAGTTAATAAATTTGTGTACTTGGGTTCAAAATTTACTAGAGATGGAAAGTATGACAGTGACATTGAGCGAAGGGTGTTGGCAGGAAAACAAATGAATGTGGCACTGCATAGCTTTATGAATAGCCAGAAAGTGTCAAAAAAGGCACGTCTGGCGGTGCATAGAGGTGTGTTGGTTTCTACACTTATGTATGGTAGTGAATGTTGGGTTTGGCAGAAGAAGCATGAAAATAGGATTAATGCTGCGGAGATGAGTAGTCTGAGAAGTATAGCCGGAGTGACTCGGTTGGATAAAGTTAAGAATAGTGAGATAAGAAAACGCTGTGGTGTAAAAGAAGATGTGGTCACAAAGATAGATAAAGGAATGCTTAGATGGTTTGGACACGTAGAAAGGATGGATGAAGGAAGATTGACGAAACAAATTTATAAGGCGAGTGTGAATGGGCAAATCGGTAGAGGTCGACCTCGGAGAACATATCTCGATCAGATCAACATTGTTTTGAAGAAAGGCCAGGTCAAAAGTACCAACAACCGAAGAGCATGTATGAGAGCACTGATGAAAGTAGAGGAAGCAAAAGATGTGTGTACGAACCTTAGCAAGTGGAAGGAAGTGGTTTCTGCCTACCCCTATGGGAAAAAGGCGTGACTCTAGGTATGTATGTATGTAAATATTCAACTTGTACATGTTTTTCACCAAATTTGCATTGGCTACTACATCATTCCGATTATTGAAAATTTGGCAAAGATCTTCAGAAAATTCAATTCTATATCCATTTTTGATGATGCGACTAACAGATAATATATTAGTCGTTATTCCAGGAACCAGCAGAACATTTTTAATTTGGATAATTTCAACAGATCCATTCAAAATTATTTTTAACTTGATTGTCCCCATAGCAGTTACTTGGAGCTTCGAATTGTTAGCTACAACTATTGTTTTCACTTCAGAAGATACCTTGTTTTCAAGCCAATCATCACGCACTGTCATGTGCATAGACGCGCCTGAATCGATATACCAGTTCATTATATCGGTTTTTCCAGTAGAAAATGCCGCTGATAAACCCTGTGACTTGGTAACGTTCGATTTTTGAGTTTTTTCACTATGCTTCACGTTTTTGTTGCATTCTTGTGCCTTGTGACCGTATTGATTGCATTGAAAACAGCGTGGTCCTTTTTTGTTTAAAACCTTCTTATTTTTAGCCTGAGTAAGAAAAGCAGAATCATTATTCGGATGTTTCAAGTCTTGAAGCAGCTTTGTCTTAATAGAATCCCCTGTGATCTTCACACCAGAGCTTTCAATGACCATGATCATGGGTTTGTATTCTTCAGAGGCAAACCCGCTAACAAAAGACTACCAATCCACTCATCACTGACTATAAAACCAACACCTGATAGTTTGTGAGCGGTTATAATGATTGTATTCACGTATTCCTCCACTGAATTGCAATTTTCGAGACGTGTGGTTATCAATGTTCTGAGGAGACCAACCCTCCTAGTCAAACCAGAATCTTCGAAAACTTCTCTCAACTTGTCCCATACCTCCTTAGCTGTCTTTGCGCTTTGGACGTGTATGTAATTGATCGGATCGATGAGTAGAATAATCTTAGACTTAGCTTTTGTGATTTTATTCTCATCCACTTCAATACCAGTTACACAATCCCAGAGCTCTTCATGTTCTAAATATGTTTGAACAGCAAATTGCCATGTATTATAATTTTCGCGACCCCTGAGCCTTTCTATCGACAGCGAACTCCCCAATCCACTTGATGAAGTCATTTGTAGAAAAAGCTTGTTTTTTTTTGAAAATTACCTTCAGACTGACTTGACAACTTGTCAAAAAATATTTGGAACTTTTTATGAAAATGCTTATTTCACCTACAGTCCGGAAACTTTTATAAACTTATTGTTCAGCACGTTCTGGGCCCATAACCTGATGGAATGGATCAACTGAAAGTAACTGTGGGTGTCCAGAAATAAGAAAGATAACTTGAGGAACGGTTTGACAAGTATCTGATTTATATTGACAACAACATAACTACATAACAACATCAATATAATATATATATATATATATATATATATATATATATATATATATATATATATATATATATATATATATATATATATATATGCAGGGTGTTCTTCATTCTGTTCTGTTTTTCCTATTCCAGTCTTCAAATGAGACGTGTCCAGATAGAAACTGTGTAAGGAAGTACTTCATTCTTCTGTGAGGGCACTCAACCCATTTTTTTATATTTTTTATTAGTGTCTTTGTCCAGTTTTCCTGTGTAGTTGGTTGGTTCCACATTTGTTGCCATATACCAATGGTTCTTTCTCTCTCCTCCTTCCTTGTTATTAGTGATTGTCCATCCTGTGCTCTATATAATCTGTCTCTTTCTTACTTGTTCCACCTTCCACTGGTAGTGTTCAACTCCAGAGTGTTACCATCCTGTACACAAACTAAACCACTTCTCTCTCTCTCTCTCTCTCTCTCTCTCTCTCTCTCTCTCTCCCTCTCCCTCTCTCTCTCTCTCCCACCCTCTCTCACTCTCTATTCCAACTAGATATTGATGGAATGGATCAACTGAAAGTAACTGTGGGTGTCCAGAAATAAGAAAGATAACTTGAGGAACGGTTTGACAAGTATCTGATTTATATTGACAACAACATAACAACATCAATATAATATTAATATATATGCAGGGTGTTCTTCATTCTAATAAGAACGTCACGATGCAGCCAAACTCCTACGAGTGAGAAACTGGGAGAGAGTAGTCATGTGCAGAGAAGATTGGAGGAGGAAGATAAGGGAGGCCTGTGTCCGGTCGGACTGTAGTGCCATAGAGAGAGAGAGAGAAATTCGTCACTTGTGTACTAAACTTTTACCGCATCTGCCCTGCCCCCACTGAACATGATAAGAACGAAGGACGTGCGTGCGTATTTTTTGATAGCGTTAACTGACTTTTGCGTACCCTGCATATACGGTGTGAATGTTAGTATAGATTTGTGTTAATTAGCTGGAATGTTACGATTTAAATTTTATTTGTTTGTTAGATCCACTGAACACGTATTATTTAATTTGAATCAATTGGCCAACGCCATCAGGTCACAGCTCTACTTCTCTCAGATAACCGCATGGCTGACTACCCAAGACGATTCTTGGCCATTGACAATAAACGAAGACAACTTCCGTTACCATTTGACAGCTCCCGGAAAGACAAAAGCCACGACTGTTTTTCATCTCTCTGCAACGAAGCACGATTTTCCATTAACCGATATAGGTAAGTAATATCGAAGATAATAGCTCTATTATTTTCTCCGAACTGTCTCTCTTTACAAATGTTGGCACTTGCTCGACATGTTTTTATAATTCCATGAAATCTTGTCTATCGCTTAAATATTTTTATTTATTTTAGTGATAAATGTATTATTTACTATATAGAATTTTAAATGCTTTACAAATATATTTTACAAAATATTACGACCGAAAAACCCCGTTAAGACGACCATGGTAACACAAAAGCCTACTTAATCATTCCATCTTTCAACTCCATATTTTATTATCAAAAAGAAAAAATACACAAAAATTAAACACATTATGTCAGGCAGACGTTGTTGCAGCTAAAAGTGACTGAACGTGTAAAAGTATTGCAAAGTGTAGTAAATTGTGCTTATAATCGAGATCTGGTCAACAACATAGCGGCGTATGTGCATGCTGGAGGTCGCTAAAGAAGTACTTCTTCTCAATGGGAAACCAATTTATTCATCTATCGGTTAGATGAAATCCAACTTATTCAGCATCTATGATCAATAGATCTGTACGTAACGTTTCTGGTAACATTATTTCAAATTAAACCTTAAGACGAGGACTGCATGAAAACAATTTAAAAGAAATAACCAGTGAATCCCGTTCTGTTGAAACGTACGCCTTCGCTGCTCGAGGAGTACTGACGACTTGGACTATTTCTTACTGCGTGTGGGACTCCGACTTCGGTATTGTATTGTGACTCTTACTATTCTACGGTTCGTTCGGCTAGACTGGGATCTGAGCATGGATCAATACTCCATCGGTTTTAGCCTCAGGACACTGCTGGTTATCCGGATAAACGATGTTTCCTCGCGGTGGTACTGCAGATATTTCGGTGTGTCAATACCACACCGAAATTATTCCAACAGTTGGAACAATCGTTTTATGTTTCCGTCAATACCGAAAACTAACGGCGGTTCTCTAGTAAGTGTGTGCAAAGCCAGATCAATACTCTGACTTCGTCCAACACTCGGCTGGTGACGGTATAAAGCGTTTAATATTTTAGTCAATTCCTTCGATCTACTCCTCGCACTACAAGGTACTTGAACTGTCCCTGTGCAAAGTGCACCTGAGACTCCAAGCTTGGATCACTTGGCAAGCGAGCACTTTGTTCGTCTGCCAAGCTGCCAAAGCCCCAGGAGCAACTTGAAGAGTTGAACCTGCCACCACCCCCAGTACTCATTGTACCAGGCTTACTCTCGAACCGAAACCCTGAGGTCCAAAGGTGGCCGATGAAGTCAGCGCACAAGTACCTAACGCAGTGCAGGGCACTATAAAGTTAGAGTCTTAAGTAGACTAGAAGTTACATGAATTCTATTTCGAATTCTGTTTCAAGTGAATTTACTATGAATGAAGGTCGGCGCGCCAGTTTCAATTTGTCAAGACAAATATCCACCTTTTGCTGAAAGAAAAGTTTTTTATTAATCTTCTTTTTTCCTTATCCGGTGTGTTTATGGATCCGGCTTCCTGTTCTTCTTTCCTCACTTGGTTCTTGCTTTTGCTGTAGTTTTCTATCTGAAAAGTAATTTATTAAATCTGAAAAGAAAGGTTAGTATCCTCTTCTTAGTTGTTTAGCAGTTGGTGCTTTGGTCTCAAATATTTCCAATGGACATCTCCCGGTTCGTAGTCTGTCAATTCTTGTAGCTCTCTATTTGGGTGCGCTCTTAGCTTGTCAAATGTTTTTTCTGCGTGCGACTTCATCCGTTCTAGGATCGTTGTAATTTTTAGATCTTCTCGCAGTTGGGCGTTGGAGACGTACCACGGTGCGTCCGCTGCTTGTCTGATGCATATATTCTGCTGCGCTTGGATCCTTGTCCTGTGTGATTTTCTTCTTGTCACTTGTCCCCAGACTAGAGAGGCATAAGTAATCATCGGGAGAATGATGCTATTTATTAATAGGAGTTTTGTCTTTAGGAGAAGGTTGCTTCTCCTTCCTATTAAGCATTGCAGCTGTCCTCTTGTGAATCTTGCTTTGTCTATTGCTGCATCCATTTGTTTCTTGAAGGTTAGGCGCTTGTCCAGTTGAAGGTACTTGAACTGCTCGGTGCATCGTCTTTTATATTCGTCGTGGTGGTCTCCTACCATCGATTCAACGTGCGCATCCGGAGTGGGAGTTCTACGGCCTGGTGGTGGATATGGACATCGTGGTAGTGGTAACTGGTTTCTCGATTACCCTCCGATTACCGAATTAGTTACCAAAGGGCGTATCCTAATTATTTTGTAATATTTTACAATTACACAAATTCTGGTTTTATTTAACAATTTAAAAACTATTGTTTTTTAATAATTCAGTGAGTGAAATAATTATTACCAAGTAAAAAAACGGACTTTATGAGCAGCCACAACGTGTCAAAATAGGCATGCCTGGCTGTGTGGAGATAAAAGTGTTGCAATCAAATTGCCTCACCTCCATATTTTTTAGCTGTTCCTCGAGGTAAAGACGAAGGACCACCGATAATGCAGCATCGGACCTTGTCACTCATGTCAATAGGATTGACAGAGAAGACCCCAACATAATAAATATAAAAAACAATTAAAGAACTTTAATGAGAAGGAAGTGAAATAAATAGTTTAGATTTTTAGTGGTGACCTTTTATTACGTGTAAAGTAGTATTACAAATAAAGGGCGAAGAACCCATACCTTTGTCCATAGACTATGAACGCAGAGTCTATGAGACACCATCACAACACCCAAGAAATCAAGTATCCCGAAAATGTTGGGTTTGGCAGAAGAAGCATGAAAATAGGATTAATGCTGCGGAGATGAGTAGTCTAAGAAGTATATCCGTAGTAACTCGATGGATAAAGTGAGGAATAGTGAGATAAGGGAACACTGTGGTGTGAAAGAAGATGAGGTTACAAAGATAGATAAAGGAATGCTTAGATGGTTTGGATACGCAGAGAGGATGAATGAAAGAAGATTGACGCAACAGATTTATAAGGCGAGTGTGAATGGGCAAGTCGGTAGAGGACGACCTTGGCGAACATATCTCGATCAGATCGACATTGTTTTAAAAAAAGGCCAGGTCAAAAGTCCCAACAACCGACGAGCGTATATAAGAGCACTGATGAAAGTGGAAGAGGCGAAATATGTGTGTAGGAACCGTAGTAAGCTAAAATCTTTTTCAGCTCTATAAAAACGGAAATCATGTAAAAAATAATTAGATCTGCATTGGCCAAACTTTTTACCGTTATTACTAGTTAAATTTTTTTTAGGTAACGGATTTTTGCTGCAAGTTTCCTGCTTGAGTCTGCCGAGAAGTAAGACAATTCCAAACATAAGTTGCAAAAATTGCGCAATGAAAACGGATTTTGAGATGGATATGAAAAATAAATTACTTGACGATAGGATGCATATTCCTTGCAAATTGAAGGTATGATAATTGAATTCTGTCGATTCTAGAGACGCATACAGACAGAACCGGATTGGCCCGTTCTCGTAACAATAGCAAATTACTGACAATTTAACCCAACTGTTTACAATTTTTAGGAACACTGTAATATGAATTTGTATTTCGTTACGCTTTTTCCAATTGGTAAAAAAAGATAACACAGCTGCTTATGATCTATAAGGCACAGATCCGACCTGTACTGGAGTACTGTTCCCATATTTGGAGTGCAGCACCTAAACATATCCTGAAGCTACTGGATTCTGTCCAAAAAAGGGCAATTCGTCTCGTCGGTGATGCCTCGCTTACAAACTCGCTCACTTGTCTGGAACACCGTAGAAAAGTTGGCGATTTGTCTCTATTTTATAGATATTTTCATGGGCGATGCTCTTCTGAAATATCAACAATCGTTCCTCCTTTGGCAGTCTCTTCGAGATTAACCCGTCAAGTTCAGTCTTCACACCTCTTCGTGGTCACTTTGGAGACCTGCAGAACATCACTTTCCAAAGACTCATTCATCCAACGAATTGCGAGGCTTTGGAACTCATTGCCTAGGGAGGTGTTCCCCGAGGCATACAACCTCCAGAAATTTAAGAAGAACACCAACTCCTACCTTCTTTCCCTTGGTCCCCACGATGTTCTCTGAACATTACAGGATATCCCTTTTCGTGGGAACCAGAACATAAAAAAAAAAAAAAAAAACAGAAAATACGTGTTAATAACGTCGTATTGTTACAGTAACTGAACGGGAACTAAATCAGCTGATCCTGCATTGACAAGTGTATTTTATTAAATTTAAGTGAAATAATGAATTGGGTTGAAAATAACCCAAAACAAAAAAATATACAATATGACGCAGAAATTTTTTTTATTCTAATATGCCGCATTTCTGAAATACTGAGGGTGGGTCCTTTTTATATGAACATAGTGTATATTTTTATTTTATCGATAAATAAAAATAAATTATTTATTGTTCGGTTAAAAGATAATTTTATAATTACATTTACTTGGCTTTATAAGTACATGCTGAGAATAGTTCTATTTTCTACCACCAAATGCCACATTCCAGTTTGTCAGAACCCAATACTTGTATTATTCATTCAAAATAAATAAAACTAACCGAACAAATCTAACAACAAATAAACAAACAACTTTGATGGTTTATTTTTAAATTTTGTGGAATTGTTTGGTTAAATATGTACTGGGTGATTCATTAAAAATGTCCAATCTCTGAATTGTGGATTATAGACCTCAAAATACATATGATGAATCTGTCCAACTTGCCTTGTTTCCGAGATAGGTACCGAGTGTTTAAAGTTTAAATATGGATTTTGATTTTCGCAAAAATTTTTCATGTTTTCACAAATTCTATTCGAAAATTGGCAATTTTACGTTTTTAGCATAAGGATTTCCAAATTGCTAGTTACACTTGTTTGTGTTAAGTAAACCAAAGCAATTTTTTTTTCGGCTGAACTATGAATAAAATAATAAAAAAATATTAAAAGTGTTCAATTCTACAAAAAAAGGTACTCTTGTTTGATTCATGTAACTCGATCGGTTATCGAGTTATTTGCTTCTAAAAAGTTCAATGAATTTTAAAATTTCGTTATCACGTAATTTCAACAGTTGAATCCCTTTTTTTAATCCATTCCTTGATTTAAAAACCTCATTATTACAGCCGATAGATGCCTGCTATATGCAACCAATTATTCACTTGGTTCCCCAGATAGGCGCGTGCTGTAGGCAACCAATTATACATAAAGTCACAAGCAAACCAATAGATACGCTGACATCAGCGCCATAAAACAACTACTCTTGACCGCTTCCGTTTGAGGACTTAATTTTTGGTCTTCATCGAGAGGTCAAGCTTAGAAAACCCACGCGGTACCATGTAGCATTAATTTTTTAGTTTTAACAAAAATGTTCATTTTTACTGCAGCAATGGAATAAAATTTAAATCCTATTAAGGATAAAATACAGTTTAGGTCGACAGCCAGTGACAATATTCTAAAAGATAAAAGACCTGAATTTGTACAATTGATCATGTTTCAATAGACTACAAAATGGCGTCTCCATATATAAAATTGCAATATGCCAAGCAGGGTAATTATATAGTGTTTAATTTCCTTAAAAAACAAATCCACGTGTAATGGACAGGATGATCATGCGATGACCCACAATTTTCGGCAGCTTCAGTAAAGTAGGACAACTATAGAACAGCGACCAACACTAGGCACGGCAAGATTTAGCAGAGACAAGAATTTCTCATCATCCTACTTCACCTTCTCATCTTCTTCTTACTTTCTTCCTGTTGCTTGCTGTCGCGTCTACAATGAATTTTAATTTTATTCTCTAAATGTATAACAATAACAAATTAAAAAACAAAAATAAAAAACTTGAAAGTAAATGTTCAAAATGCCCACCATTTACTTCAATACACTTTATGATCCACTTACGCAAATATTTATTAATATCAAATAACCTTGTCTATTATTTTTAATCACATTCGCGGCTTTTATTATTTCCCGTCGCAGTTCTAAAAGAGAATTATTTTTTTCTTTTTAAACTAATTTCTTCATTTGCGACCAAATTTAAAAATC
Organism: Agelastica alni; assembly: GCA_950111635.1. NCBI lineage: Eukaryota > Metazoa > Arthropoda > Insecta > Coleoptera > Chrysomelidae > Agelastica > Agelastica alni. The sequence goes on along the minus strand of OX467711.1, from coordinate 57,654,142 downwards.
CAAAGGATTAAAATCAGGACCTCTCGGTGGTCAAGCAAACTCACTTCCACGACCAATCTATCGATGCGGAAACTGTTCGTTTAAGTATTAACAAACTTGTAGAGAATAATGTGGTGGTGCCCCGTCGTGCAAAAACCACGTTTTGTCTTAAGGTGAGAGGTCTATCCTCTATTAATTCGTGTAAATGTTCTTAAAGGAAATCTAAATAAAGAGGTCCATTTAAATTGATTGGAAGTTCAAAAGGATCTATTAAATAATCACATATTACACCAAACCACATGTTAACCTTAAACTTGTGCTGAGAATGTGTTTCTTTCTTAGCATGTGGATTTTCAGAATCCCACGAATGATTATTTTTCCAATTAAATATTACTCGTCTGGTAAATGTTTCCTCATCAGTAAAAACAATGGGTTAACATTTTGTTTATTTTGCAAAAATTGGGCAAATTGTAAAGGCGCGAGTAAATCTTGTGGTAGTAAATTCTGAACATAAGTTTAATAATATGGATGCAGTTTTTCCCTCTTTAATATTTTAAAAACAGACGATTGGCTTATCCCTGTTGCCAGACTTAATCGGCGTGTACTGATATCTGGATTGGTGAGTTATTTAAATCAAGTTGGTCGTTAAGTAGTAGGTTTGAATTTTTAAGTCTATTAATTTCTAATGATTCTAAATGATTCAACTTTAATCCTTTATTTTCTGTATAATATAAATTTTGAATTCCTCATCAAAAGTTTGACCAATATATACCTTAGGGCAAGTTCCACAATTTAATTTATATACACCTGATTTGCTAAATTTGGAAGTTATATCTTTATTATTTTTGATAAACTTTCCCTACGTTTTATTTGTTCTATATGCAATTCTTATATCTTGTTTATTTAAAAATGACGCTACCTTTTTTGTTGATTGTCTAAAATATGTCAAAGATCTATAGTATTTATTATCTAGTTTAGTGATAGGAAAAACATCATGAATTGTTTTTGTTTCGAGTTTCTTGGACAGTATCATGCTGTTATAAGCTTATAACAGGGCATAGATTCATAGATTAGTAAATTTGCCCCTCTCGTTAGACAATTTTAATAAAGAACTTAACATAAAACAAATAGCAGTGAACAATGGGTATAATGATGAATTAATTGATAATATACTGTCTAAGAAAACAAAAACAATTCATGAAGTTTTTCCTATCACTAAACTAGATAATAAATACTATAGATCTTTGACATATTTTGGACAATCAACATAAAAGGTAGCGTCATTTTTAAATAAACAAGATATAAGAATCGCATATTGAACAAATAATACGTTGGAGAAGTTTCTCAAAAATAATAAGGATAGAACTTCCAAATTTAAGAAATCAGGTGTATATAAATTAAATTGTGGAACTTGCTCTAAGTCATCTTTTAAAAGAAAATCATACGTTTGATGAGGAATGCAAAGTCTCCGACATAATAAAAAGAATTGTTTCCCTAAAATGGCAATGGGCAGGACACGTGGCCAGACATACAGAAAACTGGAGCGGGTATATCACCAGATGGAGACCTTGGGAAGAGAGGAGAAGACCCCAGCAAAGATGGTACGACGAGATAAAGAAGGTCGCAGGCCTAAATTGGTATCGAGTTGCGCAAAACCGAAGCCAATGGTCAAACTTGAAAGAGGCCTATATCCAAAGGATAGAAAACGGCTAAAATAGGAAATAGACAAAATTTTACATACATACATACATAAAGTCACGCCTTTTTCCCATAGGGGTAGGCAGAGACCACTTCCTTCCACTTGCTACGGTTCGTACACACATCTTTTGCTTCCTCTACTTTCATCAGTGCTCTCATACATGCTCTTCGGTTGTTGGTACTTTTGACCTGGCCTTTCTTCAAAACAATGTTGATCTGATCGAGATATGTTCTCCGAGGTCGACCTCTACCGATTTTCCCATTCACACTCGCCTTATAAATTTGTTTCGTCAATCTTCCTTCATCCATCCTTTCTACGTGTCCAAACCATCTAAGCATTACTTTATCTATCTTTGTGACCACATCTTCTTTTACACCACAGCGTTTTCTTATCTCACTATTCTTAACTTTATCCAACCGAGTCACTCCGGCTATACTTCTCAGACTACTCATCTCCGCAGCATTAATCCTATTTTCATGCTTCTTCTGCCAAACCCAACATTCACTACCATACATAAGTGTAGGAACCATCACACCTCTATGCATCGCCAGACGTGCCTTTTTTGACACTTTCTGGCTATTCATAAAGCTATGCAGTGCCCCATTCATTTGTTTTCCTGCCAACACCCTTCGCTCAATGTCACTGTCATACTTTCCATCTCTGGTAAATTTTGAACCCAAGTACACAAATTCATTAACTTGTTCCACTCTTTCTCCCTCAATCGAAACCCCACAGTTTGTCATGCTTTCTTCTCTTTCAAAAACCATTACTTTCGTTTTGCTCACATTTATTTTCATCCCTTTGATTTTCAGGGAATCATGCATAACATTAACCATCGCCTGCAACTCCTCTTCAGATAACTCTAATATGACTTGATCATCGGCGTAAAGAAGGCATTTGACGATCAAATCATTCATTTTTAATCCATACGCACTCTCTTTCAGATCTTTTAAACAATTGTCTATGTATAAGTTAAACAGCCATGGCGAAGCCACACATCCCTGTCTCACCCTTTTTTCGATGTTAAACCAGTCCGTGCAAGCTCCGTTTATCCTGACACAAGCAGTGGAATCCACGTAAAGTGATTTCAGTGCTCTTATTAAACTACCACTCACCCCATACATAGACAATGTAGACCACAATTCACTCCTCACCACTTTGTCATAGGCCTTTTCCAAGTCTATAAAAGCGCAATAGACCTTCTGACTAGCCAAGAATTTTTCGACTATACCTCGTAAGGAAAAAAACTGATCCATACATCTCCTTCCTCTTCTAAATCCTGCTTGCACATCCCATATCATCTTCTCAGTTTTATTCGTTACTCTTTTAATCAATATCTTTGCATACAGTTTGCCGACTATGCTGAGTAAACTAATACCTCGGTAGTTCTTACAGTCCTGCTGCGAACATTTTCCCTTGTAAAGCGGCACGATAACGGCCTTGCACCAGTCGTCTGGTACACTACCACTTCTCCAACACAGGTTAAAAAGGCGGTCCAGTAGACTAGCTACCACGTTTTGTCCAGCCTTCAGTATTTCAACTGTTATCCTGTCGTACCCAGCAGCTTTACCCAATTTCATACTGTTCAACGCTTCCACAATTTCTGTCGTAGTTATTTCACTTTCATTGCAACTTTCACTCATGTCTTCGAATTGGGCCTGTACTTGTGTATCCTCTTTCTCAAATAAACTTTCGAAGTATTCCTTCCATCTCTTTAATACGCATTCCTCTCCTTTTACCATATTACCATCTTGGTTTCTGATTCTTTCCAATTGCGAGGTAGTATTTTTACCTCTGGCTGTTCTTATGGACTTCCAGAAGAGTTTAATATTGTTTTGGAAATCGTCAGATAACCTTCTATCAAATTCATCTTTATCACTCTCCTTATTTTTTGCCACAACCTCTTTTGCCACACCTTTTAACCTTTTATACTTATTCTTTGCCTTGTTTACATCCTGCCTTTTGCGTTCTTTGATTGGCTTTTGTAGCTAGCCAATCCAGCCAGGCTTTTTAAACCTCTACGCACGTTTTCTGTAACTTGCATCCTTTCCTTCTTTTACTTACACCGCATACTTCTATAGCAATATCCATGATTCCTTTCTTGAATGGCTTCCACAATTCTTTAACCTCACATGCTTCATCTAAACTGTCAAATTTCTCGGTCAATTTACTAACGAACTCCTCTTTTATACCTTCTTCTTGCAAATTCTCAACTTTTATACGCTCTAGTACACTACTTGATTCCTGCACACGATGGCGCCACCGCTTAAAGAGACCTCTTATTCGGCTCATTACTAAGAAGTGGTCTGTGTCAATACCTGCACCGCGGTATGCCTGAGTGTCCATTACTTTCTTTTTCAATCTTTCATCCACAATTACAAAATCAATTATACTTCTCTGGTGTCCTTCTTGTCTTGTGTACAAGTGGATCCTTTTATGGTTAAACATTGTGTTTGTTACCACAAGATTTCGCTCCAAACATATTTCAAGTAGATTTTCTCTGTTTTCATTTACTCTGCCGTCACCGTACATTCCCAGAACACTGTCATATCCATCACGCTTTACTCCTACCCAACTATTAAAATCACCCAACATTACAATTCTTTTATTCAAGTTACACCCATTTAAAATATCTGTCACACTATCCCAAAACTCCCGCCTCTCTTTCTGAGCTTTTAAAGACTGGTTCCACTGCGCATCTTGTGGGGCATAAACCCCTAGTATAAAGATACGAGTAAGACCAACCTTCAGCCTCACCCAGAGGAGTCTTGGGCTTACACATTGAAAGTCAGTCACACATTTATTCATTCTAGCAGAGAGTATTACACCAACGCCCTAAGAACCTCTGCTGGTTTCCGGAACTCCTGACCAGTAGGTTGTATAAGGTCCATGTGTTGTGGATTCACATCCTTTCCGCTTGGTTTTATTTACACAAAGAATATCAATCCGTCTTTCTTCTATCATCGTGTAAATTTCATCAATTTTATCATTTAATCCTCCCCTCACATTCAAAGTAGCAAAGTGACTGTCCGCAGTCCACATTTCCCCCTCACAAGAAGCATGACATGACAGGTGGCGACCTAACCTAACGCTATCGTGTTGGTTATAGTCAATACGACTATTACTCATAGCTTCCCATGAGATAGATTCAAATTATACTAGAATAAATGCATAACAAATTAAAATTAAAGTCAAATAAATGTCAAAGAAAATCTTAATCTGACAGAACAAATAAAATTTTAAATCTTTTAGGAAATATATTAATCGCACTTCAGCAAACAAATTTAAAATAAAAGTAAATGTATGGTAGATTCAACCAAGCCAGATTTAATTAAATGTCAAAAAATTTAAATTGACAGGCAATAGAAATTTGGTGAATAGGCAATTAAATTATTGGTCTTAGGGATAAAACCGATCTATTTATTGCTTCTATTTGCTGTAATAGAGAACTTCCCGCGAATGTACAATATATAATGATTTGTGGTTTTCCTTTTAATAGTAAAACGGAATAAATGAAACTTATCAATTAAAATAATTTAAGTCACTTATCTGTCAGATGCTCTTTTGGACTCTGGCAACCAAGTCGTTTTATTCGAATGCTTTCTGATATTTTTTCTTTTATTTATTTGCCAGCTTAACTTCTACTGGGAATAATTTCGAAGCCCTAGCGGTTCTTACTTTCTCTTTTTTTTTCCTTTTTTTTTTACATACAGAAAATAAAGTTACCATTACCAAATAAGTCACCACGAAATAAAATTTATCTTCGTTGATAGTTTTTGTAGCTCTAGGCGGTTGTAAGGATTTCGAAACAGTTTGTAGTTGGGTTGCCTTCCTTTTGGATATAATTGTGAATATCTTTGAGCCGCACTGTAATTAAATTGAGCAAAAACACAAATCATATCGGGCATCTCATTGTTGGAAAAATCGATATGCCTAAGCAATATTTGATAAATAACTATTACCCTTGTTAATTACTAAATTGTTAAAAAATGGTATAATAATGTAAACCTTAAGTGTAACACAAAGTGACACAATCCTGCTTAAATAAACGAACATTAAACCACGGATGCCACATAAATGCAAAATGCATTGACAATGACACAAGAGTACTTGAAAAAGAAAAAAGCGAAAAATTAAACATTAAATTTTAAACATTTACTTAATTTGTTATTGTTACACAATTAGAGAATAAAATTAAAATTCATTGAACTTTTTAGAAGCAAATAACTCGATAACCGATCGAGTTACATGAATCAATCAAGTGTAACTTTTTTGTAGAATTTTACGTTTTTTATTATTTTACCCATAGTTTGGCCAAAAAAAAATTTGCTTTGATTTACTAAACACAACCAATTGTAACTAGCGCCCTCTATTAGCAATGCTTAATTAGAGTACAAATTGGAAATCCTTTTGTCAAAAATTGCCAATTTTCAAAAAGATATTGTGAAAACATGAAAAATTATTACGAAAATCAAAATCCATATTTTAATTTTAAACACCCGGTATCTCGAAAACTAGCAATATTTGTATAAGGCATGTTGGAGACAGAAATCATCATTTGTATTTTGAGGTCTATAATCCACAATTTTTTTTTTACTGAAAATAGTCGCAAAAAGGGTAGACCTGCGACTATTAGACTATTAGAAGGGGGAGGGATTATAGAAAGGAGATGATTGTGGATCCGCTTTTTGAAAAGTTGCAAGTCATAGTTCTCTGGAAAAACTGATTTTGGAAGCTTGTTCCATTCTGTAGCAGCCCTGTAAAAGAAGGATTCTTTATGGAGATTGGTCCTTGTAGTGTCAATCTTGAGAGTAAATGGGTGAGACTGATCAGCGTGCCGAGTTCTTCGGCCGAATGTAGCCAGTGGTGGTATAAGAGTTTTTATTTCTCTGTAGCATCTGCCATGGAAATATCTGTAGAGTAATGTCTGGTCTGCAACTTTTCTTCTATGTTCTAGTGGGTGAAGGGCATCTGTGAGAGTTGAGCTGTTTATCAACCGAATGGCCCTTTTCTGAATGGAATCTAGAAGACGAATAGAATGCCTTGGTGCTGAACCTCAAATGTGCGAGCAATACTCCAGTAGAGGTCGGATTTGAGCCTTATACGTCATCAATAGTTGATCAGAAGTAAAAAACTTTCTAGCTTTTCATAGAAAACCTAACTTGCTGACTTTGCGATGTTAGCAACATGGTCATGCCAAGACATATTATTAGACACCGTGACTCCCAAAATCGAGATGGAGGGACTTGATTTAAGGATATTTCCGGACATTGTGATGGAGTAATTTGAGGAATTTACTTTCTTGGAAAACGTGGCGCTTTGTGTTTTCTGGGCGTTGAACTGAACAAGATTGTTGGTTCCCCACTCGACGATTGCTTTAAGATCTCTATTGATGAAGTCATCCTGTTCCTGACTGAGTCTATTTGTATCATTCACCGAAAGTGATCGATATGATGTGAAAGTGTGCTGTCGTCTGCGAAACTGTAAATGGGGTCCGTAGTGGTTTTCAAGAGGTCGTTGATGTGTAAAAGAAATTGGGTGGGGGACAGGATGGAACCCTTGTCTACTCCGGCATTGGTTTTTAACGCATCAGAACAAATACCGTCAACTGCCACATGTAAGGAGCGATCTTGCATGAAACTCATAAGCCATTGGCGCAATTTGGTTGTGAGACCGTTGCTTAACAGTGCCTGGTGCCAAACGCGGTCGAAGGCTTTAGATATATCCAAGGCTATTACAACGGATTCACCAAATTTCTCAATAGTGTTTGTCCAGAGTTGAGTGAAATAAGCCAGCAAATCTCCATCAGACCGAAGTTGTCGAAATCCATATTGTCTGTCATGAATTATCTCAAATTACTCCAGATATTTGATAAGTTCTATGTTAATCGCTTTTTCCATATCTTTGGATATGACTGAGAGCAATGCAATAGGGCGATAATTCGCAGGAATAGTCTTCTTTCCTTTTTTCGGAATGGGTTGGACTTTAGCGTTTTTCCACATGGACGGAAATACACCTTTGCTGTATGATAGCTTGAAGAGTCTATAGAGAACTGGGGTGAGCTCTTGAGCACAGGTCTTCAGGACAATTGTCGAAATTCCATCTGGTCCTAATGCCCTATTTAGGGATTGGACATTCTTAATGAATCACCTTACATATATTTAATCCAACAAACCCACAAAATGTCTGTAAATTTCTATAAGTAATATACTTGATAGTAACATTTACTGTTTGATAGGGAAAACATCGATGTGAAGACATGGAGGAGGAAGATAACGTGAAGCTCGATAACAAATTAAATGTCAAACGTTTGTGCAGTAAGTCGACGCTACATTGTGAACCGTCGACGAGCAGGAATAAGTCGAAACTCCAGGTCTACATCCAAAACTCCAATTTGTACGCTTTTGATTCGTCTAAAAACCAAAACAGCTGCCAACGGTCGCTTCTAGATGCCAAAAATGATCTCAACAAGGACAAGGGTCAGCTGCTACTCGAAGCTATAGAACGCAGCGGCCGAAAGAGTACAAGCGAGAGTGATATAGCTAATTGTGATAAGCGAGAAAGTGATATTCCTAGTATTAGAGATAAAACTAATTTTAGAGTATACGTAAATAAACATTGTGATAGTCCTGTTCCGATTATGAGAGGAAAAAAAATTCGAGACATTTCGAACGTAGATTTTATAAAGAGGTCGCAAGTTAAACAGAAAATCGTATTCGACGAAGAGGGATCGAATAAAGGGGACGTACCGAGTCAGATGGAGCAAGCCAAATTCCGGAAGGATCTCGATAGCGCGGCTTCAATGGTATTCCATTCGAGGACGGGATTGCCATTGACCAGCAGTCCTGCGCCTGTCAGAAGAGGAAAATCATGTTTCGATTTCGATTCTTCCATTAACTCCGTTTCAGCAATAAAAAGGTATCTTTATTTTTCACCCAGTATCAAGAAACCAAAAGTTATTTTAATACAATACCTATTTTTTTTAACATAAATCATCTTCCTACCGTTATTTGATAAAAATAAACGTAAAATGTAAACATCTACAGTTATTCAATATAAATTACCCACACTGTATCTGTATATTTTGTGCATATTGCAGTCAAATGTCTTACTACTACCATATATTTACTTGCTAACCGAAGCAATTTGTTTAAATTTATAATTGCTTGAATATAAATCATTTTTAATCGGTTATATGTGCATTTATATATGCGAACATTTTTCTACCACCATCTATTTGCATTTTCCTAAATAAACTAACTTGCTAGTCGAAGCAATTCATGTATAATTGCTTGAACATAAAACATCTTCTCGCTGTTATTTGATAAAAATAAACATAAATGCAAACATCTACAATAATTCAATATACATTACCCACCATGTATCAACATTGTTTGTGCATATGTAGGCGAACATCTTACTACTACCCTCTATTAGCATTTTTTTGAAATAAAATAGAGTGTGTTCACAAACAAGAGACACTAAACGTAACAAATACAGAAAGCAGGCTAATGAACACTAATCCAACCCTTTATGGGCACCAGTTACTTGTTCCACCTTCCACTGGTAGTGTTCAACTCCAGAGTGTTACCATCCTGTACACAAACTAAACCACTTCTCTCTCTCTCTCTCTCTCTCTCTCTCTCTCTCTCTCCCTCTCCCTCTCTCTCTCTCTCCCACCCTCTCTCACTCTCTATTCCAACTAGATATTGATGGAATGGATCAACTGAAAGTAACTGTGGGTGTCCAGAAATAAGAAAGATAACTTGAGGAACGGTTTGACAAGTATCTGATTTATATTGACAACAACATAACAACATCAATATAATATATATATATATATATATATATATATATATATATATATATATATATATATATATATATATATATGCAGGGTGTTCTTCATTCTAATACCCCCACTAGAACATCATCACGTTGTTGAAATAACAAACCATGAAATACACTGTCGATTATGCTAAGTTAGCAGCACTTTGGTTGTCACAGAATATGATAGTGGTGGTTTCATTTTCATTCGACCAGAATTCTTGCATGAATTGTCGTAACCACATAGCTTCCTGGGTTGCAGTAGAAAGTGACATGTACTCCGCCTCTGTTGATGAGAGAGCAATTGTTTGTTGCCTCTTGGATGACCATGAAATTGCACCCCCTTGCATCATAAGAACATAGCCAGAACATGAATGTCTTTCGTCGTTATCACTGGCCCAATCAGCGTCACAAAAACCTATTATTTGATGAGAAGGTACTTTTTGCATATACTCTGCATCTTCGTCATCTTGTGGACACATTGCCTTCGTCAATTTTTGATTGAGATCCATCGGTGTACTGATAGGTTTACAATCAGCCATACCATATTTGATCAGTAGCTCATTGATGTGCTTCTTCTGACTCAGAATAATTTGACCTGTAGTACGATTTCTTGATATTTCCAAACCAGCACAACTATTTGTTTCTCCCAAATCTTTCATTTTGAAGTTTTTATGTAACTCATTTTTCAAATAGTTCTTCATCTCCCCATTGTTTGTAAATATGAGCAAATCGTCAACATAAACGGCAACAAAAATAATTTTTCCTTCTAAAATATTGTGATAAACACAAGGATCTAATTTGGTTTGTTTCATTCCAGCATTTTTTAAAGCAGCATCTAATTTCTTATTCCACTCCCTGCTTGCTTGTTTCAATCCGTAGATGGCTTTCTTTAGTTTGCAAACTTTAGTTGAATCCTTACTAGAAAGAAACTCTTTGGGTTGAACCATATAAACCTCCTCACTAAGATCACCTTGTAGGAATGCAGTTACAGCATCCATTTGATCTATATCTAAATCAAATCGTGCAGCTAAAGCAATCAAAAGTCGTATGGATGTGTATCTGACTACTGGAGAAAAAATTTCTTCGTAATCGATCCCTTTTCTTTGAGCGCAGCCTTTGATAACAAGACGGGCTTTGTAGCGTAGAATATTCCCTTCAGAGTATTTCTTGGTTTTGAATACCCATTTACAATTTATTGGTTTTCGATTCAATGGTAAATCAGTCAAAATCCACGTCTGAATCTCTTGTAAGGAACTGTATTCTTCTGACATCGCTTGTATCCATAGTTCGGCGTCGTGTCTATTCATTGCCTCTTCAACTGTCAAAGGATCGGCTAAATCTGTTACTTCAGGAATTTTTGCGAAATAAAGTTGATACATCGTCATCGGTTTTGGTTTTGGATTTCTGGAAGATCTTCGTAGAATTTGAACATCTGATGCAGGCTGAAATGGAGATAATGAACTCTCGTCAGAGCATACATTTTCATTATTTGCCCCCACTTCAGCTACATTTGTTTCATTTCCTATGGAGATTTCTTCGGAAGCTTGGACAGAATGTTCAGAAAAAGGAAAGATTTGAGACGTTGAATCTTTTGTTGAAATATTGTTTTTCTCTGAAATACTGTTTTCGATGAAAATCACATCTCTGCTCTTCACAAGTTTTTTGTTACGGGGCAGATTAGTCGATATGCCTTCGAATCCTGACAGTATCCAACGAAGATCATTTCAGTTGATTTGGAGTCCCATTTCCTTCGTTTTTGCTTCGGAACATGCACCATTGCTTTGCATCCAAATATTCGGAGATGACTCAAATCCGGAGTATCATTGGTCCACAATTCTTCTGGTGTTTTCTCTGATATGCCTTTGGTGGGTGAACGATTTTTTAAATAAACAGCGGTTGAAGCAGCTTCGGCCCATAACTCCTTATCTACTCCAGCATACTGAATCAAAGATCTAGCTTTCTCGACGATAGTTCTGTTGGTGCGTTCAGCCAAACCATTTTGTTCTGGAGTATAGGGAGTTGTGGTCTGATGTTGAATCCCGGATTTTCGCAAAAATGATTTAAACTCTTGATTACAGTACTTTAAACCATTATCAGTGCGTAAAATTTTGATTCTCATACCTTTTTGATTTTCAACCATTGTTTTAAAATCATCAAAACATGTCTTCACTTCACTTTTACATTTCAGAAAATAAATGAATGTTTTCCGAGAAAACTCGTCTATCAAAGTAAAGAAATATTGTGCTCCTCCAAGTGAAGCTACTTCCATCGGGCCAGACAGATCACTATGAATAATCTTGAGTAAATTTTCAGCTCTCTTGCCAACATGGTTGAACGGCAATCTGCATTGTTTACCTTTCAGACAAGCTTCACATGTTTCTATCTGTCGTTCTTCAAAGTTGATACCTGATGCCAATCCATTTTTCAATTTTTTCAGATCGGAAAAATTGATATGAGCAAGCCTACGATGCCACAATAGTGCGTCTGAATTATGAGAAATCATGAAGTTATAATTTTCTTGTAGAGAAATATTCAACTTATACATGTTTTCCACCAAATTTGCATTGGCTACTACATCATTCCGATTATTGAAAATTTGGCAAAGATCTTCAGAAAATTCAATTCTATATCCATTTTTGATGATGCGACTTACAGATAATAAATTAGTCGTTATTCCAGGAACCAGCAGAACATTTTTAATTTGGATAATTTCAACAGATCCATTCAAAATTATTTTCAACTTAATTGTTCCCATAGCAGTTACTTGGAGCTTCGAATTGTTAGCTACAACTATTTCTTTCACTTCAGAAGATACCTTGTTTTCAAGCCAATCATCATGCATTGTCATGTGCATAGACGCGCCTGAATCGATATACCAGTTCATTATATCGGTTTTTCCAGTAGAAAATGCCGCTGATAAACCCTGTGACTTGGTAACGTTCGATTTTTGAGTTTTTTCACTATGCTTCACGTTTTTGTTGCATTCTTGTGCCTTGTGACCGTATTGATTGCATTGAAAACAGCGTGGTCCTTTTTTGTGTAAAACCTTCTTATTTTTAGCCTGAGTAAGAAAAGCAGAATCATTATTCGAATGTTTCACGTCTTGAAGCAGCTTTGTCTTGATAGAATCCCCTGTGATCTTCACACCAGAGCTTTCAATGCCCATGATCATGGGTTTGTATTCTTCAGGCAAACCCGCTAACAAAAGACTACCAATCCACTCATCACTGACTATAAAACCAACACCTGATAGTTTGTAAGCGGTTATAATGATTGTATTCACGTATTCCTCCACTGAGTTGCAATTTTCGAGACGTGTGGTTATCAATGTTCTGAGGAGACCAACCCTCCTAGTCAAACCAGAATCTTCGAAAACTTCTCTCAACTTGTTCCATACCTCCTTAGCTGTCTTTGTGCTTTGGACGTGTATGTAATTGATCTATCGACAGCAAACTCCCCAATCCACTTGATGAAGTCATTTGTAGAAAAAGCTTGTTTTTTTTTGAAAATTACCTTCAGACTGACTTGACAACTTGTCAAAAAATATTTGGAACTTTTTATGAAAATGCTTATTTCACCTACAGTCCGGAAACTTTTATAAACTTATTGTTCAGCACGTTCTGGGCCCATAACCTGATGGAATGGATCAACTGAAAGTAACTGTGGGTGTCCAGAAATAAGAAAGATAACTTGAGGAACGGTTTGACAAGTATCTGATTTATATTGACAACAACATAACTACATAACAACATCAATATAATATATATATATATATATATATATATATATATATATATATATATATATATATATATATATATATATATATATGCAGGGTGTTCTTCATTCTGTTCTGTTTTTCCTATTCCAGTCTTCAAATGAGACGTGTCCAGATAGAAACTGTGTAAGGAAGTACTTCATTCTTCTGTGAGGGCACTCAACCCATTTTTTTATATTTTTTATTAGTGTCTTTGTCCAGTTTTCCTGTGTAGTTGGTTGGTTCCACATTTGTTGCCATATACCAATGGTTCTTTCTCTCTCCTCCTTCCTTGTTATTAGTGATTGTCCATCCTGTGCTCTATATAATCTGTCTCTTTCTTCTGCTAGCAGTTTAATCGGGTAATTCCTGCAATTACCTGCACAGCTATTGTCGATATTGTCCTATAGGCACTTGTCACTCTAAGTAGTGCTCTTCTTTGTGTCTTCGTTATGATTTAAATATTTCTCTTCACATCTAGTGATTTTACCCTTATTGGTGCTCTTTATAACAATATCGATTGTACTACTTTTTGTACTTTCTAGGCCATTCACGTATAGCATCAGCCGACTTAGGGATGATAATCTGTCTTCCGCTTTTTTTGTGACATACTCTAAGTGTTGTTTGTAGTTTATTTTACTACTCAGGAATACTCCCAGGTATTTGACACTTTTTACGTTTTTTATAGCTTGACCTTCTACATGGAATTCAACGTTTTCAATTTTTCTTGGGCTTGATAGTATGACTGCTTCTGGAGTCCATGCTTCTTCATCCAGTTCGTCAGCTGCTCTTTCTGGTCGACTTCTGCAATCAAAGCAGGTCGTCCGCATATGCAACCGTTTGAACTTCTTTCGTTAACCTTAAGTTTAATAACTCATCATATATGATGCTCCAAAGTGTTGGTACAGATCCTTGTGGGACCCCAGAAGTAATTTTAAGTTCATTTCCTTTATCTTCCCTTTTGCTTCGGTAACTCAGGTAGCTATCTATTAGGTTCGTCATGCAGCTAGACCAGCCTTTTTTTATAATTTTTTCCATGATGCGGCCCCAAGATGCAGAATTGAAAGCATTCTTGATGTCCACTCACCCAATGACCTTTTCTATCGCCTGAATTGTAGAAAAACCTTTTCTGAAGCTAAACTGGCTTGCTGATAGCCCCCCCCTTTCTTTTACTTCTCCTTCCAACCTGTTTTTAATTATCTTTTCATGGAGCTTGCCTAACGTGATCAGAAGGCAGAGGGGCATGAATAAATGAAACTTCCATTTCTTCTTTTCCCTTCCAGATTAGTACTATCAAGGCTTCCTTCCATACTCTCGAAAACTCTTAAATTTTGAGTAATTTATTGAAGACCTCTAAAAAGATTTTATATAAACTTATTATAAGATATATCACTCTCGAAATTTAATATCAAACGCTTCTACTATATTGTCAAATTCCCACATTTGTTTTTCCACTTTTTCCCGCACGTGCTGGATAAATTTTTTCCATTTTTCGGGGGTAATATTAATAATTGTGGCATCAAAAATATTTTTGACGTCGTCAAATTTAAATGTCTTATTTTTTTAGCGGCATAATTTCTGACATCGACTCAAATTAGTTCTATTGTGGTATCATGGGAAACGTTAAACTGTTTTATTTTAGGTTTTTTTGTCTTTTCGTCAATAACATACTTTCATGTTTTTTTGTGTACATTAACAATAGCTAAAAGTTTCACTTGTTCTTAGACCTCAGCCAATTTTGAATGTCATTCTTTTTCATTGTTGTTGTAGACATTTTTTTGGGCTTTCAAATGGTATGGAGCGTTATCCAGAACTATCACGCAGTTTTCTTCCAGTTGAGGTAAATTATTTTCATTTTTCAAATGACTTTTCACCTACTTTTTTTTTGGTATTTTTTATATTTATTTCTATTGAATATCTTCTTTAAATATTCCCTTTTTCGTATCACTATTTCTTCTTTATCTATTAGCATGCTATTCCTACCACTTTTTTCAATTTTAATTAATTTGATAATTTGTAAAATATGGTAATTCTGAATCATCGTTCACATCTCTATCACTAGTGGGTAACTTGTTTCTAAAAAAATATTGGTGCACTTGTTACTTATAACATTCCTGTCAAAATCATCTACTGAATAAATTTTTTTTCAACCTCCTTGCGTCCATACTTGAACATAGGTCTCCCTTAACGACTTCCATCTCTCGCGGTTTTTAGCTATTTCCATCCATTTTAGTCCTGCAGTTCCCTTGATGTCATCGTACCATCTTGTATTTGGTCTAATCATCTACTGAATCAATTTTTTTTCAACCTCCTTGCGTCCATACTTGAACATAGGTCTCCCTTAACGACTTCCATCTCTCGCGGTTTTTAGCTATTTCCATCCATTTTAGTCCTGCAGTTTCCTTGATGTCATCGTACCATCTTGTATTTGGTCTACCTCTTGATCTTTCTCCCAGCCATGGTCTCCATTGTATTATTTTGGTGTTTCATCTCTCCTCGTCTCTCCTTGCTACATGCCCCGCAAAGTCCCATTTTATCTGGGTTACCCTTTCTATTACATCCTTGACCTGTGTATGTTGTCTTATGTATTCGTTTGTCTTCCTATCTCTTAAAGACATACCCACCATTGTCCTTTCCATACCTCTTTGTGTTGTTTTTAATTTTTGTGTTGTCGTCCACGTCTGCGCTCCATATGTTATTACTGGCAATATACATTAGTAGAACATTTTTGTGCGTATTCGTTGAGGGATCTTTTTATTTTATAATATTCTTGAGAGTTTATCGAAGGCTGCCCAGCTTAGACGCCCTCTTTGTTCTATTTCGACAACAATTTCCTTTTCCTTATTGTATTTTTTGTCCAAGGTATATGTACTCCTTAACGTTTTCCAATTGATCGTCTCTTTATCTGGGCTCATGATTTTAGTTTTCTGCATGTTCATTTTTAATCCCACATTTTTTTATTTCTCTTCTAATTCTTTTAACATTCCGCAAAGATCCTTTTTGTTGTCCGTAATTATCACCACATCATGGTGATTTAGCCTTTCTTAATTGACGTTGATACCTCTATTTGACCATTCAAGTTGTTTGAACACGCCTTCTAGCGCCAGCGTAAAGAGCTTTGGGGATAATATGTCTCCTTGACGTATGCCTCTCTTGATTGGGATTGGTTAGGTATCCTCGTGTATTCTTATTGTAGCTATTACTTTTTCGTAGATGTTTTTAATCAGGTCCCTGTATCTACTATCTATACTTGCGTCATCCATTTCTTTCATGACTGCCCAGTGTTCTATGCTATCAAGACTTTTCGTAATCTACGTAGGCCATGAATAAGGGTAGATTGTATTCGGCTGCTTTCTCGATTAGGATCCTTATTGTTAGAAGGTGATCTGTTGTGCTGGACCCTTTGCGGAACGCTGCTTGCTCTGGAGGTGATCCAGTTTTTTTGTTATTCTGTTTGTTATTATCTTCATAAAAAGTTTATACAGATGGGAAAGCAAGCTTATGGGTCTGTAGTTTTCTACCAACCTTCTGTCTTCTTTTTTATGTAGTATGATCATGACATTGTTCCAGTTGTCAGGTTTCTTCCCTTTGTTTCAGCATGTATTATATAGTTTTCTTAACTTTGAGATAACTATATCTTAAACTTCCTTTACCATTTCTATGATGATATTATCTTCACCTGGGCTCTTGTTATTCTTCATCTAACTTACAGCGTGGATTACCTCTTCGTCATCCATTTCTTCTATATCCTCTAAACCCACGTTTACAATCTTTCTGTCCATAATTTCCTCTGGCTTTACCACTTTTGTGTCATATAGGTTTTCACAGAACGCAGTAGTTATTTCCATTATTTTGTCTTTATCTCTTTCTTCCTCTTTATTTTTGTTTTTGATAGCTATAATCTGTTGTTTACCTTCTTTTCGTTTCAAGCATCTCATATTTTTGTTCTTCTTATATCTATATCTATCTATATCTTTAGCCCATTTCCTCATAGTAATTTTCAAGATCCTTTCTTATCATTTTCCTTGTTTCTCTTCTTGTTTGTCTATACTCATCAGTTGCATATTTGCCCTCCTTATACATTGATCTTCGTTCTTCTATCTTTTCTTTGGTTTCTATTGTTATTTTGTTGCTCTTCGTATGTTTTTTCTCTGCTACCATCGTTGATGCTTTCATTATGGCCACTCTTATGTTCTTTTCCTGGTCATTTATTTCTAGTGATCTGTTTTCGGTCTTTTCAAGGTAATGACATATTTCTTCCAGATATTTCTATTTATTTTGTTTCAGAGCATTTGTGTCTATAATTGACCTAGCTGTCTGTCCATACGTTCTTCTATTTTTTCTTTGTTCTACCTTTATTTTCGCTCTGACCATACGATGGTCACTGCCAGTATTGAATGAGTTCAAGGCTGTTATATCGCATATGAGTTCTTTATTGCTGGAAGGATGTAGTCAATCTCATTTCTCATTTTCCCGTTTGTGCTTATCCACGTCCACTTTCTTCGTTGATTTTTATTATAGAAGGTATTTATAGCATACAGTCTCTTTTTCTAGCATATTTACTAACATGTTGCCTCTGTGATTTCTGTTGCCTAGTCCATATTTACCTGTAAATCTCTTATCATGTTGTGATGTCGGGGCGTATATCTGTGTGAGTTTGATGGTACGTGTTTTGCTTATTTCTATATTGATGTATGCTATTCTGTCCGATATACGTTTGTAGTTTATTATCCTAGGTGCTATTTTTTTATTTATCAGGAGCCCTACACCTCTTTGGCTCTCATTTTCGTTTCCTGAGTAAAAAAGTACATTCCCAGATTGGAGGGATATTAGATTTTCACCTTTCCTTCGTGATTGTGCAAGGCCTATAATATCCCATCTGAATATCTCCCAGAATCCACGGGGCAGCCGCATTTGTTTTTGAACCTGGCATGTTGAGAAGGGGGGTTTTGGCCATTTTTTTCTTCCACGCTGACCAGGCGGGTTGGAAGTGGTGGGGGGATATTGGGTGAGAATAGTGGTATTGGAGGGAAGTTACGGTATATGACAGTGGTTTCCCCTGTATGGGTTTTGGAGATAGACCAACTAGATAGAACACTTCAAACCCAAACTTCACTTTTAGTTGCCACTTTTTTTACAAACTCTCTGGTAGATATCACCGGATTATCTTATTTATGTATCTCATATTTATATACATATATATATATATATATATATATATATATATATATATATATATATATATATATATATATACTCACTTTTCCATGTTAAACCATTCCGTGCTAGCTCCGTTTATCCTGACACAAGCAGTGGAATCCTCGTAAAGTGATTTCAGTGCTCATATTAAACTACCGTTTACCCCATACATAGACAATGTCGACCACAATTCACTTCTCACGACTCTGCCATAGGCCTTTTCCAAGTCTATAAAAGCGCAATAGACCTGACTTCTAGCCAATAATTTTTTGACTATACCTCGTAATAAAAAGACCTGATCCATACATCTCTTTCCTCTTCTAAATCCTGCTTGCACATCCCATATCATCTCAGTTTCATTCGTCACTCTTTTAATCAATATCTTTGCATACAGTTTGCCGACTATGCTGAGTAAACTAATACCTCGGTAGTTCTTACAGTTCTGCTGCGAACCTTTTCCCTTGTAAAGCAATAAAAAATATGATAGATAAAAAATACAATTATAAACAGATCTCGCACGATGATAATGGGTGGGAATTTTTAATGAATAACCCTGTAAAACTAATTGAAATCTTGAATGTTCGTGTCTATAGTAGTTAAAAAATATATACGTTTATTTAATATTGACCAACATAGGAAAAATATATTTATTACAAGAAATGTATTGTTTTTTGTTAAAGTGCCCTGTTCTCAAACAGCTTCTCCAATGATGATGAAAGCGAAAGTGATGGCAGTCTAGTGTCACCGTGCAGTCCCGAAACTCTTGTAAACCACCAAAACGAAGTACCACCAGTCAAGTTTAGGCGAAAAGGGCATTCGGCAGGCTTATTAGGTTGGTAATAGTTTGAATTATCGGGCGTTACTGTTATATCCTGGATTTACGGTCATTCGCGATGTACGTACTTTTTTGGTATATTCTTTTCAGTTACTAATTATGACAAAGAAAGTTATTAGATTGGCACGCATAAATATTATAAAAAATCTTGGTAAAAATTGGTATTAGGCCCAATACCCAAAAATTAAACCTGTGCAGATATTTAAAAGCCTTTTGATGAAAAATGAATTTTTGTCGGTCTTGACTTGGAAAACTAGCCGTTTAGAAGTTATAAGTGTTTTTTGTATCTTCTCCACTTCTTTTTTTCTTTATTAGCCTATTACAAATTATACATGGTACATACAGAGTGGACCAAAAGTCTGAAAACGGACAATTATCTCGTAAATTGCTAGTCCAACTTGTACAAAATTTGGGATAAGCCTATTTTGAGATACGGAGATTCCAGATTTGACATTTGCAATGTTGTCAGTTTTTTTTAGGCTTTGACTCACGTCATTCAGCCAGTCGCATCAGGAAAAAATATATTAATAATAAATTGTCAGATTTGCTGTTTCTTTGATATTAGTCACTTTGGTTTTTTAAATATTCAGTCATTATTGGAATCTCCTCTCCAATACAAGTTCAGCCATATGTAACACTTATGATTTTATGTAGTCTAGAACACAAACTTTTTTGACCGCGACCCGGTATGAGGTTTTAAAATGTTTCACGACCCACCTTATGAAAAAAAAAAACATTTAATTACGAAACAAATTTTATTTTTCAATAAAAAACAAGTTATTTTTTGTTTATTTTCATACACAAAAATTGCAAAATATTTATACCTACAACAAAAACAAAAGTAATTAAAAAAACATCTTCATTTAAAATTTTAGTAAATGAAGTAAACTTTGTTTTACATATTTTGTCCTTAGTGCGAAGGATAATGTTGTTTGTCATCACATAACAATTTTAAATTAGGAAGTAATGATGTTAATTTTATTCTCAAATTAGGTTCGACATCCAATCTGTTTCGATACTTATTTTTTAAGTACACCAAGGTTGAGAAGGCAGCTTTACACATATAAGTGGTGACAAAAGGCATTAAAAATTGTACCGCTTTTTCGTTTACGCTTGGATATTTCTTTTGACAGCGCAACCAAAAATTAATTAGTGGTACAGTTTCAAACACTTTTTTAAGATCGGTATCGCATGAAATTTCAATTAAATTATTAACTTCTTGTTCACTAAGATTAAGCATTTCTTACTTTTCAATTTCGACAGAAAAAGTATCTTTAATCCACATATTATTTGAAGGAATATCCGGAAAGTAGTCTTTAAAACTATTTATTAGCTCCGAAAGATGTTCTTGAATTGAAACTGATTGTGTTTCAAGATGTAAATCTTCATTATCGTGGTTTGAATGGGTTTCAATAAATTTATGTAATGTTTCAAAAGATTTAAAATTTCCCTTTGAAAGTCGTTGTTTCTAGTGACTAACCGATATAAAAGAAATAATATGTAAAAGAAATTTTTTTTGTGTTTTTACAATTTTTGCTGCGACCCAGCAGAATTTTTTGCGATCCGGTGCCGGGCCGCAACCCACACTTTGGGAAACGCTGGGTTAAAAGGTCATAAATAAATAAAACAGTGCAAAATATGTGGATTTGAAGAAATATAAATGTTTAAATCTACATACATACACATAGTCACGCCTTCTTCCCGTAGGGGTAGGCAGAGACCACTTCTACAATGCTTTTTAACAATGCTTTTCTAGACCTAACCTAACCAGACCCAAACATAACCCTTTTTTTTTAAATATGTACAGTGAGGAAATGGTTTGCGTATACCTAACCTAACCAAACTATAACCTAAAGTCAAATTCAATAAAATAATTTAAATTTCTGATAACTGGCTCAAATATTGGACAATGTTTTAATTCATATTTAATAAAATTATTTTTCTGTCCTACAGTTAAGTAGGGAGATACAATTAAAACATTCGATAAATTCTAATCGCTTGGTCTTTGTAAACTGCGATCAGAGAAAAATCGTTTTCTCCTATCAAAAGGCTTCTTAATATCTGCCCAATTTTAATTTCTGTTATTGTGCCTGAAACCAATCTTAGTCAATATTTTTTTTTATTCACTCTAATGTACAACAGAACCAAAAAAATAATTTTGTAATATTTATCTGTAATGGTGCAGGTAGTTTTGAAGAATCAGTTCTTAATGGTCGTCTGGAACCAGTATCAACCGTCCAAGGTTTCACTGCGGAATTAGGAGCCAGCGGTTCCTTCGTTCCTAAGCATCTCAAAGTGCCAGTAACAGTATTCTTCTACACATTAGGAGAAACGGATAAAGTTTCCTCACCCTACCTCGTGAGTACACACAAAATATTTGTTTAAATATAGTTGTTTTCTAATGAAAAATACAAATACTGTTACGAGTGAACGCCAGATCCGTCGCGTGACAATTATACCAGTATCTCTAATATTATAAGTGACAAGAACGAAAGGACAATACAGTTCTATATAGATAATAAATTAAGTCAGTAGGGTATTGTTTTATACACAACCAAATTTATTTGTAATCACTCATTATTTATGATAAATATATACTATGCAAACAAAAGATGAATGTGTTCACTAACAAAAATAGTTAAGTTCATAAAAAGTTATGATATCTCTATTTAGCTATAAAATCGTAGTAATGTTGATAATTTCGTCTTGTGCGATATTTGACAAAATGTCTCGGGTTACCAGTAGCACAGATGGGATAAATTATTACATTGGTAGAGCAGGTAAATGTCACAAAAAGAGGTTACAAGAATCGTGGTGTGCCACAAGAAAGAGTCTTCTTCCCAACTCTATTTAACCTCCTTATGAGCAAGATGCCATAACATTAGTCTCGTATGCAGATGACAGTAGCATACTAACGACTGGCCACAACATAAACGAACTGTCAAAATAAACACTTACTTAGCTAGTCTCACTAGCTGGATGAACGACAGGAAACTACGTTTGTCCTCTGACAAATCATCAGCCACTCTTTTCACCACATGGACTAAAGAGGTTAATAAGGACCTGGATATACAAATCAATGGAAAAACCATCCTGACAGTCAAAAACCCAAAAATAATATTCACTTTCCATAAGCATGCCACCCAAATTAGAAACAAACTAAGAGCAAGGAAACAACATGCTGAAGGAACAGACTCGGGACTCCTGGGCAAAAGACAAGGAAACGCTTTTTATCACCTATAAAGCGATCGATAGACCCATACTAAACTATACGACACCAATATGGTTTCTCCAGCTATTCCAAAAACACGGGATGCAATTAGATGACCCATTAAAACCATTTACACAATGAAACAAAAATACTGCCAGAAAAATCATAACACACTACTTGCACAATACCTTGCCTTCTGTCACCACCCAGAACATTCCATCATAAGCAACCAAAACCCACCCCGAAGCTTAAAAAAACCGTGCAGAATGAGCATAGAAACATCTCCGACCTACTACCAGGACCAATAATTGACTGCTAGACACTTGAGGCAATGCACAAAGAACTCTATACCAAAACCTTGGCGAATGTAGTAAGGCAATATAAACGAGAGTCCTAAACACATCCCACCGTACATATCCTAATAAGAGCAGAAACTTTCTCGCTGCTCCCGAACAACCCTTGCGCAGCTACGGTCCGGTTGGTCCAAAATCCTCAATGCATACATGAGTAGAATACACCCAACACGAGAAAACAAATGTAAGCTATGTGGCGAGATTACACATGATACTATTTACAGTTTCACCTGCCCAGCCAACCCCACATCCCTGGTTGTATCCAGCCAAAGTGCCAGAGTTTCTGGAACTCCTGACGACGGCGACGGGAGATGAAGTGACGTGACAACAACAACAAGAATCGTGGGAGTTGGACAAGGAGTTATTTTAAAAACGTACTCAAGATTTTTAGAGTTGGGCCAAGGAGTCGCGGTAAAGTTACCACAGCACATTATAACCGATTTGTAGCTAAAATAACAAGAAGAAACCGCACTGTATTTCATCAAGAGCTTCAGAAGCCATTTTTGCAAGCTACAGGTGTTAGTGTTTCTGTCGAAACTATCAGAAAGATACTTTGTGCTTAATGATCATTCAGCAGAAGAAAGTTAAGAAATCACACATAATAAAATTGACAACTATTTTAATCATGAAAACTGAAAATGCAAAATTGGCAAAAATTCTTAAATTTGGATGAAACTAGAGTTGGTCTTCAATCAGATAACCGACGAATTCAAGTTCTGAGAGGACGTGAAACACAAACTAGACTGAAAGCTGCTTGACCTTGTCCTTAAATGTAAAGGTGGATTTGGAGTGCATCAAGATTGGTGAAAAAACTACTACAATTCATATAGGTCAACATTAAAAGGTCAACGGTGATTTAGTTGATTTAGTGCTAGAGTCCATAGGAATAAGAAGAATCTGAAGAGGGTTTTCGGTAGACATTTTCTACATGCATGATGATGCATCCTCACAGAAAAGTTTCCACAATTTTTTTAGAATCGGAAGCCGTAAGTATGTTATTTGTTCACCCGATCTGAATCCAATAAATCACTATAAAAAGAAAGATAGAGTCCGTGAAAATAAACCGAGTAATGCAGATCAACTGGATAAGAAAGAAAGGCAGCAGAATATACCGCAAGGAGAAATCAATAACAAAATAGAAAACATGCCCCATCGAATTCGGGCTTTTATTGAAGCTAGAGGTGGCACTACTGGCTTTCTTAAATTACAGTTTATATCACAATATTTGTTTAGGTAAAGGACAATTGTACTCTTGTTTGGAATTGTAAATTTTGTTATTATTAACTTAACGAGGTAAGTTGGGATTTGAAACAGTATATATTGAAAAAAACAATTGTTTTTTTTGCAAGGATGCGAATATATATATAAACTCATACTAAGGGCTCTTTTAAAATTGTAAAGTACATTCAGACATAATAGACATATAAGAATAAAGTTAACGTTGGCAAAAAAATAATAGCTTTTTCTTCAACTTCATACTGATCCAAAGCCCAACTAACCTCTTAAATTAACTGTTATTAGATCACCAAACCTAGCAGGTTTTTTTTGTAATATTTTTTATTTCCTTTTTGTAATGTGTTCGAACAGAAGATAATAAATGATTCCATATAAAGTTGGTAGTGTGTATATGTTTACATGTTCTTTCGACTGAAATTTTAATGATTTTGTCTGATTTCAGGGCCACATAAACCTAGGCAAGAAAGGTTACAACGTACCCAAATCGGGTACAGTTCAAGTGACTCTCTTCAATCCTCTAGGTACCGTGATAAAGATGTTCGTAATTATGTATGATCTCTCCGACATGCCACCCAATTCTCAGACGTTCATTAGACAACGTACATTATATATGCCGACAAATTGTAATGACGCTAATCTGGAATGGGGACCTAAATGGCTGCGATATCTTATACATTTAAGGTTACACATTTATTCTAAATATTAATACAATATTAATTAATTTTATACATTTAATCTAACCCCATCCTTATTTTTATCTTCTTTCACTATCATCAGGAGGTCTTCCATCAAAATACAAACTCAACCTTATGTTCACCAATATGAGTAGACTTGGTACTAATTAAAATGCAGTGCATCATTGTCTTCAATCGATTTATTCACAACTAAACTTATAGGCCAAGCAACAGATATCATAAAGTGTGTGTTTCATGACACAAATCATATCAGGATCGGACCAAAGTAATTATGTTTGGAAATAATTGCCGATAGTGGGTGCATACTTGGATATTGCACTTTTCAATTTGTTTTTTTGTAATTAACAATCGACTTTTTCAAAAAAACGAGATAAGGCGTTCAAGTTTTTCATCTATATTTTCCAAATTTTCAAAGAACGGGAGAATCGGATAAACACAGGAGCATACAGCCCTCCGCGAAAAAAAGGGTTAAAAATTTCAAATCGCTATAACTATAACGCTATATATATTTATAATATATATTTTCATTCTCTAAAAATCGTCTGTTGACAGTATTACCGATCGGATAAATGGTTCAAAGTTATACGCAAAAAACGCGAAAAATGGCTTTTTTTCAAAAAAATCGGTAATTACAAAAAACGAATTGAAAAGTGGAGTATCCAAGTATGCACCCACAATCAGTAAGTATTTCCAAACATAATTATATTGGTCCGATCCTGCTATGATTTGTGTCCAGCTATAATGCTCTGTTGGTTGGCCTATTATGTAATTACCTAGAGGCACCGTGCGTGAAATATAAAGGCAGCACTACTGCTGTAATGTTTTATTTTTACAATTAAATGTGGTAAATAGAAAGTAGTGCTTATGTACCAATTAACTAACATCGTTTAACTTAAATAAGACTAAGCCTGGATATTTACTGCATTTTCATAAGCTGATGGACA
This sequence comes from Agelastica alni, assembly GCA_950111635.1. Taxonomy (NCBI): domain Eukaryota; kingdom Metazoa; phylum Arthropoda; class Insecta; order Coleoptera; family Chrysomelidae; genus Agelastica; species Agelastica alni. The sequence continues at coordinate 57,628,404 of OX467711.1, read as the reverse complement.
CCATTCAGAAGGAAGAGCTATTCGCATGATGAATTACACAGGTCTGACAAAGAATATTTCTTAATTAGCTATGGCGGAACTTTTTTTTTCACAGATACTTCCACAGCCTCTTTTAATAGTTTCTTCCTTTGCAGTGCGGATAAGGACCACAAGAGGTCTCTGCAACTTTAGAAATCTAGAAGTTGTCAATTGGAAAGTTCATTTGTGAAACTCGCTTCCATGTGTTGTTTCCTGCTCCTAAACTTCCAACTCTGTAAGACTCGTGTTAACAAATTAATACTCACATTTATATAACTATGATGTGGTAACAATCCCAGCGTTGTGCTTCTTATTTAGAGCCAGAAAGTACTGCTTGTGTGGCAATTTACTAAAATCGTTAAAACCCTAAATAAGATTAAACCTGAAAAATTACTACATCTTTATAATTGCTTAAGCTGCTGGACTCTATCCAAAAGAGAGCTATTCGTCTGATCAATTATACAGATCTGATCTGCGTCGGACCTTTCTTTACCTCTCAAATACTTCCATAGACTCTTAACAAGCTGTCTTTGATTGTATCTTTTTTGGCAGAAAAGATAAAGACCACAAAAAAATCTTTGTAGCTCCAGACACCTAAGAGTTGCCAATTGGAAAGATTATTTGTGAAAGTTAAAATTTATCCAAAAGAAAGAGAGCTGTTCATTCAATCAATTACACAGATCTGTCAAATATTTCTTTATTGGCTGTGTCGAAACTTTTTTTTATATACTTCGTTCTATGAATCTCTTTTTGACAAAAAGGATAAGGACCACAAAGACCTTTGTGTAGCTCCAAACACCTAGGAGTTGCCAATTGGAAAGATTAGGTATTTGTGGAACTCGGATTCTATGTGAACTCTCTTCTTTTTCTGCTCCTAAACTTGCATGGAGTTGGGTTTGGCAAATAAGATTAATGCTGCGGAGATAAGTAGTCTGAGAAGTAAAGCCGGAGTTACTCGGTTGGAAGAAGAGAAGAATAGTGAGATAGGAAAACGCTGTGGTGTAAAAGAAAATGTGGTTACAAAGATAGACAAAGGGATACCTAGATGGTTTGGACAAGTAGAAAGGATGGATGAAGATAGAATGACGAAAAAGATTTTTATGGGCAAGTCGGTAGAGGTCGACCTTGGCGAACATATCTCGATCAGATATATATGTTTTGAAGAAAGGGCAGGTCAATAGTACCAACAACCGACAAGCATGTATGAGAGCACTGATGAAAGTAGATAAAGCAAAAGATGAATTTAAGAACCTTAGCAAGTGGTATCTGCCTACCCCTACGAGAAAAAGGCGTGACTATGTTTGTATGTAAACTTTCAAGTCTATAAGACTCCCATTAACAAATTAATACATCACATTACTGTTACTTTTTTATATTTGTGGCTGTTTAATTTATACAAAGACAATTGTTTGAGATTTCAAAGAGAGTGCGTATGGATTGAGAGTGAATGATTTGATCGTCCAATTCTTTACGATGATCAGGTCATATTAGCATCATCTGAAGAGGAGTTGCGGGCGATGGTTAATATTACACATGATGCTGAAAAAATCAAAGTGATAAAAATAAATGTATGCAAGACAAAATAAATGGTATTTGAAAGAGAAGAGTGGATGACAAACTGCGAGTCCTGATCGAAGGAGAAAGAGTGAAACAAGTAAATAAGTTTGTATACTTGGGTTCAAAGTTTACGAGAGACAGAAAGTATTACTGTTACTGTGAAAGGTGACTGATGAATAAAGTGAAGAATAGTGAGGTAAGGGAACGCTGTGGTGTAAAAGAAGATGTAGTTATAAAAATAGATAAAGGAATGCTTAAATGGTTTGGACACGTAGAGGATGTATGAAAGAAGATTGACGAAACAGATTTATAAGGCGAGTGTAAATGGACGGAAGTCGGTAGAGGTCGACCTCGGCAAACATATCTCGATCAGATCGACATTGTTTTGAAGGAAGGCCACAGGTCAAGAGTACCAACAACCGACGAGCATGTTTGAGAGCACTGATGAAATGGGAAGAAGCTAAAGATGTGCGTAAGAACCGTAGCGGAAGTGGAAGGAGTGGTCTCTGCCTACCCCTACGGGGAAAAGGCGTGACTATATGTATGTATGTATGTATGTATGTATGGATTTTTCACCATAAAAAACTAAAAGACGTTTTTTATGGATTAATGTTGAGGTTTAATTTTTTATTTGTTTTGTTATAGATTTATGACTTCAAAGTCTGGCAAGATCTACCTTCACAGCGACATTCGCATGATAATATTCCGTAAATGCGATATGGACACTGCGACCGCACACGGTATCGAAATGAGTTACGAATTGCGCAGTTTCACTCATATGCCTATAAATCCGAGATATTCGCCAAAAAAGTAACCAGAAATCAATAAGGTAGAAGTAGACCAGGGTAAATCTACGTCCGTCAATATTTATAAGTTTCTTTGTCGATCGGTACTGGGATGCTTACTTCCAAAGTGGTTATAATAAGGGTGGTTCTTGAAAAAAAGGAAAGAGAAAAATCTACCGGAGATAATTCAATTTAAAAATATAGATTACATTAAAAAATAAATAAATAAAAGAAGTTCGCAATACTTTAAAGATGAAATTAATATAATTATGTGAATAAACTCAGAATTACATAAATAATGTTTTACTTTATTACTTTTGATGGATAAATACAATTAAAAAGTTGCGTGGAAATTCTAAATTAATTTTCAAAATCCATAAATTCGTATTTTATTCCAAACTAATCAGTTTATTTCTTCTATATTGTTACTTTTTAAATAAAAAAACCACAATGCATAACATCTGCTATTTCCAATATTTATGCTGAGAAAATTAAAATTCACAGTTAAATATTGTCCTTCGTTTACTAGAGAAAAATTACTAATGAAAGGGAATGTCAAACGCCCCCACTATATTCCCAAATGAAGAGGATTTAAATCGAATTTGTTACCAGTGGCGAATCGTAAATATTTTTTCTGTTAGATTTAATTATTAGAAGTGCATTGTTTAATACATCTAACTTCTGCATATCTGTAATTAATCTTTTTTCTTGACTATAAGGATTTTTTAAAATTTGTTTCCGGATTTACAGTATTTACTCAGATATTTGTCATATACACAATCTACACGCTGTTTATTCTTATATTTGGAACCAACTGTGTTCTTACCCACCTCATAAAATTATTTGAATTAATATCATCGTGATAATCACCACTTTTTTTTCAGATTAAAATATAAATCTCATTTCTCCACCGACGTGCACTATAATTCACCCTTTTTCTTTAGTAAAAGGTTCTTTTAAGTTTGTTTACCTTTATCCACTTCTTGAGCCTTTTCGATATATCTATCGCAGCCAATACTCGGCGATGACAACTTTTAATTAGAATTTGCAAGCCATGTTTCGCCTCGGTTTTCATAAATTTAATTACATTAGCCTCTTTCGTTTCCGCAAAGTTATTCTTATCTGTCGGTCTACCCATTTTTAATTGGTATTTAAAATTGAAAAATATAAGAACAACAAAAAAGACCCACACAACCACACCTTTAACCTATTTTACATGATTACATACCCCCGCTTAAAAATACTCGCGCGTACTTCTTTGTTTATTTGACAATCGTCGTGATTTATTACCGCTCAATTCGACTCGGACCAATTTAGCCACCTGCGTCTCTTTCAATAGTAATACATTTCTACTAACGATTACTACCAGGTCCGGATTAAGTTAATGCGAGGCTTGTAGCAAATATTACTAAGAAGCACTAGGTTTATTGTGATAATAAAATAAAACACAACTTACAAATTTAGATATAATAATGGACAAATCTATTTTTATGTATAAATTACATTCAATGTTTATTAAGGTGACGTTATTTGGACGAACTTGTCCTATGGTGTTCTTTAACTCACATTCTTTATGTCGAAAAAGAACGTTCTCCTTAGTACTCATTGAAGACAAATAAATGCCATTAAAAACATAACTTGTAAAAAACACCAAGTCTCGCAACTCAGTTCTTCTACCGTAAAAAGTTGTGAGATCCATGTAATACCAATTCGGTAAATTTATTCAGTCCCTACTTAAGGGTCCTTCTGTCTTAAGTAATTACGTAATTAGCTAACCTAACAACATCTTAAAGTGACCATATCAATATTAAAAATCTTTTGTTTTAAATAAATAAATATTCTTCAGTCAATATTTTGGCTTTAGCTTCAATATCGTAAAATGTTGGTCGCATTGCTTAAGGAAGCGCCATACGATGCGGTGAAGGTTTTACTCGAATGTTGCCTCCAATGTTCGAATCAGATAATCGACGAATGATATTGACAAATGCCCTGCTACATGGCGGAAAAAATGTTGGATTCAATAATAAATTTAATTCAAATGTTGTGTATTTTTTTTAAGTGGAAATATCACTATTTAACATTAAAATTATTTATTATAATTTTGTTGCAAATACCTACTTGCCAAAAAACGACGTAAAAGGAGGTGGTGGGATGGTATCTCTACATAAGATCAGACGACAGATAAATTGATTTCACTGGTTTGGGCGAGTCGTGTTCCAATTCGAACGTTGGAACAATCACGGAGCAAACGCAGCAAATTAATTCATACTAGCGAAATTGAAATTAAAAATTTATGTTTTTTCATCATCAGATTTTCCTGTTATCTTCAGTTTTTCTCCACCTAAATCCAATTTTGTTGACTAATCTTAATGAATGTATTTTTCCTGTAAAATTAATTCCCTATTCGTGACTACCAGGTGACTAACACTACAAGCTTTTGCTTGTCCAAATTGTTCAGAGGGACTTTAAGGCATTGTTTTCTCTTGATTTTCATAAAGTTATACACATTATAAATTATTTACCGACCTTGACCATGAATAACTTTCTTGGGACTACTCATATTTTCAGATTCTGTTTTCAATTCACCTTTCCCTTAGTGAAAAAAAAAAGACTTAACACTTAAAATATTTTCACAAATAATAATATTAAAGCCACTCTACAAACAAGAGTGTACTACGATTAAAACATCGAAATGAACAAATACCTGTAGCATAAAAGATTAAATACCAAACGAGTGAAAGTTATTTAACGATAATTAAACAATACAAATTTTTGTTAGTGGTTTTGTATCACATGTTAATTGAATTAGTACAAAATATCAAGGACCACCCTATGCAAGAAAGGATATTTAGAATGACTTTTTTATACAGTCTCCAAAATTGAACAAATTAGACACATAAATTATTATTATTATCACTACTTCATATATAAAATGAAGTCGCAAAAATGGTAACTTTATCTGTATAATTATAAATAAACATTTTGACACTCATGCAAAGCTATTTTGATTGTAAAACAAATTCTTTTTTGGCAGGGTAATATTTCCGAAAAAAAATTGTTTTATTTTTACAACTAAAACATGTATTAATACTGTTCTAAGTGAATGAAAACAAAAATTTGTTTTAGATTACATCAGTTCATGTTCTTTTGGATATTAAAACGTTTCAAGACTTGTTAATTACAAAGATTAAGTATCTGGACCTACATCAATATTTTTTAAATATGTATGTACACAATTGAAATTGCCAATTACATTTAAACTACTAAAAAAATCATTCTAAATAGCTTGTTAATGTATTCCGAAATAAAAAAATCTTTATTCGAATAAGGATTTGTAATACAAAAAAACATCTCTTCGTTCACCTCATTTTATAAAAATATCAAGAATTTCAACTGCCATTTGGGTGTATATAAAAATGTATATAATAAAAATGGTTATTAATAACTTAGTTTTGTTACATTTAAAAATTTTAACGTAGTTTTCCTTTTTGCAAACGGCATTATTAAATATTTTGTAATTTATGTTGGGATATGTGCAGTTGTGCCACAACCGAAGAAGCTTGATAAACCAACTTTTGTATTAACCCATTACCCACCGCAATTCAAAGAACAGAAAAATGATAAAAATAAATGTAGAAGGCATATTACAATTTTTTGATGTGAAACATCATGGCGCGCTTCGCGATGCCGTGATACGAAAGCTTCGGGCAGACCCGTAACTACTCATTCGTAACGGTTATCCGAAGTGTTTATTTCACAAATGAGTGACAGTGATAGTGAAAATAACAAAATGTTATTTATAACACTGTCTTGATAACAAAAAAATTAAAAAAAAATTTCTATAATTTTAACTTGGTTCAATATTTGTGAATTCTCCATTCATTGCACCCTTTTCTTATAAAACTCAATTCACTATTTTCCAATAACATTTAATTTCCATGTTTCACATCTGCCAGGCGTCCCGTGACGACTCACTTTTTTTATTTGTAGGATAAGAAAAAAAAATTTATTTTCTGCATTTATAGTAAAAAGTTGTTTTAAAATAGTTTTATTGCATATGAAATTCTATGAAACATTTATCTTTTAAGTGAAACATCATTTTTGTAGTTTTTTTCCCGCTTACGCATCTTTGGGTATCTACGAATTTTATTAGATGATTAATCGCATTTTAATTTATCATATCTTATAGAGCTCACTCTTCCCTTGACATTTTTAGATTTTTGAGGCCCTGGTCTTTTACGACTAAATTTTGTATTTCACAAATAAACAAGAAGAGTTTTTCGTTTCATGTCCAGAACAGAAATTTGTTATTCTGGTTGAGAAATTGAACATAATCTCCAAATATTTAAAAATTCACAAATTGTGTAACTAATTGCCAACACCACCTTTTTTACCGAATTCTTGTCTTACAGAATGAAATTTGTTTACCTAATAAGTCGACTCCTGTATGTTTATTATATTCAATAAACAAACGAGATAATGGAATAATGACTGCCTCCATCTCGTCCGATTTTCCGCAGTCTCTTGCGACGTGTTAAGGTCCACTCCCAAGATGGAGAGGTCCTTTCGGATGTTATCTCGCCATCTTAGTTTTGGTCTACCTAGTGGCCTTCTTCCTCGGGGGGCTTCTTCCCATACCGATTTTATCAGCCTTGTATTCTGGCTTCTACTTCTACTTCCTTTGAATTTCATGCATTTTAGTTCATTCAAACATTATCTAAAATTATTTTTTCACTACTTTAGAAATTAGGAGGATACCTTCATTTGAATTATCTAATTTAACGCTAGAAGGATAAAAATTATAAAGATATCTATTTATATTTTATCCACAGATAACATGCTGTAGAAAACACCAAATTTTAAATAATTCACTTGTAGAACATGAAAGAATTTGGAATAGAAATGTCGATATAATTTGAAGCTATAGTCGCAGCGTTGTTATCTTTTCAACGACCCAAAAAATTTCATTATCAAATTGTTTTTTGAAATATCCTCTTTCTATTTTCATTTCTTCTCAAGACACCGTTTTGTTCGGTTTTTACGAACAGTTCCACTTCCTTTCAATTTCATGCATTTTAGTTCGTTACAACATTATCAAAAATTATTTTTTCACTACTTAGGAAGGTACCTTTAATTGAATTATCTGACTTAACACTATAAGGAACAAAATTAATAAAGATATCTACATAAACTGCACAAACACCAAATTTTATTGGTTCCCCATGAATGTACATTTTGATGGAATGTCTTCCGTAGTAACAAACCATTTTATCCACAGATAACATGCTGTAGAAAACACCAAATTTCAAATAATTCACTTGTAGAACATGAAGAATTTTCGATTTTTGAGATATTTATCATTCCCGTCCAATTTGTTGTTATCATTCAATAAAAATATTACTTTATTTCTCTAAAGGGTTCAATAAACAAAATTTATGTCAAATTTTATTATGAATTTTCAAATTATTCAAGTTGTGATAAATAAATTTTTAGTATGGATGCATCATAAACTATCCAAAATAAACGCAAAAGGCGTGCATAATCGGGTCTTTATAGCACGCCGTGCGTATAAAGGTTCCTAGGTAACTGCTTTAAAAAAAATTGTATGACACAATGCATAATCGCCTTTAAAGCATAAACAACGCTTTTAAAGCATTCTCAACTCATTGTTCAAGCTTTAATTATGCATTAGTGCCATAATATAATAATACACCAACTAATTTTTCTTAATGGACAACACTTGATAATGTTACAGCACTTAAAACGATTGCTTGCCATCTGGAAGTTTCGAACTGTGAGAAAATAGTATATTACACACCTAGGGCAGTAAAATAGAGCACATGTTTGTTGACCGAGGCGAAGCCGTTTTGCATTGTTTACTTTAATGCCCGTGGTGTATATAATATTTTTCTCCCTACTGCAAGGGGAAAGCGGCAACTTCGTTTTGCGTAGCGGGCCGAAAGTGACGCTTTCTGCACAGTAGGGAGAAAATATTTTTAAATGTGCGTTCTAAAAAATGGACATTGGCGGTTAATGGGTTAATAAAATGATTTTGTTTACACTATTTCGCACTTCTTTAGCTTATATTTGTTGTTATGAAATTTTATTTAGTGACAATATTGGTTATTTTAAATTCTATTTCGAGCGTAAACTTCGACATTACATTCATAATGTGCACATTTAGTCGTTTGTTTAAAATTACAAATAAATGAAAACTAGTTTGCAACCGGAAAACGTTTCAAGTTTCAAGTTTTTGTCCTTATATACGTGGAGAAAATGTTTTCATAGGTTCGACCTTTGGGAACGTCCTTAGCATAACATCTAATGTCCAGGAAATCTCACATTTTCAAAATTAAAAATCTGAAATGCTTTTATATATAAATGGCTAGATCTCTAAGCCTCTTATCTAAATTGACCATATATACGAGAATAAAACTAGTTGTCGATGTAGTTTTCCCGAGTTGTTTGGGGAAGAGTATCACTGTAAGATTGTGAATATTGAAGAAAATTGTTTAATGTTTCGTTTTGTTATGTTTTTAGGAACAGGATCGATTGTTTTTTAGCTTAATATACCGATAACATATTGTTACAGTCCAATATTTAGCGTATCATGCATTTCTTATATATTTCGTTTTTAGACAACAGGGTAATTTTAAAGTTGTGACATTTTACTTTGGTCATTTTAATTTTTTGTTTCGTGATTCGACTTTGAACATAATGTAAATGTTTGTCAATTCTTAGAAAGAAATGCATAGGATGCTGCTAAAGCTTCTATAGTTATATGAAAGATATTTATTATATATACATATGAATTATACTAATTTTTTATTAGTACATGGAAAAATAAATGTGTGATGATTACTTGGTTGTTTTATTACATGCGAAATGTCTTATTAGATACGACATGGAGAATATAAACGTTAATTATTTTAAATTTTTTATCAACTAACACATTTTCAGTCTTTTTTTTCTTTATCTTCTTCACATTCTTTGTAATTACTGCAAGAAACAATCCAAAAACATAACCAATTCGGTATAAAAATATTAGTAACAACAGTAAACAACCAATTTCCATAAATCATAGAGTCCACTATACTATAAACAACTGATTTTTGAGTTGCATCCCAAGCCCTCATCAGTATTTCCTTTGGTTTTTCTTCAGGAAACATTAGGTATGAATTTACCAGTACAACAATTCCCAAAACTACTAGAGGATGGACTAGAAACCATAAGCTTCTTTGAACAAATGAACATAATCTGAAAAAATCGGTAAATAAAAATAACAAAGATGCAGACATCAGTAACGATTCTATTTCTAACAATTGTTTTTTTATGACACGATACTCAATGCAACAATTAGTAGAATAGAATTATTATTGAGTCACAGCACGTGACGAACTGGGATTACAACGCCAACGTCTATAAAACACAAGGGTTATAAAAGTAGGCGCTTAAATTTTTTAGTATAATAAATGTCTAGGTAAAACTTAAATGTGGTTGTGTAAATACATTGTTAAAAATGCTCAGTACTGTGCAACCTATTTATGTATTTTATGGGGATTGCAACCCTGTATCATTGTAAGACAGTTGTAAAAATCATTAAAAACAATATATGAGTTTAAACATACATAAAGTCACGCCTTTTTCCCGTAGGGGTAGGCAGAGACCACTTCCTTCCACTTGCTACGGTTCTTAACCACATCTTTTGCTTCCTTTACTTTCATCAGTGCTCCAATACATGCTCGTCGGTTGTTGGTACTCTTGACCTGGCCTTTCTCCAAAACTATATTGACCTTATCGAGATATGTTCGCCGAGGTCGACCTCTACCGACTTGTCAATTCACACTCGCCTTATAAATTTGTTTCGTCAATCTTCCTTCATCCATCTTTTCTACGTGTCCAAACCATCAGAGCATTCCTTTATCTATCTTTGTAACCACATCTTCTTTTACACCACAGCATTCTCTTATCTCACTATTCTTCACTTTATCCAACCGAGTCACTCCGGCTATACTTCTCAGACTATTCAACTCCGCAGCATTAATCCTATTTTTACGCTTCTTCTGCCAAACCCAACATTCACTACCATACATAAGTGTAGAAACCAACACACCTCTACACACATCCAGACGTGCCTTTTTTGACACTTTCTGGCTATTCATAAAGCTATACAGTGCCCCATTCATTTGTTTTCCTGCCAACACCCTTCGCTCAATGTCACTGTCATACTTTCCAACTTTCGTAAACTATGGACCCAAGTACACAAATTCATTTACTTCTTCCACTATTTTTCCCTCAATCAGAACTTTACAGTTTGTCATGTTTTCTTCTCTTTTAAAAACCATTACTTTCGTTTTGCTTACATTCATTTTCATCCCTTCGATTTTCAGGTCATCAAGCATAACATTAACCATCGCCTGCAACTCCTTTTCAGATGACGCTAATATGACTTGATCATCGGCGTAAAGAAGGCATTTGACGATCAAATCATTCATTTTCAATCCATACGCACTCTCTTTATGAGTTTATGTATGTTCTAAATTTTATTTTTGCTATTACAATGAATTTTATTAGTTTACACGGGCTGGTTAAACATCGAAAAAGGTTTTAAACAGGGATGTGAGACTTCGCCATGGCTGTTTAGACAGTTGTTTAAAAGATTGATTCGCCACCAGTTATGTCTTGTTTTCTATGGGGAAGAAAAGTGGACTGCAGATAGTCACTTTGCTACTTTGAATGATAAAATTAAGCAGATTTTCAAAATTATGAGTGAAAGACAGTGATGTTCTGTGTGTGAATGGGACCAAGCGGAAAGACCAGCAGAGGTTGTCAAGGCATTGGTGTGTACTTTTTGCTAGAATGATTGAGTGTATGACTGGCTTCAACAAGAAAAGAAGTATGATTGATTTCATGATTGTGGATGAAATATTAAGAAAGAAAGTGATGGACACTCGGGCATACCGCGGTGCGGGCATTAACACAGACCACTTCTTAGTAATAAGTCGATAAGAGGTCTCTTTAAGCGGTGGCGTCATCTTGTGCAGGATTTAATTAGTGTAGTAGAGCGTACAAAAGATGAGAATTTGCAAGGTGTAAAAGAGGAGTTCGTAAGTAAATAAATCGAGAAATTTGACAGTTTACATAAACCATGGAAGGTTAAATAATTTCAAAGAACGCAAAAGTCAACGATTAAGGATGTAACCCCGGCAAGGCAAATATTGAAGGGTGTGCTGTACCGCCTTTTTAACCTTTGCTGGAGGAGCGGAAGCGTACTAAAAGACTGATACAAAGCCGATATCATTCCACTTTACAAAGGAAAAGGTTCGCAGCAGGACTGTAAGAACTACCGAGACATTAGTTTACTCAGCATCGCCGGCAAACTGTATGCAAAGGTATTAATTAAAAAAATTGACGAATGAAACTGATAAGAAAATATTGGATGTGCAAGCAGGATTTTGAAGAGAAAGATATATGGATCAGGTCTTTTCATTACGAGGCATAGTCGAAAAATTCTTGGGTAGAAGTCAAAAGGTCTACTGCGCGCTTTCGTAGACTTGGAAAAGGCCTATGATAGAGTGATAATTGATAGAGTGATAATGAATGAATTGTGGTAGACATTGTCTATGTAAGGGGTGAGTGGGAGTTTGATACTAGCACTAAAACGGTAGTTTAACACGAGCACTGAAATCACTTTACGAGGATTCCGCTGCTTGTGCTTGCGCAAAAAAGTGCATATGGATTGAAAATGAATGATTTGATCGTCAAATGCCTCCTTTACGCCGATGATTAGGTCATATTAGTATCATCTAAAGAGGAGTTGTAGAGAATTTGCAGAGAATGGTTAATATTATGAATGATGCCCTAAAAATAAAAGTGATAAATGTAAATATAAGCAAGACGAAAGTAATGGTTTTAAAAAAAGAGAAATGCATGACAAACTGTGAGGTGCTGATTAAAGGAGAAAAGATGAAACAAGTGAATGAGTTTGTATACTTGGGTTCAAAGTTTACAAGAGAGAGAAAGTATGACTGTGATATTAAACGAAGGGTGTTGACAGGGAAACAAATGAATGGGGCCCTGTATAACTTTATGAGCAGTCAGACATATAAAAAAGCACGACTGGGTGTGCATAGAGAAGTGCTGGTCACTACACTTATGTACGGTAGTGAATGTTTAGTTTGGCAGAAGAAGCATCAAAGTAAGGTGCTACGGAGAGCAAGTATCCCGAAAATGTTGGGTTTGGCAGAAGAAGCATGAAAATAGGATTAATGCTGCGGAGATGAGTAGTCTAAGAAGTATAGCCGGAGTGACTCTGATGGATGAAGTAAAGAATAGTGAATAAGGTAACGCTGTAGCGTGAAAGAAGATGTAGTAACAAAGATAAATAAAATAATATTTAGATAGTTTGTACACGAGGATGGATAAAAGAAAATTGACGAAACATATTTATAAGGCGAGTGTGAATGGGCAAGTCGGTAGAGGTCGACCTCAGCGAACGTATCTCTATCAGATCAAAATTGATTTGAAGAAAGGTAAGGTTAACAGTACCAACAACCGACGAGCATGAATGAAAGCGCTTATGAAAGTGGAAGAGGTGAGAAACGTGTGTAAGAGCCGTAGCAAGTGGAAAGAAGTGGTCTTTACCTATCCCTACAGGAAAAGGGCGTGACTATATGTTTGTATGTTAGTGATTAGTAGATTTTCGTAGTTGTACTTTTAACAATGGATACACGCATTGAAAGCGAAAAAAATGTCACATTGAATAAACGCATTTCTATGTTACAAAGAAACATTGTCAAGGAGTATGGAGTTAGTCAAGCAGCAGTAGACATGATTTTTTTTTAATGAAGTATTTAGTATTAAAAGGGATCTCGCGTGATAATATTCAATGGAGTGAGATTAAACGTCTACAGAACGCAATGACACAACTCAGCTTGACGATTAACAAAAAAGCGTTCGCTAAAAATATAAGCAGGTAGATGTAATAATGTACAGGTTAAAATTAAGTGTAATAATGTGGGTGTTTTATTGCGGCTCTTTTATTTTTTATTTAAAATACAAATTTAAAATGAGCAGTCCGAACGGTGAGAATAACTTGTAAGGAAAAAGGGTAATTGCTAATGTAATTAAATTTATAATAAACGATGCGAAACATGGCTTCCTGGCATCATGAGTTCAATTTTTGGTACGGCCAAGCAGATCGTCCCTCCACTCTGCCGCCTTGCGCTGGCCAGCGCGTGCCGTACACGGCTGTACGCAAACAATAGTAGCTACTTAATTAATGATTCGCCATATTTTTATTGATACAGTACCAGTCTTTAAGAACGATTTCATGTATGAGCGAAATCAATTGGATATACACAGGGCTGTCAGGAATTTATTGAAAAAAAATTATCTCGGCTCCCTGCCGACGTACTTCTTCATTTTTAAAGTGTGCGTTTTGAACGTTTCTTTGAGAATATCATATTACCGAATGTACAAAAGCAAAATTTAAAAAGTTATTCGCAAAAAATCGGTGTTAAAATATTATAACAATTTTGCAACGCTTTTTTTTACATAAAAATTCAATAAAGTCGATTTGGTTTTTTGATCGCGTGAAATTGTAACTTTTGACAAATACAATGAGCCCTTGATCGTTTCCATACGATCATTTTTCGCTCTGTTTTTTTTTTTAAACTTGCTATAAGTCCGAGTTTTGAAAAAAGATCCATTTTTGACTTGTTCTGGGCTATATTTTCAGTAAACAACAAGTCTGTTTATGCAAAATTGGAATTTATACTGCAAAAATTAATGGAATACAATTTTCGACAGTTTTTCCGATTTTCCTCGAATGTTTATGAACCGATCTGTTTGGTTTGAATTTAATTCGACGCGCAATTGCAAGACTTACAATTTTTTCGTTTAACTTTTGACTCTACGACTTTAGCTTTTTTTTTAAACGCAAAATACGGTTTTTTTACTTTTGCGAATTTTTTTGGGCAAGTTCGCCATTAAAACCGCCTACGCAAAAAGGGTGTTTCTTAGAATTTTGAGATCTATACGATCATATTTTTTGTTTGCTGTTAACAATTTGTATGACTTTTACATGGGAGCTCTCACTCGTTGACTGGACTATAAGAGAGTAATCTTTTATTCTGCCACTGGCGAAAAGAGCATCTCCTAATGATATCGAAACTATCAATTTATATATTTTTTTATTTACTTTCAATTTTAATGCATTTTCTATTACATCGGCACTGAATATCTGCTGACTTTTGGAATATGGTGGGGCCGTTGACAGGTCTCTTTATTTAAAAATTCAAGTCTAACATAATCTGGTACATTCAATTCGCGATACAGTTGTGGTAGCAAAAATTAAAGACAACCCATAATAAATCCCAGCTATTACTAAATTTAATGACGAACTATGGATGTTATTTGAAGTCGATTATACCATACCTGCTACTTGTAGGATTAATGATGAGTGCTATCGGTATCATAATGGTAGCACAAAACAATCCCAAAGAAAAATTGTTCATAGAAATACAAATCAAGGCTGTGCCTAATTCTAACATGGCTAAAACATTCAACAATTCCATACTTTTTTTGTTCTTTCTCATTGGAATGAAAAATGGTAAAAGCAATAGTAATCCAGATGATGCTAACAGGGAGTAGAATATTGCTGTGTTTTTGTCATACTCCTCCAATTCTGATATGTATTGTGGTACATTCGAAATTAAGATTCCAAAGAAATGAGTCACCAAAAATGTAATGATTATCCTATCGACTGGTATCAATGATTTGGAATCCAATTTTTTACCTGTAATATGAAATATTTTATTAAAAATCTTCGTTACGAATCGTATTTAATATGTTAATGGTATTTATGTATGTATGTATGTATGTATGTATATATTATTTTTTATCACTTTTTCTCCTACGACCAACGATATTCGAAAGAAAAAAAACGTGAGTATCACTTCTTTTGCTACAAATCCACGTAACGTTTCAGATAAATGTAAAATTAGTGACAGGGATGTAGTATCACAGCTCCCAAAGAAATTGCTAGACAATTCAACAATCATTTTACACAACAATGATTTGCTGGGTACAAGGATCTTCTCTTCTTCCGCTGCTATCCATTAATGGATGTTTGCGATCACTTCTGACCATTTTTCCCTATCTCTGGTGGTGTGAATTAATTCTCCTGTGGTTCCTATTCCTGTCGAATGTTTGATATTTCGGAGCCACGACATCCTCTTTCTGCCTACACCCCTTCTTCCCTCTATTTTTCCTTCCATTAATAGTTGGAGCAAATGGTATCTTTCGTTGCGTAACACATGACCTAGGTACGCTGTTTTCCTGCGTTTTATCGTGCCCAGCAATTCGCGTTCTCTTCCTATCCTCCTCAAAATTTCCTTGTTGGTTTTCCTTGATGTCCATGGGACTTTCAAGATTCTTTGATAGATCTACATTTCAAATGCTTCCAGCCTATTCATTGTGCTAACCCTCAATGTCCAGCCTTCCATACCATACAACAGTATGGATCATACGTAACATTTTGTGAATCTTATTCTGAGATTGAGGTCCAAGTCAGAGTTCGTGAAGACGTTTTTGAATCTCAGGAATGAGCTCCTCGCTTTTTCTATCCGGCATTTGATTTCTATGTCTGAAGACCAGTCTTCACATAACCAAGTCCCAAGATATAAAACTTTTTACTCGTTCTATGTCTTCACTATCGTACGAGAGTTTCGCATTCTGGAACACATCCATTTTGCGGGTGATTACTAGGAATTTTGTCTTTTTTATGTTGATGTTAATTCCCATAAGTCGGCCGTGCATTCCAACTATGTCCAGGAGCCTTTGGAGGTCATTTATATTATCTGCTATCAGGACTGTGTCATCTGCATACCGTATATTGTTGATTCATGTGCCGTTTACTTTGATGCCTAATTGTTGTACTTCGAGAGCTTCTTGGAAGATGTTTTCAAAATAAATGTTAAACAAAAGTGGGGAGAGACATCCCTGTCTTATACCTCTAATGATTTTCTGTGCCTTTGTAACTTCGTTGTCAAATCAAACTGCAGCTGATTGGTTCCAGTACAAGTTTTCAATACAGCGTATGTCTTTTTGATCTATGTCAAGTCGTCTCAGCATTTGAACGAGTTTATGATGTTGCACTCTAATAAATGCTTTTTCGTAATCTATGAAACACATTATTACATCTTTTCTCTGATCGTAACAGTTCTGAACCAACACTTGGGTTGCGACCAGTGCCTCTCTCGTACCGAGACCTCTTCTAAATCCGAATTGAAAGGATCCAACAGCGCTTTCGCATTTTGTGGAAATTCTGTAGTGAATGACCTTCAGAAACACTTTCAGAGTGTGACTCATCAAGCTGATCAATCTGTAATCTTCACATCTTGTTCCATTGTTCTTTTTTGGGAGTGGGATAAAAAGAGATGTAAGCCATTTGGTTGGGAATTTTCCTGTGTTGTAAATTTGGTTGAAAAGTCTTTGTAGCCTCTTAATACTTTCGTTGTCTAGTAATTTGAGCAATTTAACAGGCACTAAATCTGGTCCAACCGTTTTCTTATCTTTCGAGCTTTTTATTGCAGTAGTAATCTCTTCTATTGTAATTGACGGCCCAGACAAGTCATCTTCCAGATTATCTTCTAACTGAGGTCTATCATCTGCAAATAGATTGCTAATACATTGTTCCCAAATAGCTTTTCTCTGTGCGTTATCTTGTGCCATTTGTCCTTGTTCATTTTGTATGTTAGAGAAAGTCTGTTTCCTATATACTCCAGCTGTTTCTTTTATATTCTTGTGAAGGTTATACTCAACGTGTTGTTCTTGCAAATTTTCCATTTCTTTGCACTGTTCCTTCAGCCACTTATTTTTTGCCGCTCTTACTGCTCTTCTTATAGTCTTTTTCAACGTCATATATTTGTCTCGTCTGCCTTGGTTCTTAGGTACAAGGATAGCTCAAAATAATAAAACCATTTTTCTAGATCCAGTCACAGAATCTAAAATCTGCAATATTTTAAATGAGTTGCAGCCAAAATTTGCAACTGGGGTGGATTCTATTTCTCCTTTCATACATATAGTCACGCCTTTTTCCCGTAGGGGTAGGCAGAGATCACTTCCTTCCACTTGCTACGGTTCTTAAACACATCTTCTGCTTTCTCTACTTTCATTAGTGCTCTCATACATGCTCGTCGGTTGTTGGTACTCTTAACCTGGCCTTTCTTCAAAACAATGTTGATCTGATCGAGATATGTTCGCTGAGGTCGACCTCTACCGACTTGTCCATTCACACTCGCCTTATAAATTTGTTTCATCAATCTTCCTTTATCCATCCTTTCTACGTGTCCAAGTATACCTTTATCTTTTTTTGTTACCACATCTTCTTTTACACCACAGCGTTCTCTTATCTCACTATTTACTTTATCCAACCGAGTCACTCCGGCTATACTTCTCAGACTATTCATCTCAGCAGCATTAATCCTATGTTTCTTCTGCCAAACCCAACATTCACTACCATACATAAGTATAGAAACCAACACACCTATATGCACAGCCTGACGTGCATTTTTTGACAATTTCTGGCTGTTCATAAAGCTATGCAGTGCCCCATTAATTTGTTTTTCTGCCAAAAGCCTTCACTCAATGTCACTGTTATACTTTCCATCTCTCGTTGTTTAAAAGATTTGAAAGGGAGTGCGTATGGATTGAAAATGAATGATTTGATCGTCAAATGCCTTCTTTACGTCGATGATCAAGTCATATTAGCGTCATCTGAAGAGGTGTTGCAGGCGACGGTTAATGTTATGCATGATTCCCTGAAAATCAAAGAGATGAAAATAAATGAGAGCAAAACGAAAGTAATGGTTTTTGAAAAAGAAGAAAGCATAACAAACTGTGGAGTTTCGATTGAGGGAGAAAGAGTGAAACAAGTAAATGAATTTGTGTACTTGGGTTCAAAATTTACGAGAGATGGAAAGTATGACAGTGACATTGAGCGAAGGGTGTTGGCAGGAAAACAAATAAATGCGGCACTGTATGGCTTTATGAGCAGCCAGAAAGTGTCAAAAAAGGCACGTCTGGCTGTGCATAAAGGTGTGTTGGTTCCTATGGTAGTGAATTTTGGGTTTGGCAGAAGAAGTATGAAAATAGGATTAATGCTGAGGAGATGAGTAGTCTAAAAAGTAAAGCCGAAGTGAATAGGTTGGATAAAGTGAATAATAGTGAGATAAGGGAACGCTGTGGTGTAAAAGAAGATGTGGTTACAAAGATAGATAAAGGAATGCTTAGATGGTTTGGACACGTAGAATGGTTTGGACACGTAGAGGATGAAGGAAGATTGACGAAACAAATTTATAAGGCGAGTGTGAATGGACAAGTCGGTAGAGGTCGACCTCGGCGAACATATCTCGATCAGATCAACATTGTTTTGAAGAAAGGCTACGTCAAAAGTACCAATAACCGACAAGCATGTGTGAGAGCACTGATGAAAGTAGAGGGAGCAAAAGATGTATGAACCGTAGCAAGTGGAAGGAAGTGATCTCTGCCTGCCACTAAGGGGAAAAGGCGTGAATGTATGTATGTGTGTATGTATGTATTTAAAATGGTGATATGCGTTAGCGACATCTTTTGGAGAGTAGTTCAAGCGTCGTTATCCATTTAAATTGAATTCATGGGCGATATCAGCCTTTTTTATCCATATAAAACACTTTTTAAATATAACTGATTCTGGCCAGGATATTTAAAAAAATTTATGAAATTATTGTATTGTCATCGGTCCTTTAAAAGTATGCAAAGTTTCAAGTCGATACGATGGTTTTAAGTGGGTGAAAATCGTGTCCAAAGATTCCGTTACATAGTCAGAAAGATAGATAGATACGAGTCAAGCTAATATAAAGCGTGTAAAAAGACAAATTGTTATTTTTTTTTAAATCGCAACCAAAATTTAAACTTTGAAAAATAAATGTCATTCAATACATGTTCATTTTTTTAAATGCCAGCTGTCGAAATAATTCGCGATTTAAATTGCAAATAAAACTTTCTGATCATCGGCGCACTAAAAAGTACATACATACATACATAAAGTCACGCCTTTTTCCCATAGGGGTAGGCAGAGACCACTTCCTTCCACTTGCTACGGTTCTTACACACATCTTTTGCTTCCTCTATTTTCATCAGTGCTCTTCGGTTGTTGGTACTCTTGACCTGGCCTTTCTCCAAAACTATATTGACCTTATCGAGATATGTTCGCCGAGGTCGACCTCTACCGACTTGTCAATTCACACTCGCCTTATAAATTTGTTTCGTCAATCTTCCTTCATCCATCTTTTCTACGTGTCCAAACCATCAGAGCATTCCTTTATCTATCTTTGTAACCACATCTTCTTTTACACCACAGCATTCTCTTATCTCACTATTCTTCACTTTATCCAACCGAGTCACTCCGGCTATACTTCTCAGACTATTCAACTCCGCAGCATTAATCCTATTTTTACGCTTCTTCTGCCAAACCCAACATTCACTACCATACATAAGTGTAGAAACCAACACACCTCTACACACATCCAGACGTGCCTTTTTTGACACTTTCTGGCTATTCATAAAGCTATACAGTGCCCCATTCATTTGTTTTCCTGCCAACACCCTTCGCTCAATGTCACTGTCATACTTTCCATCTCTAGTAAATTTTGAACCCAAGTACACAAATTCATTTACTTGTTCCACTCTTTCTCCCTCAATCGAAACTCCACAGTTTGTCATGCTTTCTTCTTTTTCAAAAACCATTACTTTCGTTTTGCTCACATTTATTTTCATCCCTTTGATTTTCAGGGGATCATGCATAACATTAACCGTCGCCTGCAACTCCTCTTCAGATAACGCTAATATGAATTGATCATCGGCGTAAAGAAGGCATTTGACGATCAAATCATTTATTTTTAATCCATAGGCACTTTCTTTGAGATCTTTTAAACACTAAAAAGTATGCATTATTATTTAGAATATCAGTGGCGACTCAACACTATGCAATACTAATTTTATTTATACTGGACTACTCCTATAAGACTACTCCTTAAAACACTCGAAGAAATGAGGCGTCACATTTAGAGGATTTCGGGGATCATCATAAAAATCTAAATTTTGTTTAAAATGGTGCAATAAAAACATACTTTTTATTAAAAGGATAAAGTAAGTCTTATATTACCTTCATCTGTGGATTCTTGTAATTTAAACCATCTTGCACATGCCTTAATGAACATAGTTCCAACCATTAGGCACAAAGAAGGAATGTAAAGACCTACAATAATTGTTTTTTATTCAATAAAGACCATGGTTAATTCTAATTAAATTATTTAAAAAAAATGAATACTGTTACAAATCCGGTCCTGTCGGCAACCGAGAAATCGGCCGCGTCTAGGGTCCGTATTCGACCGCTTTGATTTGTCGGCCGCCGAAGGGGTCCGGCAAGGTCGAGCAACCTCTGGAACCACGTCGAACTTTGGAGAAACAGGTGTAATGATCTAGAATTGTGATATGGAGATATAAAAGGGGAAACGATCATAACAAGGACAGTATCGGCTTATGTGTTTATGAATTAATTAATGTAAATAGTTTTATAGAGTTGTAAAAGTTGTATAGCTAAGTGAATATCTAGGTGGTTAATAAAAGTTATTGTATTTAAGCCACAATAGACCTAATAAAGGTCGCAGTGGAGGGGCGAGCACGACCCACTCAAATTATACCTAGTTATTGTATTGAAATAAACATTGTTTTGTTACTGGATCGAGAGTTTTAATCGCCGAACCCACGGAAGAACTAAAAGTCGTATCAATACATAAAAGTAACTGGCAAATAATTAGTAAAGAATCAATAATGCATTGGTAAGTTTTTTTAATTACAAGAAAGTTTTTTAAAAATAAATTGAAATCTACTTACTGATAGAAATGTACCTATCCGAAGATGGTAACAAGTAAAAAAAGAAACTTTGATGAAACCGCTCTAAAAGATTATTTAAACTGCGAAATATTCCTTCAATTATTCTTCCTATGCCAACCATCCATATCTTATTGCTTCTAACATTTGAATTTTCGAATCCTTCAATAGTCAAAGCTTGTATACCAAATCGATGGAATAATCCATGATTACCATTGGGAATCTAAAAGCACTTAAATAAATTATAGAGCATCGACCTTACACGAATATATGTAGACTTAAATTACTATTGTTAGGGACCACTTCGGTCAAAGTAGGATGAAACGTCAAAAACACACGATGGTTACCATATAATCCTGCTTGAAGGTAAACAAAGAAGTACGCGCGAAATTTTTCAGCAGGAACATGTAATCATGTAGAAGGGTTTAGTTTTAGTAGTTGTATACGTTCGTGGGTGTACGTTTTTTATTGCTGTTATATTTTTCTATTTAAAATGGGTAGACCGAAAAATAAGAAGAGCTACTCTGCGGAAACAAAATAAGTAATTGCTAATGTAATTAAATTTGTGAAAAACGAGGCAAAACGTGGCTTGCAAGTTCCAATTGATAATTATCGTCGCAGGATATTGGTTGCGACAGGAATATTGAAAAAGTAGTTTTACAGTGTAAACAATGAGGCTGAAAAATAGTAGACAGGTAAACAACCTTGTATTTCATCTACGAAAACATGAAAACATCTAACGGAAGGCGTTGTTCCAGAAGTTTCATTTCAGAAAGACAGGAACAAAAAAATAAAGAAATCGTGGTTATCACGATGATATGAATTCGGATAATTTCATGAGGTGGGTAAGAACACAGTTGGTTCCAAATATAAGACTTAAACAGCGTGTTCGCTCTAGAGTGAGAATATTCATTTTGCAACAGTTGTTAACTTCTCAGTGGGAAGTTATTTTTTGTTGTTGCAGAGGTGAAAAAAATCCTTTATGGAGAGGTTATGAGTCCGAAAGCTCAAGGTCTACTGTGAGACTCTACTGACTGTGTCAGGACTACTCACTCACATGTTACTGTTACTGTTAGTAAAAGAGTTGTATGTTTTCGTACTTGGAAGTGAAATGTCCATTGGCATTTTCACTTATAGATCACTAATCACTATTAATGTTGCCGAAGAAAATCTTCAGGCTAGTTTTTATTTAATCTTCGGTTGATTGGTCCGTACCTGTACAAATTTTCTATTTGGTCGTTTAGGTGGCCAGTTAATTGAATTTGGTAATTGGTGGAAACTGTTCTTATTACTTTTGTGATGTACCAGGGAGCATTAACAATTGATGGCAGTGTTTTCGACTGGAATATCTGTATTGTTTTTACTCTGATAGATTTTGCACAACCCCTTAGTTGCACGCCGTATGTCCAGATAGGTTTTAGCATTACTTTGTATTGTAGATTGTAGGGGGGGTCGTGAAGGCTATGCAACCTCTCAAGCACCTCGACCTATCAGATCTTTTGAGCATAACCCTTAATCTATTCGAGGTCCGGGATTCCAATACTTCGAACAAAGTTCATCAGTTTCCTGGGGGCTAAGTTTCTTACATCAAAGTGCTTTAGGAAGGCCCTTTCGAGAAACTTAAACCTCTTGCAGAAAAGCGCTGGGCATTCGCAAAGCAAATGTTCTGCAGTTTCAGCGAAGTTCTCGTAGTAGCGGCAACTATCACTCTTTGTTTTGAACCATCTTTTTAAGGTGATAACTCAGAGGGCAGTGTCCATTGAGGAGCCCCGTCACCAGTTTTCGCTTGTCTTTGTCCTGGCACTTTATGCCAGTGATATTTCATTTCATCTGTTTCCCAGCGTCGAACCTCTTCTTTCAAGTGGGCTTTGGAAAGTCCACAGAAGGTTTCTGGGCCGGAAAATTGTGTATTTGCCGCTTCTTTGGCAAGGCAATCTGCTTCTTCGTTGCCTTTAACTCCCTTGTGACCTGGAACCCACATCAGAGTAACCTGATTGTTCGCTTCAGGGACTGTTTATAGTCCCAAGTCAGCTTAGACTCACAAGTGTATGAATTCAGAGCTTTTAGTGCTGCTTGGCTATCTGATAAAATATATATTTCTGCCCTTCGGGTGTTTCTTTCGATACACTCCTGGGCACATATCTCTTCTTCTTTCATGTGCCCTATCCGATCTCCCGAACGTTGGCTATCACTCTGTCTAGGGCATTTCGATCTTCTGCTAAGTGTATGAGTTCTCCAACTGAACGTATTGTAATGGAATTCGGCAAAGTCATGAAGAAGTATCGCCGATATAAAAATATCCTCCTGTATTGAACATTCCAGTTAGTTCTAGATTGTTCGTGAATGATCATGAACAGAGAAAGATGGAATATCCTGAATGCTATCTGATGGAGAGAGATGACAGGAGAATGACAGTTCCAGAAAGTTCTCGAACAACCCAAATACGATATATATACAGGGCCGGCTAAAATGGCAGGAGTGAGCCGAATACGAAGTTGGGTTGCGTTCATAACCTTAAAAAATAATAAAATAAATAGTTGTTATAAATTAGTCTGTCATAAATGTTAGTGTTCGTTGAAATAAATCAGTTATCAGTTTAAACCCAGTCGTCGTTCACTTCTACCCACAAAAATCGTAATAATTGGTGTCAGGTGTGGGGTTTGTGAATTTTGTTGGACTTTTGTAGACGAACATTGGAAAATGAAGAGGCTTAGTGAATTGAAAGTAGCAGATTTGAAACGTGAGTTGGAGGAAAGGGATCTCGAGACTGCAGGAACGAAAGCGGTACTCCAGCTTCGTCTCAAAGAATACCTGCTCGAGGTCGGCGAGGATCCAGAGACTTTCATCTTCGAGGAACCGCTGCTCAGATTTCTGCTCAGCAAGAGGCTTCGTCGCAGATTGCCACTCAGATAGCGGCTCAGCGTGAAGAGATAACGGCTCAGCAGGACAAGATCGTTGCCCAAATTTCCACTCAAATAACTGCTCAACGTGAGGAAATGTCGGCGCAGATGGCGGCTCAGCAGGAAAACATCGTGGCCCTGATTACTACTCAACGCGAGGAAATTTCGGCGCAGATTTCCGAACAGCAAGATCAGATTGTAGCCCAGAAAGAAGAAATAAAAGAAATAAGGAATAATCTTCAGGGCCAGATAGAAGAATTGAAGTTGAAACTGAAACACCAGACACTGGGTAAGCCTGAGGAACATGAACAACTGGTGACGAAATTGGAACCCGACACAATAACGTTTGACGGAAAGACATCGTGGCCGAATTATCTGAAACAGTTCGAAGCAGCTGCCAAAGCAAATGGGTGGACATCAAAGGACAAGGCGGTAGCTCTAATACGAGGTGATGCATTGAACATCCTGCAAGCAATTCCGGAGAGTGAAGCCGAGAGCTACGATCATCTCATCAAACGACTCGACATGCGATATGGTCAGGAACATTTGCAGCAGGTATTCCAGTCACAGATGAAGAACCTTCGACAGAAAGCCAACGAAAGCCTGCAAGAATTCGAAGCGGATGCACTGGCAGCTGCGCTGGAATTTGAGGCCGCAACAGAAGCCTCACGTGGAACTGCAAGAGTTTGTGCCATGGATGACGAAGATAACAGAACCTCGAACCACAGGCAGGATTCTCATGAGGGCTTAATTGATGTCATACAGATCGAAATAAAGAGTTTCTTTAATAACACAAAGAAATCAGTCCGGTGCTGGAATTGTGGGGAGCTGGGACACCTCCAGAGAGCTTGTAAGCGAGCCAAGAGGGTTGCTGGGGAAAGATCATCTTCCTCACAGCCGAGGAAACATCTATCAACAGAACTACGATTGTCAGTGATGATTGGTTGCCAGCAGCAATTCAACAGGAGCAAGAAAAGGATCAAGAGCTTCGTAAACTCCGGGAATGGAAGGAAGCAGATCGTCGCCCCACTTGGCAAGAAGTGGCTCCATTATCACAAACCTTAAAGGCTTACTGGGGTCAGTGGGACTCTCTGCTACTGGAAGAAGGCTTTCTGAAGAGGAAACTTGAAAACGAGAACGGGTCAGATCATCGAATGCAGCTAGTGGTTCCGAGAAGTTCCGGAGGTACCGCGCTACTTACACGATGGGACTTCAGAGGGACATCTAGGAGTGAACAAGACTCTACAGAGGGTTCGTGAGCGGTTTTACTGGGTGAACTACAGCGATGATGTCAGGGAATGGTGCCGTAAATGCACCGTCTGTTTCGCAAGTAATGGGCCGCATCAAAAACCAAGGGCCCCTATGAGGCAGTACAACGTGGGTAGCCCGTTCGAGAGAATTGCCATAGACATTGCTGGACCATTTCCGATAACCGATGATGGCAATCGATATATTCTGGTTTGCATGGACTACTTCACAAAATGGGTGGAGGCGTATGCGATTCCTAATCAAGAGGCTGTTACCGTCGCTGGTGTACTAATGAAAGAACTCATTAGTCGTTTTGGGGTGCCAATGGAACTTCACTCTCACCAAGGCCGAAATTTCGAGAGTGAGGTATTTCGGACAATGAACGAAAGGCTAGGAATCAGAAAGACCAGAACACCACTACATCCTCAATCAGACGGAATGGTGGAGCGCATGAACCGGAGTGTAGGAAAGTACCTCTGCAAAGACGTGGATCAGCATCAACGGGATTGGGACCAACATTTGCCCTTCTTCCTGATGGCCTACCGATCAGCAGTGCAAGAATCTACAGGACAGACTCCAGCAAAGGTGCTGTTTGGGCGAGAGATGCAGCTTCCATGTGAACTGGTATTTGGATGCAGACCCGGCGAAGACGTGGCAGGTGAAGATTACATAACGAACCTGAGGAGGAAGATGAACGATATACACGAATTGATTCGTTCTAATCTTCGGATCTCCAGCGAACGAATGAAGTAACGCTATGATATCAGAGCTAATGGCAATTGCTACGCAGAAGGTGATTTGGTGTGGCTCCACAATCCCCACAAAAAGCGAGGACTATGTCCAAAGTTGCAGAAATCTTGGGAAGGACCCTACCGCGTTAAGAAGATCAACAACGTTATCTACCGCATCAGCAAAGTTCCCAATGGCAAACCAAAAGTCGTTCACTTCAACAGACTTGCACCATTCGAGGGAACGCTGGATCAACAAGTGCAGCAAGTAGAACTACAAGACGAAAAGGAACTCACTTTCGAAGACTTCATGGGAGTATACAGCGGTTCATCGAAGGCAAGATTTGAAGTCACTAAAGAAGAGCAGCGCGACCTTTTTACCACCCCTGTAGAATATGCACTAGCCCACTGTATAGCCCAGGACCTTCAGATGTTCCGAGGAATAGCCAACGAGTTCCGGAAAAGATTCGGCAAGCTAGAAGAGCTTCAACAACAAAGCCCATCCATCGGTAGAGCCCTGAAAGTTGAAGATATCAGTCCTGAAGGAAAAAGATCGCTCTTTTATCTGACAACCAAGGAGAGGCATTTCCAAGAACCTTCCTACAAGAACCTCCGAGATGCATTGGTCGACCTGCGAAGCGCTGTATTAAAAGAAGGAATACAGAAAGTAGCTGTTCCAAAGCTGGCTTGCGGTTTGGATGGCCTGAACTGGAGGATTGTCCGGAATATGCTGGAGGTTGTATTCAGATTTACCGGAGTTGAAATTCTGGTATGTTGTTGGAATCCCAAGGCGAATCCAAGAGAGAAGACGGTGCCATGTTATTTCCATCAAACATCATATTGCCGAAATGGACCTTATTGCTCCTATAGTCACAATAGCCAGAGTAATGCATTCCAGGAGGAATGCCTTTTAAGGAGGGGGGCAATGTAATGGAATTCGGCAAAGTCATGAAGAAGTATCGCCGATATAAAAATATCCTCCTGTATTGAACATTCCAGTTAGTTCTAGATTGTTCGTGAATGATCATGAACAGAGAAAGATGGAATATCCTGAATGCTATCTGATGGAGAGAGATGACAGGAGAATGACAGTTCCAGAAAGTTCTCGAACAACCCAAATACGATATATATACAGGGCCAGCTAATGGCAGGAGTGAGTCGAAAACGAAGTTGCGTTACGTTCATAACCTCAAAAAATAATAAAATAGTTGTTATAAATTAGTCTGTCATAAATGTTAGTGTTCGTTGAAATAAATCAGTTATCAGTTTAAACCCAGTCGTCGTTCACTTCTACCCACGAAAATCGTAACAGTATATTTGTCCATTCACAAATGTTCTTCAACCATGACTGTTGCCTTCTTCCAGTTCCACGGGGCCCCTCTATTTTACCCTTCATTATAATTTGGAGTAGTTGATATTTATTTCCTCTTAGTAGGTGACCAAAGTATGTAATTTTGCGGCATTTTATGTTGGTCATTAATTGCCTGTCAGTTTTAGTCCTTCTGAGGACTTTCTCATTTGTTACATGGTCTGTCCAAGGTACGCGCAGCATCCTCTTGTGGAGCCACATCTCAAATGCCTCAAGTCGGTTCATTGTACTGATCTTGAGTGTCCACGTCACCGTACCATACAACAGTATTGACCATATATAACATTCAGTCATCCGCTGTCTTAGCTTAAGGTTCAAATCATCATTGCAAAGAAGTGGTCTCATTTTATTGAACGCTGCGCGCGCCATCTCTATTCTGCTTTTTATTTCTGTATCAGGGTCCAGTGTTTCCGTTATGATGCTTCCGAGATATTTAAACTTTGTGACACGTTTTAATGGGGTACCATCATGGTTTAGATTGACGTTATTCTGTACCGTATGATTCACTACCATGAATTTTGTTTTATTAGGGTTGATATTCAAGCCTTATCTTTTTCCAACTGTGTTAATTCTGTCTAGCAATGTTTGCAGATTTTCTATAGCAAGTAATTCTGCTTGAAAGATGGTTGGGTGTTACCAAGGGGTTTTGAGAGCCTAAAATTCGGCCCTATAACGCCCATTCCAACCCTTTCATCCATCTTGGATCCATCAGTGTACCACACTACAGCATCCCTTCCTAGTTGAGGTCTGTTCTCTGTGCAAACTTGGTGGTTGTTTATAACCACCTCAAACTACATTTCAAAGTCGTACCTAACTGGCATAATATCTGTCGGCTTAGACATGGATTCTAGGGAAATATTTTCCAAAATCTTCAAATGTCCATTCCGATTTCTTGCTCTAAGATTTATTGTCTGGCTCAGTCTAAAGGCACTAATTGTTGCTTCTTTCATTACACATAAGTGCAATGGTGGAAGGTTCAGCATTACCTCTAGGGCATGTGAATGTTGCCCCTGTGATTCCCAGACAAGCTAGCCACTGCACTTTCTGCAGCTTGACTTGTGCCGAAATTTGTTGCATTTTTGGCCACCATATCAATAAAGCATATGTTTTTTTTTGTTTTATTGTTATTGTAATCTGATCAAATAATGCGATCGATGAACAATTTAAATTTGACCTAACTTACTACAAAAAATCTTAAAACTAAGGGTCTTACTCATTAGAAGTCCTTAGGTTCTAAATCAGATCTTCCACTAATACGATTGTGTACTACCGCACTTTGCTCTGCTGTTACACTGGCACTTTATTTAACTAGCTCGTAAGGCTTCAACCTCTTGAGTCTTCTTGTCTGAATTGTGTTGTCGAGGAGCTGGATGGCCTCGATGTTCACATGGTCTAGAAGTCGTTGTTCATGAAAGTTTTGTTTTGGAATCTCTGTATGATTTGAATATTACTTTTGCTGGCACATACCCAGAGTTGGATGCCATACATACATACAGGTTTCAGGATTTGCTTGTAGAGGAGCAATTTGTTGTAAATTGACAGCTTGGAATTTCTGTCAGCATGGGGTATCTGGGTGTCATTGATTCTGATAGGTATATACTGTTTTTTTTTGTTGGTAAAGTCTACGTGTACAGACTTATTTTCGTTTAACTTGATATGTCAAGTTTTAGTCCAGGTGTCCAGTGTTGAAGTTTTTCAGCAGCTTCTCCATGATTTTTTCCAACTGCAATTACCGCTGTATCATCTGCAAATGTCGCTATTGTCTCGTGTTCATGTTTTGGAATGTCACTAGTATATAGCAGATAGAGTACTGGAACTAATACACTAACTTGTGGCACCCCTGCTTTAATTTCTTTTACTTCAGAATACGCTTCTTGTTGCTTGATTCTGAAGTATATTTCTGTCAGTGCAGTATTATTCACGTGGGGAAAATAACCCTCGATTCAATTACCTTCTAGATAACGGCACTCTGGCGCACAGACAAACCTTACTTAGCTGCACCTCTCCCACGAGACATCTCTTCCAATTGGCTAAAGACAATCGCCTTCGTAGACACCCGCTGAAACTAAGAAGGGACATTTATAGGAGCATGCCTAGACAGTATTTTCTACCAAATCGCATTTTCCACGAGTGGAATCATATCTTGATGTCGAACAACACTGATCTCTTCAAAGCATGTCTGGACAGATTCTACGAACAATAAATCATATATATGTAGTTTACTTGTCTTATTTTCTTCTCTACTACTTTAGATTTTATCCATTCATTTTCTTTCATTACTAATATTACCTGTACTTGCTAGAGTATTTCTCGAGAGCTATAAAGATTATTCTTGGCTCTTGTCATTTTGTAATAATAATAATAAGATTAATATAACCGAAAAAAAGATTTCTTTAAAAGATTAGTAAAAAATGGGATTAAGGTGGAGAAAAACTGAAATTAACAAGAAAATTTAAAAATATAACATTAAAGCCAAATGAACGGAATATTTAAGAAATTTGAAAATATATAAAGTGGAGGGATGTTGTAACGAGAATTTTTTGCGGTACTACTATATAGGGTCATCAGAGCCGGTCCTGGTGGTTATTGGATTTATTCTAATTTTAAAAGCCGTAGCTGGTCGTCTTTTTATAAGTGATAGGCGATAAAGACTGATACGATTGATAATTTGTTGTTGTTAAAAGGTACGGATTTGTAAGCTATATGTTTGTTAAACAGAAAGTCGGTGATTGTTATATTGCAAATGTATTGTGTTGTATTGTGTTAGATTTGAAATATAATTGGTAAGTTTATTTTATTTGATTGTTATATTACTTTCCCAGAAAAGAGTAATCTTATTTCATTATTTCTAGGCTATATGTTTCCTTGGGGAAGTGATGCTGATTTTTATATATTTGTTAAGATTTTTTTTTATGTAATTCAGCATTGCACTAGTTTTTTAATTAATTTCAATTTTGTTCATGTTTAAATGCCACTATATAAATATTTATACATACACCTGTTGCTTGTGTAACCATCATTGTCAATAAGTTTTGAAAATAATTCCACCACTCCTTCAATGGATCCCTAGAATGTTTTGATCCTTTATTTTTGAATGTTTGATAAACTCCTTCTTTGATACACATTTTTGATACCAAATTAAAAAGATCCAAGTTTGGTAGCTGTCCATTTAAGCCTTCAATCTTGATATCCATTTGACCTAATTGTATTGATAGAAAGTTAATAAAAAATGTATACAATATGTGTATTATTACTGCAAAGGTGAATGTCAAAACTTTAATAAAGCTTAATTTTTTGTACTTTTATATTATTTATTGCTCTGGTAAGGAGAAGCTTTGACAGAGAAAGAGTATAGATCATAGAATATGCAAAACTCTCCAAGAAACTATCAGACAGTGAACCCCGGGAATGACTCCAAATTGGACAAACACCCATTTATTAAAACAATTTAAGCCTTCCCTTATGCCCAAACTGGCAAAACATCAGAGTAACCCTACCTGAGAGTAAAGTCTCATACACAAACAGATCTAAAACTAGGAAGATTTGCATTTCGGGGTTTATCGTAAATGCGGCAGAGGGTTTCTATAACAATGGGGACCCTGACAAGCACCATCCAGACAAAACTGATGGTCGTTATCCAGTGAGTACACAAGATAAGATAGACGACACTATGTGACGAAGTTCTGTTCATATATCAGAGGACTGCTTCAAGCCATGCTAGTGCATGCCTATAAATCAAAACTTCTGCTATAGAGTGCCACTAGATACTGAAGTGGGCTACAGATAAAGAGATAATATACCAATGCATTCTAGGAAAATGAGACCAAAATGGGATCCAGAAATAAATTCCAGGTCCAAAGTCAGCTTAAATGTTGTTCTTAATTATGTATCTGTTTTTTCTTGACATTATGGAAACTATACCAGCCACAGCCATAGATACTTTTTCTTCATTTTAAACTTCAGCTCTCATGAAATTCATCAGCTTCTCCAACTTATCCTTTGACTTCTCAGTAGATAAATTTGTAGATGACGATCTCTGCCACACACGTAGTAGTTCCTCTGAAAGGCATGACTTCACCATTGGAAACAACTTGGAAGAACATTTATCGGATGTGACACCAAGTTACTCTAGAGCTCTTAACTGACACTCCAGTTTATCATATAGTGAGGACAAGAAAACAGTAGTGGTGGTTACTAATCCTAGAGACTCCCCCATACAACTTTTCACATCCAAAACGAGATTTTAAATAATCAAAAGCTTTGGACTAATTTTTGTATGTTGGGAGAAGAAAACTTTCTATCACATTTCTAGCTCTAGATCCAGTCAAGGTCGACTGAATAAGGTACTGAAACTTCTCATTATGTATAGTGGGATCTTTATGTAGATTCCTGAATAATCCCCAAAAATGAAGTCAATCCTGCAAATCTCCAAACTTTTTTAGTTCGATTTTTGGAAGCTTAAACTTTCTTACGAGAGTAAGAGCACTGTTAACTGAGCATACCTTATCAGGCGTTTTTTCAAACATAGAAATTAGCCTCTCTTTGATCACAGTTAACTTAATATAATATTTGTTGACACTTTCACAATCCGCCTCTAGCTCAGTTTCATTATATGTGCCTTCCAACATGAAGTTAACACTTCTTTGTTCAGCGCATGGATTTCATCATATTTGCTCTCCAAGACAGAGAAAGCTGCCCGCAACTTGACAGCATCACATTTGTGATTTTTTATCACGTCCCTGATATTATTATACTGCTTGGTGATTCTATGCACTGATCTTGCTTTCTTAGCCTTATACATTATAAATACTGGAACCAAACAATCCTGTCACGTTTGCCGATTATAATTTTTTCAGTAATTAAAAGGTCAGAATCGAAATAACAGTATTGGGAAAACACAACTTTATGAGACCCTAGCGGCCATAACGTGAACTTCCCGAAACGCGGGGTTGACGCTCTTGTCTCGAACCTGACCCCTCTATTCAGCTCACCACGTGCCACTTGGGCGTAGACCCCGTCCCTTAAGATAGCAAGAAACAACCTCTCGAGCAACTGTCTCTTTCTCATTGGAAGCCATCTCTCAGCACAGAGACCTGCAGTGCACTCTCCTATGTCTATGGTTTTGGGATCAGCTGATGCAGTGAATGCAGCGCCACCATCGGTAAATATTTGGTGAGATAATTAATTTTCAAAGAGAAACGTCACTCTGACTAGTTTACAAAAAACAAAACAACTCATCTAACTAATAAATATGATTTTTCATATACAATGTGCTCTGAAACATAAAGAAAAAACAGATACATAATACAGACGTCTTGAGGAGTCAGATCCTAGATGATTTAAAGCACAGAAAAAACAAGAAGATTTGGGACTCTACAGTGCCCTTTCTCTAGATTCTAGGATGGAGGGTGGAAATGGCAATGAGGGATAATAAGGAAATACCCATATGTCAAAGATTAAACAAGCTCAACCTAGACCATAATAATATTAGTGACTGAATAACCAAGAACAACCCCCAGGGATCCTCGCTTGTACTTACTAATTCTTTCACTATGTAATTCCAAATTGATTGCTGCTTGGATGGCACCACCTCTACCTTTTAAATCACCATGGTCTAAAACATCTTTACTTCCACAACTTACTCCATAGTATGCTTCTAACCATGCTTGTATGCCAAGTTGTTCATGTTCAGTTACTAAAAAAATGATGTCCTTTGCCCAATATTTCTCTCCTAAAAAAGTTTTCGTATGTACATATTAAAGTAATGAAATTTTTAAATTTTCTAATACAGTTTGCATTTTATAATTTATTGAACTATGAATTTACTGAAGATAATGTATGCATGCTTAAGATAATATTTTTACTTTTACACAAATTTTACTTACTGTTGGCATATTTAGCAAATGCTAACATTATAGCTATTGAAGCACTTGTAGGTGGGTGTACACTACTACTTGATCTATAAGGAGTACTTAAAACCAATGCTTCAGTACTTGCACCTCTTGGAGCTCTAAGAATACCATAAATGTTTTTTCCTTTATACTTTTCTTTTTTATTAAATGGAGAAGTAAGGGTAAAATTGTGTACATAAGCATCTAAACCAATTTGTCTGAATTTTGCTAATAACCATGGGTATGGTATTGAGTCATCATATTTCTTCATTTCATCAATTAACTCTTCATGATATCTAACTGCTTCTCTATCTTCCCTAAACTGAGATTTGACTAACCCAGGTAATAATGCATTTTCAGAAAAATAAGTACTAGCATTCATTGTGGGATATGCTAATGTACAAAACCAAATAACACCAGAAAAATAGAGTAATACACACACTTTACTGTAATATTTTAAAAGCATTTTAACAAATTTTCCTTGACCTGTTGTCGGATCCGTTAATAGCCCCATATTGGTTGATTATTTTTAATATTTCCTTCTATTTATGAACAATTATAATTATTAACATATTTCAAAATATCGGCTTTATACAAACCAAATAACCAACCGTAACCTCTATAATAATATGGTAATTCAACAGCCACATTAAAAATCAAAGGTCTTTATGCTACTTGGCTATGCAGCGCATTATTTTACAAATTTTTCCATAGAATTTATAAAAATTATCTGTGACAATATTAACTAATCAACACTTATGTTAAAAATATATATGTAAAATAAATAAATTAACAAATAGGAAATAGAAACTGTAGTTGCTCAAATTAAACCTTAACCTAACTTTGGATCTTTGGAATGAATGAAGGTATTATTTATCTGGGTTGGTATACATAACAAAACCAGGCCACATTGTAATGTCAAAGTTATATTGTAAAATAAAAACATTAATGAGTGTTTAAATCTCTTTTTCATTAAGAATAGATTACTTAAGCATTCTTTGTTAAGATGGGATTTTTAACGGTACTTAAAAAAATGAAACAGAAAGAGAAAGAAATGAGAATACTAATGTTGTAAGTAAAATTAATGTTTAGCACTTTTTCAACTTTTTGGGTTAAAAACATAATCTTCTTAGGGGATTAGACAATGCAGGTAAAACTACAATACTTAAGAGATTTAATGGTGAGCCTATAAACACTATATCTCCAACATTAGGATTTAATATAAAAACACTGGAGCATAGAGGGTAAGTATCTAATATTAGAAACAAGTCATTTAATATAAAAATTATTAATTGTCAGGTTCAAACTGAACATGTGGGATGTCGGAGGACAAAAATCTTTAAGATCTTACTGGAGAAACTATTTTGAATGCACAGATGGACTAATATGGGTGGTAGACAGTGCTGACAAAAGAAGATTAGATGATTGCAAAACAGAGCTACATTTATTATTAAGGGAAGAAGTAAGATATTTAATTTTTAGTTTTTATTTAAATAAATGTAAAGTAAGATAATTTTTACTCATGTTTAAAATGTTCTTACAAATGGCTATGGTTTCACTCTGAACTATGCAGAAAGCCAAATCTTAATAATAATTTTTATGTTTTTAGAGATTAGCTGGAGCAACATTATTAGTATTTGCTAATAAACAAGATTTGCCTGGATCATACAATATAGAAGAACTGAAAACTGTAAGTTACAAAACAATTAAAAAAAATTACCAGCAAATCTAACTGTTAAAAATGCAAATAGTAAAATTGCAAATTACAATTTCGTAATTTACACTATACTTTAAAAAAGAACACATCAGAAATACAATTTTTTTGTGTAGTGACCAGCACTCTTTCAAATCTTTTATACAGTCATCTATGTATAAGTTAAACTGCCATGGTGAAGCCACACATCCCTGTCTAAAACCTTTTTCAATGTTAAACCAGTCCACGTAATATAGAACTGAAAACTGTAAGTTACAAAACAATTAAAAAAATTTACTAGCAAATCTAATAAATGTTAAAAATGCAAATAGTAAAATTGCAAATTACAATTTTGTAATTTATTTATTTATTTATTTATTTATTGAACCAGTAAAATTTACATTTACATTTATGTAAGTAAGTAAATCCAACAGAGGTAAACGCAGTTACCTGTTCGTTGGTCCGGTTGTAAGAATTAATATAAAAACTTATAGACTAAACTTATATCTAACAATATAATATTTACTTATTGACATTTTTAACGCATTATATATTAGATATTGCCACATTTTTATAATTAATATTGCTGAATTATATATAATTTCATATATTAAGGGCAACAACTTATCAACAGTTGTCTGTAACCCATTTTTTAAATTTGGTTTTACAATATTTTATATTATAAACATTTTTTAAATCTTTTGGTAGTCTATTGTAGTTGAACACAGCTGTATAATAACTCATCTTTTTACTAACTTCCTTTTTCATCAAAGGGATAGGTATTTGTTTTTCTCTAGTTCTACTTCCAGATTCTAAATATTTCTTTTTTAAATTATCATAGTGATATATAATAGATTCAAAGATAAATATTTGGTCAATACGTAAGGGGTTTTTCTCCATTATAAAGCAATTTTTATTCACTGTTTTAACTAATCTATTTTGCAGTCTTTGCAGTAAATCTAAAATGTTTGTGTACGCGCCACCCCATGCCAAGATACCATAGCTTGCTATGCTATGGAATAAAGCATAGTAAATCATTCTTAGAGTCTCCGTTAACATTATTTTAGATAATTTATAAAATATAAAAGTTAGGTACTTTGTCTTACTAATAACATATCTAATATGTTTTTCCCATCTCATATTGTAATCAAAAATCAATCCCAAATATTTACATTCATTGACCCTTTTAATTTTGTTACCGTTTATTTTTACATTAAAATTTGTTGGCACACTATCACAGTAGTTTCCAAATGTAATATATACTGTTTTCTCAATGTTTAGTGATAACTTATTTGATGCTAACCAAGCTGCGACATCAGTCAGATAGCTATTCATCTTCTTTTCGACCCCACTCCAATTCTTGTCTATTGATATTATTGCGGTGTCATCTGCATATGATATTATAGAATTTAGCGGCATATTTATTAGCAAATCGTTGATGTATAGTATAAATAAAAGTGGTCCGAGTATTGTTCCTTGAGGGACTCCTGTATTTACTTCCTGGTAATTTCCGATGATTCCATTTATCTTTACTCTCTGCTGCCTGTTTTCAAGATAGTTCTCTATTAGTTTATAAGGTGTACCCCTAATACCATAGTTGTATAACTTCTTCAGCAGGATATTATGATCTACAGTATCAAATGCTTTGGCTAGATCGAGAAAAGTAACGGCCATCGGACTACCTCTGTCAAGATTGCTGTATATTATATTACTTATATGTTGCAGAGCATCTTTTGTTCCTCTGCTTTTTACAAAACCATATTGCATATCTGTGATTATCTTGTGTTTATTTATGAAACTTAAAATTCTATTGTAGATTATTTTTTCGAAAATTTTTGCCAGATTTGATATCAATGAGATTGGTCTGTAATTTGAAGTGTCACTTTTACTCTTGTTTTTGTAGATGGGTATAACTTCAGCTTTTTTGAGAGCTTCTGGCCATACCGATCTATCGATGCACATATTTATTATGTATGTTAGGGGCTCCAAGATAAATTGTTGTAATTCTTTTAATGTTTTGACATTTATATTGTCAACTCCTCCATTTTTGAGTTCCATTTTATTTAATATATTCGATATTTCTTGTACTGTAGTCCATTGGAAGACGATAGAATTTAAATTTCTTGACGTCGGCTTATCTTTGGCGTTAGCTGGTTGAACTATTTTATCACTTAGATCTTTCCCAATGTTACAAAAGAATGTATTCATTTTATTAGCTATTTTGTGAGAATCGGTTATTTTTTGCTTCTTGTCATCATATATATATTTTATAGTATTTCCTACGTTACCATTCTTACCCACTTTAGAATTAATGAAACTCCATAATTTTTTTATGTTATTACTTCTCTTTTCTACTTCTTTCGTATCAAACAATAATTTTGCATTTAATATTACCTTATTCAATATTTTTAGGTATTTTTTGTATATTGATTTGGATTGTATATTATCAGGAGCCGCTCTCCATATTTTATATAATTCTTCTTTGTTGTTACAGGATATTATTATTGCTTTGGTAATCCAGTTACTCCTGGGTAGTTGCTTTCGTGAATTTCTTGTATTCTGTTTCTTTTCAGATAGCTTAACGCAATATTTTATTTTCGTGATTAATTCATCAATCGCAGTATTAGGATTTTCTATCATAAGGATGTCATTCCAGTTTTCTTCTTTAGCAACTTTTTGTAATTTTTTATAATTAATCAGTTTGGGTGCAGATGGTTGTTTTAAATTTTTAATTTTGTTAATAGATATGAGCAGTGGGTAATGATCGGTAAATGAGCTTACTATCTTTGCAGTTTTACTAGTAATGCTTTCAGTTTTAGCAAAAATATTATCTATACATGTTCCAGAATTATTGTCATTAGATGGTCTAGTTATTCCTTGAAATCCAGGAGTATAGCCATTCTCAAGAAAGATGTTTAATAGCTCTTGACTGATGCTATCAATTGTGAGAAGGTCTATATTATAGTCACCTATTATTAAATGATTTTTAATCTTCTTTTTTGCATTTATATATTCATTTATATTTTGAATAAATTCTGCCTTTGGTAAATCGTGTGATCTATAAATTGCTGAGATCTCTATTGTTTTATTATTTAGTAGTTTTATGCAAGAGTTAATTATTTTTAGTTTGTTTACTTCAAATATGGTAGTATCTTCCTCAACACTATTGTGAATGTACATTACTACTCCGTCTGATTTATTTATTTTACTATTATTATAGTACATTTTGTATTCATCAATTGCAAAATACTCACAACAGCTCAAATTCCAAGTTTCAGCACATACGATAATACTAGGTTTATTATCTTCCATTCTCTTCAATAGTACTTGAAGGTTTAGAAAGTTTGCATTCAGACTTCTAATATTAACATATAATATATTTTCTTTATTAGTTTTTATATACTTCCCCAAAGCAGAGTAGTCTTGCAGAGTTATTTCTCGTTTAACATATTGATCTTGTATTTGATTGATTAGATTAACATTGCTATCCATAAAATTATTTCGGACTAACTATTTGGTTTAATGATAATGTTTTCTTTAATCTTGTATTAACAGAAGACTTGTCAGCAGCAGTGGTGGTAGTTGTTGCAGGTGCACTTGTAGTTGGAGTTGTAATTGTAGGTGATACATCTACCTTACCAAAGTACCTCGGTAATGTAGGTTGCAGGGGATAATCAGTCTTTGATATTATCTTTTTAATTTTATTTTTTAACACTTGGCATTGATGCGCATCATTAGCCACGTGTTGTACATCATAACCTGCATTGTATTTATTGTTGAGATACTCACAGTTTGCACAGCATAATTCTGATGCATTCTTGCAATTAATTGAAAAGTGGTCTCCTGCACATTTTAGACATATTTTATTGTTTTTACATTTTGATCCATTATGACCAAATTTTGCACATTTGTAACATGGTTGTAAATTTATGTTGTCATATGTCTTGCAGTTTTGGTACCCAACAAAAATCCTTGATTTATTATCTTTTATGTATTTGTAAATGTCAGATGGTACTTCAATTAAAATACTTTCTTTGTTAGTTTTTGAGTTTTTGTATGAGTGTATCACTGTACATTTCTCTTTAAATTCACTAAAATTTCTTGAATTTATATCTGTCTCTAGAGCTTTCATATTCATATTTTCAAAATTGTCAACACCAACAACTTTCAGTATTGGCTTCTTGACTGTTTCTGTTTCAATTGTGCACATTTTGGATAATTTATTGTTTAGTATTTCTTGGGCTTCAGAAGCACTAGTTTTATTCATACAGCTGATGATTATTTCATCTTGTTTACTAATAATTTTTTTGGTTTGGATTGATTTTTCTTTAGTAAGATAATGCATCACTTGAGATTGCATATCAAAATCTTTTTCATTATTTTTCTTTTTCACTATTAAATCTGGAATCTTTTTCTTTTTTGGTACATCATTCTTTAGTGCATGAGAGTAAGTTTTCTTATGCTCAGTTTGTTGGTGATTAATTTTTTCTTTTAGTAAATCATTTTTCTCTTCTAGTTCATTAACTAACTTTTTGAAAATTTTATTTTCAGCTTTTAGTACTTGTAATTCAGTATACCGTTGTGCACTATTAGTACTTGTATTGGAATCGTCCTCAAGGAGTTCTTCTTTTACTTCTTGTTCAACTTCTTGTCTATAATACAGTTTTAATCCTGCAATCAAACTTTTAGCTTGTTGATTTAATGCTGATTCATCTATATTTTGGGTTATGTTTTCAATATAACAATCCGGACAGATAACAAACGTATTACTTAAAAACTTCTTCTTTTTTAACTTATCAAAATCACTAGGATGATATATTGCTTCACAAAATAGGCAAACAACTATATTTATTTTACTTTTTGGGTGGCATTTAAAAGCTTTTTCTACTTGCTTGTCGGGCGGTTGCTTTCCGCCCGGCGCCATATTGTTGTCATAATTTACACTATACTTTAAAAAAGAACACATCAGAAATACAATTTTTTTGTGTAGTGACCAGCACTCTTTCAAATCTTTTATACAGTCATCTATGTATAAGTTAAACTGCCATGGTGAAGCCACACATCCCCGTCTAAAACCTTTTTCAATTAAACCAGTCCACGTAAGCTCCGTTTATCCTGACACATGCAGTACAATCCTCATTAAGGGATTTCAGTGCTTGTATCAAACTGCTGCTTACCCCATACATTGACAATGTCAACCACAATTTATTTCTCACCACTCTGTCATAGGCCATTTTCAAGTCTATTAAAGCGTAGTAGACCTTTTGATTTCTAGCCAAGTATTTTTCAACCATGCCTCGTAATAAGACCTGATTCATACATATCATTTCTCTTCTTAATCCTGCTTGCACATCCCATATCTTCTCATCAGTTTTATTTGTCACTCTTTTAATCAATACTGTTATTGCAGTAATAACTACTGATTAAGACTCGTGCCTGTCAGAGTCAAAAAACTTTTTTATTTTTATTACAGACAGTTAAAATATTATTTTGAGAGAACTATTATTTCAATAATAAACATTTTTCCATAGCAACAAAAACGAACATGATATATACAAAAGGATAACATAAAATGTAAAAATAATTAAATAAAATATCATTTCACAACATTCTTCCCCATTATATCAAAAAGCATTTTAATAATTTTAAACTCCATTTTGAATATCCAACAAACACAGCTTCACAACTGGTTGATGATAGGTTCCAATTTGGTTCTTAACATCCACGGTCCTTACATGTCCATCTTTTCTGGATAGATCGCAACAACTCTTCCTTTTGGCCAACAATTTCTGGGAAGATCTCCATCTATAAGAATGACTACATCACCAATCTTGACATTCTGTGGATCTATCATAAACCACTTTGTTCTTCTGGTCAGTGTTGGTATAAATTCCTTTAGCCATCTTTTCCAAAAATAGTCTGCTAAATATTACATCATGTTCCGAAAACATTCCAGGTGTATGAGCAGGGCTGGATGAACCCATTAGAAAATTATTTGGAGTTAAATCTTCGCCATCGTCAGCTTCCGAAGGTACTTGCACTAGGGGTCGACTGTTGATGATACTTTCTGTCTCGACCATGCAGGTCCACAGTACTTCTTCCTTGGGAGACCTCTCTTTTAGGATCGCTTTTAGTGCTATTTTGACAGATCCCACCAGCTTTTTCCAACTACCTCCCAATGAAATTCGATACCTTTGACTGAAAAGAATATTTGAAGTTCATTCTGGTCCAACTCTGTCTACACTTTCCTCATATCCTCTGTGCCATGAAAATTAGTGCCGTCGCAGAAAATTTTCTTTGGATTTCCTCTTCTTCCCACAGAAAGGTAATGGCGCCTTATCTGGTGTTACGGGTTTTGCTCTTGAATTTTTACAGAATTGACATGAATTCCAACAACTTCTTACAGCCTATCTCAAATTCAGTACATGGAATTTCTGTCGGATTTCATTCGTTACCATATTCTGAGAATGATGACCTGTTTTCATATGATAGTAGTGAATCAGCAAGCAAGTATATCTATTCTTGAGTTCCAAAATAATAGGGTTTTAGGTTTCTTACGGACACCCAGTGAGAAGCACCAATTCTTCCTCTAATTCTGATGACTCCTTTTTCATCTACATATGGCAAAAGTTTGTATAATCTGCTTGTCTTGGGTAATTCAGTGTTCTTTGATAAAAGAGAAACTTCTTTGGGAAAAGTTTCTTTTTGTACCTGAATAATCCAAATGTTTTCGGCTGCTTCCAGTTCATTTGTGATAAGTTCTGACAATGGACTTCCTTTTTTATGAGCTAAAATTGATTTTTTAACTTTTAGAATTCTCAACACCCAAGCATTTTAACAAATCAATCTTAACCACAATGAAAATCTGTTGATATCTGGCAAGCAATCAGAAAATGTATTTAGTGTTATGACGGCTACAAAATTCTTTTTGATCTCTGACTGGTCTACATAAAATTCACAGGTCTCTTTCAACCATTCTCTCTGGAAGTTTAATAAAACTAGACCCATTTATCCGTGGACTCTCTGATGTCCAATCTATCGTTTTAGTACTTCTTGTTGCATCATCAACAATATTATCCTTAGTTGATATCCATCGCCAATTAGAAACATCGGTGTTTTCTTCAATATCACTTACTCTATTAGAAACAAATAGTTTTAATTTAAATGCAGTGACTAATCTTATCCAACCAATGACAGTTATCGAATCTGACCAAGAAAAAATTGTATTAAATTTGATGGTGTGATTTTCTGATGAATTTAGATAGCCTACTTTCTAAAACTGCAGCCTGCAATTCTAGTCTCGGAATTAAAACTACCTGTTTAAGTGGAGACACTCTCGACTTTGCCATTATAAGAGAAGTATGAATATTTTCATTTGTTTCCAATCATAAATATGAAACAGCTGTGAACGCTTTTTCACTCGTGTCACAGAACGTGTGTAATTGAACACTGACTACTTGTGTTTGTGGTGTGTAGTAGCGTGGGACTGTGAAATCTTATATTTCTCAATTCAGTGAGCCAATTGATCCCTTTTTCTTTGAGAGAAAGTGTAAGTTCATCGTCCCATGAAATGTCACACTGCCAAATTTCTTGAAGTAAAATCTCTTTTTTTTCATAATAAAGGTAGCTGAAGCCGGAGAAGAAGTTGCTTCAAATGTCATGACATTCATCTCGTATTCTCGATCTCTCCAAAGGAATCTTTGTGAATGTCTATCGCTCTCATTAATATTTACCCGATGAAACATCTCTTTGATTTCACCTTAAAAAGCAACTTTTTTTTGTCTAAGTTTGAACAGAACAGCTAATAAATTATTTAATAGATCTGGACCTTTCAACAATCATTTAGACTTATTCTAGAAGCTTTAGCCGCGACATCAAATACTAATCTCATCTTATTATTTTTATTAGGATTGGTTACAGCAAAATGTGGCAAGTACCACGTTCTACTATATTTTTCTGACAATTCCTCATAGGTTAGTTTTCTAGCATAATCCTTTTGTACATATTCTTCAATTTTACCAGAATAATCATTTGAATCACCTTTTTTGTGGTAATAAAACGGATCTCGATATCTTGTATTATATAATCCGGTTTTCCATATCGTTTTTCCAAAATTTCCACAATTTTCTGCGCATCACAGGTAAAATTCAACAAACCCTGAACAGAATTTCTCGCTTTACCCCTGAGACAGTTTTGAAGTCATGCTAAATTTTCTGTGTCAATAAAACCACATACCTTTGTACTTTCATTAAATATTTTGATAAAATGTAGCCAATCCTTCGGACCTCCAGCGAAATATGGTAACTCCTTACTCACGGATTGACGTGCCATGAATTGTTTAAACTTACTATCCTTCTCCTGTGTAATTTCTTTTCTGGGATAAATTTTCTTTGCAGTTTTTTCACCTAAGTTTCTGTCTTCCTTTTCCAAGAACGCATTTTTTACTTCCTGTAAAGACTGTTTTCTCAAACCTAAAACTAACAGATACGGACTCATTAGAAATTGATTTTGACGGTATATCATTCACCCATTTTTGGACAAAGTTGTCTGCTCCCTGCTCTTCGTCAAGACCATTTGAAGATCTGTCAGATTCCGTGACACTGACATTTTTCTGTTCTAAAATTGCCTTTTTCAATTTTAGCTCCTTTTCTATTAGGTTTTTCTCGATTTCTAGCTCTTTCATTGCAATTTCTGCTAACCTCTTTTGTGCCTCTAGTTCCGCTTGGAGAGCTTTTTTCTGTTCGTATTTGTGGTAGTATTCATCGAAAAACTATCCTTCTTTGACTTGCCCTTTGAACTTTTTTTGTCATTATCTTCCTTTTCATCCCCATACCTGGATGGGGGTACACCCTTATTTGGTATATGACTTTTTCTGATTTCTTCTTTGGACATACTTCCAAGAACTGTTCTTTAATATCTCGAAGGACCACTTGTTATTGCAGTAATAACTACAGATTAAGACTTGTGCCATTCAGAGTCAAAAAAAATTTATATTTTTATTACCGACAGTTATAATATTCTCTCGAAGAACAAAAATAAGTATCTACCACACTATTATCATACCCATTATAACATATGCG
Organism: Agelastica alni; assembly: GCA_950111635.1. Classification (NCBI taxonomy): domain Eukaryota; kingdom Metazoa; phylum Arthropoda; class Insecta; order Coleoptera; family Chrysomelidae; genus Agelastica; species Agelastica alni. The sequence goes on along the minus strand of OX467711.1, from coordinate 57,584,199 downwards.
AGAGAGAGAGAGAGAGAGAGTGAGGGAGGGAAAGAAAGAGTTATAATATTATTTTGACAGAACTATTATTTCAATAATAAACTTTTTTCCATAGCAAAAAAACGAACATAAATTGTAAAAAGAATCAAATAAAACATCATTTCACAACAAATACCTTTACATTTAATCAATTAAATCAATTCATTTTATATATTACCTTAATTTATTAAGTGACCTAATTGAATGGTATTGGAAAAAGATAAAAAAAAACATCAAATCTGCTTATGTTTTAAAACCAACCTAACCTATTTACAAGTACCCGAATGTATTTGATTACAAACCAACTAATTTTAGTCAAATTTGCTATCACTAATGTACTAATTAATTTGTCCCAATCAAAACTGAACCAACTGGTTCCCTATCGACGACTTTGACTCTCTACCGAAACTGACTAGTATATTCGCTGCTCAGCTGTGGACAATGAAAACCCAAAACAAATACTTCCTACATGAAACGTCAAAACTAATGACACAGTAACTAGTACAGGACCGCATTAAGCCATAGCACATTAATTTATTTTTGAGATTTTAAAAGATGAATATAATATATATAGATAAATATAAATGATTATTATTGTAAATTAAAAAATATTCCGTTTCACTTGACGAACTGCTATCATTGGGATTAATAATAACTGGTTTAAAAGCACTATCGATGATATTGTTTAATTTCCACATTTTAATTTTAACTTTATTTTTGACTATCATCACATTTCTTCCATCTGAGATAATTGTTAATACGACTTCTTCAAAATAAAAATTTCATGTAGAGATATTTAATATGCTGATTGACAGTTCTCAGAAGTTCAACTTTTACCATGTCCTCATCAAATGTAATATTTTTAGAACGCAGCCATTGCTGAATTTGGGCTTTTCGGGAACTGTTAACTATTTTTTCACTTTTCTAGAATAGATGCGTTTTCAATCAGCTTTTAAAAGACGTACCTACCATTTATTTATTATAATCATATATCTTTTAATAAATTGTAGAAAGTTGTTCTGCGAAAATTTGGTAGTATTTTGTTACTATTCACTTATACCAAAACTTTATCAGTAGTTGGAATTTCATTCTTGTGAAAAAAATTGTAATTTTCTCTTTTATTAACAATTTTATCGCGGTGTTCAATTTGATCTATGACTGTTTTTTCCACGTGACGGTTTTTTTTTCGGTTCACTTAGTGCATGTGTATTTTTATATTCCTTCACTATGGAAAACACAGTACGAGCACTTACTTCAGTCATATTAGCTACTTTCTTCTCTGTTTCGCTTAACGCTGAAGTTAAAAATTTACGAATTTGGTGTTTGTAAACATTCAGAATAATTTCTCTGCAACATCCACTTAAATGTCCGTTTTTGCGTTTCTTTGGAAGACTTTACGGAATATTTGTATTTTTGTCAGCAGTATCCATACTAGACATTATAACTAGTTAGTGTAACGTTTGCACAGCGAAGTAAGCACAAACAGTGGATACGTCCCTGACACACTGACAGCGGTCATCCATAAACCACGTAATGCGGTTTTTATAGTTTTTTCACCCATCCCTCCCCCCATGAGCAGTTTTTAATTAATCAAATTTTTTCAAATAAGTTTTATTTAATGAAAAAACACAATAGTAATAGAAAATTATTTATTGATAATAATTAATTAAACATTTGTATCATCTGTCTATGTGGAACTCAACCAATCATCGATTGATTCTATCACGAGAATCGAAGGATTTATTTGTGTGGTATCACAAGGGATTGATAAACCAGTTATATCAACATCTTTATCAATCCAATCAGCTTGTACATCAAAGTTCTGATCTTGGAAGTAAATCTTTGTTGCGTCGAGCAATAATAGTGGCTGGCTTTACTCGATTTTGTCATCGGGCCAAACTGTGTTTAAAAGGATGAAGCTGTTTTACATGCAGTTGAACATTTTTTTTTGAGGCAACATATTTTTCACAGTACAAACCGTGCTATCTTTAAGATCACTCTGAATAGTTGGACAATAATAATCATAAAGCATATAAAGAAACTCTCCACCGAGATGCTCTACAGATAAAAATTGCCTTAAAAGAAATGGTGCAAAATAATCTTTATTTCACGATCCTCATCCACCAATGCCGTTAATATAACCAAAACGTCAATATCTTTTGAAACTAACAACATTTTTTGTTTCTAAATTAATTGCTGTATCCACAATTAATTTACTTTCCTTTACGTGACACCGGGTCGCACTGACCCTCCCCCCACGTAACAGCATATAACATGAGAGCATACCCCTCCCCCCTGTAGAGAGAGTTACGTAGTTTATGGATGGCCCCTTAGCCTCTACGATTTTTACTTTGTTTACATGACGTAGAAATAGAAAGGTCTAGATGGTATTCAAGCAGAACTTATAAAGCAGATTGGATCAAATATGACAAACCAAATACACAATCTTATCAGACACATCTGGAGGAAAGAGACGAATGGAAGGAGGCTGTAATAATACCAATTTATAAGAAAGGCCCAAAAAAGGTGTGTCAAAACTACAGAGGCATCTCACTACTGTCTGTGGCATACAAAGTTCTCTCTAACATTCTGCTAAATAGACTTACTCCTTTTGCGGAAGGGTGTATTGGGGAATATCAGTGTGGTTTCCGAAGGGGGAGGGAGACAATAGATCAGATATTCAACGCGAGACAGATTTTGGAAAAACAATGTGAACACGCACAAGCTACTTTTGCTCTATTTGTAGACTATAAACGGGCTTATGACAGCATCCACCGCAAAAGCCTATGGACCATCATGAAAAACTTCGGTTTCCCAAATAAACTCATTAATCTAACGAAGATATGCGTTCTAGAATCCAAGGCCCAAGTTAAAGTTATGGGAACAACGTCAGAACCCTTCAATATTCAAAGTGGGCTTTGACAGGTTGACTCGCTCTCACCATTACTTTTTAACGTAGCTCTAGAATATGTGATAAGAGGGTTTGATGATATAGATGAAGGTGTAGAAATGGAGAAATTCAAGGCGTTAGCATACGCGGACGATCTGGGGATCATGTGCGACACAAAGGAAGGGCAGATCCAGAAGGCTCGCATGGGCAGGTCACGTAGTCATAGCGGAGAATAGGGATATTGGGACCGTTTATAGAGGCAGACCAAATGCAAGAAGGTCACCAGGATGACCTAGACAAAGGTGGAAAGATAATGTAGAGAGAGACGCCAATATGATGGAAATACGAAATTGGGAAGAAGTAGCAAGAGATAGGACTAGATGAAGGGCGGTGGCCGAGGAGGCTAAAGCGCTTAAAGTGTCCTTTGGCCGCAATAAGTAAGTAAGTTACATTACATCCGTAGGGTGTAGGCTGTGTGGTGAATATACTATAGTATCTTCCCATTACTCTTCACTAACCTACCACCTCTTATTGAAATGAAATTGTTGAGAACGGCTATATTTTACTTTACTATTTTATTTTTAGGCGTTAGAGTTGGACTCGATAAAGACACATCACTGGAAAATAGTGTGGTGTAGTGCTGTAACTGGAGAAAATTTGTTAACTGGAATAGATTGGCTCATCACCGACATTGCTACTAGAATATTTACCCTTGATTAAATTACTTTTGTCTAAAACTAAACAGTATTTTAATAAAAATCAATACTTTATTAAAATAATTTATTTTTAAAAATAGAACTTATCTAAAAAATTTAAACAATTTATTGCTACCTATCCTTACTTCTTCAACTAATGGGTATCCATAAATTGGAATTCAGATAAAACTAATATATTATTTGGTAATGGTTTAGGCTGTGGTGACAGCACCGTAATAATTTGTCTTTCCGCATCAACACTAGTACTGAAAGAAAATATGTATGAAATAAGCCCAAAATATCCTTCATATTGATTGAATTTTTATACTTACATACAAACAAATCCAGCAATATGTGAAGATGTAATCTCTTCATCTTCTTTCTCAGCAAAACTTACAGCTAAAAGGTGGTGCAATAATCCAGCATTTGGCGTTAAAAGAACAAGTTTCGTCATATGGTCATCTGCTTTCATTCCTAGAGGAAGGCACGAATCTGGTAAAGCAGGAGCTCCGATTTTGTAGATCTTTACTTCTGAATATTTTAAATCAAATGAATGAGGGTATAAAGAATTCCGAGGCGTCCCATAAAAGTATTCACGAATTCGCTGATCTCTTGATTCTGCTCTGTTGCTTTTTGATCGTTCTACAACCTAGAAATATCAGTAATTAAGAGATGACATTTTAAAACTATAGGAAAAAACAAAAAAAAAACAATTTTATCTGATCTTTATCATTATTTCGGAATTCTGATGCCCCGAATTAAAGATCTAGGTGACATAGGTGCCTATACCAATGGCCCAACAGCAAAAATGAAAAATAAGTATCATTATTTCAATCGATTATTTAGACAATCATAGATGTACTTATTCATTGTCTTCACGAAAAGTCAACGGTAAAGAATTGCAAAAAGTATTACCTTTTTTTTTCATAGTCCGAATTTTAGTACAAGCTATGGATAATATTGACTTGACTTAAAAATACAGGATCATATACTTTTAAAAATGCAGACAAATTTGTGCATGAATAAATGTTGACAGATCAGAAAGATACTAAAGATGGTTTGGACAAAAAAAAAAGAAAAAACAAGATATATTTTCCACCAAAACACAAATGGTTTAATATGTAAAAAAAATTATGAAATCTATTACGAGTCCGTCCGGCCGTTCTATCCAACAGATTTACTTAATTTATTATAAATGAAAGGAATGTATGCACAGATTTGTTATCAATTATTTGAAATCACTTTACTTTCACCCTCCTGTACATTTCTTATCATTTCATAGCTTTCTTTCTCTACATCTCCGGTTCCAATTGAGGTCGCAGTTCTTTTTGGTTTAAGAACTCTCGCTGGAATGAGTTCTTTCATTTGAGCTTTTGTCCACTTAAATTTGTCGAGTTGGAGGGATAGTACAAGAGGTAGACAAAAATTTTATGTAGCTTGTGTGCATTCAAGTTTCGCACAAAACAGTCTGTTTTATAAAGGTTTGGTAGACTTTAATAATCTTCCAGAATATATAAAAAATCTAAATTTTGTTAGTTTTAGAAAAAGATTAAGAAAATATATTGTTGAAAACCATAGTATTATATAGGTATAGATGTAGTATTTTTCATATTCATTATTGTACTGTGATAGTTGGCTAAATAAAAAGTATTATTATTTATGCAAATTTTCTATATCAAATAGTTGCGATGTTTCACATCTGCCAGACGTCCCGCGACGGCTCATAAATTTTTCTTTAACAGGATATTACTTATATTATCATCACCTGAAGAGTACTAGTATTTCAGGCATGATATAATACTTTTAAAACATTTGTATTAAAAGTTTTTGTTCTTAGTTAACTTGCGGTGTCTCATTTTTAATAATTTAATGTGGGGTTCCATAACATAAAATGGATTTGGTGAATGTTCTGTTACCTTAAAAGCTTAGAAAGCACTACTCTAGTCTGTATATGTGTATGTTCCCTGTGGACTCCAAAACGGCTAAACTAATTTGGATAAAATTGGCGGGCAATCTTCAGATTAACCCAACGGGTGACCCTGTGAAGTTTGGTAGCGATCGGATCAACCAAAGGGATGGGAAGGAGATGAAATATAAAAACTATCAAAAACGGCTGATATTAGTGTCGAATTCATATTCCGATTTTAATGAAATATTGTAAATGGGTTTTTATTGCTCTAACTTGTAAAATAGTATAATTTCTATCCCGATAAGCCCCTACGAAAGGGGCGGGAGGGGGTTGAAACATAAAAATTCTCTAAATGGCCAATATTAGTGTTGAATTCATAGTTTTTGGGGTCGCAGAAATGTCTGCCGTGTCCGCTAGTTATTAATAAGCACTGATAAAGAAAATTAAAATTTTAAAGCAAAACTGAAAGTAAAATTTTTATTATCATCAATTGATTTTAAATTTGTTGATCATTTTTTTAATAATGAAAAAAATCCAGATCCAGATAAAGTACAATTTTTATTACACTCTGAAAACGTTTTCTCTAGACAATTCCTTAATATTAAATTTTTGTAAATACTTACTCCTCCACTTTTAGGTAAAAATATAATCTTAACAAAATTCGGCATATCTCTAACTAATTCATTATATAGTCTCTCTTGATCCAGAACCATAATTACGTCAACTTCAAAAGTTTTTGCCGAATTTAAAAGTAGTTTATATCCTGTACCTTTAATCCATCCACATGTATTTATTACAACGCCAGATGAACGAACTAAAATGTACTAAATGTAGAGAAAACATACTTTTATTATTTTAAAATAAAAAAAATTACTAAACATACCGTTGTAGAAATTAGTATTAGTTTACTCAGCATAGTTGGCAAACTGTATGCAAAGATATTGATTAAAAGAGTAAAGAATGAAACTGAGAAGATAATATATATGGGATGTGCAACCAGGAAGGAGATGTATGGATCAGGTCTTTTCATTACGAGGTATAGTCAAAAAATTCTTGGCTAGAAGTCAGGTCTATTGCGCTGTTATAGACTTGGAAAAAGGCCTATGACAGAGTGGTAAGGAGTGAATTTTGGTCGACTATGTGTATGTATGGGGATAAATAGAGCATGGACTGGTATAACATCAAAAAAGGTGTGAGACAGGGATTGAAAATGAATGATTTGATTATCAAATGCCTTCTTTACACCGATGATCAAGATATATTAGTGTCATCTGAAGAGGAGTTGCAGGCGATGGTTAATTTTATGCATGATGCCTTGAAAATCAAAGGGATGAAAATAGAGAAGAATAGAGAAAAAAACATGACAAACTGTGAAGTTCTGATTAAGGGAAAAAGAGTAGAACAAGTAAATGAATTTGTGTACTTGCGTTCAAAGTTTACGAGAGATGGAAAGTATGACAGTGACATTGAGCGAAGGGTGTGGGCAGAAAAACAAATGAATGGGGCACTACATAGCTTTATAAACAGCCAGAAAGTGTCAAAAAAGGCACATCTGGCTGTGCATAGAAGTGTGTTGGTTCCTACACTTATGTATGGTAGTGAATGATGGGTTTAGCAGAAGAACCATGAAAAAACATGATTAATGTTGCGGAGATGAGTAGTCTGAGAAGTATAGCTGGAGTGACTGGAATGGATAAAGTAAAGAATAGTGAGATAAGAGAAAGCTAGGTGTAAAAAAATATGTGGTTACAAAGATAGATAAAGGAATGCTTAGATGGTTTGGACACGTAGAAAGAATGGATGAAGGAAGATTAATGAAACAAATTTATAAGACGAGTGTGAATGGACAAGTCGGTAGAGGTATACTTCGACGAAAATATCTATCAGATCAACATTGTTCTGAAGAAAGGCCAGGTCAAGAGTACCAACAACTGACGAGCATGTATAAGAGCACTGATGAAAGTAGAGGAAGCTAAAGATGTGTGTAAGAACTGTAGCAAGTGGTCTCTGCCTACCCCTACGGAAAAAAGGCGTGACTATATGTATGTATGTACAGTTCACAGAAGCAAACAAAAGCCGCGGAAAATACGCCAACTATTTTCAATGTTATCGTAAACGACCAATCGCGATGCAATGTTTGAAAGTTTAAAGGTTAGTGCGTATAATCGAAATATTACAATCGAATGATTTTATGAATAATACAATAATGAGTGCTGTCAGCTGTTATTTACAACATTTGTTGTAAGCTTGCCGGTGTTTTTCTGGTTTTTTGTAACAAATATAATTGTGATTTATTCTTAACATGTAAAAGTTAGAATTCAAACATACATGCTCCTAGAAGGAGGTATTTTTTTAAAATAATAAGTGTATTTGAACAATACCTCAAATTTTAATCGGAAAATTTGTATTCACCTAGCCACAGGTGCAGTCTATCTTTAATAAGTATTGCAAATGTAATATTGTGTCTAAATCATAAATAGTAGTCATTAATCTTTTACAATAAGCCACTTAGGCACAGTTTTGAACAAATTTAATAATATTAAAAGTACAAACCTTTTCTCAAATAATGGTGATCGGATTTACAATCACCTTCCAAACGAGAAAAAAAACACTTTCAAATATCAATTTATTTAACTTTCCTAATAGTACTTCAATACAATTGACCTTGATCTAATTTGCCTTGTTTACAAAATTATTGGAATTTTAAAAACAAAACTAACTAACTTACTAATAGGGTTGACAGTTGACACTTAATGTTATCGATAGTAGGTTTTCGATATGAAATGAAATATATCGATACCAAAAATATAACAACAGCGACATGAACATGCCCACCAGGGCTTTTGTTTGCTTCTGCTAACTGTATGTATGTAGAAATTTTCCAATAAGAGAATCAAAATGACCATTTTAAGATGAAAATATTAACAGTTTTGTAAAACGATTTAAGGATTTTTTTTACTGTGTATAACTATTGTAAATAATTTTGAGTATGTATTTATGTATGTATGTGTCAACTTATAAGACTTACTTTTTTTATTGATTTCTAATCTATCTTTTACCATTGATGCTAGTTGATCTATTAGTAAAGAGTATAAATTAACATTAGAAATTGGACTTTTGTGTCCAAAATTATATACTAATGGAGCCTCTTGTGAAAAACCTTCTTCTATACCTGCCGGTCTTTCTACCATTAAAGCTCCTAAAAAAATTTAAAAAAAAAATTAATTTAAAAAACACAAGATAATTTAATACATCATTATCAACAGAAATTCACTCCAACTATTCTCCTAATTTATTGATTGTCGGATATTTTACTTATCTCCTTTCACTAACTTTTGTTTTCAATTTAACCAAAATGGTATAAACTTTTAGTCTAAAAGTAACACAAAAATGTGTGCATAATTCAACTAAAAGAAATAAAAATAATATAATAGGTAAACAGAATATTAATCTTTCTGTACCTTGGCATTTGTTAAACTCATCCTTACCTATAATTCCTGGGATAGAAATTTGACCTTGTCCCACATCCAGATCCACAAAAATAGGCCTTCTTCCCATTCTTACAGCATAATTTAATAATAATCTAGAAACGGTAGATTTTCCAACATCACATGGACCTACCAGCATGGCTATAGGCCCTCTTTTGTTATCCTTTTCTGCATCAGACCTCATAATTTCAAGAGCAGCATGACAATTTGAATATATTACCATAGGTGTCTCTTTTGCTGTATAAATTACATCCGTTTTACCTTTAACTTCAACAACACAACCAAACCAAGTATAAATTGCCACCTTTGCTCCTGACGTAAATTCGTAGGTCTTTGCTTTAACTAATTCTGTACCAAAAATTTCAGCACTACCACTTTTTAATGTTAAGTATACTTTTTCATTTTTGGATTCTACTTCAAATCGAAGTTCATTATCTTGCTCTAAAACATATTCTTGGATAATTTTTTTATCTGTAGACATCGTATAAATAATTATTTAGAAACATTAACACATAACCTCGAAAACTAAAAAAAACAAAGTTGAATTTTGAATGCTTGTGTCATTAATTCTTCTTTCTCTCCAGTGACAAGAAATCTTCCAAAACGTTGCAAATATTAGAACGCACCATTTTTTAAAACTTTTAATTATTTTTTAGATCATTATTTTATTGGCTAATTGTTAAAAGTAAAATTATTTATAATCAAAAACTCTTCACACTGTAGAAAAGTAACTTATGGGCAGCGACAAATATAAGTGGGTTACCATATCTTATATTCTGCTTATGAGGTTGATGTCAACTTGCCTGCATTGTAACAAGATATCATCACGTCCTTAGATTTTAAATGTCATTTATTTTTGGTTAATTTTTAAATTTTCGTGCAAATATTCTAGGTTATATTTCGTAAATTTACCATCTATAAATTTTAGTGAAAATGGTCCATATAGTACAAATTAGTCAAACAAATTTAATTCCGATATTAGCAACAACCCATTTTTTCACCAGGAGTATTTCTAATTGTAGTTCAAAATATATTACCTCAAATTCAATCAGAAAAAGATTTTTGGAATACTTCATTCATGAAAACAATCATAAGTTTGTGAAATCAAGTCCGGTCGTACCTTATTGTGATCCAACTGTAGCATTTGTAAATGCTGGAATGAATCAGGTAAAACCATAAAAATATTGTGATTAAATATGACTCAATTGATTGATAATATTAGTGCTGTTATGATTCTTTATTAAAAAAAATAAATTACAATTTTTTATAAAATTCAAATAGGATATGAAATAAACGTTATATCTACTAAATCCATATTCTCTTTAATATTATCTGCTCAATTAAATATCACTTAACTTTTTTTACTGTGCCAAACTGTTTATTGGATATTTAAACATTTTTAATTATTGTTAGGGTAATGCAATTTGTAATTACAGTAAAATAAAACATAGGGTTTACTTCTCTGAAAATGTTACAAATTAAGTTGATTTTGGTACTAAAATAAATTAGATAAGAAAATCTTAATATAAATGAACCTTTGAACCATATTATTTTTTATTATATTAATTTAACAGCAATCAGAATTTTGGACTTTATGAGCTATACAATGGCTAAGACAATGATTATTTAGTCCTACTGTTGTCCTGTAGGGGCTTTTTCCATTGAGAAGACCTCTCCTTCACCTTATTTCAGGTCTGCTGGCCATCTTCGTTTTAATCTTTTGTATTAGGTGATGTTTCTGGCTTTTCTTTTGTATTGTCTCTTGGATTGTTGCGATTTGGATGTCCTGATGTAGCATTTGGTTAGATACATACCACAGAGTGTCTGCTTATGCTCTTAGGATTTTTGATTGTGTTCGCTATATTAAAGCTGTGATTACTGCCTTGTACAGTATTATTTTGTTCTCTAATGACATTCGTGATTTTCTTCCAAGAAACCAATATATTTCTTTTATTTTGATGTCTATTTGTTTTCATTTTTTGCTTATGTGTTCCCTCAAATTGCGCTTAGTATCTGCAGGACATTTTTCCTTTTTTAGCGTGAATGTTGGGATTTACTTTCATTGATCTTAATTTTCCATCTTTTTAAGTCCATTCTTCTATGTGGAAGAGGTAGTTTTGCACATTTGAGAAAGCAATTATTGGATCCTCATGGACAGCTAAGATAAGTGTTGTCTGTGAATATGCCTGTTGTGGTGGTATTTGATGTAGGAAGATCTGATGTGTATATAAGATACAATATAGGTCCAAGAATGCTGCACTGTGAAATACCAGATTTGTGGGTTGGAACTGAGAAGTCTCATGGTTAACTTTTGTTCTAAAGTATCTGTCAGCTAAATATGATATGATTTGAGTAGGTGGTAGAATGGTGAGGCAATGTTTGTTTAATTTTGTATAATAGACCTTCATGCCAGACCTTGTCTCTTTTCTCTGATCGTTTCGCGTACTTTTGGTATTAAATTCGCATATTTACCTGTTATGGTGCGCCCATGCGAAAATAATCCACTAAAATAACACCTGCAAAATCCCAAAAAACTGTAGCCATCTTACCAGGTGATGGGACAACCCGAAATTTTCGAGGGGGGGGACCCCTATTCGTCCATTTCATGTTTTGTTTTTTAGATTATGGATCAAAGTGATAAACCCATGTTTTGTCGACTGTAAGAAATTTTCGCTTAAATTTATTGGGATTCTTGTTAATGATCTCCAAATTTGTCTTCGCTGCAACCTGGCGAACACACTTCTGGTCTGCTTTCAGCATTCGTGGAACCCAACGTGCAGAGAGATCCTATTCCTGATGTAAAATTTTTTCAACCCTTCCAACAGAAAACCTACATGTATGCTATAGCCTTGACTGTAATTCTTATGTCATTTAATACCATGTCATGGACTAAATTCACATTTTCTTTGGTCACCACAGTTTTGGGGGCTCCTGCACATGGTGTATGTTTACAGGACTCTTCCCAGTTTGAAATCTCGTGACCAATTTCTTTGATTACCTGGTATGAAGGAGCAGAGTCACCCAATAGTTCTACCATGTCCTTATAAATTTCTTGCGGTGATAACCCCGTTTTAAAGAGGTACTTTATCGCACCTCTTTTTCAATTTTGTCCATTTTTATAAAATCACGCACACCTCACATACTAATGTCATACATTAAGCTTTTGCCTGACACTTTATTTGCATTTGTCATTCAATGCCAACTATGTTAGAGACAACAATTCGTGAATTATCCTTGAAAATGACAGTAGACTTGGTTAGGTGTGGTGCAAATAGTTCTGCTTTTTATCCACTACTTCTGGCTCATGAAAATGTGTTTGCTTCATTTCTTAGTGAAGATGTTGTTACTAGTTTCTGGAGTGATTTTATTGGTCGCCAGATGGAATTGTAAGAGCGGTTAAGCTATGTGATATAGTATGAAAAGTTGCTATTCCTCATTTCTTTTAATTTTGTTTTAAGGATATAGCTTAGTCGATTATAAGTTGTTTTGTCACTTGGGATTTGTGTCCGGTGCCACTTCGCTCTTGCTTATCTTTTGTCTTTTATAGATTTCTTTATTTCTACTGGTATGTTAACCTTTTGCTCTTGAACTTCTTGATGGGGCCTAGCTTGTTTGAAGGCTTCTTGCATAATGTCGATTATTGTATTGGTGGCTTCTTCTACTTCCTCGGGACTAATATTTAGGTTAACTTTATTCTTAATTACACATCAGTGTAGATTGATATTATAATCTTAATAAAAAAGAAAGCCAATAAGTCTGGTTTTTTCTTAGGGTCACTTGGCCAGTAAGTCGGTGTGCCCATTGGTAAGAAGAAGCAATTATTTTCATGGAAAGGGTTTGATAATTCTCTACCCTTGGTTGTAGTAATTATTCTAGATCCCACAGCTTGTGTTTACTATTATAGTTCACACCTGCTATAAATTTCGTGCCAAATGTTTGGAATAATTTTCTTTGATGTGGGTTCCAGATCACAGGGGAGTTAAAGGCAACGAGGAAGCCTTGCTAAGGAAGGGGCAATACACCATTTTACGGCCCAGAACCCTTCTGTGGACTCTCCAAGGCCCACTTAAAAGAAGAGGTTTGATGCTGGGAAACAGATGAAATGAAATCTCACTGGAATAAAGTGCTATGCACAAAAGATCTGGTAGGTCGAGGTGCTTGAGAGGCTGCTTAGCCTTCACGACCCCCCCTACAATCTACAATCTGGAATAATTCTTAAAAATTTTTTTTTTAAATTGTAGCGAGGTGGACAGAAACTGTTATTTCATACGGCATTGTTGTAACTTCAACCGAGGGGGCTTGTATTTGTTCTTTTACATACTTTGGTAGTAGATAGTGCTTGATCATTGATTTTATTAGTATCCCCGTTCCTGCATGGGCAGTGTTATCTGGGTGGTTGGTAGAGTATAGTGTGTAGTACGGTATTTTAAAGTATGATTTATTTGTAAAGATGTATCACATTATTTTCTCTCATACATTTTGCTAGTTTTCTATAAGCCTCTGGAGTAGTGGTGTTTATTCTTATATTGTTATCTACTAGGGTTTTGGTAATATATTCATCTGCTTTTAGTATTTCGTTTATTTTGGTTGTCATATTTGGGTAATTTGTTACTTCATGTACGAAAATCGGTGAAGGTTTTGTTTCCTTTTCATCTCTTTTGTCTTTTCGTTTGAGGTTTCTGGCTCTAAATTTGTCAACACACTGTACTTACATATTGTTTAAAAAAATACATTTTTAATTAAACTATATTCGATTTCATAATGATTCAAAGGAGTATCTTTCCAACCTTTGCAGGCGATAGACGTGTATCGAAACTTGTATTTAATTTTGATAAATAATTGGTTTTGATATTAATGGTCAACCAGTTGATCGGCAAGACAATATCATACAGGGTGTCCTGACAATAATTAACTCTTCCCAAACAAATGTACCATTAGCGCAAATGCCATAAATGTCAACAATGTATTCCTGTTAAACAATACAGAACCCTGCATATAACAACCAGCAGGTTTTATTTCCAATAAATCAGGAGCAAAACAAACCAATGCATTAGCAGCCACAGAAAGATCAAACAATTCTGAGAATGATTTCCAGTAGTGATGATGAGAATGATAATACCAGTAAAGAAAATTCTTGGCAGCATGTAACAAGAAGTGTAAACTAAAAAAAAGTGATTAGTGACAAGGATATTATTGATAAAAGCAACAAATACAACAAGTATTTTAGCACATTTTTACTGCATGTAGATTATTAAAACCGAGGGGCTTGCCACGGGGGAAATTCTCGTACGTTCAATGGGAAATTCGGGGAAATAAGAGGATATATCGGGCAATGCGAGGCAATACCAGTAAATATGGGGCAATACCGGGCAATATGAGGAAATATTGAGAAATACGAGGCAATGAGGGGCAATATTTGGAAATACGATTTAACTCTTGTTTGAAAATTATTCATAGTATATATATATATATATATATATATATATATATATATATATATATATATATATATATATATATAATATATTCGAATATATTTTTCTTGATATTGTCGAGGATATTGTTATTTAAATCTTTTGTTCTTTTGTCTAATGTATTTTTTTTCTTGTGATGCCTTATGTTTGTTTTTTTGACAATAAATTATTATTATGATTATTTTCATTATTATGAAGGATTGCTCTTCAGTTATAAGATTGGGAAAAACAAATAAAGACTAAAGGTTTCTTTTGCAAAAAGCGTACCTGATCTCAAGCCAGTCGATCAGTACGATTGAATAGGTATATCACAATATACCTAAGCTATGTATTATCATCATTTAACTATGTAGACCACTTGAGTCTAAAAGTAATTAATTATTTGATTTATGCAAATGGACATGACAGTCACGCCAAAAATAGTTTAGAATTATTTTTTAACAACCTACCTATAGGTATTTCCTAAGCTACTATTCCTTTCTTTTCTAATAAATTATAGTTTAAAAAAACTAAAAAATACGCTTTTAGAGTTAATCTAAAAAGTAAAAAATAATTTTTAACATAGGAATAAAATTACTGACGAGAAAAATTAATGTCACTGTTCTAAAAGCGTGGGGTGCTTTCATTCCGAAAGCAGAATTAGTTTAAAAAAGTCATACAAAGCACCCCATGCTTTTAGAACAGGAAATGTTGGGAACTGCGGGGCAATAAAGGGGAAAGGCAATATTTCGTACGTTGATTTCGCTCATGGCAAGCCCCTTGATTAAATCTATTTAAATACTTTTGTAAATACTACTATGAGAGAAAAGCTGGCATTTCTAGAAATGGACCGGAGCTCTCTTAATGTTTCCAGCAACAAGAATTTCTTGCGGCACGCAATGAAGAAGATTATCTGGACAATTCAATGATGGTTTATAAATGCAGACCACATAAATTGCAGCGTAAATGAGAAAATGTTTTTGTAATAAGAATGGTGTAATAAATTAATTAGTTAGCTGAACAGCGAAGTATTTTAATTCACAGTAAAAAGATAATCTAAAAATGCAACAAATCTTATAATTTGGATCCAGTTGTTTTTAGGTGATTTGCTTATTGTGTTCCGCTGCTACCACCTTTTAGCCTAGTTGGCCCTTAGCCAACTGTCTCCTGGCTAATCTTGATCGAGGTTAAGCTTTTTACTTCGTATCATGTTTTTAGCCCGTGCCGCATCAGTTTGATTTGTATCGTCCCCATACTAGCTGCGCCACCTAGTGAGGGCGTCACTTCAAATATGACGTGGGATACTGTTTCCTCCCCATCCTCAGATAGCCTGCATATTGGGTTCTCCTAAAAAATCCCATGTTATGCAGATGTTTCCTCAGACAACAGTTGCCACGTAACGAGCCCTGTTAACAGCCTGAGTTTTAACCTGTCCAGCTCCAAGGCCTGAGTAGTAAGAGCAAGATTTGGTTGCCCTATCATCCTCTTGATGTGGCTCAGGCCATGGGTTTCTAGTCAGCTTCATTCTTGCTGCCAGGTTAGCCAAGACTTGGCCTTTTTCCTGATAGCAGATTTTGTTATACCCATATCGGGTTCAGGCCCCAGCAGCGGGTCTGCAGAGCCCAACCTGGCGAGTGAGTCTGCCTTTTCATTGCCATCAATACCCATGTGTCCTAGCACCAAACCAAGTTCAACTTGGTTGTGCACTGCCAGATTTCTCAGGTACATTTGGCATTCTTTCACCAGCTTTGAGCTGGTTTGGCAACTTCCAATTGCTTGGAGTGTCGCTTGGCTGTCTGAGAGAAACGGTATGTTCCTATTTCTCAGGTCCATGTTTTATTTAACATTCACAATTAACAAAAATTAAAAATAAAATTTTCAACCACAAAGTTTGCTTTACTAAATTTAAGAATTTAGAAAATCGGATTTTTTCATGATTGTTTTTGGTTTCAAAAACGAAAATTGCTACATTATTTGTAAATTTGTTTGTAGTTCAAAGGTGTTTTACTTGGGCACCAAGAACCTCGATTCAGAAAAGTAGCAAATTGTCAAAAGTGTGTAAGAGTTGGTGGAAAACATAATGATTTAAATATAGTAGGAACTGATGGGTACCATCATACATTTTTTGAGATGCTTGGCAATTGGTCATTTGGAGATTATTTTAAGGTATTTTAAAATGAAATAAATTTCTATTTCTTAAACAAAGTAAGAAGTTTTTTATTTTAAAAACATAATTTTTTTAGCCCGAAGCCTGCAAACTAGCATGGGATCTTCTTACAAAGGTCTATAAACTTCCTAAAAAAAGGTTATATGTTACATACTTCAAAGGAGATGAACAACTGGGTTTGGAAGAAGATTTAGAAACTAAAGAAATTTGGAAACAATTAGGGTACTAAATCACATCTTTAATTAATAGCTATTTGTATTACTAGAGAGGAAAGTGCCACTTTTCTTCCCACAGGATGTAGTGGAGGGCAGTAAACATCCCGTGTAATACCTATGATTTTTCATCCTACTCACTTATTAAAACTTTTATCTTGTCTTCAGCTCATTGCTTATATTGGGTATATTATTTTTCATACCTGCCTTTAGATTTTTGTGGTAGTAATGTTAATGACGCTATATTCCTTAATATTAGGTGGCGTATTTGAAAATTCAAAATCACTTGAATCGATCTTCATTTTAAAAAAATTCAAATATGTTCAATAGCAGTGTTTACTGTCAGTGAGCCACAGCATACTATGATTTTCTTATTCTTAACCCAAAAAACATATCTAGGAATCCTGAAGTTGAAATTTTTATTTAAAAACCTAACGTTAAAGTAACATTCATGTTTAATTTTTACCATAATACAGGATAAACAAGATGTTCTAGAAACTACGGAAACAATTTGAATATAATAGCTTCACAAGTTTCATAATTTACAACATACTTAAACTGAGGGGGAGGAAAAGTACTTTTCCTTCCTGAGGTGGGGAGTATGAGTTTCTGTCCTGATGTGACGGGGGAAAGTGTGTACTTTCTAAAGGGGTAGGAGGAAATATATTTTTTTTCAAAATGTAACATTGGGGGTTCACAATAAAAACCTCAAATAAGTTTAACATAAAGGTCCGTTGCCTTATTTAATCGACATACTTAGGCACATCGGCTAGGTTTTAGTCGATACGAGCAAGTGTGGCTCACATCATAACTAAAAAATATTTTCCCAATCCCTTAATTAATCATAATGAGGAAAACATTAACACGTTGCCGCTGGGGTGGTCCGACATATCCACACCTTTTTTGTTTGATTAGCTCAATATAACGTCTGGTTTCTTGATTGGTTCTCCTTTCCTATTACGATATTTACTTCTTTCTTGGGTTCGGTGATTTTAAACTCTCGATACAGTAACAAAACAATTTTTATTTCAATACTTTTGCACAATAAACTTTACTTTTACAAATCACTTAGATACAACTTAGATATTCAACTAATTACAACTTTTACAACTATTTAAATTTCATAACTCCCAAACACTTTTAAAAACTGTCATTTTCGCGGCCGCTGGCCTTTTTATTACCTCTAAATAATAATTCGACCTTTTTCTCGAGAGTCCGGAACAATTCTTCTATCTTCTGGAAGCCGCTAGGTCGCGGAGACCGGCATAACAAAGCACTCATTAATACGCACCCTAGTTGTTATCGACTCTCGGACGCCGACAAATAAACAGGGCCGGCTTGTAACACTATTGTTTTTTCCTGTCTCGATAATTTTGCATCGATGATTCTTGCAAGGGGTTAGCATCATTACTGGCCACTTGTCGACCCACTTTATTATTTTTACCCCCTTTTCATTTACTAATATGAAAATAACACCTCGCTGCAATTTTTTCTTTTTAAAATTCATTGGTAACCTTCTTTTATTGCTCCTTAGAGTTCCGCAGATAAGTCTTTTCTGTTAGGTGAGGTTAGGTTAGGTATATTGTGAGTGGGGCGTGGTCGCCCCTCCAGTACGATCTTTAGTAGGTTTATTCTGGCTCACCTCTAGATGTTACAGTTCACCGTACAATCCAGCCCTTCTCACAAAGTTCATGGTTGTATAGGGTGAGATTTTTTTAAAATCGGTAGGTTCTAGGTTGGTGTTACCAAATATGCTGAACCTTATTCTTCCCTGGCCGGGGCAAGAACATAGTATATGTTCAGCAGTTTCGTCTTCCACGCAGCAAAACCGACAGTCTGTTTGTTGGTTCAGACCTATCCTTCCGAGGTGGTATCGTAGACGACAGTGTCTTGTAAGCAGTCCCGTTAGAATTTGTAGGTCATTTCTGCTCCATTCTAGGATCTGCTTAGTTGGGTTTCTCGGGGGTTTAGGTGGAAACGCCTTCGAGTGAGTTAACCCTGGTATATCGGACCAGTACGTGAGTATTTTCCTCTCTGCCCAGTCCGAAATAATTGATTTGGCGGCACTTGTGGTGACTCCAAAAACCTATCTGGTCCAGTGAACGCAGATTCGGCCCCCTGTTTTGCAAGGGTGTCGGATTTTTCATTTCTCTCCACCCCCTGGTGCCCAGGTACCCACCGTAGAGTCACCCTGTTGTTCGTACCAAGGATTCGTTGCAATTCCATACAAGTTTAGAATTTATCTTGTTGGAGCTCAGTGCTTTTAAAGCAGCCTGGCTGTCTGATGTTATACTTATGTTTTTGTTTGCTAGAGGTCTGTTGGTCAACTCTCTTGCACACAATTCGATAGCGAAAACTTCAGCCTGAAAGATTGTAGCATACCTACTAAGACTGGTATATATTTCAATCTTTGGTTTCCTGCTGAAAACACCGGCCCCAACTCCATCTGGGGTTTTTGAGCCATCTGTGTACGTATTCAGTCTCTGGGAAGAGGATTTCTCCCCTCACTCATTCGTCTCTCTTCGGAAAGAGAACTTTGAACGACTTTTCTACGTGTATTTTTGTGGCTAGCATGTCAGGAATCATCCTGGGAATTTAGTGGTTTTTTGTTTCGCTTAGGTTCCCGAAGTGATCCCCGAGTTGCTCTCCATTAATTTGCCTTTGCAGAGACAGGAATCTATATGAGACTATCCTGGCTTCCTCTCTAAGAGAATATCTAGGGGAGGAAAATTTAGGAGGTGTTCCATCGCTGCCGTTGGTGTGCTGGACATAGCTCCAGTTTTGGCCAGGTATGCCAGCCGCTGAAGGCCAGCAAGCTTTGCTCTAGCTGTCTGTTGTAACCCTTTGGTCCACCAGACTACTGAACCATACGTGACCATAGATATTATCATTGTTTGATAAATCCAGGAAATCTGTTTGGAGTTCATTTCCCAAGATTTGCCGCATACTCTTCTGAGATTTCAGAGAAAAAACCTGGCTTTGTTTATTGTTTTTTCTAGATGGGCGTTCCAGGTGAGTCTTTAATCCAGAACTACACCCAGGTATTTCACTTTCGCCGCAAATGGAATGCTCTCTCTGTATAGGACAGGCTGCCGAAGCTTATCTAGCTTTTTCCTTTTTGTAAAAGGAATGATTACAGTTTTCCGGGGGTTGACAGACATCTGTTCCCTCTCGCACCATCTTTATACTGTGTTAAGGGCTTCTTGGAGGACGTTTGAGATCGTCGCTTCAAATTTCCCTTTAACTATTATAACCAGATCATCTGCATAGCATTGAAAATCTCCCTGTATAAAAAGCTCGCTCAGCAGAGAGTCGACTAGAAGTGACCACATTAGGAGGGAAAGTACCCCACCTTGTGGACACCCCTTCGCCGCCCTGTTTTCTGTTAACAGTTCATACGGCGGCGTGACCCACCGGTAGATCGTTGTAAATTATTAAGAAAAACTACTGGAAATTCATTATTTTTGCATTTAATGTGCTTTTTATTATTATTATTATTATTACATATCAATGAAGGCTAATGTCTAAGCCTATGACAGCCTATTTACAAAATCATACATAAATAAACAGAATATATAATATGAAATAATTGGTAAACGAGATGCAAATTAGGAGTGTAATAAATGTTCGTCGATTTTATTTTTAAATATGTTAACTGATGATGCTCTAACTGTTTCCTCACTTATATCATTCCAGAAGATAAAAACTCGATTGGTGACAAACGTTTGTCTTGGTACACATTTAAAATTTTCCTTTTTTAACTTTAGATCATGTCCTTCGAGACGGGAGTCGGTATTTAGAAGGAAAATGTCTCTGAGGTTTCCATAATTAAACTTTATCATCCGGAAGGTGAGAATTAGATCTCCGCGTAAGCGGCGATCGGCAAAGCATGGTAAGTTAGCCATCTGTAGTCTCATGCTAAACGTCTAACTCCAAAATTAGATTTTTACCAGCCGAAAGAACAGGCAGGATTTCGAGCAGGGTACGGTACAAATGACCATTTACATACAATCAAGACCCTTATAGAAAAATCAACAGAATATAATAAACCTCTCATCCTTGTTTTCGTAGACTATGAAAAAGCTTTTGACTCAATCAGCCAACAACATATGCTCAAATCATTAACAGAATGCAGAATTGATTACAGGTACATTGCACTGATTAAGGGTATATACGAGAAAGCAACGGCGTGTGTAAGATTACATAAAAACACAAGAACATTCCGAATAGAACAAGGTGTACGTCAAGGAGATACCCTCTCTCCAAAGCTGTTCACCACACTGCTCGAATATGTCTGTAAGAAAATCGACTGGGGGGAAATGGGCCTAAATATAGACGGTGAAAGATTAAATAACTTAAGATTTGCAGACGATATCGTCCTTATCACCGACCGTATAGATCAAGCGTCCATGATGTTGGAAAAATTATACAATGCTTCAAGGGAAGTTGGCCTAAGAATTAACTTTGCAAAGACGCAAGTCATGACAAACCTAGTCCCCAGTAAAAACATAACTATTGGAAGCAAATCTATTGAACAGGTCACCGCCTACAAATATTTGGGTCATGAGATCCGAATAGGACGGGACAACCAGACGTGCGAACTTCTCCGGAGAGTAGGCTTGGGGTGGGCATCCTTTGGAAGATTAAAGTATGTTTTCAAGTCGGATATTCCCATCAGTCTAAGACGAAAAGTATACAATCAGTGCATATTACCAGTGATGACATACGGAGCCGAAACATTGACGCTTACAAAAAAGTCAGCAAAGAAACTGCATGTCACCCAACGGGCGATGGAGAGGGCTATTCTGGGTATCTCCCTCAGAGACCGAATACCAAATGAGATTATTCGCCAAAGAACAGGTGTTATAGATGTAATCGAAAAAATAACAACTTTAAAGTGGAACTGGGCTGGCCACGTAGCTAGAAGAACTGACGGAAGATGGTCTAAAAAACTATTGGAGTGGCGTCCGAGGCACGAAGCTTATCGTAGTAGAGGGCGCCCCCCCACACGATGGACCGATGACATCAAAAGAATCTGTGGTAATTGGATACAAATGGCTCAAGATAGAGCAGAGTGGCAAAATAAACGAGAGGCTTATGTTCAGCAGTGGACTACTATAGCTAAGTGATGATGATGATGATGATGATGAGTCTCATGGAATAATCTGGGCGCGTACGACCAAAGGATATTCTTGTAGCCCGGCGTTGAACATTTTCTAACAGGTTTTGATCTCGGATGAGCACTGGACACCACACTATACCCGCATATTTAAGCGACGGAAGAACATACGTTTTGTACAGCTTTATAGAAGATTGAAATGAATTTCTTGCGAAAGATTTTTGAAGAAGATTATTTTTGCCAAGGTGTAGTAGCACACATTTATTCACATTTAAGGGAAGCAACCAGTTAAAACACCTTTTCACTTATAGAGTCCAGATCAGTCTGTATAGTATTGTGTTCTAGCAAAGAATTACCCATGGATAAAATAATCGACGAAGTCAAAACGGTGGGAAAAGGATACAGGATGGGAGATCAGGAGTTTAAAATAATCTGTTATGCTGATGATGCGGTCATTATATCGCAAGACGAGGACAATTTACAGAGAATGCTATTTAAATTCGAGCAAACTGCACAACAGTATAACATGATCATCTCGCAAGAAAAAACACAATCTCTTACAATATCACGAGATCCCAAAAGATGTAAACTGGCATTATATAACAAGAGCGTGGCACAGGTTATGTCATTTAAATACTTGGGTGCTCAAATAACCAGTAACCGTGATCTTAAGTCGGAAGTCAAGTCGCAAACAATCAAAGCAGCAAGACTATCGGGATTCCTACGAGATGTGATATGGAGGAACAAGCACATGTCTATAGCGAGCAAAACAAGAATCTATAAGACCTGCGTAAGACCGGTAATGACCTACGCTACTGAAACGAGGGCAGAAATAGCAGCAACAAAGAGAATTTTAAGAGCAGCCGAAATGAGAACCCTAAGGACCATAACAGGACATACTTTACTCGACAGGCAGAGGAGCGAAGACATCAGAGCTACCTGCGGCATTCAAGATGTAGTAAGATGGTCCAGAGTCCGAAAGAGAGCTTGGAGGGATCATGTGGACAGAATGCCTGGAAACCGCCTCGTAAGAGCTGCTAAGCACAACAAGCCTGAAGGGAACAGACCACCAGGACGACCGCCCAAGAGGTGGCACGAGAGCTGGACATCAGAATCCCAGTTGCGGCTGCTATGAGTGCTAATATATGAGGAAAAACAAGACAAATGTCTTAAGAAAAAGAAGAAGACAAAGGATTACCATAAATTTTGGTATCGTCAGCATAAAAAGCTTTTTTGCACTGGATATGGCTATGAAGAGAAGTTGGCCAAGGATTGATCCCTGAGGAACACCACTTATTACTAATCTTTCAGATGAATATGAGACTGACCAATCCTGACACGAATTTTTCTATTTGATAGGTAATTTTGAATCCAAAGCAGTATTTTCCTACGAATGCCATATGACTCAAGTTTATATTGTAACCTCACAAAAGGAACTCTCTCAAAAGCCTTGGCAAAATCAACTTATATTATATCAGTTGGTAATTTATTATCAAGAGAAAGAGTCCAGTCATTCACACAGGCGAGAAAATTTGTAGTAGTGGAACTTCCTTTAACAAATCCGTGTTGTTCAGGTGGTATCACGTGATGTTGTGTGAGAAAGTCAGACATTGCGTCAGCTAGATACTTTCCATGATCTTGGATGGAACAGAGAGCAAACTTATAGGACGATAATTAGCAGAGTTCATTTTATCACCTTTTTTGTAAGCTGCAGTCACGGAGACTTCTTGTGTGAGACTTCTTTAAATGTGATTAGTTATTATGTTTGGTAAAGGGTTGTCAAGAGGTTCGTTTGTGAAAACAGATGTGAATGTACTTGCTAAAGTATCAGCAGTGTCAAAAACGGTGGAAGAAATGATAATGCCGTCTGATTGTCGTAGGCAAGGTACACTTACTTTAGAGAATAAAGTTGAGCGGATATGTTTATATAACTTTTTGGGATTCTCTGAATTAACAATATTTTCTTCATGTTTCAGTCTGGCGTTTCTAATGGATATTTTCAATGAGTTTTAAAAGTTTCTGTGTGCAATGAAATCCTGTCTGGTATTTGAGAGCTTGTATTTTCTTCAGAGTCTGCGTTTGTGATGGATAAGTGACATGATGTCACCATTTATCCATGGCTTCAACGGGTTTTTCCTAAGTTTTTGTGAACGAGTTTTTGCTGATTATGTTAGTTAATATTTGCAGGAAAGTATTCCACATGTCGTCCACGTTATTTAAGGGATTTAAAACTTAAAACCTTTTTTCTTTTTATTTTTAATTTCCTCGCGAAGGTCTTTAATAACTTGAACATGTGTGGGTGTCTGATCAGAAATAATTGTGTTATTTTTGGTTGTGGTATTTTCAAGCAGTTTCTTTTTGCTTCGAAGCACTTGGCGGGCATCGTATTCGTTAGGTAAAATTACTTTGATCATTCTTGGAAATCTAGAGTTTAAAGTATAATGTGTAACGAGTGGAAACGCAGTTGGTTGAAGTGAGTATGGTATTAATTGCATTTTCGTCGTGTTGTTTCTTTGTATTTATGTCACCAGAGGCTTCAGAAATTCATCGAATTATAATATTTTTAGCCCGATTTATTCTATCAATAGCTTCAAGCGCTATTTTATCGTAAACTGAGCGCTCGTTATATGTTCGAAATTGGCCAGTTTTTTATTTATTTCGGTAAATTTATTTTTGATCTCATCCAAATCATTAATAATATCCTTTTTGAAATTTTTAATAAGCGATTTTATATCACCAAATTGCTCTAGGCTAGCGTTACAAACCGTACAAAATATTTTGATTCATTTTGCGCGATTTCTAGTTACTCGGTGGTCGCCGGCAGAAAGTCCAGTGCACAATACGTGAATCGGTCGTTTACATCCATCACACTGTATAGAGGACGAGTCGGTTATTGTTTTCGTACATATCGCACAGCTGACCAGCATCATAGATAAGGAACAGGTAAATTTTTATAGATAAGAGTCTAGGTCGCCGATGAAATACTGTTGTTATTTAGACAATGTAAGTTTGTGACCTTACCAGATGCACTTTAGCTGATTTAACAAATTCACTGTCACCACTGAACGTTACTGATCACTTTGTTCACAAAATTAATTTGGTTTATAAAATTTAACTGTAGAGAATAAGCTAACTTTGTGGAGCAAAATAAACGTGTTTACTCGATACAATATGTGTACTACTAATTTGATGTGTACTACTAATTTAATGTGCTTTTTGTCACGCAAAAAACGATATTTTTTATAAATATGGTATAGTAATTTTGAGAACGGAACAATTTAATCACGACTGCCATTTACGTCTAATACTGTGTAACGGGCCCCGCGGCAACGTGTTAAATCAAGTAATCGACCTTTCCAGTAACAGAATTAAAAAAAAAACATTTTAATTACTTTGATTATGTTTTAATTAATATTATCAACTTTTTACTGTACACCAATTACATCTTTTTATATTATTCAATAGAGTAAGGTAGATACGTATTATATCATGTGTAAAAATAGGTACAAAACATACTTAACCCTGTTTACTTTCGTCATTTTTATCACTGACTGACCTATAGAATAAGTTGGGTAAATACAAAGGAATAAATCAGAAACTAGTAAATTTTTATCATTTTATTATAATTTTCCAATTAATTGATTCTATTAGGAACACTTACTTATAGTGCCTGTAATGTAAGAATCAGCAATTAAAATTGATGACAGCCTGTCTTTATGTGGATATTAAGGTCTTTACGTGAATATATAACGAGTGAAATATCACCCTTAATTTTTTTTAATCCAAACATCAGTTTTAGTACTTGATAACTACTTATAACTAAGAGTATACTGTGATTTAGTATTAATTATTATTTTAATATTTAGCGCACATCAATCGTGTTAGATAATTACTTATAAATAATTAAATAAAACCACGGTGCACGGTGCGGTGGCCGTGGTGCAACGAGGTGGGGAGCGGTGCGATATTTAGTAAAGGGCAAGCTTATGTTAGACTCTCCAGAGTTAAAACCTTAAAAGGAGTATATCTTATCAATTTAGATCAAGTCAAATCAAAGCACAAGTGAGCTCTATTGTAGAGTACAACCGCCTCCGTACGTTATACCGCCCCGACTTGGCCAAATTAAGCATAAATAGAAAACGCGTAAAAAAATTCCGGATACTGAATTGGCAATTCACTCGAACATTTCAAAGGTACAAGAAAATGTAGGAAATAACACAAAAAAGACAATTATACCCCGTAAACGTAGGAAAATACAGTGGGATAACATTATTTGGTATTAATTTTCTTATGAATAAGTACCTACTAATTATTTATGTACAAAAAGTAATGATATCCCATCAAAAACATAAATGTGAAATAAGAGCCAAATTCTATAGTCAGTCCTGACATTTTTTTATACATACATACATACAGTCACGCCTTTTTCCCATAGGGGTAGGCAGAGACCACTTCCTTCCACTTGCTGATCTGATCGAGATATGTTCTCCGAGGTCTACCTCTACCGACTTGTCCATTCACACTCGCCATATAAATTTGTTTCGTCAATCTTCCTTCATACATCCTTTCTACGTGTCCAAATCATCAAAGCATTCCTTTATCTATCTTTGTAACCACATCTTCTTTTACACCACAGCATTCCCTTATCTCACTATTCTTCACTTTATCCAACCGAGTCACTCCGGCTATACTTCTCAGACTACTTATCTCCGCAGCATTAATCCTATTTTCATGCTTCTTCTGCCAAACCCAACATTTACTACCATACATAAGTGTAGGAACCAACACACCTCTATGCACCGCCAGACGTATTTTTTTACACTTTCTGGCTATTCATAAAGCTATGCAGTGCCCCATTTATTTGTTTTCCTGCAACACCATTCGCTCAATGTCACTGTCATACTTTCCATCTCTAGTAAACTTTGAACCCAAGTACACAAATTCATTTACTTGTTCCACTCTTTCTCCATCAATCGAAACTCCACAGTTTGTTATGCTTTCTTCTTATTCAAAAACCATTACTTTTGTTTTGCTCACATTTATTTTCATTCCTTTGATTTTCAGGGCATTATGCATAACATTAACCATCGCCTGCAACTCCTCTTCAGATAACGCTAATATGACTTGATCATCGGCGTAAAGAAGGCATTTGACGATCAAATCATTCATTTTTAATCAATAAGCAATCTCTTTAAAATCTTTTAAACAATTGTCTATGTATAAGTTAAACAGCCATGGATAAGCCACACATCCCTGTCTCACACCTTTTTCGATGTTAAACCAGTCCTTGCAAGCTCCGTTTATCCTGACACAAGCAGTGGAATCCTCGTAAAGTGATTTCAGTGCTCGTATTAAGCTACCACTCACCCCATACATAGACAATGTAGACCACAATTCACTCCTCTTACAGTCCTGCTGCGAACCATTTCCCTTGTAAAGCGACACGATAACGGCCTTGCACCAGTCGTCTGGTACGCTATCACTTCTCCAACAAAGGTTAAAAAGGCGGTCCAGTAGACTAGCTACCACGTTTTCCCAATTTCAATACCCAATTTCATACTGTTCAACGCTTCCTCAATTTCTGTCGTAGTAATTTCACTTTCATTGCAACTTTCACTCATGTCTCCGAATGGGGCCTGTACTTGTGTATCCTATTTCTCAAATAAACTTTCGAAATGTTCCTTCCATCTCTTTAATACTCATTCCTCTCCTTTTACCATGCTACCGTCTTGATTTCTGATTCTTTCCAGTTGCGAGGTAGTATTTTTACCTCTGGCTGTTCTTATGGACTTCCAGAAGACTTTAATATTGTTTTGGAAATCGTCAGATAACCTTCTATCAAATTCATCTTTATCACTTTCCTTCTTTTTTGCCACAACTTTTTTTGCCACACCTTTTAACCTTTTATACTCTTATTTCACATTTATGTTTTTGATGGGATTATATTTACAGTGGATATCGTTTAGAAAGGCACTGGTTATAGCACACAACCGTTTACAGCGTACAAAAATCTCCGGGACCTCCAAATAACAGCAAAAATACATTGACACTGGATATAATGTACAGGGTTAGCGAAACTCGATGTCTCAGCTCTATTATAAGAAAAGGAAAGACGATAGAAAAAGGTACATTTTAAGCCTAATTTGCATATTTCTCTTAATTGCAAACTGAAGTAATGATGTTACCAATTTTTTTTCCAGAAACATACCTATATTTTAGCATATTTAAAAAGAGCTCATTTTCTGAACAAAATCTGTACAGAAAAAAACTAATGTGTGGTTTTATGAAACCACAAAGAAAGTGAAACTTTTTTAGGCATTTAACTGAACATTTTCAGAAAATTATTCGATTTAGGGTATTAAAATAGCGTTCTTAATCTTAACTTAATATTTGGAAAATGGGAAGGATAATGGGAAATCAATAGTAGGCAAGATATCCAACTGTAAATATAAATTTCAATCTACGTAGTAGAGTACGGAATACATAATAAATACAATCATTTAGATGATAGACGCGTATTAAAAACTGAGAACAATATTTATTTAAATCATTGAATCATTTTGAACTTAAATTATTTTATAGATAACTTCATCGTCGCCTAGAGTCTCACAGAGTATAAATGTAATTAACATTATATGGTAACTAAAATAAGTAATTGTGAAAGCGTTGAACAGTATAAAATTGGGCAAAGCTGCTGGGTACGACAGAATAACAGTTGAAATGCTGAAGGCTGGACAAAGCGTGATAACTAGTCTGCTGTACCGCCTTTTTAACCCTTGTTGGAGGAGTGGTAGCGTACCAGACGACTGGTGCAAGGCCGTTATCGTGCCGCTTTACAAGTGAAAAGATTCGCATCAGGACTGTAAGAACTACCGAGGTATTAGTTTACTTAGCATATTCAACAAACTGTATGCAAAGATATTGATTAAAAGAGTGACGAATGAAACTGAGATGATATGGAATGTAAGCAGGATTTAGAAGAGGAAGGAGATGTATGGATCAGGTCTTTTCATTACGAGGTATAGTGAAAAATTCTTGGCTAGAAGTCAGGTCTATTGCGCTTTTATAGACTTGGAAAAGGCATATGGCAGAGTGGTGAGGAATGAATTGTGGTCGACATTGTCTATGTATGAGTGAACGGTAGTATAATACGAGCACTAACATCACTTAACGAGGATTCCACTGCTTGTGTCAGGATAATCGGAGCTTGCACGGAATGGTTTAACATCGAAAAGAATGTGAGACAGGAATTTTTGACTTCGCCATGGCTGTTTAACTTATACATAGACGATTGTTTAAAAGGGATGAAAATAAATGTAAACAAAACGAAAGTAATCGTTTTTGATAGAAAAGAAAAAATGACAAACTGTGAAGTTCTGATTAATGGAGAAAGAGTGGGACAAGTAAATGAATTTGTGTACTTGGGTTCAAAGTTTAAGAGAGATAAAAACTATGACAGTGACATTGAGCAAAGGGTGTTGGCAGGAAAACAAATGAATGGGGCACTTCATAGCTTTATGAGCAGCCAGAAAGTGTCAAAAAAGGCACGTCTGGCTGTGCATAGAGGTGTGTTGTTTCCTTTACTTATGTATGGTAGTGAATGTTGGGTCTGGCAGAAGAAGCATGAAAATAGGATTAATGATGCGAAAATGAGTTGTCTGAGAAGTATAGCCAGAGTGACTCGGTTGGATAAAGTAAAAAATAGTGAGATAAGCGAACGCTGTGGTGTATAAGAAGATGTGGTTACAAAGATAGATAAAGGAAGCTTAGATGGTTTGGACACGTAGAAAGGATGGATAAATGAAGATTGACGAAACAAATTTATGAGGCAAGTGTGAATGGACAAGTCGGTAGAGGTCGACCTCGGCGATCAGATCAATATTGTTTTGAAGAAAGGCCAGGTCAAGAATACAAAGCACTGACGAGCTTGTATAAGAGAACTGATGAACTTAGAGGAAGCAAAAGATGTGTGTAAGAACCGTAGCAAGTGGAAGGAAGTAGTCTTTGCCTACCCCCACTGGAAAAAGACGTGACTATATGTATGTATGTATGTAAAATAAGTAAACAATGTCTTACATTCTATTTTTTTAATGTTACCATATCTCGTTGTTGGTATATTTCATATTTTATTTTTCATTTCAAGATTGAATACTTTTTTCAAGTTATCAGTAAGTAGAGCAGATTCCTCTTTCTTAAAATCTGTATTGAAATCACCAGATAAAATAATGGGCATTCGCGAATATATTTCTCGTGATCGAAAAATCTATGATATTATTTTCATTTAAATGCTTAAAAAGTTTTACTTGCTTCGTGGTTTTATAAAACCTATCAGTGCATAAACAACAATATGCACCGCCAGAAAGTTCTAATTACATTAAATTCACTATAAAAAATTAAGCTAACTCACCTTTTTCCTTTTCCTATAAGCACGAACTCTCTCAGCATTCTCTTCGGGGTAAAATTAATTCATCGTCGGATATTTTCGCACTATTCTTGGTTTTTTCCTCGTTGACCGGTTTATTTGACTCACTAGCTGTATCGTTATCCATCACTATCAAGTGAATTTGCTATCTTTTTCCGTTAAAAAATTATAAGCAAATTAGTAATAATAAAATTCGCAATTGTCACGATTTAAACAAGTAGCCTTTGGAAACAAATAGCAAAGTCGCATCTGTCAATAATTAAACATTAATTATTATTATTTATTAATTTAACATTACAAAACACATGTTACTACTAATACCACAGAAATAAACAAAGTATGTTGAATCACTACAACAAATTTTCAATGCAACCACCTCCTACTTCTAAACACTTACCCAATCTCCGCCTTATTTCTCTAGCTAAAGCCTTACGTAACATTTCTCTAGATAGTTCATCACAAGCATTTCTAATTTTTTCTTTTAAATGTTCCAAGCTAACAGATGGTGATCTGTAAACTTTATATTTCAAAGTTCCCCACAAGAAGAAGTGGAGTCAAGTCCGGTTATTTAGGGACCCACTGTATCGGTCCATTTATACCTATCCATTTTTCTCCGTACGTTTCATTTAAATATTTTTGAACAATTCTTACTTTATGCGGTGGAACTCCATCTTGTTGGGAACACATGTTTGCTAGCAGCTGTAATGGCACATTTTCGAGAAGCACAGGTAGTTCTTGTAGAAGAAACTGCAAATATCGCTCACTATGTAAAATCCCTTCGCAAAAATATGGACCAATCAAATGCCCATTAATAATACCACACCTAACGTTAATTCCGAAGTGTCCTTGGTTTTTAATCGGATTGACAAAATGTGGATTTTCAATAGCCCAAATATATAAATTTTTTCTATTGGTCTTACCGTTACTAACAAAACGACTTTTGTCCGTCCACAACACATGCTAAAAAAAAACGATTATCATTGATCTCTAAGTTTACCATCACTTGGGCAACATAATTAATTCTTCGTTGATTTTGATCTGAGAAGTATTCTAAGTTGTGAAGTTTATAATCGTGATAACCATTTTCTTTTAACATTTTTCGTACCGAACTATATTTTAAATTCAACTCAGGACAGGCTTGCCGAATCAAGTTCCTTCAATAGTCTTCAAAAAATTGGCAACAGTATTGTCAGAATAACAATTTTTCTTCCCAATCGAGGAGAAAATGTCTCGTTATTTGCACGTAAATTGCGTTCCAATCTTGCATACTTTTAAGCTTGGAATAACACATCGGGGTATCTCTGGGCGTATAACTGAACTGCTCTTCTAGGATTCTTTTGAAATTTCCCATAAACTAATAAGATGTCGACTTTTTTGTTGTGCGTGAACATTTTTCAAAGCCAAATTACAAAATAACAATATTTGTCAACCACTAGTTTAATTATTATTGACAGATGCAACTTTGCTATTTTTCAAAGGCTACTTTTTAAATCGTGACGATTGCAAATTTTTGATAATAAATTTTTTACAAATTTGCTTATAATTTTGTAACGGAAAAAGATGACACATTTTTTTCTTTAAAAAATTTGTTTAGAAAAATTAGCTCTTTTTTAATGTGCCAAAATAAATGTATGTTTCTGGAAAGAAAGATGACGTCACTACTTCAGTTTCCAATTATGGTAAAATATGCAAATTAGGCTTGAAAGGTCCATTTTAATCCTATTTAAGAACATCTTTCAACTTTTTTCTATCCTTTTTCTTATAATAGGGCTAAGACATCGAGTTTTGCTCAATCTTTACATATGGTACCGATTACAGCGTACCACCCACGCTATCTATACCAAAATATTGTAAATCCTAAATAGAGTTTGCATTTCCTGTTACTAAAAGGCTCTTTGCAACAGGCACGGGCGATTGGGACAATAGAACCGACCCTTATAATCCCTTAAACAATAGGGACTTCTGAAAGTCCCATTTACTAATTTTATAACATGCAATAAATGCAATACATCTAAAAACTCAGCCCATGCCTGCTTTGCAAGCCTATTTTTAATTTTTTATTACCATCAGATTTAAATTTTTGGAAATTTTGTAATTTGTTTAATCAAAGAACCCCATATCTGCATTGTTTAATCAAGTATTAGCTATTCAATTGTCCATAAATAGTCAGATTTTTTGCCGATATATCTTTTGGGAAAGAATCCGCCACGTTTCAGATTATAACCAGTTTTCAAGCTTTTTGAGATACATTTATTTTGATACTTGGATTCTTAGCTACCCGAGTAGGGGTATTGCTTAAAGAGGTTTTTTTAAAGATTATTTGAAACATTAAAATCAGTTCAAACAAAATTAATTTGACGATCGCCTACAAAATCAAAGTATTCATTTAAGTGAATATCTGATTATCAATAATAATCTGTTTCCGTGAGTGTCAAGATGCCACGACAACAATTTACTATCTAGGAACATCTCTACATAGTTTGCTGTGTACGTAGTGGCGACTCTATATCATCACTTGCGAGAGAAATGTACTTGGCTCGCTCAACGATTTCTGAGAACGGCTTGACAGAATTATAGGCCAATTTAATAAAAGTGAGAAACCCAAACGAATTTTTAGTACAAAACATAGTAAAATGGAAACTGCACTATAAGAGTGGTTAAGGCAACAACGTACTAATATTTCCGTAAGTGGTCCTATTGGTCCTATGCTTAGGACCAAAGCCGAGCAGTTTGGCGATTTAATGGACGAACCATTCCAATGTACTTTATCCTGGATACAACGTTTTAGAACTAGGCATAATACCGTCCACTAAAAAATTTCTGGTGAGTAACCATATGTTAACTCAGCTTTTACCAATGACTGGATTGAAAAAGTTTGGCCTAAATTACGTGATGTTACAGTGACGCATATGTCGATGTTATGACTTGTGAAGAGTTTCAGATAAGGCTATAATCCAGAAAGTCCGGGGGAACAAAGAGAAACCGTCATCTGTCCCACCCGAGAGAACCAGTTAGAACTTTTAATAAAAAGTGTAAGGTCTTTGATGCTAACTGAGTTGAGATCAGATAAACCATCAAAGTTCGGTTGCCCTAGTATAGAAAGCCGTTTTCTGCATAGGGCAGGGCAGTGGCAGAGAAGATGTACCATTGTGTCCTCCTCTTCCTCATCGTGACAGCTTCTACAGAAGTCGTGTCGTAGCTCTGCGATTCCCATGCGCCGTGCATGGGATCCTCCTGTACAGTGTCCTGTTATGGCCGCGATCTCATTTCCCTGGATAGAGTTAAAACATCATTAGTTCGACGTAAATCTAGTTTAGGCCAAATCTGTTTCGATGATGTGCATGTGGGTTCATTTTGCCACCTCAAGTTGGCTTTTTGAACTACTTTGCTGCGCTGGAGAAGCCAGCAATTTGCAATCGGTACTCCTTGCTGAGATGAGACAGATACAGCTGGGAGGGTGGTGCCCTCTTGCTAGCTCGTCCGCCTTACAGTTGCCTGGTATGTCTCTGTGTCCAGGTACCTAGACAATGTGAACTCTAAACTTAGTTGCTAGCTGCTAGCTCAGGGCAGCACGGCATTGCACCGCTGTCCTAGAGGTCAAGTAGACTGAGTTCAGTGATTTGATAGCAGCCTGGCTGTCACAAAGAATGGATATCTCGCTGAACTTTTGTTCGTTGCGGAGTATCCAGACAGCTGCCTCGGTAATGGCTGTCATTTCGGCTAGATACACACTACAGTAATCAGGCAAACGAAACGACAGGCTAAGTGAGGGGTCTTTGGAGAAGACACCCCAACCTACTCTCCCCTTTAGTTTAGAGCCGTCCTTATAAAATACTGCACCTTGAAGTTTAAATATATTCTCGGCCCAATCTTCTCTGGATGGGATTTCCAGGGATAGTTCGCCTTTGAACATAGGGTTAGGTTTAGTGTAATCAGTGTTTTTTGTGCACAGGTCGTATTCTCTTAGGATTCTAGAGTGACCATAGTGCGTTTCGGTCCATGGGGTCACAGCATTGAGTCTGAGAGCCGCACTAGCTGCGCATTCTTTCCCAAACAGACCTACTGGTAGTAGTAGATGTAGAATAGTTTCAAGGGCTTTTGTTAGGGTGGTCCGTAGACAGCCTGTGATCAGCAGACATGCCAATCTCTGGACTTTTCCTTAATGACTTAATTACTTTAGTGAACTAAACAAACTGAAGGCGGTTATATTTTTTATAATAATTGTTGGAATTTCGTTTCCAACACACTTTATTAATTATTTCTTTAGTTCTAATTAAATTAGTCTTGAGCCGTCCCTAAACACCTTCAGGCAATTCATGTAAATATTCTTTAAAATGTTTTTGAAGAACTGGGAATTCCGATTTTATTTTTATTTTTGAATAATAATATGTGGTTTTAGAGTAACTGAAGATAGGATACTGCCATTTGGTGCAACAGATAATTTTTGGGAAATGGGTCTCATCGGGCCATGTGGCCCATGCACAGAAATTCATTACGATCATATCGGTTATGATAACAGAGCTGAGTTTGTTAATAAAGGCCTGCACGATCTTGTAGAAATATGGAATATCGTATTTATTGAATATAATAGGTAAGATTTTGTTCAAAGTAAAAATTAAAATAGGGGGTAAAAATATTTCTAAGAACAATAGAATATTTATAATTTTTTTCAGATTACCCAATGGCACCATCACTGTACTTCCCCAAAAACACGTTGATACCGGAATGGGATTCGAAAGAATGACGTCAGTTTTACAAGGAAAGATTAGTAATTATGATACAGATATTTTTAAGTATTTATTGAATGCCATAAGTAAGGTATGTAATATTTCGTGTTGTAATCATTCTGAATAAAAATAGTATGTCAATCTTAGAATTGTAGGGGTGTACCAAATTATGAAAGTTTGTATGGTGAAAAAGATTGGAACGACATAAATAAATCCTATAGAGTATTAGCAGATCATGCTAGGATGATAACGATTGCTTTGGCTGATGGTGTTATACCTGAACAAAAGTAAGTAAATAATATCGATTTTTCTTAAGGTAGTTGTTTCGAGATTCAAAAGTATAAGCTTATCAAAAAAAAATTGTAATAATAGCGGTTAGTCGAAAATCACCCTTAAAAAATTATTGACCTTTTACACAAACTTCCATAATATTTGTTACTGCGCTTATTTTTGGCGTTCACTGATATCAACGAATACATACATACAATTAGTCACGCCTTTTTCCCGTAGAGATAGGCAGAGACTACTTCCTTCCGCTTGCTACGGTTCTTACACACATCTTTTGCTTCCTCTACTTTCATCAGTGCTCTCATACATGCTCGGTTGTTGTTACTCTTGACCTGGCCTTTCTTCAAAACAATGTTGATCTGATCGAGATATGTTCTCCGAGGTCTACCTCTCCCGACTTGTCCATTCACACTCGCCATATAAATTTGTTTCGTCAATCTTCCTTCATCCATCCTTTCTACGTGTCCAAACCATCTAAGCATTCCTTTATCTATCTTTGTAACCACATCTTCTTTTACACCACAGCGTTCTCTTATCTCTCTATTTTTTACTTTATCCAACCGAGTCACTCCGGCTATACTTATCAGACTACTCATCTCCGCAGCATTTATCCTATTTTAATATAAGTAAGGAATAAGGAATATAAGTGTAGGAACCAACACACCTCTATGCACCGCCAGACGTGCATTTTTTGACACTTTCTGGCTATTCATAAAGCTATGCAGTGCCCCATTCATTTGTTTTCCTGCTAACTCCCTTCGCTCAAGGTTACTGTCATACTTTCCATCTCTAGTAAACTTTGAACCCAAGTACACAAATTCATTTACTTGTCCCACTCTTTCTCCCTTAATCAATGTTTGTTATGCTTTCTTCTCTTTCAAAAACCATTACTTTCGTTTTGCTTACATTTATTTTCATCCCTTTGATTTTCAGGGCATCATGCATAACATTAACCATCGCCTGCAAAAGCCATGGCGAAGCCACACATCCCTGTCTCACACTCTTTTTGATGTTAAACCATTCCGTGCAAGCTCCGATTATCCTGACACAAGCAGTGGAATCCTCGTTAAGTGATGTTAGTGCCCGTATTATACTACCGTTCACTCATACATAGACAATGTCGACCACAATTCATTCCTCACCACTCTGTCATAGGCCTTTTCCAAGTCTATAAAAGCGCAATAGACCTCCTAACTTCTAGCTAAGAATTTTTCGACTATACCTCGTAATGAAAAGACCTGATCCCTACATCTCCTTTCCGACTATGCTGAGTAAACTAATACCTCGGTAGTTCTTACAATCCTGCTGCGAACCTTTTTCCTTGTAAAGCGGCACGATAACGGTCTTGCACCAGTCGTCTGATACTCTACCACTTCTCCAACAAAAGATTAGCTACCACGTTTTGTCCAGCCTTCAGCATTTCAACTGTTATCCTATCGTACCCAGCAGCTTTGCCCAATTTCATACTGTTCAACGCTTCCACAATTTCTGTC
Source organism: Agelastica alni (assembly GCA_950111635.1). Classification (NCBI taxonomy): domain Eukaryota; kingdom Metazoa; phylum Arthropoda; class Insecta; order Coleoptera; family Chrysomelidae; genus Agelastica; species Agelastica alni. The sequence continues at coordinate 57,547,318 of OX467711.1, read as the reverse complement.
GTACTAATTTCAGTTTTATTGCAACTTTCACTCATGTCTCCGAATGAGGCCTGTACTTGTGTATCCTATTTCTCAAATAAACTTTCGAAATGTTCCTTCCATCTCTTTAATACTCATTCCTCTTCTTTTACCATGCTACCGTCTTGATTTCTGATTCTTTCCAGTTGCGAGGTAGTATTTTTACCTCTGGCTGTTCTTATGGACTTCCATAAGACTTTAATATTGTTTTGGAAATCGTCAGATAACCTTCTATCAAATTCATCTTTATCACTTTACTTCTTTTTTGCCACAACTTTTTATGCCACACCTTTTAACCTTTTATACTCATTCTTTGCCTTGTTACATCCTCAATCGTTGCCTTTTTCGTTCTTTGATTGGCTTTTGTAGCCAGCCAATCCAGCCAGGCTTTCTGCACACATTTTCTGTAACTTGCATCCTTTTCTTCTTTTACTTACACCACATACTTCAATAGCAATATATACGATTCCTTCCTTGAATGGCTTCCACAATTCTTCAACCTCATATGCTTCATCTAAACTGTCAAATTTCTCGGTCAATTTACTAACGAATTCTCTTTTATACCTTCATTTTGAAAATTCTTAACTTTTATACGCTCTAGTATACTACTTGATTCCTGCACACGATGCCGCCACCGCTTAAAGAGACCTCTTATTCGGCTCATTACTAAAAAGTGGTCTGTATCAATACCTGCACCGCGGTATGCCCGAGTGTCCATTACTGTCTTTTTCAATCTTTCATCCACAATTACGAAACTAATTATACTTCTTGTCTTTCTTGTCTTTCTTGTCTTGTGTACAAGTGGATCCTTTTATGGTTAAACATTGTGTTTGTTACCACAAGATTCCACTCCAAACATACTTTAAGTAGACTTTCTCCGTTGTCATTTACTCTGCCGTCACCGTACATTCCAAGAACACTGTCATATCCATCACTCTTTACTGCTATCCAACTATTAAAATCACCCAACATTACAATTCTTTCATTCTGGTTACACTTATTCAGAATATCTGTCACACTATCCCAAAACTCGCTCCTTTTTTTTTGGGCTTTTAAAGATTGGTTCCACTGCGCATCTTGTGGGGCATAAACCCCTAGCAAATAGATATGAGTAAGACCAACCTTCAGCCTCACCCAGAGGAGTCTTGGGCTTACACATTCAAAGTCAGTCACACATTTATTTATTCTAGCAGAGAGTATCACACCAACGCCCTGAGAACCTCTGCTGGTTTCCGGAACTCCTGACCAGTAGGCTGTATAAGGTCCATGTGTTGTGGTTTCACATCCTTTTCGCTTGGTTTCATTCACACAAAGAACATCAATCCGTCTTTCTTCTATCATCGTGAAAATTTGATCAATTTTATCATTCAATCCTCCTCTCACATTCAAAGTAGCAAAGTGGCTATCCGCAGTCCACGTTTCGCCCCCATAGGAAGCATGACATGACAGGTGGCGACTGCTATCGCTATCGTTTTGGTTATAGTCAATACGACTATTACTCATAGCTTCCCATGGGATAAATACAATTTATACTAAAATAAAATACATACAAATTAAAAAAATTTACCTTAAATAAATGTCAAAAAATTTTGATCTGACAGAAAATATAAAATCCTCCAAGAAATATATTTAGCGCTTACGGGAAACTCCAGCAAATACAATTAAATGAAATGCATGCTAAAATAAATGTATATAGTAGATTTAATCAAGCCAGAATATCAACGAATATAGATTATTTTAATTGTTTCCTTCAATGCTTATGCTTGTAACTGTGGTATATATTTGGATTTGTATTATTTCATTGAAAAGTGTTTCTTATGGACTGATTTTATTTGTATTGTTATTGTTCAGGTACTTTATTCCATTAACCTTCTCCTCTATAACAGGATTCAAGACGAATTTAATCTTCAGCTAGCAGCTTGGAATATTATATTAATGTTTTGAATAATCTCTAGCAAATTGTTACGTTGATTAAGAATTATTTTTATTTTGAAAATACAATTAATAAGCTGTTATTTATTAGGAATAAAAGGTCAACATAAAATGACCAGAGAAGAGTTGAAGAGGGTTAGACATCATTGCAAATATCAACATATTTTTAAACATGAAGCTAGGCATCATAGCGTAAAGACTATACTCTCATGTAAATAGGTGGTTCTTTTTTTCAATTTTTAATAATCTGATTCACATTAGTATGTGGTGAGCGGTAGTTTGAAACGAACACTGAAATCACTTTACGAGGATTCCACTGCTGGTGTCAGGATAAACTGAGCTTATACGGACTGGTTTAATGTCGAAAAAGGTGTTGAACAGGGATGTGTGGCTTTGCCTTGGCTGTTTAACTTATACATGGGGAATTGTTTAATTGTCAGTTAATGTAACAAGAAGAAAGAGTGGAACAAGTGAAAGAGTTTGTATACTTGGGTTCAAAGTTCAAAGAGACGGAAAGTATGACTGTGACATTGAGCAAAGGGTGTTGGCAGGGAAACAAATAAATGGAACCCTGCATAACTTTATGAGCAGCCAGAACGTGTGAAAAGCAAGTCTGGCTGTGCATAGAGGAGTGCTGGTCCCTACACTTATGTATGGTAGTGAATGTTGGGTTTGGCAAAAGAAGTATAAAAATAAGATTAATGCTGCGGGGATGAGTAGTCTAAGAAGCATGAGTAGTCTAAGAAGCATAGCCTGAGCGACTCGGTTAGATAAAGTAAAGAATAGTGAGATAAGAGAACGTTGTGGTGTGAAAGAAGATATGGTTACAAAGATAGATAAAGGAATGCTTAGATGGTTTGGTCACGTAGAGAGAATGGATGAAGGAAGATTAATATTTATAAGGAGAGTGTGAATGGGCAAGTCGGTAGAGGTCGACCTCGTCGAACATGTCTCGATCAGATCGACATTGTTTATAAAAAGCCACGGCAAGAGTACCAATAACCGACGAGCATGTATGAGAGCACTGATGAAAGTAGGAGAAGCGAAAGATGTGTGTAAGAACCTTAGGAAGTGGTCTTTGCCTACCCCCACAAAAAAAGGCGTGACTATCTAAGTGCATGTATGTTGTCTTCTATCCACAAGCTCCTCATTTTTCAACTTTGTTTCTACAACAATATTTTCGTTTCCTGCTATTGAAAATGTATGAAAACTTAATTCAGTGGTTCCCTTTACCCAGGATGGACACTGTGGAACACAACAAGAATTATTCATTTTCAAATAATAAAACTTCACCGAATGAAACAAAAACTAAGTGAATAACGATGTAACAACCGTTGAAAAGCACTTTAAAACAAAATACGACAAATAGCATATGTTAATGGCCCATATCTCGGTAACTTAAATGTCCGGTAGGGGCGTATCAATTATCCAGATTGACGAATAAAGAAATGTGATATATCAGAAAATGCTAAATGTATTAGGTTCTACTGAAATATTTTTCTGTTTTAGTCAGAAACTTCGAAGAATAATGAGAAAAGTGTTCCTTCTAAGCGAAACTGTTTTTAAAAAAGAAGTTGGTTTACTAAGAGAATTAACAAACTATGTTGTAGACAATTTAAGTCCAGTGTATCCAGAATTAGAGAAGAATATTTTACAGGTAAATTCTAAGCGTTAATTTAACACAGGTTACTGAGTCACGTTTCACAGTCTGTGAAATCGGCGAAAATAATATCTTTTTAGTTTAATTGTCAAATACTGTTTACTACGTTTATAAATAAATTGCGTCGATTTTCTTATCACACAAATTAAATTGTCCAAAATAAACTGTACTCATTTAACCGATTTCTCGTGAACAACTAACTGACCAAACATATTTCCACTACTGCTACTCTTTTTCTCCGAAACACTCCATCCAATAACTGCTTGTGTAGGTAATTAATTAGTTACTTACATTATTTGATATTATCAAAAAGAAATAATCGGTTAACATAGACAATGGGAATCCTCGTCATTTCAAATCAGTAAAATATTGTTTGAATACAAACTCCATTTTTTGTAAAATTTGATTTAACATAAATGAGTCAGTTAATGTAAAAAGGAGAAAGAGTGGAACAAGTGAAAGAGTTTGTATACGTGTCAAAAAGGCACGACTGGCTGTGCAAAGTGGAGTGCTGGTCCCTACACTTATGTATAGAAGTGAATATTGGGTTTCGCAGAACAAGCATGAAAGTAAGATCAAAGCTGCGCAGAGAAGTATACCTGAAATGACTCTGATGGAATAGTGTGATAATGGAACGCTGTGGTCTGAAAGAAGATGTAGTAACAAAGATAAATAAATAGTTTGTACACGAGGATGGATGAAAGAAAATTGACGAAACAGATTTATAAGGCGAAGCAAAAGACGTGTGTATGAACCGTAGCAAGTGAAAAGAAGTGGTCTCTGCCTACCCCTACGGTAAAAAGGCGTGACTATATGTATACAATGTATAAACACGATAAAAAAGGCAACTATTCACGTACACACAATGATTATCTGGTTTGTTTTGACCTTACTGCAAATTGCCGCCGTGACGTCACACGAGCTCACTTTTCTACGATGAGCTAGCTATGCAGCTTAGTATTATAACATCATTGGTGGTATTACGTTGGCGTAGCCGATCAGATCGCGAATCTATCTAACCATCAGTGCCACCGTGGCCACTCGTAAGGACGCGGCTCTCCATTTGTTAATCACCTCCTTACTTTCTAGCCACTGTGGTTCAATTATATAGTACTTATATGAAAGAAGTAGTCCATACTAAAAGTGGAGTTTCGGTAGAGTTGAATTTTTAATGAAATATACTTTTGTTGTTATCGAACAATATGTCTTCATTACAGGACAATTCATCATCCGATATTTCTTCCTCTGTGTTTTCGTCAGAGTGTTCTGTATTAACTATAAAAATAACACGCCGGACCTCATCTTATTTCTCATTTAGTATATGTTCTCTTTCAGTCAAGTCAATCTCATATTTTTAAGCACCTTTAAATATTAGTTACCACTTCACTATGGTTTTATCAAATTTTTGTTTTGCAGTTGTTCAACATTACCATTACCGCTGGAAAACGTTTATTGTGACAAGCAACCCAATTTTTGACTTCCACCTTTCGGTGAAATTTAATTCTGGATGGTAGGGTGGTAATCGCAGGACTGTATGGACTGTGTTCCAATATGATTTCTCCTTCAACCATTTTACCATATCCTCCTTTCTATAGTTACTTACTGGCAACTTTTCTGCTATGGCATTGTGGTAACTAGCATTATCCACAACCAAAACGCTGTTTAGTCTTATATTCAACCCCTTTTACATGATTACATATTCCTGCTTAAAAATATTCGCGCGTACTTCTTTGTTTACCTTCGAGCAGGGTTGTTCAGCAATCGTCGTGTGTTTTTGATATTTCTTCCTACTCTGACTGATTTCGCCGGAAGCTGTCCTTATCAATAAAAATCTCTATAATGTAGCTCAATAAAACTCATACCCAATATATATATATTTACTTAAACCCCAGAGTAGGAGTGAGGTGTTGTCAACGCAGCTTTAGCAATCACTTGTCAATAAGTTGCATCAAAACATAAATTAAAAGCACGTTTTCGAGCATAGTCATGCTCATTTTCAGTTGAAATTAACAGGAGGTTAGACTGGAAACAATAAAACCATAATTACCATTTTTTAAAGAATATGTGAAGATTAAAATAAAAACTAATATTTAAAGAAGGTGAACTTGAAATCTAAAATGGATACTTACATGGAATAGGAAACATTGTAAAATAGGTTTAATAAGAACAATTGGATTCAAAATACATGGCAAAATCGAAGATCAACAAGCTTCCCCACTGGGAATTTAATTATAATAAATACTGATATAATAAATATTGATTCCAAACCACAACTAGCAAGTATTTTAAATAAAGTTAAGCAAATATTTACAACAGAGTTGTACCATAACAATATCAAGCGACAGAATACATTGTATGCCTACAGCCACCATCTTAAATTTCATTTTTTGACACCATCTTGGAATACTCTATAGGGAAAAATCACGGAGTTGGCGACATCTATTATTGATCGTATGTACTTCTTGAGGTGTGAACAACAAACTAACCTTCATTTGTTTATATTGGTGAAGAGTGAACTTTATATATTATTTTGAGCCATTTAAGCATTAAAAGTGTTATATTTGAACGATATTTAGTGAAGAATTGGTGTTAATAAACCACAAAATCCACTAATGCAAAGGAATAAAAAAGGTGATATGGAGATAAAATCGCGAAAAATATGCTCTGATTCACAATGATCTAAATATTATGGCAATTCGATTATATCTTTGCATAAATTTCCTTCAAATCCTGAGGCAGCTCAGAAATGAAAGATGATCTTAAAGATAGGAAAACCAATCTCAAAGTTCATGTTTGTTTGCAGCAAGCACTTTGTGAAAGATATTTTTTTCAGTGGTAAGTTTGATATTTTTGTTAGAACCTTCCAGTGTTAAAGTATCAACATTCCATAATTAATTGGATTATATTATATAATCCTTAATTGGTCGAACACGTTCACCCACATAATACAATATGTCCGAAATTGATATTTCGACTTTCATAGGTATTGCAACAAGAACTCCAGGGACAACAGAACGGAACAACTTCGAGAATCAACCAAAATTTATACCTGGACACAAGCTGGTCGTCACTGGCATTTAACAAGAATCCAGCGACAATAAAATTGAAACGTCGAAAACAAACCTTAAACCCAGCTTTAATCCAATAGTTTAACACAAAAAATCAACTTAAATATCTGAGATAACTAAAATTTCCTTCAAAACTTTGGTTTTACAAGTGATCAAATGAAAGAATGACAACGTCATTTCGCGTTACGTGATTTTTCCCTATACCACTAAAGTTTTTTAGGTTATATTTAGTAAATTGAATTTTTCAACTCAGCACACTTCACTTCGTTTACAACTGCTAAATTCATATCATACACCTTTGCTACGTTAGCGACATTCTGGTCGGTTTTTGAACTGTTATTTACAGTTCACAAGTGGACACTTTTTCAACTTGTCCCCCATATGAGATGGTTCTCCTGGTCTCTAACCTCCATAAAGGAAATGAAATGACGGCTGCAAAATGTATGCCAATTGGAGTAATTATGTCGATAATAGGTTGAGTGAATGAAGTCAAACAGTAAAATTATATGCTTTCCGGCAAATTAAGTATTCAATATAGTAGTTGTTGAAATGTCATGAAATGTTGACACGTACCTTTTGAGGTTCGGTATTAACATAAAATGGTGTGGATTTCTGTTATTAGAGGTGCCATCTGTAGACTGGTCCAGGGACTTTTTAACCGGTCTAATATTTCATGATTAGAAAGTTTTAATATATTTTTACTTTTGGTTTTATTTAAGGTTTTCAATATTTGAGTATTTTTTAGGTGCATCAAATTATTAACTACGAAGAAGAGGTATATAGAGCCTTGCGGTTATCTTCATCGAAAGAATGGCAAAAATGCGTTAGAGAAAATCCAAAACTACTAGAACTGGACATTATAGAAACTCACATTTTCTCCAAAGCGTATAGAGACATTGTTTCGAGTGGCGTTAAAGAAATAGACGCCAAGACTGCATTTAGGCTATACGACACGCATGGTTTAGACGAGGAGAACATTAGAAAGCTTGCGACAGCACTTAATTTTAAGTTTGATTCAAAAAGTTTCAACTCAGAATTAGATTTAGCAAAATTAAATTCTAGAAAAGCGAGTTTTGTGAGAGATTCTGAAATTTATTTTAATTTAGCAAAATCGGGAATTCCAAAAACATACGATTATTACAAGTATCTGTACAGTAAAGCTGACGATCGTGGATATTTATTCGAACCTCTTCAAACTAGGGTGTTGAGAATTTTTAAAAATAACGAACAAGTGGAAATAATAAGTCCGAATGAACAGTGTTCCTTACTTTTAAACAAAACAAATTTATATACTGAGGCGGGTGGTCAAGTTGCCGATAAGGGTAGAATTTATTTTACCAATGGAGTGTTTGAAATCAATTCTGTATCAAATCTGAACGGATACATTATTCACGACGGATGCTTTAAATCGAAAAATACGTTATTCAATAATAATTTAAAATTACTCTCTGTTGGTCAAATTGAGGTAGATTTGTCGTTTAGACTTAACTGTATGCGAAATCATACGAGTGTGCATCTTTTAAATGCTGCGGTGAAGAAACTAAAAATGGCCACTTGCCAAAAATCCAGCAAAGTAACCGATTCTCTTTTGAATTTCAATGTTGCAATTTTTGGAGATAAATTATCGAAAGAGGAAATCGAGCAAATTGAAAATGAAATTTTAACTATCATCAAGAAAGGAGAAGAAGTAAAAATATTTAATATCAATAGTCAAGATTTGGTGCGTTTACAAAATGTTACATTAATTCCTGGAGAGATTTATCCTGAAAATGGAATTCGATTAGTTGAGATTAAGAGCGACAACTTATTATCGAGGTGAGACACTAAGCTTTTGTTACCAAAATGTATTTTTAGTATTGCAATTCATAAAATTTAACAACTTATTGACTTTAAAGTGAATTGTCTTTTAAATTATTCTATTTTGAGATGTCTTAATCGGATGGTAGCGATCATGGAAACTCTCATTGGTCACAAACCAAAATTTAAAGTTTATTTCTTGATTTTACTGTATTTTCTAAAAACATAGTGAAATCTGATCCGATGTTTGATCTTGCTATTTAAGTTGTGTTTTATTTTTTGCTAGTTCTAAAACTGTAAAACCGTTGCTAAGTTTTTCTTTTAATTTAGTTTATTATTGCATTAGTTAGTTGAATATTATTATTTGTGGAAATATATTTAGTGGGTATGAAGATCAGTAAATTGCACATATTCTACAGCGGAACACGCGATGGTACTCACCAAATACCCGAAAAACCATTCACCAAGATATGATGATGCTGTGTGGAGACTTTAACGCTCAAATTGGAAAAGAACGAAACTACATACCGACAATTGGCATGCACATTCTACATAATGTGTCTAATGATAACGGAACCCGACTTGTTCAACTAGCCGCCAGAACAAACATGCTAATAAAGTCCACGATATTTGAACATAAAAATATACACAAGCAAACGTGGATCTCAAATGATGGGGTGACGAGAAATCAAATTGACCACATATTGGTGGACGTTAGACATGGCACTAATGTTCTGGACGTAAGAAGTATGATACCGACCACATATTGGTGCGCGCACAAGTTAAATTAAGATTATCGTGTAAGAAAAATTACAGAGCAGAAAAACTCGTACGGTATAATACAACAAAGTTTAAATATCTTTAAATATCTTGCTGGTAGACAGCATTGAAGAACAATGGAAAACGCTGAAAACAGTGATAAGTGGTACGGCAATAGAATGTTTGGGAAAAAAGAAGAAAAACAAAAAAGCGTGGTACGAAAAAGAATGTAAGTTACTGAACGCTCAAAAGAGAAAGGCCAGCGCAGCTATGCTGCAGGACCCTTCGGAGACAAATATCAACAAATACAAAGAATTACAAAGACAGGCAACAAGAATAAACAGACAAAAGAAAAGAATGCTTGAGCAAGATATGTTTACTGATATGGAGACGAACCTAAATTAGCATAAATCCAGACAGTTCTCTACCTAAGTCAGTAACCTTAAAACTTGTTTCCGACCAAGATCAAGTCAATTATTAAAAAGGGAAAACGACTCCATCATCTCGGGTACCGAAGAAATCCTTGCAGCCTGGAGACAGCATTTTAACAGTCTTCTGAACACAAGAGAAACAGAAGAGCAATCATCACAAATATACCATATGGTCGACAGAGCAGTGGACGACCCCACATTGGAGGAAGTAACGAGGGCGATAAAAAAATAAAGAACAACAAAGCACCAGGCAAAGATGGCATCCCCGCGGAATGTCTTGAATATGGAGGGGAAATATTATACCAGCGAATACATAAATTGATTGAATACATCTGGAGAGAAGAACAATGGCCCGAGGAGTGGAAGGAGTGTATTATAATACCACTTTATAAGAAGGGAGATAGAATGAAGTCTGAAAATGACAGAGGAATTTCGCTGATCAATGTAACTTATAAGTTTTAGCCAATATAATACTGAACCGCATTGATATGCAAATGTTTACAGCAGATGACCCCAGATTAATGCTTGCCTTTGCGGACGATATTGATATTGTAGGGAGAAGCACCATAAAAGTGAAGGAACAATTCATTAAACTAGAAAAAGAAACTAAAAAAATGGGTCTTAATATCAATGAAATAAAAACCAAGTACATTGGTGTGACCAGGCAAGCTCAAAGAGGAAGAATAAGAGTCAGAATTGGTCAAAATGTCACAATTGGTGGATTTAACTTTAAAAGAGTTTAGAGCTTTAAACACCTAGGCGCCACGCTAAATGCCGATAATTTACTTGTTTCACTCTTTCTCCCTTAATCAGAACTTCACAAATTGTCATGCTTTTTTCTCTTTCAAAAACCATTACTTTCGTTTTGCTTACATTTATTTTCATCTCTTTGATTTTCAGGGCATCATGCATAACATTAACCATCGCCTGCAACTCCTCTTCAAATGACGGTAATATGACTTGATCTACGGCGTAAAGAAGGCATTTGACGATCAAATCATTCATTTTCAATCCACTTTCTTTCCAATATTTTAAACAATCTTACTTACTCCGCGAATACAACCCAGGGTGGGTTTTTGCCGACTTCACAATAGTCCTCCACTGTTGTCTGTCGCTCATGGCATCGAGTGTATTTTGAATGCCCATTGTCCTTATGTCTTTGGTAATATTGTCTCTCCATCGGAGTCGTAGGCGGCCTAGGGGTCTTTTACCCTCTGGTGTTTCCTCCCATACAAGCTTGACAGTGCGATTATCCGGTAGTCTTCTCACATGTCCCACCCACTGTAATCATTTGGATTTTATTTCTCGGACAATGTTAGGCTCTCCGTATAGGTCTTCTAGCTCTCTGTTTGTATAAGTTCTGTATCTTCCTGTTGTTGCATCTACGGTTGGACCATATATTTTCCTGAGTACTCTCCGCTTAAATACTCGGAGGCGTTCTTCATTTGCCACGGTCAGCGTCCACGTTTTACATCCTTACATCACAACTGGTCTAATTATTGTTTTGGATATGTTTATTTTTGTCCGTCTTGATGTTTGCTTTGATTTTAGTAGATTATGAGTTGTATAAAGGCATTTGTTTCCGGCTTGTATTCTACAGTTAACTTCTACTGTCCCATCAGTTTAAACAATCGTCTATGTATAAGTTAAACAGCCATGGCGAAGCCACACATCGCCATCACTAGTAAACTATAGAATTGATACTGTACAACTATTCTCTTGGAACTATCTCTACTTCTAAAACTGAACTGAACTCGACGCATCTTTTTTCTTATTCGACGAACATTTGTGGAGTCTAAAATTCTTAACTTACAATAAGTTAAGTAACCTCTTCTGTAACGATTTATACGGTATTTGGGGTCCGTTTAGATAAGTATAATTGTGTAGTTTTAGGGGAGATCGTAGAAAAACCTTACCTGTTCATATTTATACATGATACTTAAAAAATAAACTCACTTTATTTATGTTAAAACGTTGCAGTGTAAAACACGTGAAAGTTAATGTGCTCTCTCTTTTGAATAGATACACAAACCAAAAATATAGACATTCTTAATGTTCTGCAGCGATCAATTCTGGCTCCAAAATTATTTCTACTTCACATCAACGACTTGTTGGAAACAACTTTATGTCCAGTACACAGCTTCGCGGATGATAGTACCCTCCATACCGCTTTCTCTTCCAGGGCTCCTATATCTGCCCGTGAAACCAGAAATGAACAAGGAAGAAATGTCAACAACATAAATATGGACTTGGCTACAATCTCGATTGGGAATCCAATAACTTGGTAGAATTCAATGCAAATAAAACACAAGCATGTCTTTTCTCTAAAAAAGCCGATCTCACTGTGCCCAACATAATATTGTCAGGAGTAACCATACCATTGAAGTCATCCATTTCAATGCTTGGTATTACTATCAGCAATAACCTCTCTTGGAAAAATCACGTGAGGTCCATTGACAAATGTGCATCCAAAAACTTGGCTTTCTGTTTCATGCCTAGAGCTATTTCACTTCCAGTCATTTGCTTATGATCTATAAGGCACAGATCCGACCTGTCCTGGAATACTGTTCCCATATTTGGAGTGCGGCACCTAAACACATTCTGAAACTATTGGATTCCGTCCAAAAAAGGGCAATTCGTCTGGTCAGTGATGCCTCGCTTACAAACTCTCTCACTTCTCTGGAACACTGTAGAAAAGTTAGCGATTTTTTTATAGATATATTCATGGGCGATGCTCTTCTGAAATATCAACTATCGTTCCTCCTTTCGCTGTTTCTTCGAGATTAACCCGTCAAGTTCAGACTTCACACCCGTTTGTGGTCACTTTGGAGACCTGCAGAACATCTCTTTTCAAAGACTCGTTCATCCAACGATCAGCGTGGCTTTGGGCACATTGCTTAGGGAGGTGTTTCCCGAGGCATACAACCTCCAGAAATTTAAGAAGAACACCAATTCCTACCTCTTTTCCCTTGGTTCTCACGATGTTCTCTGAGCAGTACAGGAAATCCTTTTTCGTGGGAACCAGAAAAAAAAAATTAAAGAATATCAAGGACGAATTAAAAACTGCAATAGAATATTCGAAGACAAACATACTCCTTAAGTTCTAGAGTCTACATTCAAAAATAGAAAAGCTAGAAATAGAAAATCTACGTCTACATAATAGAGTGGAGTTATTAAAGAAAAATAACATCGTAGTATTTGGCATAAAACAAAAAGTAATTGAAGTTAAACCTGAAACTATTTGCAAAGAATTATCTTGCCAATTAGGCATTTTAATTCAGGAGGAAAAAATAAATAATATCTTTTTATTAGGAAGCTCTGCAAATGACCTATAAAAGTTGAATATAATTTGTACCTAACTAAACGTCAAATATTAGTTAACTGCAATAAGTTAAAGAATACTAAAATAACTATTTCCCACGACTCAACAACAGCACAGCGTGAAAGAAATAACATATTAAAACGAGAGTTAAAAACCCAAATAATAAGTGCTACATGAAAGGCGAAAAATTGTGCGTTAATAAAGATACTTACACAGTGAAACGAATATTGAAAATAGAAGAAGGTGAATTATCAAAATTACAGAAAAAAAACACCATTCAACCAACTCCGAGCTTAAACAAACAAGTTTAAAAAGTATTTCCAAAGCAAAACCTACAGGAACCATTTCATAACCATATACCTAATAGCTGGAGATGTTAATCTAAATCTTGATGATAAAAACGTCATTATCGATAGTTACTTAGATAACTACAGTGAACATAATTTTATATCCACTATTAATAAGTACACTAGAGTTCAAGGTAACTCTAAAACGAAACTTGATCACATTTTTTTAAAAAGCAAAGATAAATTGGCAGATAAAACTTTTTGGAATAACAAACCATATGGCAGCTATTTTTTGTATAAATACTAACTATATCTTACAAACTAATACACCTGCACTTTAAATTAAACTAATGTGGTTTTTATTGATGATTATTTTATCTTCTTCTTTCGTTGCCTCTGCTAGCAGAGGTTGGCTATCATAAGGGCTACTTGAACCTTGGAAACAGCAGATCGAAATACAGACGTGATGCTTTTTCCGTACCACTCTCTTAAGTTTCTGAGCCATGAAGTTCTTCTTCTACCGACTGATCTCTTGCCTTGTATCTTTCCTCGTATAACAAGCTTCAGAATACGATTTGTCCTCCGACTGCAATTCCTTCCTTATCTTCCTCTAGGGCTTCACTAAATATCGCTTCTGAATAAATATTAAATAGTATTGGAGACAAGATGCATGCTTGTCGGACTCCTCTCTTTATTTCTACATCTAAGCTCGTTCTCTTTTCTACTCGTACATTTGCCATTTGTTGCCAGTATAGGTTGCTTATAATACGAAGGTCCTTATCATCTATCCCAGTTTGTTTGAGAATTTCGATCAGCTTCTGGTGTTGTACCCTGTCGAATGTTTTATTATAATCTAAGAAAGCTAAGTATACGTCTCTATTTACATCTCTGCAGCGTTGAACTAATACTTGTATTGCGAAAGGCGCTTCTCTTGTTCCAACTATGTTGCGGAAGACGAACTGGTTTTCTGTGAGGGTGGATTCACATTTATGATATATTCTTCCATGTATTATTTTAAGAAATATTTTAAGGACATGGCTCATCAAACTGATTGTTCTATGTTGATCGCAGGTTTTTGCATTTGGCTGTTTTGGAATGGTAATGAAGGTGGATTTCAGTCAATCTTGTGGTATGTGTCCAGAGTCGTATATCAGCAATTTTATTACTTCTGCCGGTATCTTATCAGTGCCTAATGCTTTTCCTGATTTGGTTCAGTTTATAGCTTTTATCACTTTATCTTTTTGTATTTTTGGACCTGTGTCAGATTTCACATTATTTAGATATTCTGGCTTGTCATCTTCAGAGATTTACAGAGAGTTACAATGTTTTTGTTTTCGTCCAACAGAATGCTTGTTTTATTGTTATTATATCCGCCTACAGTCTTTCTTATTTTCTTGTATAAGTATTCATGTTTAATTCACGTTTAATTGGCAATTTGAACCTTTGAAATAGCTGCCCTGAAAAGGCCGGTCGTTGTGGTACCAAACCAAGTTTTTCGATTCTTTAACCAAGAAATTCTCCTCCTGCAAGGTCCCCTCCGTCCTAGAACTCTCCCCTGGAGAACCAGCTGTGGGAGCTCATAACGTTTCCCATTCCGCATTATGTGACCTAAGTACTCAAGCTTCCTAGTCTTGATCTTCTTTATGATCTCCACATCTTTATTTATTCTCTCGAGCACTTTTGTAAAGTGGGCTGTCCAAGGTATTTTAAGTATTCGCCGATATAGCCACATCACAAATGCTTCAAGCTTTTCTGTGGAGTATTGAGTGAGTGTCCATGATTCTGCTCCATAAAGAAACAATGGGAACACGTAACAGCAAAGCATTCTTACTTTTGATGTTAGATTAAGGTCGTGGTTTTTAAAAAGGTTTGACA
Source organism: Agelastica alni (assembly GCA_950111635.1). NCBI lineage: Eukaryota > Metazoa > Arthropoda > Insecta > Coleoptera > Chrysomelidae > Agelastica > Agelastica alni. The sequence continues at coordinate 57,532,169 of OX467711.1, read as the reverse complement.
TTTTTAAAAACGCCGCTCGGGATTTTTCAATCCGGTAATTAATTTCACGAGAATGGTCCCAATCTTCATTTATTGTTGTGCCTAGGTACGTGTATGAAGCAACTTTTTCGATTTGCTGGTTTCTGATAGTAAGTTGGCACGGAATTTGGTCTTATCTATGTTCAGCGTTAGACCGTATCTGTTATCTTTGACTCTTGTCATGAGTTTTTGTAGGCTTTCAATATTGTCAGCAAATACTACGGTATCGTCTGTGTACCTTGTTAAATCGTTGGCCGATTACAGATATTCCCAGTTCTATGTCATCTAAGGCTTCTTTAAATATGTCATCTGAGTATAGGTTAAATAATAGGGATGAGAGGATACATCCTTGTCGTACTCCTCTTTGTTTTTCGATTACATCGCTGTCTCCGACTAATACTCTAACTGACATTTTTAAAAAATCGTCGTACTCCAAACGTTTATTCTAATGATTAAGTAAGAAGTTGAAGCGTAGCTTCTATCGGTCAGTCCCGCGACTGCCACGTTTTGATTTAAAAGGACCAATTCTGGTCCTAATGGGCTGTACTTTAGTTTATTCATGACAGTTACATCATGCAAAATTAAAAAATGAAACGACAACTGTATTGTGATATGATTTATTACATACATATTGTCACGTGCCTATTTTTTTCCCATCTGCCGTTTCATTATTATGATAGTCTGGCGTTCGTAATTAGCTTTGCATACCGTATTTATTCGTTGTATATAGTGTTGCCTATCTAGTAGTAATAGAATTCGATTATTAATAGCTGTGACATTTTTGCTAATCGATGGGGATTAAGTGGGTGTCTCTGTTATTAGACTTCGCCTTGATTATTGGCCTCGATTGTCGTGTGTTGTCAGATATATTATTGTTGGTTTGCTTTTCTGTGTGAATGGGCTGGCAATTAACACGTACGAACGCGATTATGAACTAGGAACTTAGACTTGCAAAGGTTGGCTGACGCGTGTCCCGGGTCATTTCTGATATCCGGTCTGGGAGCGAGGAGTGGTTATCATTCGTTTGGTGTCAGTGGTGGAAGTCGGTTGAGAGTTTTTGGAACGATTTGATATTAACACATGAGCGGAACTTCTACGGTTTTTTCTTTCATATCTTGCTGTATTTGGGGCCATCTTAATTGGATTAGGAAGATAAACCATTTAATTCTTAACTTGACCATTCTGTCGTGCCTATGTGGTGGATATTTTGGTTATTGGGGTCGAGTTAAGATCACCAAGTGTGGGATTTGATGAAGTGAAGCCATCGTGAAGTACCACGTGCCGTTCCATCCACATCGACGATAAATTTCAGTGTTATAAAGACTTGCTTGGTGTTTTTAGCAGAAATTATTATGATACTACTTGGTGTTTCGGTTCTTGGATTATCGATGTTACCGTGACGTCTCAGTGAAGTTTTCAATTGGTTACATGGTATTGAATTTAATTTTATCAACTTATCAGTTATTATGTGCTTGATCTAAGTGTTTTCAATAGTTTAAAAGTAACAAGTTATTTTCATTAAATTTGTACCTGCTTCCAGTGACGTCTCAATGAAGTTTTCAATAGTTTAAAAGTAACAAATTATTTTTCGTTAAATTTGTACCGGCTCCAAGTTGAATCTGCATTTATATATTACTGAGTATAATTTATGTGGTTATTGTGAGGGTTTTAAAATATTATTCTTGTTGCAAGTCCATTTATTTTGTATTCCTTTTTTTGTGTTAATCTTTTGCTATCAGGAATTCTATATAAAACCAATTATTTTCGAAATTTTAAATATTGTGAACATTTTCTTTTTGTTGTTTTTTTTTGTTTTTTTTTTTTATTTTAATTCTCTTTTGTACCTCATTAGGTTTTTATTACTGTTTGGAAGATTGTTATAATTAATTTAAATATCATTTTAAGAAAAGCGTATTAAATTCGTTTAAACCACTTTACGAAAATACAGAATTTATTGTAAAAAATCAAAACATCATTTTTACTTAATTAATATATTGCAGTAATTGTAAATATAGTTTTATTTATCTAGTTCACCATAATTGTTTGTTGTTTATCGCGTGGCTCTGCTGGTGCCTACAAGACCTAGGGGTTTCCGGCTTGTACCGTCTTAAGTCGATGGCGCGGCTCACTTTTAGATTTTTTTTCTTCTACCCTCTACGGCTGAGCTCGGGCATAATTTGCCAGTAGAGAGACCACTAGCAGAGTACTCTTTAGAGAACCAAAAAAAAAGACGTGGCAATATAGTCACGCATTTTTCCCGTAGGGGTAGACAGAGACCACTTCCTTCCACTTGCTACGGTTCTTACACACATCTTTTGCTTCCTCTACTTTCATCAGTGTTCTCATACATGCTCGTCGACCTCTACCGACTCGCCTTATACATTTGTTTCGTCAATCTTCCTTCATCCATTCTTTCTAACCTAACCTAACCTAACCAAACCATCTAAGCATTCCTTTGTCTATCTTTGTAACCACATCTTCTTTTACACAGCGTTCTCTTATGATTTATTGTATTTGTTTAAATATTGTATTGTCTCTTTAAGAAAGTATTGTAAATATAAGGATGTTTCTATTCAATAAACTACTTATTATTAACCCATCAGAACATTTTTAAATATTTCAGAACATCTCGGGAGTATTCAGAAGTATTCATGATGTATACCTGAAGTCATCTATCTGTATCTTAGGGGACCCCTTTTCTACTGGGCTGATTTCTATATTATTTTAATTGACTCATGGGTGACAGACTCTTTAGATTTGAAATAATATGATGAATACAATTTTTGAAATCGCTATGAGTTGTCAAAAAGCAATTTAACTATTTTGAAAGTTGTAAACTTTTCTTAATAGGTTTGTTATATTTTGTAACAACAATGGTAATGAAAGTAATAACGATTGTTATTTTCGGATCTATAAAAATATTTACCTGCAAAAAACTAACGACAACTGTTTAAGTATTTCCAAAATAATTGTAGCTTAACAATTTCTAAAACACAACCTGCAATACTAACTTAATGTTTTGTTTTAGAGAACCGTGTTGTGGCACTCACGTCCTTAACACTGCGGATATTAAAGATTTCTGTTTAACTCACGTCAAATCCTTGGGAAGAAGTACCACATCATTTGTAGCTGTTACTGGAGAAAAAGCGCAGTGTGCAAGGCAAAACGGTACCCAGCTAATGGAACAAATAGAATCTTTTTCCAAGCACGTTGATGACAATATGGATAAAGTATTTGCTCTATTTTTATGTTTAGTGTCATTAACAAAATGCTGAGCTTGCACAGTTAATTCTTTATTTTTTTTTCAATACATCTTTCATTAAAAAACAAAACAGCTTTGTAATAATCATTGGTAAAAAAAATTGTTGGATGTGTGAAAGAGAATACAGGTTTAACTTTTTTAATAATCAGAAACCTTTTGTAACATCATCATTAAACAGGGTGAGGCATAATAAAGAGCGAACAATACATTTTTAACAATATTTATTTTCACCATAAAAAGTGTTGTATAAAAGCGGAATAATTATATTTTAAAAATAATTCCTTTTGGCGTAGATATTCCTCCAGACGGATCCTGAAATTAATCATATTCCGCTGCATTGTCAATGGGATTTGAAGAACTTTCTGCCGTGGACGAAGTCTCTTCAAAGTTCTTGACCCATTTTTTATTGGACAAGATCACAAATTAGTAAATTCAGTTAAAATGTGCATATAATTTAAATATAACCACTAAATGACGTGTTTGCTTAATTTTTATTACAAATTATTCTGTAATATTTCCACAAACATTATTTAAAAATAAAAAATTTCAGGAAACATTAAAACATGCGGCTTGGAGGCTCGATGCTGACGTCACAAGTGCTAATAATTGCACATTTCATTGTTGATTTTCTCAAATTTCAAATTTTTGTAAAAATTATGCTTTTTTTTAGAGACCATTACTTGAAAACCTCCTATCGAGACTGAGGAAGCAAATAAATAATTCGACAGAACCTTTTATTCTCCCGGTGGTAATGAAAACAAAATGTTCTGAACAATTGGATTTAATTGGTAAAAGGATTGCAGCCGCCGAAACTGAAAATTTAAAGTAAGGTTTTCCCTTCAATTGTTAATAATTTTTTATGTAAGAGATTTAAAAAAATAGGAATCTTATACATGGAAAAAAATGTGGTTTTTATTTTAAGGTACTATTTTTTACATCCAATGTAGTATCAGTAATAATAGACAAAAATAATGCTTAAATATGTCAACTTACAGTATTGTGCAAATTATTGAAATAAATTTCTATGGTAAATTTCATAATAAATAGTACATTAATCAATAGAAAATATGTCCTCCTTTATCATCGATATAGTCTTTCACTCCTTTTAGCATAGACTCTGTTAGTTTCTGGCAGTTTTCTGAGTTTATGACCGTTTCAATCAATCATTTGTTGTATAGCCAATTTTACAAAACCTAGCCTTGCAAATGGCTCTATAAGATTTAGGTCTGGTTAGTTATTACTTTATCATGAAAATACTATATCATTAACGACCTATGGCTTTAACTCCTGATAAAAAATGACCTCTCCGTGCTGTTGACATTTTTCCAGTTCTTTATTTTGGTCCAACGGTACTTCTGGCTATTCATCATGCCTCCTAGTAGTACCAGAGAACTAACCCCTGTGTATGAAAAACACCACCATTGGTCATAGGGAGCCTTCATTTGATTACTTGCTAACTCTCTTCCTAGCCGTTTCATGGATTTTGAATAGGCTATCTTGTAACTTGTCTACATAGCTTGAGCTTCTTTCTCTTCGGCACTTGGTGACCCAAACACCAAATCACAAGGCAAACGAAGTTTCCTTCCGAAGACTATGCTGGCTGTAGTGAGCTTTGTAGAATCATGAACAGCTGCTCTATAGGCCATCAGGAATAATGGAAGACGTTGATCCCAGTCTTTCTGATGCTTGTCTACTACTTTGGACAGATTTCTTCCATAGTCCGATTAAACCTTTCAACCATGCCGTCTGACTATGGATGAAGTGGAGTAGTCCTGGTTTTGCTGATTCCCATCAATTCGCAAGCTTTCTTGAATAAATTCGATTATAAATTCCTTCCTTGATCGAAATGTATTCCGAATCGTGAGAACATGTTTTCTACCAGTTCTCTTGCAACTGTGTAAGCTTCTTGGTTTGGCAGGGCATAAGCTTCAATCCACTTACTAAAGTAATCCATACCAACCAGTATGTATTTGTTGCCGTCATGAGTCATTGGAAATGGACCAGCTACGTCGATGGCAATTCGTTCAAAAGAAGCTCTCAAGTTGCACTGTTCCATTTTGCCTCTAGATCTTTTTTTAGGACCTTTGCTCGCTTCACAAACTGGGTATCTTCTGCACCAATTTTCTACGTCGTCGCGACATTGGACCCCATAGAACCTTTGTCTTATTTTATCCAAAGTTTTATTAACTTCCAGATGACCACCTGATTTTCCTCTATGGATCTCCTTCAAGACTTCATTAATCCTTGCCTTGGGCACAACCAGTTGTGAAGTTGTTTTCTTGCCATCGGCCGACTCCCAAACACGTTTCAGCAATCCATTCTCTGCAGTAAGGGAATCCCATTGTTCCCACATGGCTTTAAATGTTGGTGCCCGGTCCTTCCAAGTAGTTCTCTCTACTCCACTTTCCTTCCGACGTAGAAAGTCCACAATGTTGAGATCACTCTCTTGATCTTGTCTCAGATGGTCTGCTGTTCATTCATCGTCAGTTGTCAATCTCACATGTTTTGCAAATGGCAGTCGTCTTTGTGGTTGTCGCATCAGATGAGCTTGGCCAGTATCAACCCTGTGTTGGACCAAGTTGGTTCGTCATTGGCTGTTTTGCTGTTTGGTCTATGTAGGCTAACGTCAATTGTTCGTCTAACGAATTTGAACCGATGTCCTTAAATAAGTCTCTTTCTTAGTGATCGTATTGTCCGTCTACTTCATTCCAAATGTCTTTTACGTCTATAGCAGAATTATGAATATTAACACCAGTTGATTCTAAGTCTTGTTGTGACTCGTGTCTGATCTTTCCGGTGTTCAACTTGGTGTTATCTTTATTTTCCTCCCACATTTACATGATCTTGTCACCCTCACATCGCTAATATTGCTTTTTAAAAACTTGCATACAAATGTATTACTAATGAAAGGGACACTTCAAGCGTTCCCACTCCGTCTTCAAGAGAAGCGGACTTTAAATGCTGATTTAAACCGAATTGGTTTCGTGAATATTTTGTAACGGTTATCGAATATTCTCTATTAGAAAAGGTACTGGAATTGAAAGTAAATAAAAAAATTAGAAATGGCTACTTTTGAGATTATAAGGGCTTGTTCTTTTGCCAGTTATTAAACAAAAATAATTATCGGTACCAAATATACTATATAATAATTCATATCATCTTGGTAATTATCACTTTTTTGTCCAGATTTAAATATCTATAAATCCCATTTCTCCAACGGTGTACACTATAATTAAAAAATTTCAATAACTGTAAAGTTTTTTTTAATTTGCTTTCGAATTTACATAGTTTACCCAGACATTTGTCGTAGAATGAAATCGATACTGTTTTATTGCATTAAGAAATATATACGCTTTAGTCATACAACTTTCCATTAACATTTCTCGATTATCGGATGTTTTTGTCACTGAAAATGTAATTCAAAAACTTCAAAACCTGCTTGTGCATCACATACTTTTTGTTTGTTAAACTGCTTTTGAAGTCTGCGTTGCTTTTTTAATTCTTTGTCCTTGCCCTTCTGAATTGAAATCTCTAGAGCGTTGCGTTATATGTTACGAAGGTGTTTACAAGGTTGCCTTACTGTCTCTACTCCTTTAACCTTATCACGAACCCTGCGAAACTCCTTATTCGATATTTCTAATACTTGGCAACGATAACTTTCAGTTGAAATTTGCAAGCCATATTTTGTCTTGTTTTTCTTTTCCACGGAGTAGTTATCTCTCGGTCTGCCCATTTTATATTTGTATTTTAAATAGAAAAATACAAGAGTGAATAGTAATTCATTTCTACTGCTGCTTAACTGACGCAACACTCCTTGGCAATGTTTGTAAAATAAAAGTGTGTTCACTCAATGTGACAATCTCGCTTCCATGCGGTATACCTGTCCATTGTTAAAAGTTCAACTACGAAAATTCACTAATCAGGCTTATAAACTAATAAAACTTCAAAAACTGACTGTAACAGCTAAAACAAAATTTAGAACAACATACCTACATAAAATCATAGGTTATGTTTATAATGCTTTTGACAGCTGTCTTACAATGATACAGGGTTACAGTCCCCAAAAAACAAAAATAATCCAAGTTATTCCATTAATTTGCACAACACTATATATTTTTAACAATTTATTTATGTTGTTTTTCATTTTAGAGACTTTATTGAAATGGAAATAAAGAGTGCATTGGATACAAACGTTAAAACTACCAAAAGCAATAACAAATATTTAGTACATTATTTACGAAGTTCAATGATGTTAGAGAGGGTACCATTACAGAAAGCAACAAGACTATGTCCCAATTATCCTATTTTAGTTATTGCTTATGCCGACAATACTGTAAAAGCAAGATGTTGTGTGCCAAAGGTAACATTTTACCAACTATTGATAATGTTTTTCTAACAAAAATGCAATACGTATTGCGTACTACTTCCCGCGACAATGTTGTTCGACCGCAGCAAATCCGTGTGATCGTTTTTGCCCGATGAACGAGATAGGCTGGCCGCACTCAGAAAGAAAAAAACTGTTTTAGTTAAACACGTTTTTGGCTTAAAGGGGGTAAACATTAATTTGATTCATTATTAAAACACAGAATGGTAAAAATAAGATTACTCGAAGATCGTCGAAATAATTTCAGATTTTTTTTACCTACTGTTTGAGAGGCATCTCTGAAAGTAGTTTTTATAATTTTTGGTAAATAACTCTCAGAAAACTATAGAGGTATGTCCCTTATTAACACAGGATATAAAGTATTCTCTCTAATTATATTAGAGCGACTGACTGCGTGTGTAGAGTACCAAATAGGAGATCACCAGTGTGGATTCAGAAAGAATCGATCAACAGTAGATTAGATTTTCACTATAAGGCAGTTGATGGAGAAGTGTTGGGAATACAACAAAACATTGCATCAGCTTTTTATAGATTTTAAGCAAGCATATGATAGCATCCTAAGAGTGGAATTGTGGAATACCATGGCAGAACTGGGCGTACTGAAATAGTTAATCAGTCTCACAAAAGCTTGTGTAGAGGGATCTACAAGTGCAGTAAGACTTGAAGGAAAACTGTCAACCTTCTTTCCAATCAACGGTGGTCTCAAACAAGGAGATGCGTTATCCCCACTCCTCTTTAACATCGCCTTGGAAGGCATCATACGAAGGGCAAACATAGAACGCTCCTATTTGGAAATCAGGATCCGCGCATTGAAAAAGCTGATGATTTAGATATAGTAGGAAATACAACTATCGACGTTAAGGAAGAGTTCATTAAACTGGAAAATGGTGCAAAGAAGGTTGGCCTACAAATAAACGAAGATAAAACAAAATACATAACTTCAACAAGAACAGAACGAAGAGACAGGATAGAACAAAATGTGACAATGGACCACTATAATTTTGAAAAGGTCCATGCGTTTAAATATTTGGGAGCTACAATCACCTCAGATAACAATATAACACAAGAGATTAACAACAGAATTCAGGGAACCAATCGCTGCTGTTTTGCACTACAAAAAATAATGAAATCAAAAAATGTAACCCGCCGTACGAAAGTAACAATTTATCATGCAATTATAAGACCACCTATAATGACATATGCATGTGAAACATGAATGATGATAAAACAAAATGAGAACCGACTAAAAATCGCAGAACGAAGAATTCTTAGAAGGATATATGGACCAATCAAGGACAACGCCACACAAACATTCAGAATTAGAACTAACAGGGATCTGCAAGAACTATATAACTAACCAGAAATAGTAAAAATAATAAAAGCAGAGAGATTGAGATGGGCCGGATATGTAAAGAGACAAGACCAAGTCGTAAAACTGGTGTGGGAAGAGACCCCGGTAGGAAAACGGCCGCTGGGAAGGCCGAGGATGCGGTGGAAAGATAATATTGCAGCGGACTTACGGACCCTAAATGTCCAACGACCAGGAGAACTTATAATGGACCGCAGCAGAACTTTAGAAAAATGCAGAGTTTTGGGTAAATTTGTTATTTTTTTTACACAAAATATTAATTTTTTCGAAAAAGTTCCCCCAGATGTCTCAGTCATATTTTTGTCTATGCTAAAAAAAAATTGTCAAAATCCAACCAAAATTACACCGTCAAAATTATTTCTGCTAAACCTTTGCAGAACCGATTTCGGAGCATTTTTCTCCACTGATTCGAGCGCGCTCGCACAAATGTGTTGTTTCACATAGAGACTATAAATTATTAAATGAGTTGTAGTTCCATTCATAATTATAATGAATAACACTGGAGCTGATCGAAAAATGTTAGAACGGGAGATTAAATGAATAGCAAATGCAAATTATTTTAATTACGATTCGAAAGATGACTTATTGGAATGATTTTCAAGGAATATTCGAAGCAAACATAAATATTGCTTTAATTTTATCCTTATCGACAAAATAAAATCAATGAATTCATACAAAGTAATAACATAATTGTGATCGGAGTAAAAGGCAACCATAATTGACTTTCCATATCAAAATAAAAAAAAAATGCAAATTTTTGTATAGCTTTTTACAATAAATTCGAAATATCTTTCAAGAATAAGAAAGCGGTAATTTTTCTTTAAATATTCAATCTAATAGGTGAAAAAATCAAAAAAAATTTGCGGGCGGTTGATGCAACAGGTGTCAGAAATGATTGCATAAAAAATGTTTGTATTTGTTGTTAGTATGAAAAATATTGAATATAGTTCAGTTCCCCCTTTCGTTTCAACGGTATAACTTGAATGAAGAAAGTATGTACCTCTAAAAAAATATACACTATACTACTGGTAGCTTTAGTGTGGTACACTGATAGATCCAAGATGGATGAAAGGGTTGAAGTGGGCGTTACAGTGCTGAATTTCAGGCTCTCAAAACCTCTTGGTAACACCCTAACCATCTTTCAAGCAGAATTGCATGCCATAGAGACATGTGCCCAGGAGTGCATCGAAAGGGACACCCCCGAAGGGCAGAAATCTATATTTTATCAAATAGCCAAGCAGCACTAAAAGATCTTAAGACATACACTTGTGAGTCTAAGCTGACTTAGGACTGTAAACAATCCCTGAGACAACTGGCAGCAAACAGCCAGGTCACTCTGATGTGGGTTCCGGGTCACAAGGGAGTTAGAGGCAACGATGAAGCAGACTGCCTTGCCAAGAAAAGGGCAAATACACAAATTTCTGGCCCAGAACTCTTCTGTGGGCTCTCCAAGGCCCACTTGAAAGAAGAGGTTCGACGCTGGAAAACAGATGAAATGAAATCTCACTGGAATAAAGTGCCAGGACAAAGACAAGCGAAATGGCTAGTAAGCATTTCGCCAAGGAAAGCTAAACAGCTTCTCAAGTTGGACAAGAAAGATTTGAAACTGGTGACGGGACTCCTCACTGAACCCTGCCCTCTGAGGTATCACCTGAAAAAGATGGACAAAACAGAGAGTGATAGTTGCCGCTACTGCGAGAACTTCGCTGAAACTGCAGAATATTTTCTAAGCGAATGCCCAGCGATTTTCTGCAATAGGCTCAAGTTTCTGGAAGGGGTCTTCTTAAAGCCCTCCGATGTCAGAAAATTGATAAACTTTGTACAAAGTCTCGGAATTCCGGATCTTGAATAGATTAAGGGTTATGTACAAAAGATGTGGTAAGTCGAGGTGCTTGAGAGGCTGCAATGCCTTCACGACCTCCCCCTACAATCTTTAAATCTACAATACTACTGGTAACAAATATCGTAATATACTTTTCTTGCTGAAACTATGCCGGAAATCAAGGTTAACGAAGTCGATTTTTATGCTTCAGAATAATAAGATGTAGACATACTAAGCGTTTCAAAAAGGTGTTGCTTAACTTGAAAGAGTTAAAGAAGAAGACATTGCAGTAAAAATTTTTTATTGAGCTGGGAGAACAGTGACAGTGTTTAAAAATCGTTGATAAACGTGTCGACTATTTAGGTATTACTAACTGATAAAATAAGCAAAAAAACGGGGGGGGGGGGGCACACAAAAGTTTTTCACGAATTTTCGAATTAAATGAAAAGATTCGGAAATGTGGTAAAATTAAAGGAAATAAAGAGTGACTGCTTCGAAGTTTGCAGAAATTTGAAAAAAAAATCTTCCATGAAGAATTTGATAAAATTAAGTTTGTTCGTCAAAAGAATATTTGCTACATAGATTTAACATGGAATAGGTAACGAAAAAATACAATCAAGGAACTAGAGGAGAACTTGGGAGTCCACATTGGTAAATGCAGCTTGTTCATCGACAAGCAAATTGATTTCATCGCTGCAAGTCTTAATGGCGTCATCAAAGGAGACAATAATAGCGTTTTTAAAAGATAAGCGTCCTTATTCTGCTAGGAATGTAACACCTGGGGAAGGAATTGCAGATGGACAGATTAAATGCTGGAAAAAAATGGGCTTATCATTGAAAATCAGTTACTTTCAAGTACAAGTACAATTACATGTGACTGGCTTCGAAATTTGTTATATCATGGTTAGAACTTTCAACATAGCGCAATGATACATATTTGAAAAAAAAATGGAACACAAATTAATATATTTTTACATAAAATGCTTACTGCCTGATAGTAGATTCAAAAGAAACGTGGAGATTAGGGACTAGAATACTTTTCTATAGGGGTCCCACAAAATAAAGAGATCATTGTAATGTATGCTAATAATTAAATATGTACTGCCTGTACGAATCTACGATTACACGCGGTACTACACAATAAGAATCGGTGTTCGGTAATTGGTAATAACTTTGAACTTCCTAAATAACTTTTTAATAACTATTTAAACAGTTCTTTATTAATTATAATAAATATAATTATCCACAACAAACATAATAATCATAATCTATATAATATTAACATTTGTTGGATTATGCAAAATCAGTAATCGTGTACAAGGTATTCCATTCTAAATAAGTCATCATGAGTCGATGTTGTGTTCCAAAACACCCCTCATGAAAACTAGAAACTCCTGTATTAGAAACATTCCAAATAACTATCTGAGGTTTCAGTTTATTTCAAAGGGGAACGCACTATTGAGCAACGTTGGACATACAATTTATTGTCTTTAAGTAGATTGTAGGGTGGGTCGTGAAGGCTATGCTGCCTCTCAAGCACTTCGACCTATCAGATCTTTTGTGCATAACCCTTAATCTATTCGAGGCCCGGGATTCCGAGACTTCGAGCAAAGTTTATCAGTTTCCCGGGGGCTAAGTTTCTGACATCGGATGGCTTTAGAAAGGCCCCTTCCAGAAACTTGAGCCTCTTGCAGAAAAGCGCTGGGCATTCGCAAAGCAAATGTTCTGCAGTTTCAGCGAAGTTCTCGTATTAGTGGCAACTATCACTCTCTGTTTTGCCCATATTTTTTAGGTGAAAGTATGAACAAGTACTAGTCTCGTAAAATATGTGAATGTATTTTCAGTTCCACTCTATGGTCTCTAAATAAATGATTTTTTTGTATTACCTTGTAGGGAACATGCTCGTGAAGGTCCATCGTGTATTTTTGTAACACCCCGGATACCAGTAAATTACGTATGTACTCTTCTACTTACTTTCCATTTTATATTTTTGTAGCGCTTATTGACATATTTTGCTATTCTAAATAAACTGCCTTAAGGCATATTTACTATAATTCTACGGGATATGCGATAAACATATACATTTATCTTTCTCATTTGACCCCGTTTGCATCGGTTGAGATGTATGTATACATACCTCCCGCTTTACCCCCTGAATAATCTTGGATCTTTATCAATAGGGTAGAGTGGCGGCTCCTGGTATTTTCAACAGAGAAGGCACAGCCACCCTTTAGGTAATGCAACGGCGCGTTACTTTTTTGTTGTTAGTTGTTCGCCAGTAGACCTATTAAAATATATTTTTAAGATACGTATGCCGGGTACATGTTTTTCTTAAAATTAAAGAGGATTAGCCTCCCCTGACCAGCCGCCACTAATAGATAAACTCCTTCTTAAAGTGTTTCACGTAGATGTTTAAATGTAGGATTGACGCACACTGATCAGTCATATTTTTTAAATCACGTTTAGGTTCATTAGTCAGTCGGTCGCTGGATTTTTGTTTTACGTTTTGAGCAGGCGCAAGTGAATGCAAATATAAAATAAATACTGAAATTGTTTTTATTAGTAACGTTTTGACTCTGTTGCAAATAAAATCTTTCTTGTAATAACAAAAACCTTTTTGACTAAAACAGTTTTGCTCTTTCTGTGTGTGTCTGCTCATAGTGAACGTGGAATGTAATTTTTAGTAATAATTACATCGCTTCTTCTACTTTTATCAGCGCTTTATTATATGCTCGTCAGTTGTTGTTACTCTTGACTTGACCTTTTTTCAAAACAATGTCGATCTGATCTAGATACGTTCGCCGAGGTCGACTTCTACCGAATTGCCCATTCACACTCACCATATAAATCTGTTTCGTCAATTTTCTTTCATCCATCCTCTACGTGTCCAAACCATCCAAGCATTCCTTTATCTATCTTTGTTACCATATCTTCATTCACACCACAATGTTCCGTTATCTCACTATTTTTCACTTTATACATCAGAGTTACTCCGGCTATACTTCCCATACTACTATCTCCGCAGCATTGATTTAACTTTCATTCTTCTTCTACCAAACCCAACGTTTACTACCATACATAAGTGTAGGGGCCAGCATTCCTTTATGCACAGTCAGTCGTGCCTTTTTTGACACGTTCTGGCTGCTCATAAAGTTATGCAGAGCGCCATTAATTTGTTTCCCTGCCAACACCATACACGATCCCCTGGGGATACGGGGAAAATAAGAATAGATCACAGGTATGGTCTGCCTGTCGTAAAAAGTGACTAAAATACTTCCAATCCAAAGTTTCATGCGACTCGTTGACCCGCTGATGGCGGTGGGGGAGCACCGTAGATAACGGGCCAAGTGTCGCCAGAGGCAATAACCAGACGAACCTAAATAGGGGTGGAGTTTTTAGTGAGTAGACCTGATACAGGCAGTGGAGTCTCACACTAGACCTTGAGCTTTCAGGCTCATAACCTCTCCATAAAGGATTTTCTCTACTTAGAAAAAAACACCATACGCTCAATGTCACAGTCATACTTTCCGTCTCTTTTAAACTTTGGACCCAAATAAACCTACTTAAATTAAAGCAACAATAAAAAAATAAATAAACGTACAAAAAGAGTTTCCTGAGAAAAAAACGAACTACTCACCTGAATCTTCTTGTAGTGTAGTTAGGAGAGTTTTGCTCGAAGACTCCGCTGCCAGCACTGATACAATAATGTTACTCGTATTACACGCGTATTTGTCTATACGAGACGAGAGTTAAGTATGTTAAGTAAGATGTCACTGGGGCGAGTGTATTATCTTGATTAGTGGAATCGAAAGGGAATGAGTCTCTCCTTTGTTATTCATCTCTTGGATGTAAGACGCGAGTCATACGTGTGCATTGCGTTGTCATACAAGCATGGTGCATTGGCCCCCAGGGGAAAGAATCACTCGTTATTATCACGCGGCGAATATATTAAATTATATGAGTGATAATAAAAAAGAAACTGGTTAGTATCGCAAACATGTCGTATATACCATGGATAAGTAACCCACTAACAAGATGCACAACAAAGCTGTAATTTGGAAATATTTTTTATCTTGGTTTTGGAGTACCAACAACCGACGAGCATGTATGAGAGCTCTGATGAAAATAGAAGAAGCGAAAGATGTATGTAAGAACCGTAGCAAGTGGAAGAAAGTAGCCTCTGTCTACCCCTACGTTAAAAGGCGTTACTATATGTATGTATGGTTTTGGAATTAACCACTTTATGGAACTAGTGCCGTTAATTCCAAAGTCATGCTCATTCTTCTGTAAAAAAAAGAAGAATATTTCTGCAAGGGTACTGTTGATGTGGATTGGACTTTATCCTTGTTATAAAAAAAATATGGGAATCTAATGTTTATTTTACTAGCCAATAATAGATTATGAAAATATAACAAAAGCGAATAACGTCGTCTTACCGACCTCTCCTGGGTTTTAGTCTTCTTAGAGGGCAGATTGCAACAGACGGCCGTCTCTTGTGGTTGCCTCTCAGGATGAACTTCCTTTGTGAATGATTTCACTGTGCACTATTACTAATTGCTGGCACGAAATATATTCTCTGTACAACTGCTTTATTTGCAAGTTCGATTTAAACTTTTTGAACTTGGCTTCAAACAATACAAATTGTCTCTGCTACTGTCACCTCGAAATGTATTGGACACACACATTTTAACTACTAAAGGTACATATACAGTCCCCTTTACGCTATACCAAATATTAAATATTTGTATATGAGTTTATAGGAGTTGTCAAGTGGTGCAACCAGGTATGAAAAAGGAATGACTGCAGAGCACTATTTGATGTATAGGGTGTTTTTAAATTCATGCAAAAACATTCAGGAGGTGATTGCCTGTATGAAATTATGATGGATCTTCCTATAACAAAATTTTCTCAGCCCACCCCCTTCCGAGATATCACCCCTAAAAGGTGGTGAGTAAAATTAAGTTTTGATTTTTTTCTCAAATTTAAATAAAGATAGAAACTTGAAATTTTCCGTGCACTCGCAAAGGACTAAACAACGGTATTTTTTCAACATTCCTGTTACATTATAAGTGGGGTGAAATGAACATCCCTTACCTTATTTAATATTAAATCTATTTTTCGAGATTTAGTATTGTAAAATAAAAATATTACTTAAAATCCTTGTTTATTTAAAAACATTTCTTTATCTTCAAAGTTTTTCCTAGAACCTATAGATTTGGTGAAAAAAATTAAATTCAATATTATGATTTTTATTCTTTATTAAATAATAAACTACGTATTGAGAGTGGAAACAGTAAAGACGGAAAATGCGAGAATAAAATACGATTCATAGTAAATGTTTAAAATGACCGCCCCCCAGCCAAAAAAAAAAAAAGTAAAACTACTCAACACCTTGGTGATATCTCGTAAGAGGGTGGGCTGAGGAAATTTTGCTATAGAAAAGATCCATCATAATTTCATACGGGCAATCACCTTCTGAATTTTTTCGCATAAATTTATAAACATCCTGTATGAGTACATAAACCTGAAAAATAAATCAACAATTTTAATGTACTGGTAAATAGTGATTTCTTTCAATCTTCAAGTACCTACTCATCTTTTGAAAATAATCAAATCGGATGAGAACAACTTTTCAAGGAAAACATTACCTAGTATTATTGTCCTTGAGCAATAAATTCCTTCCCGAGTTTTTGGCTTCAGTTAGATATTGTCTATTTACAAACCATTTTCCTATTGCTATGGGTGGCTAAAATAAATCATTCGCATTGTGAAGATAATAAAAATAATCACTGGAAGTTTTTGCTTGATATGATTTGAAGCTCCATCAAAATGTTACTTTGTTTTGTACATGACAACAAAATAGGTAGATAAGTAATTTGGTGTTTTACTAATAAAAGCGAATAATATACAAGCCGTTTTAAGAAGTCAGGTTAAACCAAAGTATTAAAAAAAAAGATACGTCTATATTCATATCACAAAGTACTGTTCATATTATACAGAGTGGACAAAAAGTCTGAAAACAAACAATTATCTAAGCACATTTTGACCACTTGATCAAGTAATCATTATGTTAAAAATGTTATCTTTCAATTGTTACGTTTAAATATAGTTGAAAATAGGTTAGGTTAGGTTTTATGTGAGTGGGGCGTGGTCGCCCCTCCACCGCGACCCTTAGTGGGTCTATTGTGGCTCACCCCTAGAGGCTACAGTTCACCGTACAATCCAGCCCTTCTTACGAAGTTCATGGTTGTATAGGGTGAGATTTTTTTTTTAAAATCGGTAGGTTCTAGGTTAGTGTAACCAAATATGTTGAACCTTATTCTTCCCAGGCCGGGGCATGAACATAGTATATGTTCAGCAGTTTCGTTATCCACGCAGCAGAACCGACAGTCCGTTTGTTGGTTCAGATCTATCTTTCTGAGGTGGTATCTCAGACGACAGTGTCCTGTAAGCAGTCCTGTTAGAATACGCAGGTCATTTCTGCTCCATTCTAGGATCTGCTTAGTTGTGTTTCTCGAGGGTTGTAACGGTAAAAACGCCTTCGAGTGGGTTAGCCCTGGTAAGTCGGACCAGTACGTGAGTATTTTCCTCTCCGCCCAGTCCGAAATAATTGTTTTGGCGGCACTTGTGGTGACTCCAAAAACCGGTTCTGGTCCAGTGAACGCAGATTCGGCCCCCTGTTTTGCAAGGGTATCGGCTTTTTCGTTTCCTTCCACCCCCTGGTGCCCAGGTACCTACAGTAGGGTCACCCTGTTGTTCGCACCAAGGTACTCTAAGGATTCGATGCAATTCCATACAAGTTTAGAATTTATCTTGTTGGAGCTCAGTGCTTTTAAAGCGGCCTGGCTGTCTGATATTATATTTATGTTTTTGTTTGCTAGAGGTCTGTTGGTCAACTCTCTTGCACACAATTCGATAGCGAATATATAACCCTGAAAGATTGTGGCATACCTGCCAAGACTGGTAGATATTTCAATCTTTGGTTTCCTGCTGAAAACACCGGCCCCAACTCCATCTGGGGTTTTTGAGCCGTCTGTGTACATTACGTATTCAGTCTCTGGGAAGAGGATTTGTCCCCTCATCCATTCGTCTCTCTCCGGAAAGAGGACTTTGAACGACTTTCCTACGTGTATTTTTGTGGCTAGCAAGTCAGGAACCATCCCGAGAATTTGGTGGTTTTTTGTTTCACTCAGTATCCCGGAGTGATCTCCGAGTTGCTCTCCATTTATTTGCTTTTCCAAAGACAGGAATCTATAGGAAGCTATCCTGGCCTCCCTCTCTAAGAGAATATCTAGGGGAGGGAGATGTAGGAGGTGTTCCATCGCTGCAGTTGGTGTGCTGGACATAGCTCCAGTTATGGCCAGGCATGCCAGCCGCTGAAGGCCAGCAAGCTTTGCTCTAGCTGTCTGTTGTAACCCTTTGGTCCACCAGACTACTGAACCATACGTGACCATAGATATTATCATTGTTTGATAAATCCAGTAAATCTGTTTGGGGTTCATTCCCCAAGATTTGCCACATACTCTTCTGAGATTCCAGAGAGAAAACCTGGCTTTGTTTATTGTTTTTTCCAAGTGGGCGTTCCAGGTGAGTCTTTTATCCAGAACTACACCCAGGTATTTCACTTCCGTCGCAAATGGAATGCTCTCTCCGTATAGGACAGGCTGCCGAAGCTTATCTAGCTTTTTCCTTTTCGTAAAAGGAATAATTACAGTTTTTCGGGGGTTTACAGACATCTGTTCCCTCTCGCACCATCTGTATACTGTGTTAAGAGCTTCTTGGAGGACGTTTGAGATCGTCGCTTCAAATTTACCTCTAACTATTATAACCAGATCATCCGCATAGCATTGAAAATCTACTCCCTGCATGGAAAGCTCGCTCAGCAGAGAGTCGACTAGAAGTGTATCTGTTTTCAATCATGTTTTTGATCCAGTTACAGATTTTACCGTCTATCACTCTATTCCTAATTGATGTATAGAGTGACTGTGGTAAGGCGTTATTAAACGCTCCTTCTATATCTAGAAAAGCTGCCAGCGCAATTTCCTTATGTTTAAGGGAATGGCCGATCTTTCCTACTAGATTGTTTAGAGCTAAATCCGTAGATTTGCCTGTTTGGTAGGCATATTGGTGGGGGTTTAAGGGATGTTCCCTAAGATTCCCCTCTCTAATATGTCTATCAATAATTCTTTCCAGAGTTTTCATTAAGAATGAGGTAAGGCTGATCGGCCGGAAGGATTTGGGTAGGGAATGATTCACCGTACCCGTTTTACGTATGTATACAACTCTCGCCGTTGACCAGCCCAGCGGAATATAACTCCACGCCAAACTCGCTCTGAATAGTTTAACCAAAAGAGGTAGTAAAATTTCGCTGCCCTTCTGAATGAGGGCAGGGAAAACACCATCCTCCCCTGGAGACTTGAATGGGGAGAAATAATTCACCGCCCATTGTACAGATGTTGGGGTGACCACTTTTGAAACCTTTCTCCAGTCCTCCCTTTTGGGTCGTGATGTCGATCCCATTGAGAGTGGAATTTGCTCCTGGTCCCTCAGAAGCAGACTGCCGGGAAAGTGGGTCTGCAAGAGAGTCTCTAACGTTTGCCTACCAGAGTCCGTAAAAGAGCCATCTGGTCGTTTTATCGTTCCAATCTCTTGCGTCGGATCTCTGGCGAGAGCCTTGTGGATTCTTGTGCTGGCAGGTAGATCTGATATACTCTGACAGAACCTCCTCCAGGATTCTCTTTTGGCTTTCCTTATTTCTTTGTTATAAGTCGTTAGAGCTGTACGATAGATTTCCCAGCAACCTGTTTCTTTAGCTCGATTGAAGAGACGTCGAACTTCTTTTCTTTGCTTGTCTAAGCTTCTGCTCCACCATGGTGTACCTCTATGGTCCCTCTTCTTCTTTAATGGGCAGTTTTCCTTATAGGCCGTTAGAAGGGCGGATGTGATATGCTCATTCGCCGCTTCTATTTCAGCTCTATTTTGTATAGTGCTATTACCGTTACCTAGGTGCTGTTGGAAGGATTCACTATACCCTTTCCAATCTGTGCATTTTGGATCTCGAAATTGCACTATGGGACTTTGTCCTATTCTCACGTCAAAACGTATGTGTCTATGATCTGAGCATGAGGGCTCGGTAGATACCTGCCAGTTAACTATTTTGGTACTCATAAACTGTGTACTAATAGTTATGTCTAGAACTTCTCCGCGAATTCTGTTCACGAAGGTTGGTTCCGAGCCTACGTTGTTGACTGCTAGCCCTTCCCCTATTATATAATTATATAAGTACTCACCTCTTTCATTGATGTCGCTGCTGCCCCAATCCAAATGGTGGGAATTTGCGTCGCATCCAATGATCAGTTGCCTGTTGTTCCTCTTGCAGAAGGCGACTAGATCTCGCACTGCTGCTGGAGGAGGGTGTTCTTTTCGGTCTCCAGGGAAGTAAGCAGAGCAGACGACTACATCTACACTACTGTCTCCTCCTGAGATCGAAAGCTGTGCTGCAACCACATCAGGGGTGCAAAACTCTGTCAACATAAAATAGTTTATGTTTTTCCTGATGAGTATGCATGCTCTTGGCTTACCACCTAGAGTACACGCTATTAACTTACCGGAGCAGTTTCCTAGGCCGCTTATTCTGCCTGTATTGGAAGTCCAGGGTTCCTGGATTAGTGCCACATCTAGTTGCTCCTTGGCGAACCTCCTGCTGAGGACATATGAAGCCGCTCTAGCATGTTGGATGTTCGCCTGGAGAAATTGGATGTGGTTAGCCATTTCTACTTAAAGGTAGAGTGGGGAGGTTTACTTTCCTTCCCCGTATTGTTTCCTGGTGTAGGTCGTTTTGTCGGCGCTTTACCATGAAGGGGTTTTTTCCCTTTTCCGGCTTTTTTGCTGGTTTTGGCCGGCCTCTTCAGTCCCGCTGTCGCCGCCGAGGTAGATTTACCTCCCTCTTTGGTTCTAACGGTTACCTCCGAAGACTTTGGAATTTCCACCGATGATGGATCTTTCTTGGCTTCCTTGGACCGGAATTGCACCTGTCCAAAGCCAAAATATGGGCGGAAATTTAGCCGCTCCAAATATTTAATGGATACCTCATCCATTGAGAACGTCCACATTTGACCAGGTCCTGCGTTTTCCCTGTGTAGAATGGTCCACTCCTGGGTATGCAGGGTACGGTTCATCTTCCGCAGACGGTTGGTTACCTGTTCTCCCGTCAGTCTGGGTAGTCCCTCATCGTCTGGGATGAAAGCCACACAGATGTGGGGTTTCGGTATGTCTTCCTTCTGAACTAACTTCAGCTGGGCGTTTTCCCAGGGTTGAAGGTAGCATATCACTTCCTCCATCCACTTGACCGTCTCAGCGTCCGTACAGGACAGAAGGAGGATTCCAGGTCGAATGGTGCAGCTCTGGAATCGCACTTGTGGACCATCGTCCGGTAGTTTGTCTACAGTGTCCATAATGGATCGCTGTAGCAGCCGTAGCTGTTCGTTTGACAGCTGAGCATTTGGGTGTTCTGGGTGGATTATGCCCACCTTGATGCCCTGAGCTACAGTTGCAAAGGAGCGTTTTTGCTCGTTTGAGTCCTCCATAGTGCGTGGCTTTTTCACCGCCGCTTCTGGAGTGCTACCATCCGAGCGTATTCGCTTGCTGGTGAGAGCAGGGGGGGGATTGATCCCCGCTCCTTTTCTCATCCCGTTCTTTTAGTATTTGATCTAAGGCGGTTTTGTAAGGTACCCCGCTCTTGATCAATCGGCTAAGACGTTTTCTCGTCGCGCTGGCAAGTTTGACCTTCTTGTCCAGGTTTATGCTGGCCGTTTGCTTAGCCTCGCCCCCTGTTGTCAGGTCCGTTTTCTCGGGAGTGGGGGATTTTAAAAGTACCCTCTCAGCTTCCTGCGAGATTTGGTTGCTAGGAGGGTCTGTAGTAGACACCTCCATTTGCATTTGTTCGTCTGCGAGAAGATTGCCTTCGTCGCAGATGGTTTTAATGTTTTTATATTTTTTGTTACTCATATAGTTCCCACGAGTAGCTAGAGAAAAAATGGTCGACTAAGGCAGAGCTCTGCATTACCGTAGCAAGGCAAAAATACTACCGGGAGGTTGCCTGGTATCCCAGAGGCTCCGTTTGCGATATCTGTTTGGGGCAGGCACAGATATCATACATATAGTACGCCCCTTGGCACGGGTCGCATAACACCTTGAGCAAAGCCTGATGATCGCGGTAAGCTTGGCTGGCTTAAAACAAACCAACCGCACCTGTCTAGTTTGAATACAAGGAAGTGAACTCCCTTGTACTCAAAGGTAGTAATGATATAGCCGCTGCCCTATATCATGTCCTTAGTTGATCCGCGGGTGTTTATTCTTTAATATTAGACACCTTTTCTGTAAGCCAGGAAGTTCCCTATCAGCCATTGGGACGCGCCGTGTTGGGGTTAAGGACATCCCCGCACGGTAGTTGAAAATAGTTTGTATTAAAAAAATTATTGAGACAATTAGGCGTTGCCACACTTCTGTTTTATTTATTTAAGACCTTCTAGACTACATAGAATTATAAATGTTACAGTGCAACAGAAGTAGCTTGGCGGGCGAGAGATCACAAAATCTGCGCACAACGAAAACATTCGAATAACGATCCGATTGGCGACGACGAAATGTTCAGTAATCGTGAGTCTCAAGTACAATCGAAGGAAGAAGTTTACGAATGTGAAGTATATTCAGCCGAATATTTGTTATTTTAGAGGCTAGTCGCCCGCCAAGCTGCACTGTACATATGGCTGAACTCGTATTAAAGAGGAGATTCCAATAATGACTGAATATACAGGGTGATGTATTTAAAAAACCAAAGTGAAACAGCAAATCTGACAACATTGCAAATGTCAAAACTGGAATCTCCGTATCTCAAAATAGGCTTATCCCTAATTTTGTACAATTCGGACTAGCAATTTACCAGACTTTTTGTCTACTCTGTATGTTTTTTTATAGACATGATAACAAAATAGATAGATAAGTAATTTGGGGTTTTACTAATAAAAGTGGGATAATATAAAGGCCGTTTCATAAATTATATATTTTACATATTTCTTTACGATTTTAATCAATTAAACGCCTATATCTGTAGTTTTACATTTTTTTACTTGAGGGGTGGTTTTCACAAGTGCACATATAACTTTTGATATAGACGGTAAGATAAGCTTAATACCAAATTTTTATCAAAATCGGTTTACTGGGAAAATTTCTAAATTTACCTTAATATGCATATTTATTAAAAATGCAATATACATATTTATTTTTCACATAAAAACAAATGACACACAAAAACTGATACCTAGTTAAGAATCTAAAATATTATAGTATGAAAATAACCTTTTCATTTCATTTCATATCTTTTGGTCTAGCTATATTTTAAATGGAAAAATATAAGAGCAACAAAAAACACCCACACAATCACACCTTTAACCGATTCTAAGTGATTACATGTTTCCCCTTAAAAATATTCGCGCATACGTCTTTGTTTTTCCTTATCATCCGGGTTTTTCTAGTCGCTGGCTCTCAAAGAAGATTCTGGTCTATTCATCTCACGACAGGTCCGATGTTCACTTTCAACTAAATTATACTTTTAAGAGGTATTCCTTTCTTTGAAAGTTTTTGTTATCGTTTGCTGTATTCATATAAATTTGCATAATGAGCTAAACTTTCCTTACACTTTTTTAGAATTTCAAGACAGATAAGTTCAATGCAGAGAAGTGGATGAAGGAGAGTGTAGCTTCGGTGTTTAAAAGTCGTGCGGCTCCTCCCAAAGGCCAAGACGGAACGTTGGTGTGCAATATGCAAGCCAAGAAAGTGCACGTACAAGAATGGGATCCTCTACTCAAAGCCAGCCTAGAACTTGCACAAGAATATATTGAAAAACATTTGTAGAGTCAGTAAATTTTGAAGTCGTACAGTAACAAAATGTGATGTAATTAAAAAAAGAATTAATCTATTGTTAGTTTTGCAATGAAACAGTTGTTTTTTTAGAAATATAAAATATAGTATAATTTTTGCGTCCCATAATTTTCTATGTTTCTAAAGTACAGATATAGTCAATAAATAAAATTTTAACAATGAGGATATTGTCGGATCAAATTTTTTATCTGTGTTGTTTTTTTGAAATAAAATAATTTTTGTATGGTTATCTTTCATTATTATACGCTTTTTATTAGCTTGACTTGTATCTATCTATCTATCGATCTAGTCCCTGCCTACCCACCTAATCACACGTCGGTGTCTACTCCTCCGCCAAGTACCGGAACTACCTTAGTGGCCTAACATCAGTACAGGCGGGCCTGGGTGCTTCACATTTTCCACGGTTTACCTTAGCTGTTGTTCCTCCTTCTCTTTTTTTGTCATTATTTTCTTTATCAGGGAGTGTATCTTCCACCACTTGTTTTCGCAGAAAAGCATTTCACGTATGATGTTTGTTGCATCGATTTGGCCTCCGTAGTCCAGCTGGAAATCCATTCTCTGTCCCATCTAGCGCACTCGAAGATGGTGTGTGCCGGACTGTCAGTTTCGCTACAGTAAATGTAGTTCTCATCTGGAACCTTACCGATGCGAAAAGTGAAAGTACGGAAAGATCCGTGGCCCGTAAAAAACTGGGATAAGTAATATTTTACTCTCCTATTTATTTAAGTCAACTTTCCACGTCACTTATCAGTTGTATCGTCCACTGCGCGTCCTCCCTTGTGTCCTCCCATCTTTGCTGCCACTTGGTGATTGATCTGGCTTTTATGTCTGCTGTTGGCTCCCCTGGTTCTTCTCTGCTGGAGTTCTAAATTTCAATAGATTCTTCTATTTGGTTATCGATTGGAAGTGGTTTTATAAGCCGATAAGACCCGTAATAGGCTTTTACGCTGGATAACCTTCACCACTTTTCTGTATTTGGCGAGTATTACCACTCCTCCCCATACTGGTGCCCCGTACATCACAATGAACTGAGCCACTCCCGCCAGGATCCTTCTCTTACCTGAGAACGGACCTCCAATTTTTGCATGAGTCAATAAAGCTGAGATTCTGTCTGTCGCTTTTTTTGTGATTTGTTTTATATGTTCCTTGAAACTTAGTTTCTCGTCCAGCCAAACACCAAGGTACTTTACGCATTTTTGCGGTCTGACCTGATGGTCTCCAATTTTGAAGGTAATTCCTACTCTGTCTCTCTGGCCCTTAATTATCACTGTTTTCGTCTAATGGGGTGCTAATTGAAGGTGGTTATTTTTTATCCATCTATGTATTGTCATCAGCGATTGCTGTACATCCTCTGGGTAGCCTGATTCTGAGAATGTTAATATAGAATGTTCCAGAGGGTTGGTCCGAGTACTGAGCTTTGTGGGACACCTGCTAAGACCCCTATACTATTGCTACTTCTTATTTCCACTGTTCGCCCACAAAGATAGTTTTATATCACATTGATCAGATATTCGCTCATGCCAATATCTTTCATTCTTTCTACTATTAGACTCCATCTTGCAGTATTGCTTTTTCCATCGAGGAGGAAATCTCTGGTGCGATAGGAGGCTATTCATCAATCCAAGTATTACTCCAGGTGCGGTCTCTACGGCCTTCCTGATGGTCTCGGGGAGCATTCCTTTAAGCCAACTGCTTTGCCCGTTTTTAGTATATTGACCGCTGCCATTATTTCCTCCATTGTGAACGAAGTCACTGCCTTTCTGTTCGCGTTTCTGGGCCATGTGTCGACCACGCTGGGGAAAAGTTCTATTAAAATTCTTTGTTTGTACCCCTGGCCCCATATATCATTTTCGAGTTGATCACATCACACATACAAGGTTGCTTATGCTTATCTATCTATAATACAAGATTGCTTATCTTTCTCTAATACAAAGTCTACTTCTTGAGCCTCATCGTAAACACTGCGAAACACCCTTTTCGATATTCCTGTCGCAGCTTATATTCGGCGACGAAAATTTTCCATGGGAAGCTATATTTCGCCTCGTTTTTCATAAATTTAATTACATTAGCAATTATCTTATCTTATCGTTTGGATGCCTATTTTAAATTAATATTTTGAATAAAAAATATAAGAGCAGCAAAAACAAGTACCTATACTTTTTTGTTTTGCATGTCGAAGCCTTAGAACCTCCATTAAAATATAGAAGAGAATTCCTTAGTCAAAAATACCAAATTAATATACAACATTCAAATCCTAGTTTATTTTTCAACATATGCAAACTTAATGAAATGGACCTAACAAATAAATACTGGAGAAAAAAAATCACCTCCACTTTGTGAGTCCTTCAGAAATTCTCCAAAGAGCGAAGATGTTTTAAATGTAGATGAATTACTAGACCTCGTATTAGCACAAACATACTAAGATCATTACTAGAAAACTGGCCAGAGTCTACAGTTATCTATACAGATGCATCCAAAACCACAATAGGCGGGATGTGCTTACTATATTCCGTCTAATAAAATAGAAAACATTTTTAAATTATCCAATAATTTCTCCATCTTCACTGCCATTTATGAAGTACTCAAAAACTCTGGAACTATCACGGTTACAATCGTATCTGATTCTCTCTCTGTTTTATCTGCTATCAAATATTCCAATCTCCCTTGTAGTAATTCAAATTCCAATATCTTGCTTATTAAAAAGTTATTAGCAGACATATATGGAAACAGCAAAATTGTTAATTTTTTGTGGGTTAAGGCCCATATAGGCCTTAAGGATAATGAACACGTTGATTTGTTAGCAAAAAATCTATGGTATGGTACGACCAGGGAGTATAAACTCTGCAATACAGATGCATTAACAACAGCAAAAAATTATAAAAAACCAGTGGACCCAAGAATGGTATAACTTCACAATATCCTCGTCTACGCAGTATGCACTAATTCAACCTAAAATCCCCAACCAATTTTGGTTCAGGGATTTTTCTGTTCTTAGGAAATACATAACGACCCTAATTAGGTTAAAATTTGGACATGCTGGTCACCCTTCTTATTTATATAAAATAAATGTCCATAACTCCAAACTGTGTCCTGAATGCCAAGTAGAAGGTGATCTAAATCATATTTTCTTTGAATGTTTTTAAAATTTGAACCTGACACTCATAATCTGGTAATGAATTTAATAAAAAACAATATTTTTCCACCTTTTAATATATGTTGTCTGTTATCTCTCAATAAAAAAAATACCTACAAGTGCTTGATGAAATTTATCTTTGAAAGTAAAGTATGCCTGTGAACTTAGTTAGAATTGTAACATTTGTTTCTATCCCATTTGTTTTATACCTACCAAACCGTGGCCTAGTTTTGTGTGTCAATTAAAAATGTCTTGATTGGCCTCTAGACGAGAAGCGAGCGACCACTGTTTTTATCCTCTTGTGGATTTCTCTCTTATTTTACTTTGCTTCGTATAGGCTAAGAAGGTATGCATGGTATGTGTGAAAGCTTTTACTATTTACATAGAATAAATACTAAAATTTTGTATGTAACTGGCTAAATGGCAACCGCCCAAGCAAAAAAAAATACTTTTTTGTAATCAACAGGTTATTTAGTAATCGTCGTGTTTTGCATGTTTTAATTCCAATCCGTTGAATTAAGATGCAATAGTAAATCATTTCTTTAATTTGAGTCATTTTTAATTGGAAATAAAAAGCTGTGTACATTTTTATATCACTTTATTTTCTTAAATACATTTTTTAACAAGCATTAACACTTATTGCGCAACATTAATACTCGATTCACCAATGTGTTTAAAAGTGGCTAATCGAAAAAAAGGCAGGCTTTAGGTAATTTTTTTTTGTTTAAATATACTTCCCAAACATGAAACTAAGACGATGTCAACTTTGTTAATTTTTAAAATATTTTGTAAAATATGATGGTAACAGAAATAAAAAAAAATGAACTAATGAATTAAATAATAATTTAAAAGGCAGTATATATTGATATTTAGATTCTTTGGTTGGGTTATATTATGTAATTCTACTGTATTGCTAGCTTATATCTGAGATAGGGCGAGCGATGCTGACGATGTGACTATTTTACTCTAAAATGTGGAACTTTGAGCCTGATGCGCATGCGTAAAATGTGTCTAAATTTTCTCCGTCGCACCGCGTACAACATACAAAGTTCCTGAGATATCTCACTCTAGCAGGAGCCCTTTTATTTAGAAGTACTAGCAATAGAGTAGTATGACATATTTGAATCGGGTCTATATTTTATATACCATTTTTGTTAAAAGGGCACTATATGACAAATAAAAAAAAATTGTATCCATCCACTTTAACTATTCAGAGATTGGAGATTAGAGGTGTTCATGTAGTAATTATTTGAGCAATATATTAATAATATAATAAACACTTTATTAGCCATGTACCTCTAGCTCTATCAATTATTACAATCACATTTAAAAACTTAGATAATAAAATAAATGTAAACTACTGTGAGACACACTATTGATCTGTTTATTTGACATATGGGGCATTTCATGTGAATGGGAGGTTTTGAAGTTCGTTCATATTAGACCTAAATGTACTTCCAAGTGGTATGAATGTGAACACAGAATTATTGTAGAAGTGAAACTTCTTATGGGAGCTAGGGCTTTGATCCGCAACCTTTTTGTGTGACAAAAATTGGTGGGGGTAAACACTGTGTCTAGTAGAATGGGATCAGTGTTTGGCTTGCCTTAAGGTATCGGAGAAGAGTGAGACATACGCTCTACTCGCTTTCTTTCTCGTTGTCTGTGGTTGCGTGTACACCGTTCAGGCGGCGTGTTGTATTTGTATATTTTTGGGAATTTTATCCGTCAAAGTGACAGTGTAAATATTGTTCGCGAAAAAGTGTATACATTTTTGAAGGACGTCAAACTTAGAAATATAATAAATACTAGAACGCCAATAGGTATATCCGAAATTGAGTAAAAATGACTCCACATAGCGAACAATTACCTACCACTTGTACATGCGCAGAACGTCTTTTCTTGCCATACTGTTGCCATGTTTTTTTCTTGGTATTTTTATATAAAGTTACGAATAGAATATGTAATATTAGGGCGGGTAATTAGAAAAAATCAAGAAAATTTGGCAATACCACCGCAGAAGCGTACGTGACTATAAAAGGAAGGAAAAGAATATTCGTATTCGGGTTTAATGAGTTGTTGATATCTATTTTCCTGTTTGCTCCGTTTTTTGTGTTTCCTCGTTGTTTTTATAACGTGTAATTCCTGTAGTTTAGTTTTTACTACAGTTTATTTTAAATAATTTAAAAATATTTTTTACGTTTTACGTTTAGTTTATTTTGTTCTTTTTAGCATTAAAACTTGTTTAATAATCTGTCTTAATACTTTAAATTTTGAATTATGAAACCTCTAGATACCAATTTTGAATCGAATCAGACCATAATCAAAAACTTTTTCCGCCATATTGTAGCATTTTATTTTCTCTAAACGAAATTTCAATTTCAGCCGCTATTTTTTTTTCTCTAAAAGAAATTTCACAATGCATTTTTACCGGAATTATGTACACCAGCCAAATTTTAATTCAATCGGACGATGATGGAAGTGGGTCAAATTTAACTTGCAAGATTTTTTTATTACTTGTTTAGTTAGCTAAAAGTGAAGCTAATAAAATCTTGTAAAATAATTACAAAATAAAATACCTACAGCAACTATTGTAGTATTCTTTTACTCCATCCAATAAAATGAACAATTTTTCTTTTTTTATAAAAAATCAAACTATTCTGTGGATTCAAACTTTTAATGAGCTCAACATTGCCATTATCAAGAAGTCGGATCGAGTTTCTGTATAATTCATTAAAAGAAAACTCGTATTGTTATTGCAAATGTTGATATCGATAACTTATTCATGTCATATTCAAAATTCCCAAGTCCTGCCCTGGTGACACGTTTAAATATCCCGCTCAATATACTATTTATTGCGCAAACTCAGAGGAAGGTCAATCGCGAATAAAATAAAATAATATTTCAACACACTCTGATAACAATTTTTTCATTTATAATTTTATTTTTTAAACAAATCTGAATTCTGAACAAAATCTTATTTTATGACATCTATTTGTCAAGGAAATAAAAAATTCGAAGAAGTACAAAAATTTAAATACCTGGGGCATAATGATAAATAATAAAGGGGAAAGAAAAACGAGATCGAAGAAAAAATAATGGCAATAAAACGAGCTTACCAAGCAAAAAAAACTGCAAACTATTGACAAAACAAACAAAGATGAACATATACAAAACAATAATAAAGCTCATAACAATGTATGCAGCATAAACGATAACTATGGTGAAAACAGAAGAAGATAAGTTAAGTATAAACGAACCAAAGATAATAAGAATAATTCTAGGTGCAGTGAAGCTCGGGGAACAGGAATATAGAAGAAGAACGAATAAAAAAATATTAGAAGAACTAAATGTAGAAGACATAATAAAGAAAATTAAAACTCAAAGAATCAAGTGGCTGGGACATATATGGAGACAATGACCAGAAGCAGTAACAAAGGCTATGCTACAATGGCAGTCAGAAGGAAAAAGAAGACGTAAAAGGCCCAGATCAAAATGTTTGGCAGAGGAAGAAGAGGACTTAAGCAAGGCAGGAGTTACAAGATGGAAGGAGAAAACAAGAGACCGGAAGAAATGGCGGAAAATCAACGAACAAGTAAAATGATGAACTGAGGATGGGGACTAATCCATCCTTCAAATAAATGTTAAATAACTAATAAAGTTTTAATGAATTTAAATTTAACACACGTACCTGCTATTATAAAATAATATCTGCTCTATAAAAAAATATATTATTAAATGAGTACGGTTCCTAAATATGTATATCTACTCACTCTCTCTACTTGTTGTTGATTTATAGTAAGATGTTCATGTGGGATTTTTCTCTTGCTTATAACCGGATATTTTGTCTTGTTAAGACCATAATCTGTATTGACTTCTTTCACTAGAGTCATCAGTTGTTTTAGCCCTTTCGGACTATCTGCCATGATTATTTTTGTTGATAATTGTTGTCAATATATAACTTTTAGGCACTAGCGACGAGTTGCTGACTTAATATATCCAAATACACACACGAGTTTATATTCCCTTTAATTAAATGCATGTTACTAACTAAAGCCATTCAAGAAAGGAATCGTGGATATTGCTATTGAAGTATGCGGTGTAAGTAAAAGAAGGAAAGGATGCAGGTTACAGAAAACGTGCGTAGAAGTTCAAAAAGCAGTGTCAGAAAAGAAGAAAGCCTGGCTGGATTGGCTAGCTACAAAAGCCAATCAAAGAACGCAAAAGGCAACGATTGAGGATGTAAACAAAGCAAAGAATGAGTATAAAAGGTTAAAAGGTGTGGTAAAAGAGGTTGTGGCAAAAAATAAGGAGAGTGATAAAGATAAATTTAATAGAAGGTTATTTCCAAAACAATATTAAACTTTTCTGGAAGTCCATAAGAACAGTCAGAGGTAAAAATACTACCTCGCAATTGGAAAGCTCAGAAACCAAGATGGTAGTATGGTAAAAGGAGAGGAATGCGTATTGAAGAGATGGAAGGAAAACTTCGAAAGTTTATTTGAGAAAGAGGTTACACAAGTACAGGCCCAATTCGAAGACATGAGTGAAAGTTGCAATGAAAGTGAAATTACTACGACAGAAATTGTGGAAGCGTTGAACAGTATGAAATTGAGTAAAGCTGCTGGGTACGACAGGATAACAGTTGAACTGCTGAAGGCTGGACAAAACGTGGTAGCTAGTCTGCTGTACCACCTTTTTAACCTTTGTTGGAGAAGTGGTAGCGTACCAGACGACTGGTGCAAGGCCGTTATCGTGCCGCTTTACAAGGGAAAAGGTTCGCAGTAGGACTGTAAGAACTACCAAGGTATTAGTTTACTCAGCATAGTCGGCAAACTGTATGCAAAGATATGGATCAAAAGAGTAACGAATGAAACTGAGAAGATGATATGGGATGTGCAAGCAGGATTTAGAAGAGGAAGGAGATGTATGGATCAGGTCTTTTCATTACGAGGTATAGTTGAAAAATTCTTGGCTAGAAGTCAGAAGGTCTATTGCGCTTTTATAGACTTGGAACAGGCCTATGACAGAGTGGTGAGGAGTAAATTGTGGTCTACATTGTCTATGTATGGGGTAAGTGGTAGTTGAGTACGAGCACTGAAATCAATTTACGAGGATTCCACTGCTTGTGTCAGGATAAACGGAGCTTGCACGGACTGGTTTAACATCGAAAAAGGTGTAAGACAGGGATGTGTGGCTTCGCCATGGCTGTTTAACTTATACATAGACAATTGTTTAAAAGATCTGAAAGAGAGTGCGTATGGATTAAAAATGAATGATTTGATCGTCAAATGCCTTCTTCACGCCGATGATCAAGTCTTATTAGCGTTATCTGAAGAGTAGATGCAGGCGATGGTTAATGTTATGCATGATTCCCTGAATATCAAAGGGATGAAAATAAATGTGAGCAAAACGAAAGTAATGGTTTTTAAAAGAAAAGAAAGCATGACAAACTGTGGAGTTTCGATTGAGGGAAAAAGAGTGGAACACGTTAATGAATTTGTGTACTTGGGTTCAAAATTTACTAGAGATGGAAAGTATGACAGTGACATTAAGCGAAGGGTGTTGGCAGGAAAACAAATGAATGGGGCACTACATAGCTTTATGAATAGCCAGAAAGTGTCAAAAAAGGCACGTCTGGCGTGGTTTTCTGTGTTGGTTTCTACACTTATGTATGGTAGTGAATGTTGGGTTTGGCAGAAGAATCATGAAAATAGGATTAATGCTGCGGAGATGAGTAGTCTGAGAAGTATAGCCGAAGTGACTCGGTTGGATAAAGTTAAGAATAGGGGTCACAAAGATAGATAAAGGAATACTTAGATGGTTTGGACACGTAGAAAGAATGGATGAAGGAAGATTGATGAAACAAATTTATAAGGCGAGTGTGAATGGACAAGTCGGTAGAGGTCGACCTCGGAGAACATATCTCGATCAGATCAACATTGTTTTGAAGAAAGGCCAGGTCAAGAGTACCAACAACCGAAGAGCATGTATGAGAGCACTGATGAAAGTAGAGGAAGTAAAAGATGTGTGTAAGAACTGTAGCAAGTGGAAGGAAGTGGTCTCTGCCTACCCCTATGGGAAAAAGGCGTGACTTTATGTATGTATGTACTAACTCCTGCAGATGACATACAGCCCCATACCATCACTCCACCTTCACTGTGCTTTACCGTAGCTTTCAAGCTTTTCAATTTTAATTCTTCGTTAAGCTTTCTTCACACTGATATTTTTCCATCGGACCCAAATAAGTTTATTTTGGTATTATTAGCAAATATAACTGAATTACAGAAGTTCAAGTCTTTATTGATATGTGTTGTGATCACAGATCTCAAAACTTCATTTAAATTTTATTTTAAATTCTTTTACGATCCTTCTCTGCAAGCCAACGTTTTGCCCCGTGCAGAACCCGCTCCCATTCAGTCACCGGCTGGCCTTCTTTCCCCCTTTGTTTGCAATGCGCAGTCGGCGCATAGTAAGTTTCCTTTCAACGTACCGTCTCGATTCGACGCAACAGTAGTATTGCTCCGACATTCGTTGAGAGCGACTGTCATACAGTTCCTTTTTTCGGCGATAAAACATCGCTTGTTATTTGCACTAAGTTTTCTTCGACCGTCGATAGTGGCGAGTCATTCAGTTTTTCCTTTCATTTCGTTAGTTTAATTCCTATTTATTTCACGGCATTAAATCAATTTCATTGCTTGCGGCAGTTAATTAGTCGGGACAAGTGCATTGTGTTCTTGGAAGATAGAAAGTGTTTATATTTTGTGTTTATTAAAAACGTTTAAAAACCAGCCGAATTTGTGATTTTTCCAGTCCACTTTTATTGAAGTTGAGTTCCACTTTTACTGAAGTTTAATAAACATTTCTCCCGTGTAGAAAAAGGCCAATTATTAATCCCCGATTTCTACAATATGCTCTGGCGAATTCCAATCTCAGGCGTCTAAATCTTTAGCTAATGAAAGGCTAATTTCTCGCTGTTCTACCATGTAAAATATTTGTTTGCAAGATTCGTCGAATTGTTTTGGGGTTACAACTTTTTCCAAACTCTTTCCACCTCGATGCACAACATTGGCGCTCATCCGTTCTTGGGATTCCATTCTTAACATAGCGCACGCAAATTGCAGTCTGGTCAACAATGCCAACATCCTGACAAGAATTAACATTGAGAGTAAAAGATTTAGCCGCATGGATTTCTATAACGATTTCTTGTTTAACTTGACGTGCACATATATCTATTAATTTATTTATAGTGGTTTTTAATCAAAAGGTAACAAGCCCACCTCTACCCTTACCTTTTCTTTTTTTTTTCTTTAAATAATTGCCTTGGATATGTGGACATTAAGAACTGGATCAAATTCCACACATTTAGCGACCATCTAGTTTGTGTGTAATTATGTGGTATGGATTAGTTGTCGAAAAGTAGTAAAAGTTATGCCTGTTAACAATAACGTTTTTTTTTAAAATGGAAAAAAATCTTTTTGCCATCCTGAAACCAATTTGGACTTACGGTATTCAGCTCTGGAGTCAGCATCCATCTAGTATCGAAATACTGGAAAGGCTCTAATCTAAACTGCTTTAAACTATTGTGAATTGTCTGTCGTTCGTTCCAAACTACTGGGTGTTCAAAAAGTTTGAAAACACCTGAATAATTTCCCAGGTAAATTGTTTTTAAAAAATTTACGGTCATTCTTGGAGTAACTTTTTACGAGGAATTCAATGGTGACGTTCACGATGACGGTAACGTTTAATGATATGCTGAACAGTTGACGGACATTTATTTACCATTTTGGTTATGTCTCTTTGGTTGTATCCATTTCTGTAATGAGCAATAATTAAATTTCTTTCTAAAATTGTAGTTCGACGACCCATTCTTAAATGATATCGTTTAATTAAATGAAAACCTGCTTTTAAATGTCAAAGTAAACAAAAGAAATGGCAATAAGAAATGGCAATAAGAAATCAAAGCAACGCCGCTTTTATTACTTTTGATCCCTGTTATTATTGCATCATTTAAGCTGTGACGTTAAAATTGTATATGATTTAATTATTTATTATTAATGAAGTAAGGCATATTTAGAAACAAAAGGTAATTTATACGTTTTTAGACTCGTATTAATTTAATTTCAGTAAGTTTTTTTTAAATAAATCAAGTGGCACTGATGCCAGTTAGTTTTTTTGTATAGTGACTGCATTATTTAGGCTGTGAGTCACCGTTTTTCACAAAATATCGTTCAAATATAACACTTTCAATGCTTAAATTGCTCAAAATAATATATAAAGTTCACTTTTCACCCATATAAACAAATGGAGGTAAGTTTGTTGTTCACACCTCGAGATGTTCATACAATCAATAATAGATATCGCCCACTCCGTTATTTTTCCCTTTTGATTTGCTCATTTGTGAGATGCAAGGATCAAACATGTTGACGTCTTTAGATGACACGTTTGTGAAGTTAAGATCTTGACAAATATAAAAATAGCATTTTATGTGCCGGGGACACAGTTCGACATCACTGATTTGTCAAAACATAACTACTGAAATCAGGGCGTTACAATAGCTGTAAAGCTTTTTACTTTTAATTATTTTCTACGTAAAGCTACAAATTTTTTGAAACAATCTGTACACTACAAACAATTTTATAAAAAATAAATCTCCGACTAGCATATTTCATGCAAGGAAATCTATTGGAGGCCGTCTCTTAGCATTCTTATATTTTTAAAGAGAGACAAGAGAAAAGTTTGTTTTAATGACAAGTACGATTATTATCACATTTTTTAATAAAATATATTTTTTTAATTGGGCAATTACTTTTTAATTAAAAATTTATCAATATTATATACGGTAGTATGCTATTTTTTAAAATCAATATTTTTATGACATTTACAATTTTATAGTATTAATTTATAAACAGATAATGTTCAAACATTTTTAATATCACTTCAAGCTCTTTATTTCAGTCTTACGAAGTTTCAATTTAGTTCCTCGAGTATTTTATAAAGATGATAAAATTGTGTTACGATATGTATTATCTTGCCACAGAAACTGTGTGGCACGTCCGCGGTTTCCAAATAATATTCCGTGCCAAATTAATAATTATTTTATTTTTCAAATACCCGCAGCTCTATGAAATCCAAAATAATCACAATTTTTTATTTAAAAAAACGAACCAACAAATAGTTGACGTTTCATCGGAGTTGAAATGTCATAGCACGCTCTTTTTTATCGTATTTATGCATACCCATGTTTCAGAAAACCTTTTATTCTCATGAAAGATGCTTCTAAATATGCAATTGGAGCCATGTTATCCCAAGGTAACCCCACCCAATATATTATACATCGAGAACTTTGAACTTTGCAGAAATAAATTATTTGGTAATTGAAAATTAGTTGCCATAGTTTGGGCATGTAAAACATTTGAAATTTTAACAGATCATAAACCATTAGAATAGTTATTCTTATTAAAGAAGCCAAAAAGCCAGAAAATTTGACTACACGATAAAATAACAAAGTTCGAGAAAGAACCAAGAAGCAGATGCGCTCTCACGGATACCTAGTCAACATGATCTAGATTGTATATTTTGGTATAAGTACTTTCAATGAATTTTATTGAATATGACTTAAAAAACAAAGAGGTTAAGGTCTACGTAAAGCATTTCCTCACTGTATAACAAAAAAAGGGTTAGGAGGCTAGGTTAGGATTCTAGAGATTAGGGGGGCAAGATTTGCCTCGTTGCTGGAGGTTATGAAAGCTCATTATAAGGCATTCCAAATCACGTGACCCAATATGGCGTCTGAGGGCAAACAGCTGTCTGAAGTGTCATAAGAAAGCATAGGGAAAAATCACGTAACGCGAGTTGGTGCTGTCAATGACAAAATGAGGGTGAACAACAAATATTCTGTCATTCTTGTAAAACCAAGGTTTTTATTGTGTTTTATTATGTTGTTGAAGTCACTATGAATAATCACAAATAAAATGATAGATCATTGGACAACAATATCAAACTTACCACTGAAAAAATCGAAGTGCTTGCTGCAAACAAACATAAACTTTGAGATTGGTTTTCCTATCTTTAAGAACATCTTAAATTTCTGAGCTGCCTTAGGATTTGAAGGAAATTTATGCTAAGATATAATCGAATTGCCATATGTAGAGCATTGTGAAACAGAGTATATTTTTCGCGATTTTATCTCCTTATCACCTTTTTTAATCCTTTGCATTTTTGGATTTTGTGGTTTATTAATACCAATTCTTCACAAAATATTGTTGAAAAATCTCACAACTTTAGATCAACTTATTTAACAGACCAACATGACACCAAAGCATTGTTTGCCTTCAGCCGCCATATTGAATTTGTTTTGACAGGTCATTGGAATGCCTAATTCTCCACGTTTACTATGAGCGCCTAGTATTTTTCATGAGACCTAGGGGAAAGTGGGGGAGATACAATAAATACACTCATAACTTCTAAACAACTGAATTCGTTAAATTTCGACAGAAGAAAAATCATCTTTCATCATTCTAAGTATCTGCTTACTTTTATTTCCTGGTATTAAGACTAAAACCAATTTTTACCTTGATTCGAATGAAATATTGACCATTATTTTACGGATTTTGTAATTTTCAACTCGTACTTGTACTTGCCATTAAAACTTTTGTAAAAGGTTACATATAATTAAAGTCGACTAGCAGATACACTCAAAATTGTACAAAAAAATACAAGAAACGACCTATTATTATTTTTTGTTAATACTGTCTTAAAATCTAATATGACATTGACAATACACAGCTACTACAAATATAAAAAAATAATTTAAAACAACCTTACACAACTATCAAAATTTGTGTTTTACTTAAATCTAGTTTATAATAACAACGGTTCAATTTGAACGAAACATTTATTGCTTAAATTTATTTACTTAAAGTTCTATCGGTATGTTTTTATGGAATGGGATCTATTTAGAAGGGGGAAAAACCTTCTAACCTACCACTACGTTTAGTTAAGTTAATTTACTTCTACGTGAAACCAAATAAATATGAAACAAATATTAGTTAACTAAAATTAAAATATAATATATACATACAAGTTATTAACCTATTTCAATCAATTTTTGTATTAATTGTCAAGTAATGAAAAATAATTTGAGACAAAATTTAAAATGCTTTTCTCAATTTTCCTAGAAGAAAATGGAGAATCTTCATTAGCGATTTTCTTTTAAACTACTCGTAGTACGCCACTGGATTTAGAGTGCCTTCAGCTGTGACCAAAAATTCATGAAAATATATTTATTTTTATTAATTGAAATAATAAACCACCTCTGGATGAGCAAAATGTTTAAAATAGCACATTGGAATATTTTTTATGGGCCCAATGGGGGTATTTTAAAGAATTTCTAAGAAATTTGTCGTTAACCGATGAAGCAACTTTCACTACAAACGGAGTAGTACATTATAACTATTAATTTACAGTATACTGAAACGGTAGGCCTACTTGTGCTTAAACCTCTAACAATTGACACTGTTACTTGACATAAACATTAAGGTTTGGCTTTGGTTAGATGGACTGATATGTTGGAAATTTCGTTGTGTTATCTAATGAAAAGAAAGTATTTTTAGTAGAACACTATTTTCGCTCATACGATTTAGGCTGACAAAATGGTCCTAGCATTACATTCTTAATAAACAGTCACCAAAAATTCTGTTGCTGTGGTACTAAAAAATCAACGTCTAGTGTGGAATACTGAACGAGCGAATGATTGGTCCTTTTTTTGCGGCAAAACCGAAGAATAGGCCGTGGTAGTTCGTTGATAGATGGCCACCCAGATCTACAGATCTCACCATTTTAGACTTCTCTCTCAAGGGACTTCTCACACAAAAGATTTACAAAACCCGCACAAGAGACAGAAACGAATTATGTGCAAAAATAAGCGCTCAATAACTAAGAAATGTAATTGAAAACATGACCAGTGTATTCAACTAGATGGTGGATTAGTAGAGGCAACTAGGTTCTATCTTAAAATTAAGTTTTGCAATAAATTATTTAGGTGGTTTATTGTAATAATTAATAAAAAATAACTTCCTTGGCTACCTGTTGATACAAGGTGTTCTTTTATGACTGTTAGCTCAGCGATTTTTTAAAGTTTAAGTTGTAACTTTGTTATTAATAAATATATTTTTATGAAATTTTCGTCACAGATTTCCAAGAAAAATAATTATTATTTTAATTAATAGCTGTTAGTTGCCGAGTTATTATATTATTTTGTGTTTAATTGTAGTAAATTCGTTAGGAATTTGGGTTTTTTGGTTTTTTAAATACTAAGAGTCATATTTTGTAATTTTGCAAATTTTGAATACTTTGTATTGAAATTTTCTTAAAGATAAAAAGTAAGGTAAAAGTGTTTCCATCGGAATTTTAACTGGAATTTCGTGTGCCATATATATAATTTGGTAATATTTACTATGTAGTTATGTTTAGTATAGATTTTATTTATTTTTATTTATCTCCTGGGGAGCTATGAGTAATAGTAGTATTAACTATAGCTAAAACGGTAGCGATGAGACTCACCACCCATCGCCCCTTGCTCCTCATGAGGGCGAAACGTGGACTGCGGATAGTCACTTTGCTATTTCGAATGTGAGGTAAGGATTGAATGGTAAAATTAATGAAATTTACACAATGATAAAAGAAAGACGAATTAATGTTCTTTGTGTGAATGAGACCAAGAGGAAAGAATATGAAACCAATACATATGATCCTTATACAGCCTACTGTTTAGGAGTTCCGGAAACCAGCGAGGTTGTCAGGGCGTCGGTGTGATACTTTCTGCTAGAATGAATGAAGATATGACTGACTTTGAATTTGTGAGCCCATGACTCTTATGGGTATTGCTGAAGGTTGGTCTTACTCACATATTTTTGCTTTATGCCCCACAAGATGCGCAGTGGAACCAGTCTTCGAAAGCCCAAAAAGAGAGGCAGGAGTTTTGGGATAGTGTGACATATATTCTGAATAAGTGTAACCAGAATGAAAAAATATTAATGTTTTAATAATTGGGTAGGAGTGAAGCATGATGGATATGTTCTGGGAATATACGGTGATGGCAGAGTAAAGTATGTTTGGAGTAGAATCTTGTGTTAACAAACACGATGTTTCATCACAAAAAG
Organism: Agelastica alni; assembly: GCA_950111635.1. Taxonomy (NCBI): domain Eukaryota; kingdom Metazoa; phylum Arthropoda; class Insecta; order Coleoptera; family Chrysomelidae; genus Agelastica; species Agelastica alni. Next base: position 57,492,082 of record OX467711.1, on the reverse strand, counting down.
ATCCACTTGTACACAAGACAAGAAGGATGCCAGAAAAATATAATTGATTTCGTGATTATGGATGAAATATTGAGAAAGAAAGTGATGGATACTCGGGCATACCACAGTGCAGGCATTGACACAGACCACTTCTTAGTAATGAATCGAATAAGAGGTCTCTTTAAGCGGTGGCGGCATCGTGTATAGTTACGAGAATATAATAGAGCACTGATGAAAGTAGAAAAAGTGAAAGATGTGTATAAAACCCGTAGCAAGTGGAAGGAAGGGGTATCTGCCTACCCCTTCGGGAAAAAGGCGTGACTATATGTATGTATATATGGTCACAGCTATTTGGAGACACTCTTAACCCTATATCGAAGTAATTTTTTTAATAAAAAAATCGCTAATAACAATATACGAAAAAGTTTAGTATGCCCTAAACATTGAAATAAACATTTTAAATTTTGTCCTGAAGTAGACTTTTTATTACTTGACAATTCATAAAAAAATGGTTAATAGCATAAAATTTTACAGTGATATTTCCATTCTAAATGGCTTCAACTGTATAATATAATACTAAAAAAATGATAAATATAACGATAAAAATAACACCTGGATAAATAATGGAAGTTTTTTCTGGTAAAGCAACGTTGCATAGTTAGTATAGTCAAAGAAGGTACCCATACAGAACGATAATGCTACGATAAAAAGTTTACTGAAACTTTTTCCAGCTAGATTTAAGCTTCTGCATCCAGCAGCGTCGAAGCGCTGGTATAAATTATCGTAGATTTATTGAGGATCTAGCGCGTTTAAACTTCAGACAGTACCTACCCTCTAAAATTTTACTAATTTAAATCGGAGTGTTCAGAAAATTTAAAATTATATTAAACCCAAAATAGTGGAAATTGTTTCAACATAAAAACATGGATATGCCGATGCTTGTATCTAAATTTTAAAATTAGATTATCAATGAACGTAGTTGTGGTAGTTTTGCCTTAATGACTGTGTCGACAACACAGTCATTCGGGTTTTTTAATCTTTTTAAAAATAGAAATAAAATTTTTTTTTACCATATTTTATTTGATTTTACAAATTTAATACATGTATATAAGGTGTAAAACTGTAAATGTTTTTAAAAATTTTTTTATCATGTTCTTATGTATTATATAAAATTAATGGATCTTGTAAACCTGACAAGTTGTACTGATGATGACTTGAGTGTCGAAGGTGCTATGCAATGATAATAATAAAAAGTTTTTTATACAAGTTTTATTTCTCAATGATAAAAATTATCACACACAAGGGTGAATAAATATAAACTGGAATTTTACAATTACTTTTCTCAGCCAATCACGAGCGGGCTGACAATGTAGGTCATTGCAGGGCAATAAATTAGGATGGGGAAACGCTCGGTGAGCTGTTTCATTTAGTTCTTATGTCAGTACAGCCATGAATGAGCAATAGGGTTATAATAAATATTTCAACCAAGGAAGGTATTAAACCATCCGAAATATTAACTCGGTTAATGGCTCAGTGTGGGGACAATACCCTGTGTAAGACCGAAGTTTTTGGTTATGCCAAGAAATTTAGGGGTGGACGAGAAGGTGTGGTAAATGTAATTTATAATCGATGTTTCAAGTCTCCATCAGAGACGTCCTCCTTCACCATGACAACGCCAGGCCACACATAGCGGTTTTAAAACTGGATAATATTTATTGGAAAACCATTGAACACCTTGCGCGTTTAAAAGATGCACTAGGAGAGGTACCATTCGACAACGATCAAGATGTTGAGTACTTCAGGCATAATTGGCTGATAAACTAATCTCAAAGTTTCTACGAGCAAAGAATCCATAAGCTTCCAAACCACTAGGAAAAATGTATAAAGCGTGGAAGTCTGTAGAAAAATGATCACTAGTTTTTTTTGAATTATTTTATAAATAATAAATATGTATAAAATAAATCCGGTTTATAGTTGATTCACTCTCCTACAAACGGGTTAAATGTTTATGTTTAAGTACTTTTGTTCAATAATCAAAATTACAAAGAAAAAACTCCAATCTGAATCAGCCCCACGTCCATTACGTTGAAAAGCAACACCACCACAACTAAACGCCATAGTCGTTATTGATAATCTTATTTTAAAAATTAGATACAAGCAACGGCCTATCCATGTTCTTTTTGTAACTAACTAATACTATGTTGCATGATACTGTTGAAGTTTAAATTACGCGCTGGGCCCTCAACCAATCGGCGTTGTTAATCGGCGTTGTTAATCAGCGCTGCTTCATGACTGCATCTATAACTACAGAGTCAGCTGGAGAATTTTTTTAAGGGTTCTATATGAGCCTACAGTCATTGGTATAGTGGTAGGTTTAGTATACATTTAAGTATAGTGGTCAGGAACGGTGCACATACTTAAAGAATTAATAAACGAAAATGTATGTTTCATAACAAACAGCTTGAATAATATCAATCGTTAATAGCAAAAAGTAGTATATTTTCGTTTTACTTATCAACACTTTTTAATACATTGTTTTTATATTTCTTTCAATTAAACAAGTCCCCCTCCTCGAAGGATTTTCAAAACCATTAACAATAAATTGATTATGTATAATATATTTTTTTTCAATGACTTAACTATTAAATATTGTACTGATGTAGTTACTCGAAGGACATACATATTATCACTGTTAAATAAAACCCTGTTTCAAATTTCCTCAAGATTATATATTAAAACTTAAAAATCGTTTCGACACACTGTATCTTCTTCAGAAGTATAAATTAGTTTAATTTAAGTTAAGTTTTAATATATAATTTTGTGGAAATTTGAAACAGTGTTTCATTTAATAGTGTTAATTATTAAACATGGTGAACAGGCGCCATTTTGAAAGTTACTAATAAATGGGAACATAAATATATTTTTATAAGGCGAGTGTGAATGGACAAGACGGTTGAGGTCTACCTCGGCGAACATATATTGATCAGATCGACATTGTTTTAAAAAAAGGCCAGAGTACCAACAACCGACGAGCAATTATGAGAGCACTAATTAAAGAAGATAAAGCAAAAGATGTGTGTAAGAATTGTAGCAAGTGGAAGGAAGTGGTCTCTGCCTACCCCTACGGGAAAAAAGCGTGACTATATGTATGTATGTAGATCACATTAAAAACCATGTCAGCTAAATATATTTAATAAAGTTTTTCACTTGTGAATGTACGCAACGTTGTCATGTACAAATTTTAAAAACCGAATTATTATTGTACCTTTATATTTTTTTATTAAATATTGATGTTATTAAATATATTTTTTTAGCAAGTATATACTTTAATGAATACAATACGTTGTTCGTTACTATTTGACTATCTGGCTGCGTGTAGACGATTAAAAGAGCCCCTAATAATATATTTAGGATTACAAACTGGCAACAACGCCGTCGTTTTAACGCATTTTTATTCCTGATAAATTACTGCCTACTTTTTCGTGACCAGTGTATAGGCAAATTAAATGAAATGGTTTATTTTACATTTTAACCGACATTTTTTGGCACTTTATAAAACGCCTATCACTTTTCAGTCGTATTGAAAGACGAAGCTGATTTTACAATATACCTGGACTATGTTCAGTCATTTCCTAAAAGACTAAGTAACGCTTAGGCATTTTATTATATATATAATTAGTGGTAGCTTTTACGTCGAGTTATTTGTTAATAAAAATTGCTGTTTAAAATAACTGTTAATACAATGGAGGATTTCCCTGATTTAAGCGATATCGAAAGCGTTAGTGAGGAATTGTAATAATTACTCTGGCAGCTCTTATTAAAATTCAAATAATGTCTCAAAATTGATTGACAATCCAAGTACTTCACAAGACTTAGAAGCAGCAGATATATTTAACATTCAAGACATTCCAATCATACCTGAAGACAATGAAATTCTGCAACCACCTGAAGCAAACAACATAGCAATTAATGAAACTATCGAAATTAATTTAAATGAACCTAGTGCCATATGCTGTGTAAAATGTCTGAAACGAAATTTGGCAGGTAAAACTGACTGGAAATGTAATTTGTGTCATAAAGAAGAGATGATAGATAAAGAAAGAATTGGATGTATTGTTGGGCAAAATGATTGAAACTTCACAGAAAAAATTAAAACCCGTATGTGTGAATAAAACAGTAGCAATCGAAGTGTCTAAAGTAGACAGGGGTTCCTTAGATCCAAAGAGTATTTCGGGAACAACTCTAGAGATTTAAAATGGGGTGTACCGAATTGGAACTAAACACGGAATAATAAACAGATGGTTTTCAAGAGACGAATTGCAACTAACAGCTCGGAACAAATTCAAGTTTTGGAAGATAATTTTTTTAAGAGAAGCAATGGCAATGTATTTCACATTTGAAGGTCAGGGCTCTAAAAAATGTGCTTGCAAAACAAGCAAAACGCAGTGTGGCACTAATAAGTGCAATAGCAGTTGTCACAATGCCAGATCTTCTCAAAAAAATAAAAAGAACAAATCTGTGCTATATTTAAAGTTTATTTATTTTTGTTCAATATTTTTTTAATGTTTCTGTTTACCTTAAGCTCTAGCGGCCCTGACTATTAATTCAAGATTGACTCTGGGTTGTAGACAAACCCTAGAGGCATTGTCGAAAAGCAACAAGGTAACTCTTGTCTGGGATCCTGGTCACTAGGGAATCAAAGGCAATAAGAGGGCTGATAATTTAGCAAAAGCGGGATCAGAAACAAGTTCGTAGGCCCAGAGCCAGCACTAGAGATTCCGTTCTGTCTAGACAGAGGGGCAAATTCGGGGCTGGCTCAGGGACCAAAACTTAATGTACTGGAAAACAGAAACCAGATACGAGTTCAGGCAGGCAAGGGCACTCATAGGGGAATCCTTGAAAATTTATGAGGAAAAAAATCAAACTAAGCGTTACACGAAAAACGTTATGTCTATCTCATGCGCAACCTATCTTGCGCATTTCTCAGTACAGAGTATACATGGCGGGATGGAAGCGCTTGCGACATGTATACATGTGTATAATATAATCAGTGTGTGTGTGTGTGTGTGTGTGTGTGTGTGTGTGTGTGTGTGTGCGTGCGTGCGTTGTGTGTGTGTGTGTGTGTGTGTGTGTGTGTGTGTGTGTGTGTGTGTGTGTGTGTGTGTGTGTGTGTGTGTGTGTGTGTGTGTGTGTGTGTGTGTGTGTCAGCTCCGACGCACGACGGGAATTTACTCCTTACGAACGATTAAAAAATAGATTAGTAATTAAATTATTTTGCTAAAAACTTTATTACACAAAATTATAATTTTCTATTTAATAAATGTATCATGCGTGCTTTAAGCAATATAAAATGCATTCATTTACCCTCATTTACTAATCTATGTAGTTTATAATCGTTCGTAAGGAGTACACTCCCATCCTGCGTCGGAGCTGACACACACACACTTTTTTTTAAAGCATATTATAAAAGAATAAACATTTTTTTGTAATAAATTACCTATAAAGCAAAGTTTTATTTTAAAGAAACCTTTTATTAGGGGGTATGATTTTAAAATGCCCATTTCCTTTGTAGTCTTTTAAAAAATGACTAAACATAAGTCAGGCAATTTGTTAAATCGACGTCGTCCTTCAATATGACTAAAATGTGCTACGCGTTTTATAAAGTGCCTGAATATGTCAGTAAGAATGTAAAATAAGCTATTACATTCAATTTGCCCAGTCATTTACAAAAAGCATAGGCGTTTTATAAAACGTCTAGTTTTACAATTTGCCTATGACATATATCAAATAATTAGGATAATTAGCACCAAGTCGTGACACGATTCAGATGTAAATTTTTGAGTTGTTTGTAATAAAAATTATTAAATCAATATTTTATTGTTAAAACAACTAGGTACGGGTAACACATAATTGTTTTAAATTTTTTTCCAACTTTCTACCTGATCCCATTTGTAATTAATTATTTGAAATCGCACCAACGCGTGTAATTGTATCAAAGTAATTTTAACTGTAATTGATTAATAATGTGAAATGATTTTAACTCCATTGGTTTTAGTGGTGAGCTTGACTACCGGTAAGAACCGATTTAAATACTACAGTAATTTAAAAGATGCAACTGATTAAGTAATGATTCTTAAAATTAATTGGGTTAAACCTATAAATTAGGAAATTTTTTATTAATAAGTTAAAAGTCGTTGAAAAGAGTTTAAAAAGAACTTTCAAAAGAGATATTACTTTCCATACGATTGATACGATATAAAAAAAACTTTTAAAATGGAGCCCAACCAGTGGTTGATTTATCAGTAGGCTGAGTAGGCTTGAGACTGGGGCGATGGATTTACCAGCAGGCTAAGCAGGCTTGAGTCTGGGGCGGCAGGTTTTAGGGACCGATTTTTTTTAAAAGGTTTTGTTAAAAACTTTTATAACTTAATTGAATTCTCTCTTTTTTTAACCATTTGCAACCGCAATAACTACGTTTACCGAATGTACATTATTGTGTAAGTATCATACATTACCCTCCGCTTTCTCGGTTGTACATGATAAGCTTTGATTAGCTGAGAAATATACCCAAAAACTATTGTGCAATTTCAACCAAACTTTTGCAATGTAAAAATAATGTAGGAACTGACAAAGTTCAACAGCCTACACTTGGGAAATGTGCCACTGCGCCTAACTGATCTTTTAGTCACAGACACATTTATTTCTGTACCTTACTTTATTTAGCCAAAATTATATCAATTATTGAAGTTTTGAAAATACGTGGTGGAGAAAGACGCTCATTATTTAAAAAAACTGTAAATTTTTTTACTCAGTCTAAAACCATGTGAGAAACAACATTGCGATTTAATTTTTTTACATACATTTTTCCTTGAATGTTTATTATTGCATTATACCCAGACCAGCTATACTTTGCGGATTACAAATATTAGATTGCAGAAATCGTACATAGGAAATTTTCTTTTGGATCAAGTACGCACATTCTTGTTAAGAATGATTCGAACCTGTGGCTGAGTTTATCCTGAGCATTACTTAAGTCTTCTAAATTTTATTAGTAATATTCTTATACTTACAATAATACATTGCATAAAAGTGAAAATTGTTGTACATGTTGAAATTAATAAATTTAATTTATGTGGTTTAGGTGTTATTCTGATTTTTCTAACTTGTGTTTTTGGTGTGTACATTTTAAATAACTCTAACGTGCAAATGTAAAATCGTTGTAAACAATTTTTTTCTACATAAAATGTCGATGGATGCATTATTAAATAGTAGATGACAAGTAAACATTCTACAATAAAGTGAGTTCCTAAAGTCACCGGTCACAGGAAACCAACGAAACAATATAGAAATGAGAAATCTTTAGTCTAAGGGTGTCTAATCCGTCTGCGTAAACTTTTCTTTAGCGCCTATACTATAGTCTAGTTTAGGAGTAATTGTCAAGCACACGCAAGCACAGATTGTTTAGGTCTCCTTGCTAGCTCTCCCGTATAGCCTCTAAAGACTTGTCACTTGCCGATGGCCTACCAGAACGGGGTTTGTTTAACAAATTGCCTGTATCCTTCAACTGCTTATTCCCAGCGATTAATGTTATTCCTATGTGGTGGCGCTTCGTTGTACACGCGACGATATTAAAATTGTACTTTGGTCACGGATGAGTTTAGCAAGACACAGAACACACCGAACTTTTCTCTGTACAGTCCACATTTCGATTGGCGTGACTTGACGTGTTGCGTCAGAAAGATAAAGAATTTTCATTTTATTTGGTAAAGATTTCACCTTTCTACACTGCCGAGCAAAAAATTTAGGTCACTTCAACTTATAAAATTGCAAATAATTCTAAAAATAAAATGCATCAGCTTATGTTTGCATATTGTAAATTTATCTACTGCATTTCCGTAGCTTTTAAATATGAAATCAGGAAACCAAACTTGACTATTGTTATTGGGAACAAAACGAAGGAATAAAACTTAATATTATAGAAAAATTGATGATAATTAACGTGTATTACCCTTCTTGCATTAACGACTGCTTGCGTTCGATACTCGATACTCATTCCAGACATCAAATTGTGGTTTTGAAAATGATATAATCTAAATAAAAGAACAATTTTATTAAGAAGAAAATATTTAAAAAAAACAAAAAAAAATTTAGAAACCTATTATAACAAATGTTCCATGTGTTTACCTTAATAAGTTTTTTAATAATTTTTTTTCGCTAAACGATCCTCTTGTTTTAAAAAATATGTTTGGCTGATTGACAATAAAATTAGCGGAATTTACAGTTTATCTAAATAAAAAGGGAGAAATGATTCAAATCGCATTTCTTTATCTGATTTTAATATTGTAAATGCATCTATTCTTTGAAAAAATTTCGATAAATAAAATTATATTTTTTTGTTAATTAAGATTGAAGTTTCATTCGCATAATAAATGCAATCAAATGACCTAACCCAAAACACCGACATAATTAATACACATTGAAATCAAAATAATTGTGCAGCTTCATGTTTAACCCGAAATATCTCGAAAAATCGACCAGTCACTTGCCCCTATCGTACGCCTCTGGTAGTAGCCAGAAACGTTCATTTAACATAATTTAGTAGGGTCTATAGTACTTAAACTCCCCACAAAATATGGCAGCAATACTTCAAATAGTTTTAAAGTACTGGGCACTAATAATTTTTAAATTTTCAAATAAAACACCCCGTAACTCAGACAGGAGATACATTTTATCTAGGTGATTTGGGTTGATTCTTCATATTTTAAGCTCAGGATTTTATAGTTAAAATATTTCCAATTAGTAATGAAACACCCTATATAATAACACCACATTTGAATTAGTTTAATTAAAAGTTTTAATGGTAATTTATGACTTGAGAAATTAAAAAAATTCTTGATTTTTAATTTAACCATCTTCATGCATCAGAGACCATAATATCTAAAACTAAATAGGTGTTGTCTATTTTTGAGGCTCATCAGCTATAAAATATTTAAAAAGGATCACCAAATTTATGTGTGAATTATTAATAAACATCAATGAAAATATAATGCATTAATTATGAAATAGATGCAAAAAAGTTTTAATAGAAAACCATTAAGTTAGGAGAATAGACATTTTCCTTTTGGAATCCAAGTTGATCGACTAGTGGACTAATAACATGAAATATATTATTTTTTTCGGGGGTATTTTAATACAAAAAATCGAACTTTTGGATGACAATTGACGATAATCCATCAACAGGTAATTTTGTGGTGAATAGTTTTTCGGGTTTAACGGCCGTCGTAAAATAGAGATAATTCTTAACTTTTCGCCATCGCGAGTGGATGGCATTTTCTGGAGATGTAGTTTTGTCGGCTTTTCTAAGGCTGACGGTTTGTGACATTCATATATCACAATCGTAGATTATATACGTTTTGGTGGGAGGGCGTATTTCAGGGCTGTTCAGGAATTGGTTACGTTTCGGAGATTAATTCTCCTTATGTTTGTAAGGAAGCAGCGTTGTACTTTTAAGAACCGGTACCCATGTCCTATTGATTCTAAGTGTTTCCTCATATCTATTAAAACAGGAGCTAGGATGACAAATCAAACAGGACCATGTCCTACAGCAAAAAGACATACAAATGTCACAAACCGTTAGCCTTAGAAAAGCCGACAAAACTACATCTTATAAAAATGTAAATATTAAAGAAAACTATTATTTTTGTCAGCGAATAAGCATGAAAATGTATAAATCTGATTTTTAAAAACCAGCTAATTTCGCCGCATGTTATCTATGCATATAGGCATACATGGGTCGACTATATATCAGAAAACAATTACTTTCCTGGCTATGTGCCTCGACAAACATTGAATTATATCTGATAGATAATCGTACATAATCCCCTTTCGGGTGATTATATATATATATATATATATATATATATATATATATATAGTGATATATTATATGGATGCTTGTTAAGTAAAAAAAAGAATTATTAAATTTATCCATTCGAAGTGACCACCTATATCAGCATAGGGTAAGTCTTGGCAAACACATGTTTGCCCTTCGAAGAGACAAATCAACAATCCTCACCTTTACCAGGTACATATGAAGAACCAAATGCAGAGCGCTAGTCACGATATCTATACCTTTTAACAAAGGAAAGTAGTTGTTTTCTGATATATAGTCGACCCACGTATGCCTATATATATATAAGTCACATGCGGCGAAATTAGCTGGTTTTTAAAAATCAGATTTATACATTTTAAAACTACTTCTCCCGAAGATGCCATTCACTCGCGATGACGAAACCGGCCGTCAAACCCGAAAAACCATTCACCACTAAACGATGGCCGCGAAAGCCATTCACAATTTGTTAGTAATTTTGTGTCTTCGAAAGAAACTACTTTTAAAATTCAGTTTAAAGATCATAACTAACTTTATCGACAGCTTTATCGTGTTCATTGTGACAAACGGTACTTAGTAACTAGGGGCTTTAAACGAATTATCGAGAAAGACTGACTGGACAATATAAGTCGGTGAGACTTGGAGAATTCAGTTGTTCTTAAATCAGCGAGTGTCGTTTAAATTAATGAACTAATCAAGGTGTTTCCTCCGCAATTCTAAAAGGGATTAAAAAAATCCTAAGCCATATTGGTGGAATAACCATTGTGGTAAGGCAATTAAAATATCAATTTTTTATCTTTTCGTCGAAATAGATAACCGTCTTTTTCCAAGTTAGGCTGTTTTGGACTTTTTATGCGTCATTATTTATTTTATGTAAACCATCATTATTTTCAATGCTTGGAAATTTTCACTTAACAAGTTTTTAACAGTGGTTGATGATTATTTGACATACTTTTGCATTACTTGTTATATGAATATTTATTTGCTATAACATTATTTGTTGCCTGATAATTTATTTATTTTTACGTTATTAACTAGAATATTGTTTGTGGTTGATTTTTTTTCATTTGTAGTAAATTAAAATATAAAAAAATAACTGATTCATTGTTATAAGCCAAATCAAATTTTTCATGATCTATTAATTTAAATAAAAATTTTTTTAAGACAGATTTTCTTTTTTAACTTTCCTATTTTTTGGTTAACTTTAGGGGGAAGAAAAGTTCAAAATGGGTAAAATTTAATGCTGGCGCCCAAATTAAAATATTTTTTGTTCTTATACCCGTTGCATCATATTAATAGGAACTATTAATAATTATCATCGACATTTTATTCATAATAATATTATCACAAAAATTTCGTTCGTCATTAAAAATAAAAAAAAGCAGGGATGTATGTACTCGTTATATTTATAAAATAATCTTTCAGATATAGATTTTTAAGTTCATCATGACTAAAAATAGAAAACTTACAATAGCATTAAGCAAGCCCAAAATAAGTCATTTAAATAATCCTTACCGTATACAAATAGGTAGCTGAAAATAGATGTTCACAATAATACAAAAATTGAAATAAAATTATTCAAATCTAGAAACTCATGTTACCAGAAAAGAAAAAATTATTAATAAAAAAAAATAAAAATGTACGCTACCCTGAAAAAATTAATAAAGTTAATTTAACATTTTTATTAATGCTTATGTTCCAAAAATAATTTAACTGGTAATACTATTTATTCTAAAAAGGATTGTTTAAATACATTTTTTTCGGTGGGGTATGCTTTATTTTATTAATTGTAATAAATTAGTATTAATTGCAGGGAACATCACCAATCTTCAATTACCTATTTTTTATTGTTAATACAGATCCACAACAAAAGGATTGTTTGAGATTAACTTTTTTTTTAATTTTTACTTGATTCTTTTGAGAAAGTTCTGCTTGAAAGTTTTATTTTGAAAGTGGTTTTAGAATAATACTTATCTCCAAAAATATATTTAACATATTTATTAGTTAGTTGTAGACAAATTTATCGTTAATGTTGAATACTTTTTACAATCATTGTGTATATAACGTATAAAAATTAATCTTTTATTTAATAAAAAAAAATCGCGAGTTTTTGTTGGAAGTACTTGAAAAATTCAGTTTATTGTAGAGATAAATATACCAGCGTCTTTCGTAAATTTTTTTTACAAAAACTATTACAAATGCTTCGAAAAATGATATGCCCACTGTCCAAACCTAATTTACATTATTTTGCTTTTTATACAATTTCTTTTTACGGATGACTATTTGTTAAGAATGGACATAAATGTGATTTAAAAAATGGCGTAACACTTTTAAATAGTGTCTATAGCCAAACATTATTTTAACATTATGATATAGACATATCTCCCAAAAAAATCAATTACAACTTTAAAGGTATATCTCAGACTCATATTCTTCGCTTATACAAAATGTGAAGACTTGAAAATGACTTTCTTTATCGATGTTATATTTGTTAAATTTGCTACAAAGCTCCAGGTTGACTGTTGTTAGGCCTTTGAAGACGTTTTAAATCGTCAAGTTGGATAAGCTGCAAATGGTAAATATTTAAACATTAACCAAAACAATATACAAGGTGTCCTGGGACTAATGGGAAAAAATCAGTCTCATTACTTTTTGTAAGTACAAAAATCTGTTTTTAAATCAGATGCATTCACTGAATATTACCTATACATTAATAGGTGTATGATGGGTCAATTATTTATCAGAAAACAACTACTTTCCTAGCTAAATGCCTCAACGAACATTGAATGATATCTGATGGATAATCGTGCGTAGTCTCTTTTTAGGAGCACTGTGCAGAGTGTAGATGTCGTGGCAAGCTGCAGGGTAACCTTCAGTGAATGCATCTGATTTAAAATCCGATTTTTGTGCTTACATTTTTCTCACTAACACAAATATTAATCTACTTTTTATCCAGTATAGTATCTTTCCGACGTCTCTTTCTAACCTCTTTATTTTCTACTACAACCTCATTTTTACTTGCACGTAGATTCAATTGTTAAATTTGTATTTCTAGTATTTTATTTTGTTTTTTTGTTAACTTAGAGCAATAGTTAACGTTATTTAGAGCAGAGTGTGAGGAAAATCGCGGTAGGATTGTGTCTCATCCATACAGTGGCGTAGCGAGCTTAACTCGCGCCCGGGGCACAATACCTTTTTAGCGCCTCCCTCATTCGAAAACCATATAATATTATATGTAAAATATACTCGCAAATTAATAAATAAAGTCATAGGCTCAAGCTAGGCTTTAAATTTGAAACGAAAAATGTAGTTGAGAAAACAAGACTAGAATTTAAAATGTATATGATCATCTAGATATCTATTATTTATTTTACATATTTATAAATAAATATTTTAAAAACAAAAAAAGTAAATATTTATTATCTCTAAGGAGATACATATATTTAATAATAATATGATTATAATACATTAATAAAACTAAATACTATGTATAAATTTTCCTTGCTTTTGATGAAGCGAATTTATCAATATTATCAAAGTTGATCATTTTCAATTTTTCCCTTTCCACACTTAAAAATGCTAGGTCACTTAGGCGATCTTGTCCCATCGTTGATCGTAGATATGTCAAAATTAATTTTAATTTGCCGAATGAACGTTAGCAATTGATACTTAAATAGTCAGGAGTGCCACTCTCAGGTTTGGAAAAACATCTTTTCCATACGAAATTATAAAAGTTAGAAATTCTAATGGAGTTTTAGGTTCAATTTCTTTTCTACTGCGGAGTAACATTGTGCAATCACATATTTCGATTAAGAAATCTATTTCATTAAAATCTGTATTATAAAATTCACCCACATTTTTACAATTTTTTTCAAGGTCGTTATCAATATTATCCTTGTTTAATAAATTTTCAACGTCTAGTAGAAATCCAAATTTAAAATTAAGGTCACTTAATCGTGTAAATCGTGTACATATTTCTTGTTAGAGACGATCAACGCTTTTTATAACGCGATAAATTTCACTTTCTGCGGTAAGACCAACATCTCTAGCCAATTCTCCGGGAATTTTGCGGCGTCTTCTTACACTTATTGTTGTATCAATATCCCATTTTTTACAAAGCTTTTTCTATTGTCTCTTCACAGAGCTTGTCTCGAATTTCGGCTAGTTCAGTCGGTAATTCAAGATCATGGAACGCTTTTCTAAAATTCATTCTAGGATCTTGTAATCTGAGCTGCACAAGATCAATTATGAAACTATAAGTATATTTTGCTACAGAATTGTAGCTTCACTTCTGGTGTCACTTGTAGTGGTAGTGTCATCTGCTAATTTTTCTAATAGTTCTACTATATTCTCTAGCCCATCGACGATAACGCTACCGCTTGTATCCAGCAATTTTGTGTTTTGCGGACCATTTGGCGCCCCTTTGTGAGTACCACTCGGGGCATGATGCCCCCCTTGCCCCGCCATTGCATCCATAGATACTAGAACTCAGGGTGCACGACACTGGTATAATGGTGTGTTAATGCCGCGATTATGATGCATAAGTGTGAGAAGTGCAACGGATAAAGGAATAGGTGCGAGAAAGAGAGAGAAACAATACTACAGTGCTCATTTTGTCTTACAGCACCCTCAACGGTAGTTGATGAATAATCAGTCACGCGTCCCGAATTCTAGTATCTATGATCTTATTTAAAATACATGGTATATGGCAGGTGTTGCTAACTTATAATTATTGAAAATCTAACTAAAAATATCTTACAAATAACCCTAATTGTTTTTGAACTTCCAATGTTTGACTAGGTATACAGGGTGTCCCGGGACTAATGGAAAAAATGTCGGGAGCGTATAGGTCAAGTCAAAATAATGTTAGTACTTCATATAAAATTTTTTCTATACAGACCCTCGGTTTCGAATTTAAGACATACAAAGTTTGAATTTTGAATTCGTTTTTTATTTTTAATTGTTGTAATGTTCATTTGATCTTTATACAATTTTCAGCATAATTGTAGTATCATTCGATTCTACAGGTTTCACAAAGTCGACGACGCTGAGTGAAATTAATTGTAAATGTTCCTTGGCGACGCCGACAGTGATCAGACAGTGAAAAAACTAAATATTTTAAAAATTGCTTAGCTAGTTTTCACAATAAAACATATTAAACTGTGTTATACCACAATAATTATAGCGTACATATATGTTTATTTTAGAAAGGTAAACACAGTAGTGCCTTGAAGCCAGAGACGGACTATTCATAATGGTTAGTGATCCAAAATGTTTGTAGGATTAACACACCCTGCATGAATTTATCTAAAATGCTTACCTCGCACTTTAAGCTAACGAAAAGGTATTCTTGTTGGAATTCGATAAAATAAGCCGTTTGGCTGATATTTACCATTTTATTAATACACATTAGACTAAAACTAATTACTAACCAAGTAAAATACAAACGTTAATCTAATAAATGTTCATTATGAGCTCCTCCTACTTCCACGCTCTTTTTAAGTCTACGAAGGTTGTTTCTTTGTACTTGAAAGAGCATTCTCATATTATTTCTAATAGTATTGCAGTGTAACACAATTCTGTCTATTAAATCTTACTTGTTTGCACAGGTATTGTGTACACTTTACTTTTGAGATAACCCCAGAAAAAGAAATTCATAGGATCTATTAGGAAACCTTGTGTCGTACATCTAAACTGAAATGAGGAGGAGCTCCATCATGCATGAACCATAAATACATACGAGTTTAAAGTGGCACATCATTAAACAGGCTCAAAAACTCGTTCTGGCCAGTCAAAGTACCATAAATAAAGTATGGCCGCATCAAATGATTGCCAACTATTCCTGCCCAAACATTTACCATAAATTTATGCTGGTTTCTTGTTTGGATAATGCCATGTGGATTCTCATCATCCCATAAATGCATATTATGAGAATTAATGACTCCATCTCAGGTGAAACCGAATTCGTCCGCGAAGAACATTATTAATAAAGATTTTGTCTACCTGTTATTGTTTTAGAAACCACAGACTATTCTTAACTCGTGCAGGATAATCTGCCACTGTCATACTATTTTATACGTGAAAAAGATACAACAGTTGTTGTTTTAGGACGCGATGAGCAACTGATTTTGAGACGTTATGTTCTCTTGATAGAAAACGTACACTCGTTGATGGCTCATTATCAACTGCATTTAATAAGTCTTGTTCAACTACCACGGTACGAACACTTTGTACTGGACCTTCGCCACCTCTTTTTTAAAAAAAACTTCCTAAAATTTTAAATTTTGTTTTGTATGTACAATATGCAAGATTACATTTACCTATTAATACCTGTTTCTCGTAACCTGAGATCAATACGCTCAAACATTCGTCTGTCAGGCAATACCACAGAAAAATAAAAACTTCTAGAACGCCAATAAGTACATCCGAGATTGAGTTGACATTACTCCACATAGCGAACAATCACCTACCACTTGTACATGCGCAGAAAGTCTTTTCTTGCCATACCGTTGCCATGTTTTTTTTGGTATTTTCAGATACAGTTACTAATAGAATATGTGATATTAGGGCAGGTAATTAGGAAAATTCGAGAAAATTTGGCAACACCACCGCAGAAGCGTACGTGACTATAAACAAGCAAAGAAAAGAACAGTGTCGTATTCGGGTTTAATAAGTTATTGATATCTGTTTTCCTGTTTGCTTTTGGAAAATCGTTTGCCATTAGTGCTCAGTTTTTTGTGTTTCCTCGTTGTTTTAATAAACATTGTGTATTTTTAACACGTAGAAAGGATGGATGAAGGAAGATTGACGAAACAAATTTATAAGGCGAGTGTGAATGGACAAGTCGGTAAAGGTCGACTTCGGCGAACATATCTCGATCAGATCAACATTGTTTTGAAGAAAGGTCAGGTCAAGAGTACCAATAACCGACAAGCATGTATGAAAGCACTGATGAAAGTAGAGGAAGCAAAAGATGTGTGTAAGTGAAAGGTCGCTCGCTACCCCTAAGGGAAAAAGGCGTGACTATATGTATGTATGTATTTCTGACATTCCTGTAGTTTAGTTTCGTTAAGTTTTTACTTAAGTTAATTTTAAACAATTTTAAAACAATGAAAGAAATTATTTTCTCTTCTTAAGTACATTTGTATAAAAACTAGTTTTTAAAAATATTTTTTTGCGCTAATTTAATTTCGTTAGCTTAAAGTTTGGGGAAATCATTTTCGATATTTACCTACAGGGTGTGTCATCCCTGCAAATTTTTTGGATTACTAACCATTATGAGTAGTCCGTCTCTGGCTTCAAGGCACTACTGTAAATCTGCTTACCTTTTTAAAATAAACATACACGAAAGTTATAATTATGCTGAAATTTTTATAAAGATCAAATGAAAATTACGACAATTAAAAATAAAAGACGAATTCAAAATTCAAACTTTGAATGTCTATAACTCGAAACCGAGGGCCTGTATAGAAAAAGTTCATATGAACATTATTTTGACTTAATCTTCACGCTCCCGACTTTTTTTTCCATTAGTCCCGGGTATACCTACTTTACTTTCGTCAAACATTGGAAGTTCAAAAATAATTAAGGTTATTTGGAAGATGTAACTAATGCTGCACCAGCATTTGTAGCCCACACAAAAAAAATTTATATGGGAATTTCTTACACATTAATTACAATTTATTACAACAAAACTCGATTTTTTTACAGGCGTGGATTTCTGAAAAATGGGGTGTGGTGCAATATTAGACTAATGCTACACCACACCTTCAAATCGAAAAAAAAATTACATGAGAGTTTCTAACACATTAATTACAATTTATTACAACAAAACTCGATTTTTTTGCAGGCGTGGATTTCTGAAAAATCATAATTTTTTTGGTCAAAACTTGCACTTTCCGAGTTTTAAAGGAAGTACGAAATTCTTACACCACCCCACACTAAAAAAAATTACTTCTAGTAATAAAATTAATCATATTTTAAATATCTTATTTACTCTAGAATTTATTACACTGCTCAACACGGTTAAAAATTATTTTATTAGGTCAAGCCACGCGATTTATGTGTTTCAATTCGACTATTAATTTCTTACAGCACCCCACACTATAAGAAATTACTTTTAGTGATAAAATGAATTATATTTCATTTATTTCATTTACTCCCGAATTTATTACACTGCTCAATACAGCTCAAAATCATAATTTTTTGGTAAAAACTTGCACTTTCTGAGTTTTAAAGGAGGTGCGAAATTCTTACACCAACTCACACTATAAGAAATTACTTTTAGTAATAAAATACAGCATGTGTTTTGTAGTGTTGTGGTTCCAGGACCCTCTGTTTACTGGGGGGTATTCCTTACCCCCCAGACTCCCCGGTATAGGACCCATTTACAGTTTTTAGCTGAGGGCCCCAAATGGTCCCAGTCCGGGCCTGTATAGATGGTGGGTATATTGAAGACACCAATATTTCATTATTTATTTTTCAATTTCAGTACTACCGTTTCGGGGTTTTAATACAGGTCATCGAAAAAGCGAACATATCAAGATTTGAATAGCTTGGTCACCCTATAGGAGATGTTGCGTTCAAATTTTGTACGGGGGTATCTAAATCGAATGGATTATTTACTTTCTCTATGAAAATATTTCACGCCCTTGATGAACAAACGATAGTAGGCCTTTCTCAAATTTGTCCATATTTTTGAGGAGAGTATAATTATATTGTTTATTTTTAAAAATCGTTTCAAATTGAGAAAACGTACACACTGAATATCCACGATATACCTTTAACTGGAAACAAATATTATAATCATTTATTTATCGATCTTACCCTGAAATAATACTAAAATTTTCGCCATGTTAACATACGAGTGATGGTGGTGTAAGAAATTGATAATCGAATTAAAACACATAAATCGCGGGGTTTGACCAAATAAAATAATTTTTAACCGTATAGAGGAGTGTAATAAATTTGGGAGTGTATGAGCTATTTAAAATTTAATTCATTTTATCACTAGAAGTAATTTTTTTTAGTGTGGGGTGGTGTAAGAATTTCGTACTTCCTTTAAAACTCAGAAAGTGCAAGTTTTGACCAAAAAATTATGATTTTTCAGAAATCCACGCCTATAAAAAAATCGAGTTTTGTTGTAATAAATTGTAATTAATGTGTAAGAAACTCTAATGTAATTTTTTTTTCGATTTGAAGGTGTGGTGTAGCATTAGTCTAATATTGCACCACACCCCATTTTTCAGAAATTCACGCCTGTAAAAAAATCTAGTTTTGTTGTAATAAATTGTAATTAATGTGTAAGAAATTCCCATATAATTTTTTTTGTGTGGGCTACAAATGCTGGTGCAGCATTAGGTACATATTTGGAAGACATTTTTAGTTAGATTTTCAATAATTGTAAGTTAGCAACACCTACCCAATACCATGTATTTTAGATAAGACCATAGATACTAGAATTCAGGATACGTGACTGATTATTTGTCAACTACCTTTGAGGGTCATCATCATCAATCGACCAATCACGTCCACTGCTGGACATAGGTCTACCGTAGTTTTTTCCATCCTTGCCGATGCTGTGCTGCCTCTATCCAGTTGGTCCTTATTCTTTTGATGTCGTCGGTCCATCTGGTTGGTGGGCGGCCTCTACTTCTGTATGCGTCTTGGCGCGGTCTCCACTCAAGTATCCTCTTTGTCCAGCGATTGTCCGAAAGTCGCGCCACATGACCGGCCCAGTTCCATGTTAAGGTTGTTATACGAGTAATCGCGTCTGTCACTCCTGACATCTCCCTTAATGTTATATTTGGGATCCTGTCTCTTAGCGATATACCTAACATCGAACTCTCCATTTTCCTCTGCGCGATACTTATTCTATTAGTAGTGTTCTTTATGAGGGTAAGTGTTTCAGCTCCGTATGTAAGCACAGGCAACACGCACTGGTCAAATACTTTTCTTTTTAAACATATTGGAATGTCTGCCTATTGCGCAGCTTTTAAAGGCCGCCCATGTTAGGCCTATTCTTCTCGATATTTCACGAGTTTGGTTGTCTCTACCAATAGAAATTTCGTGACCAAGGTATTTATAAGAACTTACTTGCTCTATGCTTACTCTGCCTATCTTAATTGCCTCACTCATAATAAGATTTGTCATGTATTGGGTTTTGTTGGTGTTGATTTTGAGTCCAACAGAGTTCGATGCTTCACTGAGCCTCCGTAGCATTTGTTTTGCTTCGTCCATGCTATCTGCGATAATTAAGATGTCGTCGGCGAATATTAGATGGTTTAGTTTTTCGCCATCTATGTTTATGCCCATGTCATCAAAGTTGGCCTGTTTAAACATATATTCTAGGAGGGTTGTGTATAACTTTGGCGATATGACATCTCCCTGGCGTACACCTCGTGCAATATTAAAATCTTGGGAATCATCTTGCAGCCTAACATAAGCTTTCGCTCTTTGGTACACGTATTTGATGACTTTGATGTATCTATGATTGATGCGGCACTCAGCAAGAGCTTGTAGCATTTTTTGCTGGTATATCGTGTCGAAAGTCTTCTCGTAGTCGACGAAAATTATGCAGAGGGGTTTATTATACTCGATGCATTTTTCGATAAGTGACTTGACTATTTGTAGATGGTCATTTGTGCCAAATCCGGCTCAAAAGCCAGCTTGCTCGTGGGGTTGATATAGGTCGAATTTGTAGTAGATTATAAAGAGGTTAGAAAGAGACGTTGAAAAGATACTATACTGAATAAAAAGTAATGAGTATTATTTGTGTCAGTGAGAAAAATGTAAGAACAAAAATCTGATTTTAAATCAGATGCGTTCACTGAAGGTTACCCAGCAGTTCGAGGAGATACATCAATACTCCTCAATTTTCTCAGGTATATATGAAATGCCGAATGCAGAACGCTTGCCACGACATCTACACTCTGCACAGTGCTCCTAAAAAGAGACTATGCACGATTATCCATCAGATATCATTCAATGTTTGTCGAGGCATGTAGCCAGGAAAGTAGTTTTCTGATAAATAATCGACCCACCTTACACCTATAAATGTATAGGTAATCTGATTTAAAATCAGATTTTTGTACTCATAAATAGTAATGAGACTGATTAAACAAAACACACAGAAAATATTTTATTTATCCAAGTTCTTTGGGTCTTCTTTAAAGTAATCCTCTTTCACTAGAATACACTCATTCCAACTTTTTTCCAGTTCTCGAAGCTGCTATTATACTCAGTTTACAAAATACATTCAAAGCAGCCACCGATATGTGTTCTGTTGACTCAAAATGATGTCCACGAAGTGGTAATTTCAATCAAGGAAATAAGAAAAAGTCACACAAAAAGAACTGATTGTGCATCTTACTTAAATTGTTTTAATATACTAGTATTAGGATGTTTTATGTGCAAGCTCCGCCACCAGGCGGCAGTAGCACGCGCCTCCCCTGTCATGGCTACCGACCAATACTTTCATATATTATGTTTGTGTCGTGTGTCTGTGAGAGAATATTTGAATCAGGGAATTTTATCAGTGTACGCAGTTGTAAGCGCGGCTTAACCTATTTCGCCTATTACTCGGTGACTATTGGTTCTGCTGCCAGGACAGGACGGCGCGTGCTGCTGCTGGCCGGTGGCGAAGCTTGAACATGAAACATCCCAATACTTGTCGTAAAAGTATTTGATAAAAAATCTTATAATTTACATACAAGTTTTACTTACTTTTTCAATAGGTATACAAGACAATTCTCCTCCTTGTTGTGGGGGTGGTAGTGAAGCAGTAGGGGTAACAGGGGGCTTTAGACCCTTTTCTTGAGCTTCTCTAGCACGACGTTCTTTTAATTTTAGAGAAAAAATAGCAACAGATCTTGCCCTCTTCATTAAACTCTGTTTTACTCTCGTCTTCTTTGCCGCCAATTCTTCTGCTGCCGCTGCAACAAATTGTACATTTACGTTGGTTTATTATTATTAAAAGAAACAACAATCGATAGATTCGTATCCAAGAGAAACCATTTAGTTTTAAGTCTCCCACCAACTTTTTTAATGCTATCACCACTCCTAGCTATTGGCAATAACTTACTATAATTGATTTTTAGTTCTAAAAAATGCTGAAGGATTCTTTTTCCAATTATTTAAAAATCCTAGACCAACCTTCTACTTTATCCATTTTGAAAGAATATTTATAAAATGTGTCCGGTTAATACAATAAAAAACAAATATTTTTTACTTCAGCTCATGATCACCCCCCTGCCATCTTCATTCACTAAATTGTCTGTAACATACCGATCTTAAATTTGTGTGTCTGACATAGCGTGTATGTAGTTATGTATGATGACACAGCATGGGTGGGGCATGCAGATAGTACGTGCATTAGGATTTCTAATTGTGTTCCACATGCAATGTTAACATCTTGTCTTAATATGGAGCGTCTATAAACCAGGGTACAAAAAGTAATGAAACGTCAAACATAACGTTGACAGTTCGTTCGCTCAGCAAAAATCCCGATTTTTTAAAAAAATATTGAACATTAAACTAATATTTTTATTTATTGTGATATAGGAACACTGTATATTTACAGAAAAACATTAAGAGTTTTGATTTAAGTTAAATTAGTGAAGTGCCTTGTGTTACGGAAGAGTAAGTGTATTTTAAGAAAAAGATTTACTGGATTATCCCATAGAGTAAGTGTATATTTTATCAAAATATTTCCTGGAATTTCTCATAAGTACATTTAATACATTTATTTAGAAGATTTTAAGAATTTTTATATTGTTTGTCGACTAGGAATTTTTGACGTTTAATTTATTTCTGACTTGATTAAATCTAATATATATCCTGGAGGATTTTATATTTTCTATCATATCAAACTTTTTTGACATTTATGTAAGATTAATTTTTTAATTTATATGTATTTTATTTCAGTATAAATTATATTATCTCATGGGAAGCTATGAGTAATAGTCGTATTGACTATAATCAAAACGATAGCGATAGATGTCGCCACCTATCATATCATGCTTCCTATGGCGGCGAAACGTGGACTGCGGAAAGTCACTTTGCTACTTTGAATGTGAGGAGAGGATTGAATGATAAAATTGATGAAATTTACACGATGATAGAAGAAAGACGGATTGATGTTCTTTGTGTGAATGAAACTAAGCGAAAAGGATGTGAAACCACAACACATGGACCTTATACAGCCTACTGGTCAGGAGTTCCGGAAACCAGCAGAGGTTCTCAGGGCGTTGGTGTGATACTCTCTGCTAGAATGAATGAATGTGTGACTGACTTTGAATGTGTAAGCCCAAGACTCCTCTGGGTGAGGCTGAAGGTTGGTCTTACTCATATCTATTTGCTAGGGGTTTAGCCCCACAAGATGCGCAGTGGAACCAATCTTTAAAAGCCCAAAAAGAGAGGAGGGAGTTTTGGGATAGTGTGACAGATATTCTGAATAAGTGTAACCAGAATGAAAGAATTGTAATGTTGGGTGATTATAACAGTTGGGTAGGAGTAAAGTTTGATGGATACGACAGTGTTCTGGGAATGTACGGTGACAGCAGAGTAAATGAAAACGGAGAAAGTCTACTTAAAGTATGTTTGGAGTGGAATCTTATGGTAACAAACACAATGTTTAAACATAAAAGGATCCACTTATACACAAGACAAGAAGGATACCAAAAAAGTATAATGGATTTTGTAATTGTGGATGAAAGATTAAAAAGAAGGTAATGGACACTCGGGCATACCGCAGTGCAGGTATTGACACAGACCATTTCTTAGTAATGAGCTGAATAAGAGGTCTCTTTAAGCGGTGGCGCCATCGTGTGCAGGAATCAAGTAGTGTTCTAGAGCGTATAAAAGTTGAGAATTTGCAAGTAGAAGATATAAAAGAGGAGTTCGTTAATAACGTGATTGAGAAATTTGAGTTTAGATGAAGCATGTGAAGTTGAAGAATTGTGAAAGCCATTTAAGGAAGGAATCGTGGATATTGCTATTGAAGTGTGTGGTGTAAGTAAAAAAAGGAAAGGATGTAAGCTACAGAAAATGTGCGTAAAAGTTCAAAAAGCAGTGTTAGAGAAGAAAAAAGCCTGACTGGATTGGCTAGCAACAAAAGCCAATCAAAGAACGCAAAAGGCAACGATTGAGGATGTAAACAAGGCAAAGAATGATCATAAAAGGTTAAAAGGTGTGGCAAAAGAGGTTGTGGAAAGAAAAAAGTTAAGTGATAAAGATGAATTTGATAGACGGTTATCTAACGATTTCCAAAACAATATTAAACTCTTCTGGAAGTCGATAAGAACCTCCAGAGGTAAAAATACTAGCTCGCAACTGGAAAAAATCTAAAACCAAGATGGTAGTACGGTAAAAGGAGAGGAATGCGTATTAAAGAGATGGAAGGAATACTTCGAAAGTTTATTTGAGAGAAAGGATACACAAGTACAGGCTCCATTCGGAGACATGAGTGAAAATTGCAATGAAAGTGAAATTAGTACGACAGAAATTGTGGAAGCGTTAAACAATATGAAATTGGGTAAAGCTGCTGGGTACGACAGGATAACAGTTGACATGCTGAAGGCTGGACAAAACGTGATAGCTAGTCTGCTGGACAAAACGTGATAGCTAGTCTGCTGTACCGCCTTTTTAACCTTTGTTGGAGAAGTGGTAGCGTACCATACGAATGGTGCAAGACCGTTATCGTGCCACTTTACAAGGGAAAAGGTTCGCAGCAGGACTGTAAGAACTACCGAGGCATTAGTTTACTCAGCATAGTCGGCAAGCTGTATGCAAAGATATTGATTAAAAGAGTAACGTATGAAACTGAGAAGATGATATGGGATGTGCAAGCAGGATTTAGAAAAGGAAGATGATGTATGGATCAGGTCTTTTCATTACGAGGTATAGTCGAAAAATTCTTGGCTAGAAGTCTATTGCGCTTTTATAGACTTGGAAAAGGCCTATTACAGAGTGGTGAGGAGTAAATTGTGGTCGACATTGTCAATGTATGGGGTGAGTGGTAGTTTAATACGGGCACTGAAATCACTTTACGAGGATTCTACTGCTTGTGTCAGGATAAACGGAGCTTGCACGGACTGGTTTAACATCGAAAAGGGTGTGAGACAGGGATATGTGGCTTCGCCATAACTGTTTAACTTATACATAGACAAATGTTTAAAAGATTTGAAAGAGAGTGCGTATGGATTAAAAATGAATTATTTGATCGTCAAATGCCTTCTTTACGCCGATGATCAAGTCATATTAGCGTCATCTGAAGAGCGATGGTTAATGCTATGCGTGATGCCCTGAAAATCAAAGGGATGAAAATAAATGTAAGAAAAACGAAAGTAATGGTTTTTGAAAGAGAAGAAAGCATGACAAACTGTGGAGTTTTAAATGAGGGAGAAATAGTGGAACAAGTAAATGAATTTGTGTACTTGGGTTCAAAGTTTACTAGAGATGGAAAGTATGACAGTGACTTTGAGCGAAGGGTGTTGGCAGGAAGACAAATGAATGGGGCACTGCATAGCTTTATGAATAGCCAGAAAGTGTCAAAAAAGGCACGTCTGGCTGTGCATAGAGGTGTGTTGATTCATACACTTATGTATGGTAGTGAATGTTGGGTTTGGCAGAAGAGGCATAAAAATAGGATTTCGAAACGACATTGAAGAACACTTAACAAAGCAAAGAACTGCACCAGCGTTGCATGTGGATATTGACGAGCTGAACGAAAACATTGTAGATGCTATAAAACAAGCAGAGCAAGCAAATTGTACTAGGACTAACAATAGAGCATTAAGTGACAGAACCAAAAACATGATGAAGGAGAGAAGAGAATTGCAGAATAAATACGATGTAAACTTCCTAAAACTGAAGCAACTTAACAAGGATATAACTAAAGCCATTCGTAATGATATCAGAACATTTAACAATGAAATGGTTACCAAAACAATCGGAGAAAATAAAAGCTTGAAAGTACTTAGGAAGAGACCCTCCAAAGGAAAGAAAGAAATTTGTAAACTACGAAACAAAGAAGGCCGAATTACAACTGATAAAAAAGAAATTCTAAAAATTATAGAGGAATTCTATACAGAGCTATACGCTACAGATAAAAGGGAAATTATACGAGATCCGATTCACAAGATTCTAAATCAGGGCTCAGAGGAAATTCCAGAAATCACAATTCATGAGATGCAAAAGTCGATTTTTGAAATGAAAAACAACAAATCCCCCGGAGAAGATGAAGTGGTCATTAAAGCTCTTAAACTGGGTGGCGAAAAGCTTTAAAGTTCTGTTTAATGAGTGTCTTATACAGGGCAAAACACCACAACAATGGAACAATGCAACTATTACCCTAATACATAAATAAGGTGATATAACCAATCTTGCAAATTACCGTCCTATCAGTCTGCTGTCTCACATGTACAAGCTATTCAGTCGAATCATCGCAAATAGATTAAAAGCGAAACTGGACCTTTATCAGCCAAGGGACCAGGCTGGGTTTCGACCAGGTTATGGCACGAACGATCATCTCCAAGTCCTGAATACAATAAACCACTTGTTATGATATTCATGGACTACGGAAAAGCCTTTGACACTATAAACCAGTATCAGATGTTTAAGTCACTCTCTGACTGTAAAATAGATCATCGATATACCTTAGTAATAGAGTCTATATATAAAAATGCTACAGCTAACGTAAAACTGCAGGAGACAACAAATAAACTCAAAATAAATAGTGAAGTTCGGCAGGGGGACACTATTTCGCCGAAACTGTTTACGAACCTGCTCGAGTATATGCTTAAATCTGTAAACTTGGAAAATCTAGGGTTAAACATAAATGGTGAAAGTCTAACACATTTAAGATTTGCAGATGACATAGTCCGAATATCAGATCGCCTCGACCATGCTATGAACATGCTACAACAAATAAACTCTGCTTCCCACAAGGTCGGAATAAAAATTAATGTGACAAAAAATGACTAAACTTGTACTCGGTGAAGGAATATACATAGATGGCATCCAAGTAGAAGAAACTACCTCATACAAGTAACTTGGCCATGAAATTTGTATAAACATAGATAGTCAAACTTGCGAATTGCTTAGGCGAATAGGATTAACTTGGGCCGCATTTGGGAACTTAAGGCCGATATTAAAGTCAGATTTACCAATCTGTCTCAAGAGAAAGATTTTCAACCAATGTGTTCTCCCTGTCCTAACTTATGGTGCTAAGACATTAAGACATTAACAAAAAAGGCTGTACAGAAAATCAAAGTGGCACAGCGTGCAATGGAAAGGTCAATGCTGGGACTGACCCTCAGAGATCACATCACAAACGCTGAGCTACGTAGAAGAACCAGAGTTATTGATGCAGTAGAAAGAATAACAATCCTAAAGTGGAAGTGGGCGGGACACATTGCGAGAATGCGGGACAACAGATGGACCAAAAGGATCATGTGGAGGACTAGACAGAGGAGGCATACAGAAGCAGGGGACGACCACCAACTAGATGGTCCGATGATATTAAACGTATCCACACAAATTGGATACAGGAGGCACAAAATAGGACAATGCGGAGGCAATCAAGGGAGGCTTATGTCCAGCAGTGGGCGAATATGGGTTCTATTACCTTATTAAGAGAGTTCTTTTTTTAAATAATCATTTTCCTAATTTTAATATTTTTTACCGTATTGAGTTTTTGGAACGAAGTTCTTTATCGCACGGTACGGGTGGGGGCTAGGCGAAAGAAAGGGTAGATTTTTCCGTCACCTGCGCAGCGGGTGCGAACTTATTAGCTGCCGTGAACCAATAGCGCGCACCTATGACTGGGCTCAGCCAATAGCATCCGCGCTATGGATAACTCTTGCAAAGTATTTCTATGCTACGCGTCTTCTCTCCTCTAGAACAGAACTCGCATGCGCGTTATTACTGTAATTATCATTTTGACAAACACGTGGACTGTTATGAATCGTTACACATTTTCGTGTGACGCGACCGTGAATTTTTACTCTCAGCACGCGTATAGAAGTTTTACTTCAAAAATTAAATTACAGGAGGAAAATGTTGAACATCTTGAAAGTAAAATATATTATTATTTTGTCAATTATTGGGACTATTATTTACTATAGCCAATTAGTTGACAAATTTTGTACAAGACAAAAAAAACAAAAACATTTCGTCTTGTTTATAATAATTTGAGGGTCCTTTTCGTAGTTCTTGGGATAACCTACAACGTAGTTTTTTATATCCGTCTCTCTCTCTCTCTGATACACATGTGCGTAATTCACTTATGCAAGTCACGTTTTATGATAAACACATTATTTATCGGAGTCAAGAAAACATTTATATCTCGTAGATACATAGCATATGTTTTGACGTGCCGTTTTTCGGAGATATTTAAGTACGTCTAATTAGCAAATGACTGATATCTGACAGTGACGTGCCCCAGTTTGTTATAAAACTACTAATATAATGTAAATAAAAGTAATAGCGAATACTTTTACTTTTAAATTATTATTGTTAATAACTGATTGTTAAAATTATCGGAAAATAAAATACAGCTGGATATTTTTTCTAGAAGAACCGTAAAAATATTTCCTAGAATATTTTAATTTAAACTCTTCTTTCTTTTTCTTGGATGAAACGTGGATATTTTTCAAAGGGGGCATATAAACTTACATGGCAAGATAACACTGTGAAGAGCATCAGAAAAGGTCATGAAAATACAGGCAAACGCTTTGTTGTTTTACATGCCGGAAGAAGCCAAGGGTTTGTTGAAGATGCTGGATTACTGTTTTCCACGAAATCAAATAATGCAAACTAACACGATTCTAGGGATGAGTGTTTTTTAGAAAGTGACTCTCTGAAAAACTGAAGTTAGAGCAACCATTACTAATTATTATGGATAATGTCAAATACCATAGCTCTGTCGTAGAAAAGTGACCCCAAGTTAACTAAAATAAATTGGAGACACAAGAATGGTTAGGAGCGAGAAAGATATACTATTGAGGTTCTATCAAACAAACAATTAAAAATAAAGACTTTAATGAAATGTCAACAAAAATTTATACTGACAGTCCGAATATAAAAACTAATTATCATCTGTCAAAAGAATAGACTGACAGTTTTATTGTAAATGTTAAGATGCTTTTTAATGCTGAAGCTTGACGCTGACTTTCGGTGTGCACCAGCGCGGGTATCCAACCATAAACGGTAGTGGTTTAGCTACACTCCACACCTCGATCGCCATATTGGAGAACATGTACGTGAAGATGCAGCAGCGAAAAAAGTTTGCGACGATGCATTAGTAGAAGTAACACCTGCAGTGTATGCGAATATATATATATATATATATATATATATATATATATATATACATATATGTACTGAAAAATTAATTCAGTACGTTGTAACAGTTCAGAATTCGCTACAGTGCTTAAAACGTAAAATCTATATTTAAATATTTAATTTAAGTGTGTTAAATAATTAACGTTAAATATATAATTACCAGTAGTATTACTTTGTTGTTGTAACAGTATATTCCAGTCACGTTGCAGTTTTAGTGTAATAGTATACTGATATGAATGCAATCTTAATACCTGATGCCCATTTCATGGAGAAGCTCGTCTATAACGTACCTGTTATTTTGTGGCTTAATCTGGCGACAAAAAGTCAATAGTAATAATTTCTTTGCAATTTAAACGTAAAATCCTTTAATAGAAATATAAGGGAAATGTAGTTTTCATATTATAAGCATTGTCTAAACTTTCCTTTTTATGGAAAACCACCATACCATCAAACCATAAAGCCACTAGTTTTACTTTATAATTATTATTTCGTTAGACAATATTAACGTTGTACATTTTGCATCGCCACTGGAAGGTAAGCGATTCAAACTTAGACAAGGAAAGAGAGTCGAATCAATTTAATGCATGTGATTGTTAGGACGAGACGCTAAAAAGCATGAAAGTGTCATAGATATTGTTACCTGTTACCAACGAGTCCTTAAACTTTATGGTTAGACCTCATAATCTATAATCTGGTTATATTTAGGTGCCACATGTAAAAAAAGGTTATCTTTTTAACTTAAAATTTTGAACAGCCTTAGTGTTTCTTATTATGATGTACCTGATAGAACAATTTTTGTAAGTTGTATTATGCCAAAATTAGAATACGGACCTTTAGCTGCCGCATCATCGGCCGTTTCTTGGCTAGAAACACTTTTAACGCTGTCACTGAGCGAGGGATCTTGTGGAACCAAAGGTCGCGCTCTTGCAGGATGAGGCGGCGATCTTGGCCTCGGAGGCCACATTGGACTACTTTTTAGAAGATCGGAGTCTGAGCTAGAGGCATCCTACAAAAAATCATTACAAACATTCAATACTACTATAAATTATTTCTGAAATATTAAATTTACAACAAATTTTATTTGTTTAAAATTATTTTATTTTAATTAATTTTTCTCTTTGTTATTATATAAGTTCAATTTATTCAAATTATTTTAACAATAAAAGTGTGATAATTGATAAAAAAATTTACTTGTACAGGGTTATTCAATTTTGTTAAAAATGTTGTACAGCAACGTGCAGATTTTTCAGAAAACAATTTTTTTTTTAGTTTTTAGAATGATCTTTGTTGTTGATTTTAAAAATATACCATAGTTATGTTACCCCTTTCTCATAACCCTATTTTAGTTATAACAGTTATTGTGTGCATTCAAAAATTAACAGTATTAAAGTAAGCTATGAAAATGACAACTACTGTGCCTGATAAGTGATATTTCTTTAAAAAAATAATCAAAAAGGCTTACGGAAGCAGAAAATATTATACATATTTTCCAGAAGCCAAACTTGATAGAATAGAATTAAATATAATTTTATTGGACAAGTTACAAATGTTTTTGGCATACATCCCTTAGAGGTAGACAGAAACCACTTTCTTCCACTTGCTACGGTTCTTACACACATCTTTCTCTTCTTCTACTTTCATCAGTGATATCATACATGCTCGTCGGTTGTTGGTACTCTTGACCTGGCCTTTTTTTTTAAAAATGTCGATCTGATCGAGATATGTTGCCGAGGTCAACCTCTACCGACTTGTCCATTCACACACGCCTTATAAATTTGTTTCGTCAATCTTCATCCATCTCCTCTACGTGTCCAAACCATCTAAGCATTCCTTTATCTATCTTTGTAACCACATCTTCTTTGACACCACACCGTTCCCTTATTTCACTATTCTTCCCTTTATCTAACCGAGTTAGTCCGGCTATACTTCTCAGACTATTCATTTCCGCAGCATTAATCTTATTTTCATGATTCTTCTGCCAAACCCAACATTCACTACCATACATAAGTGTAGGGACCAGCACTCCTCTATACAGAGACAGATGTGCCTTTTTTGACACGTTCTGGTTGTAGGGTAAGTAAACTGAACTCAGTCTACTTGACCTCCCAGCTGTATCTGTCTCATCTCAGCAGGAAGTACCGATTGCAAATTTCCGGCTCCTTCTGCACAGCAAAGTAGTTCAAAAAGCCAACTTGAGGTGGCAAAATGAACCCACATGCACATCATCGAAACAGATTTAGCCTAAACTAGATCTACGTCGAACTAATGATGTTTTAACTCTATCCAGGGAGTCCATTGGAAATGCGATCGCGGCCATAACAGGACCTAACCTAACTTAACATTGGGTTGAATAATTGGAAAGAAAACCCATTATTCAAAGCGACCTTTTATTAACAAATAAAACAAGAGAAGATAAATAGGCAGCAGATCCGACAACAGTGTCAAGAAAAATGCCGCCAAAAATTTTAACTCTCGAACTGATAACTAACGCACTTTCCAACTAAAAACTAATAACAACAAATAACATTATTATGCAAAAATTGTTACAGCATGATACTTATCGCGTATGCACTTGCAACGGTAAAGAGAGAAATAAACTATTTTTATTACACTGCCTCCAAGAAACATGTAGATTTTCTGACAGACTACAATAGAGATGAACCTTATTTGTTCTTTAATTTCACTTTGAGGGTGGTTGAACTAATATAGCACTGATAACAAAAGAGAATTTAGAGACTGATACTATACTAGTTTACATTTTTAACAACTTCGCTCAGGAGTGAGCCGTGTTCACCTTGTAACGATACTTGTTAGACTGTTTTCTGGGACCGGCGCGCGCTTCGTCAAGGTTGAACTCGGAGAGGCAGTGTTCGTTAAGCTCCATTTACACAAGAGGAATTCTTAACTGACTTTCCAAGAGAGGGTTTGTTAAGGTCCTTTTACACAGGAGAAATTCTTAAATGAAATTCCGACACATCTGGCGATCAAATAATTCATTCTTAATCGATAAGCACTCTCTTTCAAATCTTTTAAACAACCGTGTGTGAAGTTAATAATCACAAATAATTAGACAAAAATATGAAGACTTTTGTTGTTAACATTTGTGTCGTATATTCGGACACTATTTAAAATTAATTTACTTACTTTCGGAGCAATACAATCTGTGCTCCGATGTACTTCAGATTCGTCTTTAAGCCTACGAGCCCATTCTACTCCTCCTGGACCAATGGTTAAGTGATGCATGGAATCAGCCTAAAATATTTTTAATAATTAAAAGTACCCATTTGTTTAAAAGTAATAATTTTAATGTGTTGATAATTTGCTTACAAAAACACGATAATATTTATGTCCAAAACTTTTTATATGAATTTTAATCCACTATTTGACTACTAAAATTAAAGTAGATCAAGTAACTGCTTTTTTTATAATATTTTATTTACTTCTATTGTCGGCATGGCCCATTCCTTAGATTTTCTAGGTCTGAATGGAGGTATCTCCGCAATGCTGTCTATGGTGATTCCTCCTGTATTTTTATGGCTGTGACCAGAAGAAGTGTTAGACGAAGAGGTACCTGGAGTTGTGGGTGTGAGTACCGGAGTAGGTTCTTTGGATAAATCCAAATCATGTCTTAATTTTTCCATTGATTTTTTTACACTTTCCGAAGTTTCGGTCAAAGTGTGACTTGGAGAAACAGAAAATCTACAATAAAACAAAATCACGTTCGTCTATTTGCAAAATGAGACAAATTTATATAAAAATCGTTATTTTGTTACTTTTAAAATATACAAGTAACTCTGTAACTATAAAATATAATTTCACAAATAATTATTCACTTAAACGAAGATCAACAAACGATTAAAGAATAAAAATACAAGCACCCACATTAGCTTGTAAAAAAACGAATGAAAAGCATCACTAATCAAGTACATTGACTGAAGTGGTTTAATCCAAACGATACGACCTTGCGAATAGATTTATCCAACAATTAATAAGTGTAACGTTTAGTTTTTATTTGTGTCGTTAAATTTTTTTTAAAAATGTTTACATTAGTAGTAGCTGATTCAAATTTTAATTACAAAGCATCGGTAATAATAATTAACTTCTCGGAGACGCAACTTTTGGAATAGTCGTAGTAACTGCGTAAAATACTTATTTGTTTACTGAAAATACTTATCATTAAAGCAGTTACAAAATTTGTATACGTTCTTTTTTAAATTTGGTATTTATTTTTTATCAAAATAAAGTTTTCATAAGTGCTGCAGTCATAACGATAACTCTAAAGTTTGCAACTATAACCCCTAATAAAGCTTAAATAAATCCGAGTAAGGAGTTTTGTTAGTGTTAAGGCATTGCACTTTCATATTTTAAGCAGGACTCAATCCAGGAAAGAACAATTCCCCTAATCTTTGACTTAGTTTTGATAAAGTTTTTTTCCTAGACCATCATAGAGCGGTGAAGGATCTTTATTTTCATGGATACTATCATGGACTATGACCTGAAAAACTATCTTCCATATTTCCTTTCCTAGCTATGACCAAATGTCCACTTACACCTAGGTTGCTACCTGTCCGGGTTTGACCCGGAGACTCAAGGTCTCAGTAAGTTATCTCCGGGCTCCGGGTTTAATTATTATTTCTATGGGTTGTGTAAGTAAAATTGAATTTGTACAAAATTCGTGAAAATGTTTAAATCTGATTTTTAAAAACCAGCTGATTTCGCCGCATATTACGTATACTATATATCCTCGACCATATATCAGAAAACAACTACTTTCCTGGCAATATGCTCCGACGAACATTAAATTATATCTGATAGATAATCGTGCATAATCCCATTTCGGGTGATATGTAGATGCTTGTTAAGTAAAAGAAAGAATTATTAAATTTATTCACTCGAAGTGACCACCTATGGACCGGTTTCGGGGTGTTGCCCCTCATCAGCATAGGGTAGATCTTGACAAACTCACGTAAATAAACAATCATCACCTTCACTAGGTACAGAACCGAACGCAGACCGCTAGTCACGACATCTATACCTTTAAACAAGCACCACCCGGAATAGCTTCTGAAGGAAGTATTAAAATATTATTAAAATATAATTATTATAAGAAACTATAATATTTGTATTTTAATAAAATTCGTGAAGGACAGTGAAGATAACATCCGAGACTATTAAGATAGTTTATCTTTAGCCGAATGTTATATTCACTTAGTGCATCATTTTATGGGACTGGCATATTTTACAGCTTGAAAATCAATCGGTAACAAGTTTCAAATTGCACAACAATATGTTATCTCTGAAAAATAAACTGGAGAATAGATTGAATTTGTTAATTTATATAAATAATAAAATTGTATATGTATGCTTTTGAGTTTTTTTAGTCATCGTCTCCGGACGAGACTTAGTTTTGAGGTGACAACTCTACTTACAGTACCCTTGTTGGGACATTGTACTTCCTATTCTAAACAGTTGGATTCTATCCAGAAAGAACCATTTACCTGATCTTTGATCTATTTTTAATAAAGAATCTTTTTTCCTAGACCATCGTAGAGCGGTAAAGGATCTTAATTTTTATGAATACTAATATGCACTATGCCTTGAAAAATTAACATCCATATAGCATAGCACTTCCTATCTCAAACAGTTGAACTTAATTTAAAAGAGAACCATTCGCCCGATCTTTGATCTAGATGTGATTAAAAATCTTTCTTCATAGACTATATTTATTTTTATGGATTATGTCCTGAAAAACTACCTTTCATATTCCATTCCCTACAACTACATACACCAGTATTTCCCAACTGAAACGGTAATTAGTGAACAGGATCTATAGATTGTGAAACTTATTTCCATGTGAGGTTTTAAACTTAAAACCCTTATTAACAAACTAATACTTACATCCATCTAAACAATCGCTTAACTTTTTTGTGCAAATGCAATGCCTTAAAATAAGATGCTTATTCAGTTTTATAAGGTAAATAAATATGTAGTGTTAAAAATTACCTTACGGACAATTTAAAATTACTTTTTAGGTTTTAAAAATAAATGGTTGGTACAGGAATAAAACAGCATATAATCAGAAAGTAATTGTTGCATGATACATTTTTTACTGGAACTAAAAATTTACCTTTTGTTTGCCGTACTAACATCCTCCAGATAGAGGGTACTATCAAGAGTGATACGACGAGAAAAAGGAGGAGTGCAAATTTTAATTTATGAGTGGTTTGACCAGACTTCATAATGGTTTGCCTTAAAATGTCAATTAAACTATACAGCTTAATAATATATTTTTAAATTAAACAAACCCTATCTTAGTCCTCCAGATGCCACAAGGGTCGCCATTTATGAGATCCCCCAAGACATGGCACCAAAAGCAATGAACAACTTTAAGTAACATACGAGGGTAGTCCGATAAGTACTTAGCCTACAAAAGAAAAACAAATTTTTTAAAAAAGTGGCGATTTATTTTTCAATACAGTCTCCATTTAGTTTGATACACTTGACCCAGCGATGCTCCAACTTATTTAACCTGTCTGAAAAATACGTTCGTAGCCCAATTCGACCAATTTGGCCACTGCGAGGGCGGAGGTGTGAGCCGGTGCGTTGTCATGGTGGAAGAGCACTTTTTTCTTCGCCAAATGGGGCCGTTTTTTTTAAAATTAAGCGTCGAATCGGACCAATAATTCGGCATAGCACAGCCCTGTGACCCTTTTGCCCTTCAGGTAGTCAATGTAGATCACATCTTGTGAATCCCAGAAAACGGTAGTCATCATGTTTCCGGCCGATAGGATAAACTTCGCCTTCTTTGGAGCATTTTCTCCGGGTAAAGTCCACTGTTTAAAATGTTCCTTGGTCTTTGGTGTGTACCAGTGGATCCATGTTTCTCGACAGTCACAAAACGACGCAGAAACTTCTTCGGATTGTGCTCAAACAGCGTCAAACACTGCTCTGAAGTGGTCTCACGGTTGCACTTGTTGTCCGGAGTGAGCAAACGCGGCACCCATTGCGCCGACAGCTTTCTCATGCCCAAAATTTCAAGCAGGATATGACCGACGCGGTCTTTTGAGATGCCTACTGTCTCAGTTATCTCGCGCTCCTTTAATCGGCGGTCTGCCAATACGAGATCGTGGATGTTTGTCACGCTATCCTCCTTGGTAGCCGTTTTCGGGGCACCTAGGCGTGGCTCATCGAAAACCGACATGCGATCACGTTGAAACTCGTTAAACCAATTTTTGACGGTCGCCATCGAAGTAGAAGAGTCACCGTACACAGCACCCAAGCGGTCAAAACAAAACTATATTCGGCTGAAATTTTGACAGTAGCCGTCTACGAGAATGTACTACACGATAGTAAATTTCTCTTGCGATAGTGGCGCCTTCGGGCGGTGAGGCTAAGTACTTATCGGACCCTCGTAGATGTGATACTGAGTACCCACACTTGAATTATTTGATCTTTCTTCAAGCTTTTTAATTCGTGGAAGTTTTAAGTCTGTAATGTATAATTTCTGATATCGTATCCATCACAGAATCAGGGCAAACGTGTTTACAATTAACATTGAGCAAATGAATTAATCACATAATAACAAAACAATAGTCAAATCACATACATTTTTACTATTGTTGAAGGAACAGAAATTATTCGCTTTAATATTGTTTTGTTATTATGTGATTAATTGATTTGCTCAATGTTACCTATACGTTTGACCTGATTCTGCGATGGATACGATATCAAAATTTTTACATTACGGACCTAAGACTTCCACGAATTAAAAAGCCTTAAGAAAGATCTAAAATAAAGATCGAAACGTCGGCGATTTAAGAAGAGCGAGAAGTTTGTTTTCTTTCGTCCTAAACCCACCATCCTCCCCGAAAAATAATTAAAAAGGACATGAACCAAAATAATATGAAATGATTTAATGTCGCAACTTATTATTAATCTTACCTTCCGATGAGTTTCGATGTAATTTCTTCAGGTGAAGGTGTATTATTAGGAATTCTGCTGGCTTCTCTTCTAGCCCATTCTATTTTTGCCATTTCCGTAGCTAACCAACCAGGTATATCTGGTATAGCACATGTGATGATAAATCTTATAACTAACATAATATGCTACAAAAAAAATCAATTTAAATATACTACAAGTATAATATTAGATGTTAGAAAATGGTTTATTTCAACAACTACCATAAATGTAATATATAAAACGCATTCCATCATGCAGTAACGGTTTATCGGACGAATAATTTTCCGTTTTAACTAACCTTGGAATCGTTCGTGGACTAGTTTCTAAACGGTAATTTCGGTGCATTGTTAAATGTAGAAACTGTTTGGACTGACATGCGTATTCGAGGTGTCACTTATTTTTTTATTACCAATGAAAAATTCGCCTGTTAAATGGTCACAAAACCGTTCCAACATTCAAATTAATTTTCTAGTATTACTCGATAAAATACAAAGTTGTCCACACAAATTCGATTCAAACGATTCCGAATATCTTTTCAATGCGATACAAAAGTTGCTGGTTGGAACGAACCTATATTGTTACAAGTGAACGCCTACTTGACGAGTAGACCGGAATCTTCTGGGAAAGCCGAAGAGATTTATAATCTGGACGATTTTTAATGTTGTAAAAAGAAGAAAATAGAATTCGAGAGTTAATAGATTTGATCCAACATGCAGCTTTTGTATGGTATTCGGGATCGGGATACAACGGTTTTATGGCCATTTTATGTAATATACCAACAACCCAACTATACATCTATATACGAGGATAGGTCACGAATTGTTGTCCGTAACATAGAAGCAAACACGTGAGAAGAATGAAACTAATTTATTTTTGAATATATCACCTGCAACGTTTATACACTTGTTAAACGGTGTTGAAGAGTTTAAAACCCTTTTGAAAAAAATTCAGAACTATGAGTCTTCAGCCATTCATCTACCGCCGACATTACTTAGTTATCACCAGCAAAGCGGATTCCACGAAGATGTTCTTTTAGTTTTGGGAATAGATGGTATTCGCTGGCGGCCACATCTGAAGAATAAGGGAGCTGTTTAAAAATGTCAAATTCCGCATTGTGAATGGCAGCAATTGCAATACAACTTTTGTGGGACGGAGAAGAATGAAACTAATTTATTTTTGAATATATCACCTGCAACGTTTATACACTTGTTAAACGGTGTTGAAGAGTTTAAAACCCTTTTGAAAAAAATTCAGAACTATGAGTCTTCAGCCATTCATCTACCGCCGACATTACTTAGTTATCACCAGCAAAGCTGATTCCACGAAGATGTTCTTTTAGTTTTGGAAATAGATGGTATTCGCTGGCGGCCACATCTGAAGAATAACGGAGCTGTAATCTCCAAATTTGTCTCGTGGAACCCAACGTGCAGAGTTTTTTAATACTTCTACCATGTCTTTATAAATTTCTTGCGGTGATAACCCCTTTTTAACACGCTTATATTAGTTTCACCTGTATCTTGCTTATATGTATGTTTGTAACTGACTCATTGGCCTCGATTTTGCCCTACTTTAAGCGATCAGATTTAATTTAAACTTTGCACACTTGTCAAAGACCGACGACAATGCAATAATTTAATCAAAATATTCGATTATCCTGATTAGTTTCGCCAGGATTCATAAATTTCTTTAGGGATCCTTTGCATGAGAGTAAGAGATAAAACTAATGCGTGAACTTCGCATGCGCGTAGAACAAATATTAACACAGTTCATCGCATCGGTGGTTCAGTGGTAGAATGCTCGCCTGCCACGCGGGCGGCCCGGTTTCGATTCCCGGCCGTTGCATTCTTTTTGTAATTTTACCATTCAATATATAATTTTTTTAGTGAGTAAAACAAATCGAGCTAAAAAGCGAAAAATAAATTATATTTTAAAAAACTAAAAAACACGCTTTTAGAGTTAATCAAACTAAAAAGTAAAAAATAATTCTTAACATAGGAATATGTATGACATTTTTTAACTAACTCTGCCATTCGGAATGAAAGCATCCCATGCTTTTATAACAGTAACATTAATTTTCTCATCAATAATTTTATTCCTATGTTTATTATGTATTATTTTTTTTACTTTTTAGTTTGATTAACTCTAAAAGCGTGTTTTTTAGTTTTTTTATAATATAATTTATTACAGAGGTTCTTTATCGCACCTCTTATCTTAATTTTGTCCATTTTTATAAAATGCCTGACACTTTATTTACATTTGTCATTCAACGCCAACTTTGTATGTGACAACAATTCGTGAACTATCCTCATATATAAAAATCAAATTATGTTTGTTTGTCCTTCATGCGTTTCTAAACCGCTGGACCGATTTTGATGAAATTTTTAGACAATCTTCAGATTAACCCGACGGGTGTTCCTGTGAATTTTGGTACCGTTCAGATTAGCAAAAGGGGTGGGAAGGGGATAAAATTGTTTGTCCTTTATGCATTTCTAAACCGCTGGACCGATTTTGATGAAATTTTCGGACAATCTTCAGAATAACCCGGCGGGTGTGATGTTTGGTAGTGATTGTAGTAACAAAAAGGGGTTGGAAGGGAATGAAATATAAAAACTATTAAAAACAACTGATATTAGTGTCGAATTCATAGTCTTCGAGGACGCTCAGTTTGATAGTGACATTCCCAATTATGTTAGCATCCATACAAAGGGGATGGGAAGGAGATGAAATTTTTGTACGAGATTAGAACAAGCGGACTGTAACTTTGATTTAGAAAGATGTTAAAGCTAATGTTTTGTTATTAGTTTTGTCAATGACAGTATAAACTTTTACCTTATTTAGATTTAGATAATGGACTGAATTCTAGTTACGTGCGGAACGGCCGCTCTTGTCTTCTCTGAAGTCTAATCTCCCGTAAGTGTAATTATTTGCCGCAAATAACTTAACGCGCAAAGACCCTCGAATATTTCAAAATAGCACGGTCGAATAAAATTTTTTACATTTTAACTTTGTATCGAAATAACTGTTCAGAAATTGTCCAATAAACCGTCCATGCAAGGATAGAACTTGTTTTATCTATTGCGCATGACAGTGACCAGTCACTGTGAGGTATTTTTTGAGTAGATGGAACAAACCTAATATCGCATTAAATATGTAAAATGTAATAATAAATTTGTTACCGATTAATAAATTAGTGTTCGGCAGAGTAGTGTTTTTTTTTTCGTAGAATATAAATGAATAAATACAATACAAAATCCAATGCAGCTACTTTTAATTTTGTGTACTATTAATCCAGTCAATCTAAACGTTCAAAGATACATAAATTCGCCACAAGCTGAAAGTTAGTAAAATTGTTCAAAACATAATTATAAATAAAATTTTAAAATTTCCCATCATTCCCGTGAATGGAAAAATTTTTACTCAAGGTCAATGGTCAAAAAAATGAGTTTTTCGCGATTTTCAGCAAAACGGTAAGTCTTAAATTATCCCTAACAAAAATTGTGGATCATAAAATTATTTATAAAATATGTATTAATACTTTTTTTCCTAAGAGCCACCGTTTCTGAGATATAACGATTCAAAAAGTTGTAAAAGTTGTTATCGTCATAATATGCACACGTTTCCTCGCCACCTATAAGTACTTAGCGCGTTTTTTTTAACGTGGTTTTTCCAGTAGGCCTATTTCACGGGTCTGTTGTGATTCTGTTTAATTTGAAACTATTGCAAAATAACCGATATTAGCAAAGGTTAGAAATAATAAAAGCGATGTAAATTACAAAAAAATTGTGAAATTTATTCGTCTGATTCGTAACCTCCAAATACTTCTTCTTGATCTTCTTCTTCTTCATCTTCATTCAGGGTTTAAGTAAATTGCGTCAATAGCGATGTATCGCATGTCACCTCGCTGGAATCAAACGAATCCTCTACTGTTGATGATTTAACATTAGAGCACGACCGGCCTTGACAATTTGTACATGCCAGAGAACAAAACAGTCCAATTTTTTTGCAACCACATTTAGCACTGCATCCTTTTTTGCAGTAGCAAAAAATTGTGCTCAGCACTTTTTCCGGTGCAGGTGGGAGTAAAGTTTGAACTGGTTCTAATGTATTGTTGACCAACTTCCAACCCCAGTCTGTTGGGTCTAGCTGATAACCAAGCCACAATTGAACTTGGTAATATACCCGAAAAAGATTTTGATGAGCAGCAACTGAGGTTGAAAGAAGACAAGCTAATTCAACTTGTTTTTTATTTCGAGTATTTTTAAAAAAAACAAGCATATCGATACTTATCTAAGCAGTTCGTTTTTTTAGGAGCTCCGTACATAGAAAGAAGAAAGCGAATTCCCTTGGTGATAACTTCCTGAGGAGTTGAATTACTGTTTTTAAAATCTTCAGCACATTGAACACAATCTTTTTTTAAACATTTTAAAAACTGTTGTTTTACCCGTCCTGAAAAATGCAAATGTAGTATTACACCCAGTTATTGCGTGGAAAAATAGTACATGATTTTGAGACTTTGCAAAAGTAGATAAACTTTTAGATGAATATATTTCTGATTGATGTTGAGCTTTTCCTGGTTTTAAGAAGAAAATAGTTTTTTCAGTTGGAGTTCACGCAAAGAGTAATACGATTAGGTCTACATCTTCAACAATAACAATAGTTGTATTTGTTACATTGAATTGCTCGATTGCTGTTTCAGGTGTTGTCTCGAGGTTACACTGGGGTATAAAATAAGGGACTGGGTTTCATTTTACCTGATATTTTTATAGTTATACTTATTATGTTTATTTTATATTTTAAAATAAGTAAATAAATTTAAAATAATAAATAAGTAAAATAAGTAATATCACCGATAAAAAAATATTTTTATATATATTACAGCTCCAGAAACGTATATACGTAGCATACTCATGCATATTATGACGATTAAAACTTTTACAACTTTTTGAATCGTTTATATCTCAAATCGGTGGCTCTTGAAAAAAAAAATTTTATACTATTTAATAGATAATTTTATGATCCACAATTTTGTTGAAAATCGTGAAAAACTCATTTTTTTGACCTTTGACCTTGAGTAAAATTTTTTCCATACACGGGAATGATGGGGAATTTTAAAATTTTATTTACAATTATGTTTTGAACAATTTTACTAACTTTCAGCTTGTTGGAAATTTATGTTCCTTCACTCTAGTTTATTTGTCAAAATTGACCGGACTATATATTATTAACAAACTTCTTTTCGAAACGAAACTAGGTTCAATAAATAAAATGATAACAATATGATGTAAATAATTACCTCCAAAGCGACTATAAGAAGAATGGTCTGAGTAGCTGTCATGTCTGAAAACATCCGATGAACTTGTCCAGAAAGGCCGATTAAAGCACAGTTTACTAACACTGCCATGATGCTCATGTGTTCCATACAATTCTAGCAAATTAAAAATGGTTATTTACATACAGGGTATAACAAAAAAGTAGGCTATAAATTAAACCGCACATTCTGGGATCCAAAATAAGTCGATTAAACAAACCTATCTTACTTATATACAAAAGTACATACTGGGCGAGAAAGAAACAATTTAAATAAAAAATATATATAATACGTATTGACAAGAAGTTCCTTTTTTTGTAAAAAAGCCACGTCTTCGTTGTTTCAGAGATATTTTCAGTGAATGTCTCAGAGAATCTTTCAATTAAAATCAGGAAACCATAAGGCTTCTATTTTCGATCCCAAATGGACTATCTCATTCGATCACTTATCAAGAATATTTCCGCTTGATTAAGACTGGGAAAGGAATATGCACGAACTTTCTAATGAAAGCAAGATGAAAATATCTAACTATATAAAGCCACAAAGGATGGGATAGAGAAGATTTGAAGACATAGTACCAGGCACACGCAACGATTTAGGTAAATAAATGTGTTATAGATAAATTAGTGAGTAGTGTTAACTAGTGAAAGTTGCAATGAAAGTGAAATTACTACGACAGAAATTGTGGAAGCGATGAACAGTATGAAATTGGGTAAAGCTGCTGGGTACGACAGGATAACAGTTGAAATGCTGAAGGCTGGACAAAACGTGGTAGCTAGTCTACTGGACCGCCTTTTTAACCTTTGTTGGAGGAGTGGTAGTGTACCAGACGACTAGTGCAAGGCCGTTATCGTGCCGCTTTACAAGGGAAAAGGTTCGCAGTAGGACTGTAAGAACTACCAAGGTATTAGTTTACTCAGCATAGTCGGCAAACTGTATGCAAAGATATGGATCAAAAGAGTAACGAATGAAACTGAGAAGATGATATGGGATGTGCAAGCAGGATTTAGAAGAGGAAGGAGATGTATGGATCAGGTCTTTTCATTACGAGGTATAGTTGAAAACTTCTTGGCTAGAAGTCAGAAGGTCTATTGCGCTTTTATAGACTTGGAAAAGGCCTATGACAGAGTGGTGAGGAGTGAATTGTGGTCTACATTGTCTATGTATGGGGTAAGTGGTAGTTGAATACGAGTACTGAAATCACTTTACGAGGATTCCACTGCTTGTGTCAGGATAAACGGAGCTTGCACGGACTGGTTTAACATCGAAAAAGGTGTAAGACAGGGATGTGTGGCTTCGCCATGGCTGTTTAACTTATACATATACAATTGTTTAAAATATCTGAAAGAGAGTGCGTATGGATTAAAAATGAATGATTTGATCGTCAAATGCCTTCTTCACGCCGATGATCAAGTCATATTAGCGTTATCTGAAGAGGAGTTGCAGGCGATGGTTAATGTTATGCATGATGCCCTGAAAATCAAAGGGATGAAAATAAATGTGAGCAAAACGAAAGTAATGGTTTTTGAAAAAGAAGAAAGCATGACAAACTGTGGAGTTTTGATTGAGGGAGAAAGAGTGGAAAAAGTAAATGAATTTGTGTACTTGGGTTTAAAGTTTACTAGAGATGGAAAGTATGACAGTGACATTGAGCGAAGGGTGTTGGCAGGAAAATAAATTAATGGAGCACTGCATAGCTTAATGAATAGCCAAAAAGTGTCAAAAAAGGCACGTCTGGCATTGCATAGAGGTGTGTTGGTTCCCACACTTATGTATGGTAGTTGATGTTGG
The DNA here is from genome assembly GCA_950111635.1 of Agelastica alni. Lineage (NCBI taxonomy): Eukaryota > Metazoa > Arthropoda > Insecta > Coleoptera > Chrysomelidae > Agelastica > Agelastica alni. The sequence goes on along the minus strand of OX467711.1, from coordinate 57,447,812 downwards.
GTTTGGCAAAAGAAGCATGAAAATAGGATTATTGCTGCGGAGATAAGTAGTCTGAGAAGTATAGCCGGAGTGACTCGGTTGGATAAAGTAAAGAATAGTGAGATAAGAGAACGCTGTGGTGTAAAAGAAGATGTGGATACAAAGATGGATAAAGGAATGCTTAGATGGTTAGAAAGGATGGATGAAGGAAGATTGACGAAACAAATTTATAAGGCGAGTGTAAATGGACAAGTAGGTAGAGGTCGAACTCGGAAAACATATCTCGATCAGATCAACATTGTCTTGAAGAAAGGCCAAGTCAAGAGTACCAACAACCGATGAGCATGTATGAGAGCACTGATGAAAGTAGAGGAAGCAAAAGATGTGTGTAAGAACCGTAGCAAGTGGAAGGAAGTGGTCTCTGCCTACCTGGGAAAAAAGGCGTGACGTAGCCAATTTCTGAACAGCTATCAAATATGCCCTGCCCACCAAAACGTATACAACCTGCGATCGCGACATACAAATGTCATAGACTGTCAGCCTTAAAAAGCAGACAATTATATCTCCAGATGCCATCCACTAGAGATGGCGAAACGTCGAGTAGAAACTCAGACCTACGATGGCCAAAATACCCGAAAAACCATTCGCTAACATATCTTAAGTTGTTATAAAATATTTTATGTAGTTATAAATATGCCATTTATTATATGTACATTTATTCACTGTATTATTATTATCCGGGGTAAATTGTTTGGGTTGATTTTTTTATTTATAATAAAATAGTTTAAAATAAATGATCAATTGCATAATTATACAAGATAAAAAATTTCAGTTTCAACTTTTTTATCTATTTTATTAATTTGAATACAATTTGTATTTAAGACAATGGTAAGATTTCTTTTACCACTCTCTCCCTTAGTTAATGTTGATTTTAGGAGAAGGAAAGTTCAAAGGGATTTTGCAAGGGGGTAAAATTAAATCCTATGTAACGGGAACATTTCCTTGCGATGTGATATTAAATTATTAGAGCCGTCCCTCGCATTTTAACGAATTTATTCTTGTTACGAGGCCGTCACTGGTTGTGTTTTATTACTAAGTAGCTGATACGATTTCGTTTAAATTGTGTGTATATATTTGTCAAGCGAGAGTCAGTACAGCAATCAATAAAAGTCAGTAATTGTTATAATATAAGTTTAACGCCGTCAGATTTGTGTTATAATTGGTGAATTGAATTTATTTATATTGTTAGATTATTTTTCCAAGAAGAACAGTGATCTAAATTTATTATTTCCACGATTTTCTTTGGGAAATAATGTATATTTTTATTTAATTGTTAAAATTGTTTTTATGGTTATAATTCGGCACTGACGACAAAGTTTTTTGGTACATTTCAATTTTGTTTAAAATGTTAACACCAAAGTCCTTATTATTAATGCCGAGAATATTATTTGTAATTATTACTATTAGCGTCATTTATTTTAGTTATCGACTTTTTTTTTGGTTGGTTGGTCGACTGGCCACTACTTTTTTTGGTTGGAAATAATTTGGACTTGGTTGTCCACTGTGTTATATATTTTTACCGATGCTTTAAGTTGTGCTGACATTTCGCCGACTTTGCGATATATTTGGATATACCATTTTCGCTGTATAGACGATGGGTTATAGCCATCCCAACCCTTTCGAGGATCTTTACCTTGACGTGGTGAGAGGGATCAGTAACCCCAATATCCAGGGAGCGATGCTGGCGGTAGCGTAGCTACTGGTATGGTAAGGTCTCGATGGAAGAGGGTGAAGCTAAAAAGATCCACACCAGCAGCGTCTGTCCCAGATTGGGCGGTTGCGAACGACGTCTGACTCCAGGTTAGAAGCGGTCGAAATACAGAAGGAAAACTATCAACCCTCCAGAAAGCAACGGGAAACCACTGGAGTATTATTTTCGTAAGAAAATCACATGACTGATACAATTAAAAATGGTCTTTAGCCTCCGGCAAATCGAGGGTGCTAAGAATCCCCGGAGGTAAAAATAGTAAACATAAGATATAATATAACCCTTAGAATTGGAACTTGGAATTTATGAAGTCTTTACGAGGCTGGAAAATTAGATAATACAATTCAGGAAATGAAAAGACTAAACATCGACATCCTAGGTGTTGCAGACACTAGATGGGCCGACTCTGGTCAGTGCCGGAAGCCCGGAGGAACAATGTTCTACTCAGGGAATCAAACCAGAAACCATGAGAACGGCGTAGGTATTATCGTGTCAGATAAATTTGCTAAATATGCGATGGATTTCGTGCCGCATTCCGATAGGGCGATGTTACTCAAAATCAGTGCCAAGCCCGTTAACTTGAATATTATCCAAGTATATGCACCCACAGCCGACAAAGAAGACCAAGAAATAGACGACTTTAACGGAGAAATCAAGGAACTATTGAAGCTTAAAAAAAAAGCATGAAGTCAATATTATCATGAGAGACTTCAATGCCAAAATAGGGATAAATTGTTTTGAGGATATTTTTGGTCCGTATGGTTTAGGAAATCGAAACGAAAGAGGTGATCGTCTATTGCAGTTCTGTCAAGAAGAGGACCTCAAAATAAATAATACCTGATTCTGCCTGTTACCACGCAGGTTATACACCTGGGAATCCCCAGCTGATAAGCCAAACAATATAGTCCGTAATCAAATAGATTTTGTCTTGATGAATAAACGCGTTTGGTCATCTGTTACAAAAGTCTGTACCTACCCAGGAGCAGATGTTCCCACTGACCACGCCCTGCTCGTATCATCGCTTAGATGCAAGTCAGACATAAAACAAAAGAGCAAAAAACAACGAGAAATTGATTTTAGAAAGCTAAAATACGAGAACATTAAGGCAACTGTTAGGGCCGAAATAAACAGGAAAATTCATGAAATGTCAAACGACGAAATAAATCGAGATATAAATCATATTAGGAGACAAATAAAAAGGGCAATGATTAGTACAGCAAAAATCACTTAGGGATTCAAAAAGTACGAAAAAAAAATGTGGATGACCAACGAAATATTGCATATGATGGAGGAACGTATATAGTACAAAAATTTAAACGTACTGCAGGCTTTACATGATTATTAAAATCTACATAAAAAGTTAAAAGAGGCAGATGGTGTGACCCACCATAAACACCCGTCTACACTGATAAATAATCTAGGTCAAATTGTAACTGATACTTCTGAGAAGGTAACGGTGTGGGAAACATACATCAGTGAACTCTTTTCAGGTGCAAGATCGCAATATAGTGAACATATGGGAGAAAATTTTACAGTCCCAAGAATAATGAGAGAAGAGATGAAAGGCGATACAAACATCCCAAGATAACAAAGTCCTTGGACAGGATGAAATACCAGCAGAATTAGTCAAGCTTCTCGATGAATCGAGCACATGTGCACGAGAAAAACTGTCTAATAAGGTATATGATACAGGTATCTATCCATCAGAATGGCTAAAATCGCAAATAAATGCAATGACCATAGACTCATCAGTCATATGAGCCATACATTAAAAATATTTCTAAAAATTGTGCAGAACAGACTTGCTGCGAAATGTGAATTACAGTTTGGCTTCAAGAAGGGATTAGGTACAAGGGAGGCATTGGTGGCTGTACAAGTATTGGTGCAAAATTGTTTTGACCAGCGCAAAGATGTCGATCTGTGTTTTATAGACTATCAAAAAGCCTCTGATAATGTCCAACACGACGAGCTAATCGAAATTTTAAAGACCAGAAAGATATTCGATGCCTAGAGAGTTGGTACTGGAACTAAACGGCTAAAGTTAAAGTCGATGGCAGGCTGACCAATGATATCGATATCTGTAGAGAGGGTTCGTCAAGGTTGTATTTTGTCACCAATACTGTTCAACCTATATTCGGAGGCAATCTTTCAGGAAGCACTTGGGGAGATAGAAATGGGTATAAAAGTGAATGGAATTTGGATCCACAATATCAGATGCAGACGATGTAGTTATGATCGCAAATAGCATACCAGATTTGCAAGCCATCGCCAATAGAGTGACCGATAGAGTCACAAACGAAGAAGCTTTGCGCAGAGTGCACGGATAACGCAAGCTATAATTGACAATTAAAAAAAGAAAGACCTCATATCTTGAGACACATTATGCGCCATAATAATCGAGGGCAGAGTAGAGGGTAGAAGAGGCGTTGGCCGGAAGAAGATGTCATGGTTGCGCAATATAAGACAATGGACGGGTTTGCGCACTGTCGGTGAACTAATTCACACAGCTACAGACAGAGAGAAAATGAGAAATGTGATCGCGAACATTCAGTAATGGATATGCATCAGAAAGAAGAAACCTTTGTTGGATTTTTTTTGCTGTCCAGACGTTTGGATTTGTAGCGGTCATACATACAAGTTACGCACAGACGACGTGACAAAACTTTTGCATTTTTGAATTCTCAAAATTCCAACGACTAATTTCACTAAAGACCTTTTTAATCCCAAGTCTTGTCCTTTTCAAGAAAGCACGTATGCTTCCCTAATCTGTACGACCCCAAGTTCTGTTCCTTTTCAATAAAGCACGTATACGAGCCTAACCTTTATGACCAGAAGCTTCTTTCCTTTTCATCTACTCACGCACACTCGCAGAACCGAGGTTAATCTTTATGACACTAAATTCCTTTCCGCCAAGTTACGCATTCTCTAGGAACCGTCATAAAACCAACGACCTGGGGGATGAAGATAAAAAGGACGGACAGAGGTACACCAAGTCAGTCAGTTTCTCTCAACGGCTTTCGTCACAGTCTCTCAACGAACTCGCAACAGTCTCTCGTCATTTCCCTAACACTCATCACACAAATATCCCAAAGATTTTTCGCTCCTTAGACCGTAGGGAAATTTCAACATTCAGTTTCTTTGATTTTTCGCCTTTTCGGATCCGTTGTGGATTTTTCTTAATGTATTCCTAACTTTGTTAATTTTTATTTTAATAATTTTTTTTTCAGGAAATGTGAACAGTTTGTTTAGTAAACCTGTATATATACTTCTCATTTTTAATTGTTTCTAAAAGAAAAGGAGGTGACAGCAGCCTTGAAGCCGAATTGCGTTGTTTGTTTTGAAGTTTAAAAATTATTAAATTAAATACTACGGTTAAATTTTTTAAGGTTTGATTTACTTTTATCACTTGGCGCCCTAACGTAGTTAAGCTTTTCAATTTTTTAGTTAGTTTGGTTAATTAAAAAAAAAGGGTGGATAGGTTCGTAAACTGATCTCTCCATTCCCTTAAAATTAATTCATTCAAGAATTTACAAAACCCTGAGTAAAAAAATTTAGTTTTTATGAGATTAAGAAGTATTAGTTTTTTGAACATTAAGTTAGTTTTTCAATTTATTGGTTTTTTTAAAAGTAACACAAAATATTTTCAAGTTACGTTACACCTAGCGCCCAATTTCATTTTTTTACTTTTGTGTTAAAATCCAAACAACGCCCGTGTCAGCTAAGATTAGCCGGGAACCTTTCGGGTTATCGCCAAATAATTCCATTAAGGAAATTTTGCCCGTTATATCACGTATTATTCAATCTACTTCAATTCAAAACGCAAAACATTTGAGAATCCTCTGGAATTATTAAGTAGCAGTATAAATAAAGAATGCCAGTCAATGTAGTTCATACAATTTGACTAGTTGAATGATAAGAAAAAGAACCAAATATGAATCCATATTTTAAAGTGTATTAAATATTACCTGCCACGTTCCAATGTTAGGTACTCTTTGTCCAAAAGGTCGTTGACAAACGTAAGCTAGTTTGAAAGCATCACTTCTGATTTCAATTAAATTGTTGAGCATAGCACACAAAGCGGCCGGTGGAAAAGCGGAAGAAAATAAAATTACATATCCCAATTGTATAGTCATTTCCAAGTGGTCAGCAAACGTGCCATCGTACTAAAATTCAAAACATAAAACGTTATTTAATAGTTTAATATTTACTGAACATTTAAAAAATTGATTTTGAAATTTTTTTTGTGCTAAAATAATGAAGATGCATGCCATAAGTAATAAACAGTAAGTATTAAAAATTGTAAATCCATATATTATAAATCCAACTTTTTATTTAAATATAATATTGTATAGTTCTTCCAAAATAAGTTTAAAAATATATAAAAAACATCTCATTAAAAGACATAAAATCTTCAAAAGAAACCGATCAGTGGCGTATCAATTTTATTTTTAAATCAGATATATTTTCAAAAATTATTTAATTATTTATTAAACGATCTAAATCATCTAAATCATCTAAATAAACCATATTTCTATTACTTTCTCTCTAACTTAAAATCTGTCTTAAATAATTTTGACGAAGTACCACAATACGAGACGATTCCATAATACACATTCGACTATCTAATTTCTTATACTTAAAACCACATTCTATTAAAATTTGTCGATGCGTTTCTAATGAATTATATTTAAAATCGTTAAAATTTTGCAATTTGTTAAATAAAATTTCTAATGTTGCGACTTGTTTTTCTTTGTACGTATTGTAAACTGTTTGTCGAATCACATCTTAGATGCATCATCTATCATGTTCAATCTCAACGCCTCGTTTAATTACTAAATAAATTGTGGAATTAGTAATTTTCGTTAAGTTGCATATTCTTTTAATTACTTCATTTTGAGTTGAATTGACATTTTCAGCTTTTAAGCATGAATATATTCAGGGTAATTAATTAATGTGATAAAGCTTAGTAGTTCTGTTATCATAAGAGATAATAAAAAAATTGTGTATAAAAATTGTAGGCAGCTTTAAGCTTTACATTTCAAATTTAGTTACAATATTAAAGGGTGCCAGATCAAAGTTATATTTTTTTAAATGAAACACCCTGTATTTTACCTTAAATTTAAAATACGCTTTAACTCCCCATTACAGCAACACAAGGTTATAGTATGTTATACAGGGTATTTAAAAATTTATAACCAATTCTATATGAAAATCTTAACAACATATTAAAAATGAGAATAAGAATAATAATCTATTGGAGCCAAAGTTTTTTAATGATTGTCAAAGTTTATAAACACGAACGAATTTGCAAATATTTATTAAATCGAATACAGGGTAGGTCAAACTTGAGTCCATTATGTTCTTAGTAATTTCAAATGGATCACCCTGTATGTTATATCACTGTCGAAGACTACTGTTACCACACTTCTATTTTTATTAATCATTCCCTATAATTAAAGTTATTAGTTTTTGAGATATTTCCATTTTTCTATGCAAAGTATTAATTAGTTATGTACATACATACATACATAAAGTCACGCCTTTTCCCCATAGGGGTAGGCAGAGACCACTTCCTTTCACGTGCTACGGTTCTTTCACACATCTTTTACTTCCTCTACTTTCATCAGTGCTCTCATACATGCTCGTCGGTTGTTGGTACTCTTGACCTGGCCTTTCTTCAAAACAATGTTAATCTGATCGAGATATGTTTGATAGTTATGTAAACGTACCAATTGTTAATTGGCCATGATTGATTTAAAAAAAATATAATTACGGTTTGGTAACTTAATACTTTAATAACAAGTACAAAGTCAAAAAATCTCTTTGTTGATTAACTACTTGTAAAACCCAATCGCAAAATACTACTCTCTTCTCAAAATCATCATTTAATCTTAATGCAATTTAATGTGGTAAGCGTGCATTTTGTCTTTAGAAAGAATTCTTTGAACACAGTAGTAACTAGGTTCTTGTTCTTTTGAAATCTTTCTAATACTTGTATGTGGATTTTCGTTAACTGCCACAAGTACATTCATTTCTTTTTCCTCTGTCACAGTAGTTTTTGTTCTTTCTTGTTTTTCATAAGTAACTGAACCGGTGCGATTAAACCGATCCTTCAATCTTTTGAAATTTGTTGTAGGTTGTCGCCTCTCAGGATATCTTTCATGATAAATTTTTCCCCCAATATCCAGTTCATATCTAACATTTCCTCACACCAATGAATTAACAGTAATGGTGAATTGTCAGTTTCTAACAAATCAATCATGGCCAACTAACAATTGAGACATTAAGATTCATAATTAATACTTTGCATAGAAAAATGGAAATATCTTAAAAAATAATAACTTTAGGTATCACTTTAGGTGATATAAAATACAGGGTGATCCATTTGAAATTACTGATAAAATAATGTACTTACTCAAATTTCGACTTACACTGCATTCGATTTAATAAATATTCGCAAATTCGTTCGTGTTTATAAACTTTGACAATGATTAAAAAACTTTGGCTTTAATAGATTATTATTCTTATTCAACTTTTTAAATACCCTGTATAACATACCTTGTAATGTTGTAATGAGGAGGTAAAGCGGATTTTAAAATACAGGGGAACACCCTGTAACATTAAAATATGAAGCTTAAAGCTGCCTACAATTTTTATACACAATTTTTTTTGGTATCTCTTATGATAACAAAGCTACTGAGCTTTATCACACTAATCACTATTTAAAATTACTTGTTGAACTTGAATATGCAAATCTCGATTTTTAAATTCCGAAAATTGTGTCTCATTTTCATTATTATTAATTCGAATTGCATTAAGATGTATTTCATCATTAATTTGGATATTATCATTACTTTGAATTATATTATCAGATATTTCATTATTAATGTGATTATCGTCAATTCGTTAGATTCATCATTTACCTCAAACGGTCTTCAAAAAACCATTTTACAAATATCACAAAAAAAATAAAACGCAAATAATAAAAATCTCCTGAGAAATTATTGAGAACCAGCGCGCGCTAATGTTTTGAAACATCTAAAGGGTGAACACCTGCAAGCTAGATAGTCGACCTATGATTTGATAAATGCGTATTAGCGACGTTGATATTCAAAAATAACCTGTGCTACCCGTAGCATATAAAAAGAGGCGGCTGATATGTTTTGCTAAATTTATCAGTATTACTCAGTACAGCATATAACCGGAATATCACAGTGCCCTGGTAGAATCATCTTTTTTAAACTGAGATTGGAAATACTATATAAGTAGACACAAAATCAAAGTAAAATTTCGTTACATACGAGGTCTGATAATTAAGTTTCTTGACTGGTACGATGCATTACTTTATTTCCTGTCTATACAGGATGTTTCATAACTCTTGGGACATAGGCTAAGGGCGGGTGATTTGGACCAAAACATGACGATAGGACCAAATATGCCATCATAAAATATTGGTGTGGAAAAAGATACAAGGCGTTAAATTTGAAATTTTGTTTATATTTTTTGCTAATAATTTCACTGTAAATGTATCAATTGTTATCAAAATCGGCAGAGCGGCATAAATTTAGACAAGGATTATTATTCTACATTTTGTTATAGGGGTTGCCATGTGAATAATTCCTGATTATGAAATCGACTGGTAACTTTTTTGACGAACTTTTTAGTGATTTTCGGTCAATCTGCAGAAAAGCTCAGCGGGTTATCTTGGGAAGTTTGGTTTCGATCGGATCAACGAAAAAGGTGGTAAGAAGATGAAATATAAATAGTATCAAAAACAGCTTATAATAGTGTCGAATTAATAGTCCGATTTTAATAAAATTTTGTACGTGTATTAATTGCTCTAACTTGGAGATAAGATAGGGTGTAACGAGAATTTTGCCATTTTTTAAAATTATCAGGTTATTTAAGCCAACCCTGGCGACTTAATTAAATTTTCAGGTTACTGGAGCCGACTATGACAACTTTATTTCGTTTTTACTAGTAAATAATCAAAATTCGGCTTCGGCTGATAGAATAATTTTTGAAATTTATAAAAATCCACATTTCCTTTCATTTGAGTTGTCAAAAAGTTGAGTTATACTGAAATACATCGGTGGCGACTGTGTTTTAAATTAATATCCCCCACCCCTTCTTTAAAATGCAAAATAGCAACCGCTACCTTGTGATACATCAATTTTATTTTTTATTTAGCGTATGGCTACATCACAGGCAAGTTATAAATAAACACAATAAATAATACAAGAAAATAGATAAAAATACATTACGAACATTTACACTAGGTAACAATATCACTTAATTCTACAAACAAACATCGAGGTTACAAATATACTCAATTGACTCCTTTGTCGCAACTAAGAAATCAGATGGGTTACCACTGTAGGATCTAATCGGGCATTCCTCGACCAGGTGTTTAACGGTTTGTCTTCCTGCGCCACAGTCGCAATTTGGGAAGGGTATTTTTCCCCACCTGTAAAGCGAATCGGAGCATCTGCCACAGTTTGTTCTTATTCTATTAAGTGTGGCCCAGATTCGTCTTGGTTGGTCGAAACCTTCTGGTCTGCTTGTAACGCACGGCATGTTCAGTTTGGCAGGCGGTACATTATTCTCCCAGTCCTCTTTCCAGCGTTCAGTTATGTCGAAGTTATTTTCTATAAGCATTTTTACAGTTTTTAGGGAGGGTTTTCTTGAGCGAAGCCTATTTATGTCTCTGCCGGTAACTAAAACGTGGGAGCGTAGCATGGGATCAGAGTTGATTTTTCTATACTCTCGGACAAGAGCATGTTCTCGACGGATGTGTGGAGGAGCTATGTGACTTAGTGCGGGCAGCCAGTAGATGGGTGTGGTCTTTATTGTGCCTGATATAATACGTATAGCTTGATTGAGTTGCACATCAAGGCGGCTTGTATGCGGGCTGTTGATCCACACTGGTGCACAGTACTCCGCAACGGGATACACTAGGCCTAGTGCTGTCGATCTAAGTGTGGACGCTGTAGAACCCCATGTGGTGCCGCATAGCTTTTGCAGAATGTTATTTCGGGTTCTGAGTTTTGCAGCTGTCTTCATAAGATGTTCTTTGAAACTCAATGTTCTATCGAGTGTGACACCTAGGTATTTAGGATGGTTATTGTGGCTGAGCAGTCTATCCTCAAAGTAGATTTTAAGTTGGTAGTTGGCCATCTTGTTGTTTAGGTGAAAGCACGATACTTCCGTCTTGACGGCATTTGGCTGCAATCTCCAGTTACGGAAATATCTCCCAAGAGCGTCCAGGTCGTTTGTTAGGATTTGCTCGGTAATCTGTAAGTCTTTGTGGCTTATAGCAAGTGCCCAGTCGTCAGCGTATCCGAACTTCTTTGATGTAGTCTCGGGCATATCTGCTATGTAGAGACTGAAGAGCAGAGGAGCCAATACCGATCCTTGTGGAAGGCCATTATTTAGTTTCATTTGGGTACTAGTCTTTTCACCCATGATGACTTGGAAGCATCTGTTCGATAGCATGGCATTGATAACATCGGTGATCTTTCTACATGGGATAACTCGCATTAGTTTATATAAAACTTCTTGTCGCCAAACAGTGTCATACGCAGCAGATAGGTCTATGAAAGCCGTAGATGTTTTTAATTGTTTCTGGAAGCCTGTTTCCACGTAGTTGGTTAGTGCGAGTACTTGGTCTGTGCAGCTTCGGCCCGGTCGGAATCCAGCTTGTTCCACAGGTATTTATGGGAGTATTGCTGATACAATTCTGTTATATAGCAGTCTTTCAAAAAGTTTGTAGATCATGCTTAGAAGTGCAATCGGGCGGTAGTTTTTTGGCGTATCATTAGCTTTCCCTGGTTTTAGAATGGCGACTACTTTTGCCCTCTTTAGTTGATGGGGAACATTTCCAGTCTGAAGGATATCCGAAAAAAACTCTGCAAGCCATTGCCTAGTAAATCTGCCACTGTGCTTTAGAAATTCAGGGTGAATGCCATCGAAGCCATCAGCCATATAAACAACAATTTATTCTATCGATTTATTTTGCTAATAACAACAAATTTTGTGAAATAATATGAGACCATAACAAAAACGACCTACGCCACTATTGGATAGGTAGATGTCTAATTAGGGATCATATTACTTCTGAATACATGTCAACTTTTTTGAAATTTTTTTGTAATTTTGCTTCTTTGTTTCAAAAATATTAATAGTTTATTAAATTAGTTATTCGTGACGTTAAATTAGCCATTATTTGTAGCTGAAGAATCTTGGGTTATTTTAAAATGGTGTATTCTCTGCAAGAACGAATAGAAATAATATTAATTTACGGTTTTGTAGCTGTAGCATCTTGAGTTATTTTAAAATGGTGTATTCTCTGCAAGAAGGAATAGAAATAGTATTAATTTACGGTCATCAAAACAAGTACACTCGAGGAACAGCTCGAGTTTTAAATGAAAGGCATACTGATAGAAATATAGGCCACCAGTTTATCATAGAGTTTGTACGGTAATTTTGAGAAACTGGATCCGTTTGTAATAAAAAAAATAATAATCCCAAAGTTCTTGACGTAGCTGCACAAATTGAAGTACTGGGTCATTTTGCTACAGATCCTACCTATTCCATGCCAAAAGTATCAAAACTTACAAATATTTCCGCTGGTTCCGTACACACATTGTTAAAATTGCAAAAGATTTTTCCTTATAAAATACAAATTCATTATCAGCTTAGTGAAGACAATTATGATCGCAGAATTGAATTTTGTGAAACAATGTCCCAAAAAATACAAGACGCAAATTTAGTTAAAAATAATTGTTTCAATGATTAATCAACGTTTTATTTAAATGGCTTGGTTAATAGGTACTTCTCGCGGGTTTCGACAGGATAATACTCAGTTTCCACAATGTATGGGCTATTATTCTAGAAAATGATATATTTGGACCATTTTTTATTGACCAAAACTAAACGGGAGAATTGTACTTACAATTATTAGAAAATTGAATTGATCCACTTATTACTCAGTCACCAGAAAGACAACATGGAAATATGGTACTAGATGAACAGAATATATACCTTCAACAGGACAGAGCTACACCACACACACACTAGCTGTAAGACAATGGCTAGACGAACGATTTCTAAGACATTGGATTGGCAGATAGGGTTTTATAGAATGGCCGGAAAGATCTCCAGATCCAACACCTCTTTACTTTTTTTGGGGCAATTTAAAAACATTAGTTCAAAAAACTCCTCCCGAAGACATTAGAATAACTGAAGAATGTAGACGAATTACTAGCGAAACTTTGCAAAGAGTTCGAGATGAATTTTGCCTATAAAATAACGGAGCATACTTTAAACAGTTACTGTAAATTCATTTAAGGAGCTGTTTGTAATTAAGTTTATTTTAGTTTCTGTTGTAATTTCGCTATGTTTAATGTTATCTGCAAAATAAATCGATAGAATAAATTGTTGTTTATATGGCCGATTTGCATTTTTCTTGTGTTTTCATTAGATGTTTCATATTTTAAAGAAGGGGTGGGTAATGTTAAAGGAGTGCCACTTGGAAACAGCAGAAAACATTTTTAAACCTTCCCCTTGATTTAAAATTCGACGTGTTTTTTGTTTTTCTTACTTTTACGCAAAATCAAAAGTTATTTGGATTGGCTGATTTTAAAATGAAAGCACAGTATATCTGTTAATGTTAATTTTAAATATAATCGGTAAGTTTGTGAAATTTATTTAAATAATTGTTAAACTTTGTCATAGAAAAGATATACAATGTGTCATTTTTAGTTTAGACTTTTAATCTTTTCCTTGAAAAAGTAGATATATGTTGTGTTGTTTATTGTTCGGACTCTTAATTCTGTTTTATCTAGGAGGTTTTACATTTTAATTTAATTTTTAGAATATTGGTGCCCTAGTCACTCATTATATTGATGAGAATCATTGTATTGATTATAAGAATACGAAAATTTTAGATATGGAAAGTATTTTAACAAAAAGGCTATTTTTAGAAATGGTTCATATCAATAAAAATAAGTATAACACCATTAATAAAAGAACAGATATTGATGACCTGAGTGCTATTTATACAACAAATCTTATATTCAAATTTCTTTCAAAAAAACATCTTATGTTCTTCTTTGCGATAATTTTTTAATAATTTCATGTTAGTAAGTATATATTTTGTAAATTGATTTTTCATATATTAATTAAAAATATTATAGAGAAGTCTTGAAGAAGAAAATAAACATTTTCGAAAGCTTGACTGAAAAAACGAAGAATTTTTATTGAATTGGTCACTCCTAACTGCTACCCAAATAAATTAATATATATATATATATATATTTATACGGTTAAATTTGTTCAAGATTATCACTCTTTTTAGTAATTTTATTTTGGTGCTCAAACTTAATTTAGATTCCATTTGGTTTAGTTTTTTTCGTTAAATAGATAAAAAGAGTAGATTAAATTAAATCCGCGAACTGATTTATCTTTTTCCTTGATTTGAATAGAATAGATAGAATAGATTTGAATAGATTTGAATAGAACCGGGAAATCTCAGAAATAGAGTTAATATAGGTAGTTCATTACAAGAGGTGAGTCGGGGTTGAAATATAAAAACTATTAAAAATTGCCGATATTAGTGTCGAATTAATAGTTCTCCGGGTCGCTAAGTTTAATAGTGATATTCCCAAAGTAGGCAAGCCAACATTCGGGCAGGACAACGTTTGACGGGTCCGCTAGTTACGCATAAACGTTACAACTTAGCCAAACGAAATTTTATTGACAGACCTCGTAGAATTAAGAAAATTTGTTTACCTTATACAAAGTACTTTCCAGTTCAGCTTGGCTCATGGTTCTCTTTGTATTGACTTGTTCAGAATTATCGTTTTTTGGTTCAGAGCTTTGAGTTTCAGATGGTGTTTCTGCAGATCCCGGTGGTGGTTTGCTGCTCAACGGACTTAATGCTCCCCACATATCGAAACTGAGTTTTGCCAACCTCATGTGTTCTAACATGTAAGGCAAAGCGGATTCCTTAAGATTTCCAATTACTTGGCGAGCAATAAGTAGTGCTGCCAATTGCTGAAATTTTAAAAACATGATAAAACCAAATTATTTTGTTACAAATAATAAAATTAACCACAAAAAATACATTTAGTTAGTTACAAGTAATGGAAAATCTTATGGACTGTGTAACAGCGCCAACGTCTATAAACAAAATTACACATTCAGAGTTATTACATATAAACAAAGGCAGAGGGACAAGTCCCTATATTACCCAAAATTTCTTTTTGTGTAGTCTCTTTTCTTAAAACATCGTGAAATGTATTCCGAGGTTTGATTGTGCTGCAGTAAAGTCAAGTTATGTTTTTTTACGTTAGTTCTACATACTGTAAAATTATTTTTTCTTTTTATTTGGTTTATCTTCGTTATGTAAGCTATTGTTATTGAATTAGTTAGTTAAAATTTTTTATTTGTGAATATATTTCAAGGGTTAAATGAGTTTAAAGTGAATTAATTAAATAAAAAAAATTCTAATTATCTGTTAACATGAGTTGTGCCAAGGAAGTGATTCGTATTTAAGGTAGAGAAATAATTTATTATGTAAATAAATTTAAGAACTATGTGTAAGAAAGAGTAGCTGAAGCTTGTGGAGTTGGTATCAGTGCAGTAAAACGCTTCGTTAAAGGGGCGAATAGAAAATTATCTGGTAGTCAATTTAAGTCACCAAGGAAAACCATACAGAAACATTCAACGTTCAAAGAAGCAGAAATATTAAAAAAATTTAAAAATACATAAACCTTAAGGGCTTACCATAATATATTGCAATGAAACATGCAGTATTTCCCTTTAACCTCTCCTTTGTACTTGTTACCATCACGTGGTACTCGCCGAGTAGTAATAATTTGTAATTAGCATAGACTTATTACCCCAAGGAGACGCGACATCACATTTATAAATCTTTTTTTGTTTTGTCGCAATGATCCAAACAAATGACCAATGACAAAGAATACCAATCGGACCAATTTGTCGCCGCGTTAAACTTCCTCGACACTGGCAACGCTGCGTAGTTCTTTGCTCGACTAACCAGGGGCGTGCTATCCACAAGGTTTCAAAATAGGGAGTAGGGAATATAGGTATATTTTCTTCATTTAGAGTTAGAGTGCACTTCTAATGATGTGTTTGCAATAAAAAAACGAACATAACGAATTCGGAATTACGATTACAACACGGTACAAAATTATTCAGCAGGAAACGTGCAAATTTACTTCCCAAAATTTCAACAATAAAATATTTGTCATATTTGTACGTTTCAGAAAATATTCTTAAATCCTTCCAATATTGATATAGGTATCGAAATATACTGTTACAAAAGATTTATACTGTGGGAGTCTTCTTAAAAAATAACTGAAAATTAATCAAGAAGGTTGATTTGTTTCTTGAAGAAATATGATATCAAAACTCAACTGTAAGGCACACATTTTTCACTCCATTTCAAAAGAATACAGAAGAGTATAGATAGATTTTTACCCAAAAATCATAAGTAATTATTGGAATAAAACTTGTTTCGAAAGAAGGAAACAATAATTTTAAGTATAGGTCCCGAAATTGCAATATGAATCTTTAAAGAAATAGTGAGATAAAATAAAATAGAATTCGTTATTCTATGGGAGTATAATATTCTTGGGATTGTGAATGTGATTTTTTAGTCAGAGAAGACTTAATAATTCTAGCTAAAGCTCGTCTGTTAATTTGGACTTTTTCACATATCGGGCCTTTTAGACATCAATTGCCTTTCCTCTGCCCATTATTAACAACAAATGGCACTATTAACCTGTTTTACAATCTGAACAACTGTCACTGACATTTCTGTCAGAAAAGCGTTGTTTTCATGGCCACAATAGTCCTCGTCGTTAGCAGTACTTTAATGGAATGCAACAAAACTACTTTTTTGACTAATTTCTATTTTTTATGAGACAGTACCACAAACCACTGAACTCAGATCTTTTCTATATTCCTCTAAATAGTATCTTATCGCTCCTTGGGCGATAAATTTTAAAAATACTACAAATTTTATATGTGCGCCAAGTAAAGCTGGCCGGGGCTCGTAGATGCGCTCAGTGTAGTAAGCTTACAGAGATTTTCCATTATCCGCACCAATTAAATTTACTGTTAAATTTTCAGTTTGAAATTCCATTTTTATTTCAATTTTTAATTTTTTTAAATTTTCGTTAAAATTGAACGTGACTAAAAAAAACTACTCTGCTGATAATTTGCAGACATCCCTAAAATGGGTTCCATTCAATAAAAATCAATCCACGCACACGTTCCAATTCGCGATGTTTTTGAGACAAGAAAATAAGTACGTGCACATAGGTGAAGTCTACCGGAAAGAGGAAGAACTATGACCTGCACCTTTTTAAAAAGCGTGTCCACAATCATTTTCTTTCTATAATCCTTTCCCCTTCTAATAGTCGCATAGTCGCAGTGCGGGCCGTCCGCGGCCCACACGATAGGTCTACCCTTTTTGCGACTATTTTCTTAAAAAAAAAAACAAGGTAGCGAACCAATTCGCGATGTTTTTGAGACAAGAAAATAAGTACGTGCACATAGGTGAAGTCTACCGGAAAGAGGAAGAACTATGACCTGCAACTTTTTAAAAAGCGTGTCCACAATCATTTTCTTTCTATAATCCCTTCCCCTTCTAATAGTCGCAGTGCGGGCCGTCCGCGGCCCACACGATAGGTATACCCTTTTTGCGACTATTTTCTTAAAAAAAAAATCAAGGTAGCGAACCAATTCGCGATGTTTTTGAGACAAGAAAATAAGTACGTGCACATAGGTGAAGTCTAGCGGAAACAGGGAGAACAAGGTAGCAATAAGAGAACAGTCAGTTTATTCCTGCCTTCTAACTAGTTTAATTCCTTATTAGTTATGAGGTGATCAAATCAACGCAGTTTTTTTATGAACACATACAAGTATTTGTAAACAATAAACATTTAGAAAGGAATGATCACCTTTGGTGAATGATACAAATAGACTCAGGCAGGAACAGGTTGATTCCATCAATAAAGATCTTAAAGCAATCGTCGAGTGGGGAACCAACAATCTTGTTCAGTTCAACGCCCAAAAAACACAAAGTGCCACGTTTTCCAAGAAAGTGAATTCCTCAAATCATCCCATCACAATGTCCGGAAATACCCTTGAACCAAATCCCTCCATCTCGATTTTGGGAGTCAGGGTGTCCAATAATATGTCTTGGCATGACCATGTTGCTAACATCGCAAAGTCGGCAAGCCAGAGGCTAGGTTTTCTGTGGAAAGCCAGAAAGTTTTTTACTCCCGATCAACTGTTGACGACGTACAAGGCTCAAATCCGACCTCTACTGGAGTATTGCTCGCACAGCTCAACTCTCACAGATACCCTTCACCCTCTAGAACATAGAAGAAGAGTTGCAGACCAGTCATTGCTCTACATATATTTCCATGGCAGATGCTCCAAAGAAATAAAAACTCTTGTACCACCATCGGCCACATTCGGCCGAAGAATACGGCACGCTGATCAGTCTCACCCATTTACTCTCAATATTGACACTACAAGGACCAATCTTCATCAAGAATCCTTCTTTTACAGGGCTGTTACGGAATGGAATAAGCTTCCAAAATCAGTTTTTCCAGAGAACTATGACCTGCAACTTTTTAAAAAGCGTGCCCACAATCATTTCCTTTCTATAATCCGTTCCCCTTCTAATAGTCGCAGTGCGGGCCGTCCGCGGCCCACAGATAGGTCTACCCTTTTTGCGACTATTTTCATAAAAAAAAAAAAAAATGTAGTGATATTATTTATAGTCCAGTCATCTTAGCATAAGACCTATTCAAGCAAGAGGCGCACCCTCTGATCAATTTTTTTTAGGTTGTTTGGACCTACAAGAATATAGTCCTGAGTTTTCGGCCATTGCCGGGTGTATATTTTAGCAATAAATAAATTATTGAAAATTAAAAAATTTAAATTTTTGAGATAATTTTTTTGGAACGCGTCCTATCGAAAAAAGTTTCCAATAAAATGTGTTAATCATAACGTCCTCTGTACGTTTGGAACGGTATTTTTTGATACCGCTACAACGCGTTATTTCGTTCCAAAATAACGTTCCACGAGTAACGACCCATACCTACTTTTGGACGAAATAGAATCCTTCCTACACGTCGATCGAAATTGTGATGGCATAATTGCTCGTAAAGGGAAAATTTTTATTAAATCTAATGGCCGGAAGCGTGGGGATTGCCAAAGAACTCGAATTTTGCAAAAATCTTTATTACAACAATAGAAAATTAAACAAACGTAAACACATTCATATCTCGGGCGGTAATCAAAATATTGCAATTTTTTTAAATTGTTCGTTTTCCAAAAACGCGTTAGATGGTCCAAGAATTTTTCAGATATCTTTGCAACTTTGGTCGGAATTGTTAATTGTTTTTAAGCAAAAATCTAAAATCGCCGAAAAACAGGATCTATTTTCAACAAATTTATTTTTCCAAATCGCTTGGTCATGATGATACGAAGCTCCTCGATTTTTTTCCACCCTGTGGGCCTTCGTCGGGAAATTCTATTGAAGGGCAAATATTTTTCGATGATCGCAGATTGTTGCTAAACTACATCTCGCAGATCGATAAATCTTTCACGATTCTCTTGGGGTTTGGCTCCTGTACATAATGTATACGAGTTTCAAACCGATATGTTAATAAATACCCGATTGAGAATGCAAAAATAAAACGTGGAATTTTCATTTTCATTTGTAATTAACTGCTTGATTAACAATGTTAGCACTTTTTTTTTGGGGGGCTTTTTTACAGAGGACGATATGATGAACATATTTACCACATTTACAGGGTGAGCAAAACTAGATGTCTCAGTTCTATTATAAGAAAAAGAAAGAATCTGAAAAGATGTTTTTAAATTGGATTGAATAGGGTCCATTTTAAACCTCATTTGCATATTTTACCATATTTGGAAACTAAAGTTATGACATCATCGATTTTTTCCACAGAAACATATCTATATTTTGACATATTTAAAAAGCTATTTTTCTTAACAAATTTTGTGTATAAAAAAATTTGTTATCTTTTTCCGTTATAAAATTATAAGCAAATTTATAATAAAAGTATTATCAAAAATTCCCAATCGTCACGATTTAAAAAAAGAGCCTTTGGAAAATAGCACATCGCATCTGTCAATAATTAAACTAATGGTTCACAAATATTGTTTTGTTGTGATTTGACTTTGAAAAATGTTTCCGCACAACGAAAAAGTCGACATCTTATTAGTTTAAGGGGAATCTCAAAAGAACCCTAGAAGAGCAGTTCAGTTATACGCCCAGAGATACCCTGAACGTGTTATTCTAAGTTTAAAAATATTTGCAAGATTGGAACGTAATTTAGCTACAAACAACGAGGCATTTTCTTCTCGAAAGAAAAGAAAAATTGTTAAAAGGATCGATTCTGAAAATACTGTTGCCACTGTTTTGCAATATTTTGAAGACCATCCAAGGGACTCAATTCAGCAAGCCTGTCGTGAGTTTAATTTAAAATATAGTTTGGTACGAAAAAATTTGAAAGAAAATGGTTATCACGATCATAAACTTCACAACTTAGAACACTTGTCAGATCAACATCAACAACGAAGAATTAATTAGGTTGCCCAAGTGATGGTAAACTTAGAGATCAATGGCAATCGTTTTTATCAGGATGTGTTATGGATGGACGAAATCCTTTTTGTTAGTAACGGTATGCCCAATAGAAAAAATTAGACATTTTTAGGTTACTGAAAATCCACATTTTGTCAAGCTTATTGAAAACCAAGGACACTTTGGAATTAACGTTTGGTGTGGTATTTTTAATGGGTATTTGATTGGTCCGTATTTTTACGAAGGAATTTTACGTATGAGCGATATTTGCAATTTCTTGCCTGTGCTTCTTGAAAATGTGCCATTAAAGCTGCCAGCAAACAAGTGTTTTCAGCATAATGGAGCTCCACCGCATAAAGCAAGAATTGTCCAACAATATTTAAATGAAACGTACGGCGAAAATTGGATGTGATCGATACAGTGGGCGCCTAAATCACCGGAGTTGACTCCACTAGACTTCTTCTTGTGGGGAACTTTGAAAAATAAAGTTTACAGAACACCATTTGTTAACTTAACTAGAGTTAACTATCTAGAGAAATGTTACGTGAGGCTTCAGTTAGAGAAAAAGGGCGGAGATTTGATACGTGTTTAGAAATAGGAAGTGATTGCATTCAAAATTTGTTGTAGTGATTCAACATACTTTGTTTCTTTCTGTGGTATTAGTAGTAATGTAGTAGTATGTGTTTTATAATGTTAAATGAACAAATAATACTAATTAATAATGTTTAATTATTGACAGATAGCCAAAGGCTACTTGTTTAAATCGTGACAATTGCGAATTTTTGACAATACTTTTTTTTACAAATTTGCTTATAATTTTATAACGGAAAATGATATGTTACGCAGACGACGTAACGCTATTCGCGGACACGAAAGACGAACAGCAATGGCTCATACAGGCATTTAAGAGGCCGAAAAAATTAACATAGAAATATCAACCACCAAAACAGAAAGCATGGTGTTCGCCAGGGAACCACGCAGATGCAAACTAGAACTAAACAACAAAACAATAGACCATGTTTTTGATTTCAACTATCTGGGAATAACAATATCACCATATGGTAAACTCAATAATGGCGTACGGAACCAGATAAACAAAGCAGCCAGGATAGCATGAGCCTTACGAACAACCATATGGAAAAATACATGCATATCAATCCCGACCAAAGTTAAAATATATAAAGCATGTGTCAGGTCCGTAATGACATACACAGCAGAAACACGAGCTGACACAGCGGAGACAATAAGGATGGCACGAACCAATGAAATGAGAATACTAAAAATGATCACAAAGAACACACTTTGGAATCAAAGAAAGAGTAACGAAATTAGGGAAGAATCTAGACAGGGTACGTGGTTAGATGGACACGCGCTAGGAAACGCTTCTCCAGGATAGAGAACCACAGACTGACAAAAATCGCCAGAAATGGAAAACCATCATGCGATAGACCACCAGGACGGCCACCCAACAGGTGGTATATATGTGAGGGTATATATGTATATTTCTGAAAAAAACAAATTGATGACGTCATTACTTCAGTTTGCAAGTATGGAGAAATATGCAAATTAGGCTTAAAATGGACCTCACTCAATTCCGTTTAAAAACATCTTTTCAGATTTTTTCTATCGTCTTTCCTTTTCTTATAATAGAGCTGAGACATCGAGTTTCGCTAACCCTGTACATTATATCCAGTGTCAACGTATTTTGCTGTTATTTGGAGGTTCCGGAGATTTTTGTACACTGTAAACGGTTGTGTGCTATAACCAGTGCCTTTCTAAACGATATCCACTGTAAATATAATCCCATCAAAAACATAAATGTGAAATAAGAGCCAAGTTCAATATTATGATATATGCCTTGGTTGTTGACTACTTTGATATAAAAATGTGATACCAGCGTTTAGATCGACTAATTTTGATCAGCATTGTCAACAATCGCCAACAACCTTGACAATTCTGAGATGACTGGGCAGGTATATAAAATCAAAAGACTTGCAATTTTAATTCATCTTCTTATAGTGCATCTACTATAGGAGGAAAAAACGTAAGTTCCATGTTTATATCCCGACTCGTAAATAAATTTTTCATCTTTATAAATGTTGTTCTAGCTATCTCTATTCTTGTTCTTATCTCTTTTGTTTGATCACTAAATATTTATATTTCGGCACATTCTCTATCGTGGTTTTTGCCACCGTCAGGTTCACATGGTTTAGATTCTGTGGGAACTTTGTAACCACCATTAACTTGGTTTTCTTAAAGTTGATTTTTAGTCCGTATTCATTACATCGTTCATTTAATTTTTCCAAAAGATGCTGCGTGTCATCAATATTTCTCGTTAACAAGACGGTGTCATCAGCATATCTCATATTATTAATCACTTCTTCATTTATATCTATTCCCACTGATTCATCTTCTAAGGTTTCCCTAAAAATAGCTTCGCTATATAGGTTAAAGAGAAACGGCGATAGGATGCAACCTTGTCTTACACCACAACGAATCTCCATTTCTTTAGTTGGTTGGTTTTCTACCATTATATTAGCTTTTTGGCCCCAATATAGATTACCAATTATTCTAACATCGTCCGAGTCAATGTTTTTACTGACGATCAGCCGATGTAATTTGTCATGTTTCACTTTGTCAAAGGCTTTCTCGAAATCAATATAACACGCTTACACCTCTTAGTTTATATCAAGACAGCGCTGGAAAACAACGTTAATCCCGAAAAGCGCCTCCAGTGTTCCAAGTCCTTCGCGGAGTCCAAATTGTGTGTTGCTTATGTCTTCCTCGAGTCTTCTGTAAATTCTTTTGTGGTGATCTTCAAGAATAACTTTAAAGTGTGGCCCATAAATGCGATGGTTCGGTAATCCGAGTATTCTCTTGGATTTGGTTTCTTGGGTACATACATACTTACATATAGTCACGCCATTTTTTTCCGTATGGGTAGGCAGAGACCACTTCTCTCCACTTGTTACGGTTCTTACACACATCTTTTGCTTGCTCTACTTTCATCAGTGCTTTCGTACATGCTCGTCGGTTGTTGGTTCTCTTGAGTCTTGGTACGAGCACAAAAGTGGATATTAGCCATTGTTTAGGAATTTCTCCCTTATCGTTAATATGATTAAAAGGGTTTAGCAAGATATCAATCACATCATCATCAAAGAGTTTGATAAGTTCTATGGGTATCTGATCAGGACCATCAGCTTTCCGGGATTTCATAGTTTCCAGAGCGTGTACTATTTCTGCTCTTAATATTTTTACTTTTTGCTTGATTCTAAAAGCAGTTTTGGAGGTCTGAAGAGTTCTGACAGGTATGTTCCACCTTTTAAGTTTGTCCTCCACGTCATTTATTATACGTCCATTTGCATTATTGATAATATTACTAGCTGCCTTGACCCTGTTGCAACCAGCCTAATCCTTTATCCTTTTGTTCATGTGAAAGCTGTCAAATTTCCTTTCCAGTACTTTTATTTACTCACATTGTGCTTCCTTAATTTTTCTCTGTATTGTCTATGTAGTGTTTTGTACTCATCTTTATTGTTTTTACTCTTTCTTCAATAAGATCTAGAATTTCTGATGTTATCCAGGAATTTTTCTTGGTTCTCTTTCTAGTTAGATGTTTTTTAGCTACTGTTTCTAACCCTTTATTTCCTGGGTTATCCGCAGGGGATTACCAGGTATACAATCTACGATTTGGTAGTTTGAAGAAGGTATTTGTTATCATGAGGTCTCTTACTTGACAGAACTCTAATTTTAATTAGTTCGAGTTAAAGCTCAAAAGTATATTAATAGAAGTAACAGCAAAGTTGCTCTTTTTGGAGAGCAGTTACTGAAGCTGTTTGAAGTAATTATTTATCTATTTTTTTTCACACTACAAAAAGCACAATACAAATTTTATTTCTGAAGTTTATAAATGTTCATTTACCTCTTTTAGCCTTGCTTGGTCTTGTAGATAGAAAGCAATATAAAATAGCGATAAAAATGAGTTGACGAATTGAAACTGAAAACAGACATACAATAAGTCAAGATGAAACAGAATAAAAATATACGGACTTTCTAAAAATTCCGAACACCCAGTAAGTCGGTGGCCTCGCACGGCACTTAGTATTGTACCATACCATCCCTGTGCGAAGGAAATGTTATTATAAAGTTAAATGCGTTTGGTCATCACGCGCACTGACCCTCGCATTGCACCTAGCCTGGTATCAGAGCATCGTACTCCGAAATCGAGATTAGTATTTTTCGACCATCACATATGGTGCGTTGTACATACTGGATAAAGAGACATTAATATCTTTGTCTCTGTTGCTCGACAGGAATGATTTTTGCGAGGCAGGTTCCAAACTATGGTACAATGCTATGTGCGGTACGCCGTTATGGACATACCCTAAGAGTTGATCAATTTATAAAAAATGTGTGTTTATTTTCACTTATGATTACATTTTTAAACTAAAATATTAAAAAAAAAGTTAAGTGACGCATATTAAAACGCAAATTAAAAAAGATAATTTTTGATTAAACAAAATGAAAAAAGTGTACACCTGTACACATTTTTTGTCCATACTGTTATTATTTTCAAATAGGGTCTAAGCATAGAAAGCTTCATTGCAATTGGTCGACTCTTTCAGGGTGTTTTTTTTGAAAGTCGATATATCTTAGTAATAACACACAAAGACGTAAAAATAAAATTAAGTAAAACTTTTTAAATAGGATTTGAGCTTTGTTTGTACAAAGTTTTACATAACAAAAAAAAGTATAAGCATGCCTTAAGAATCTTAATACAGGGTGTACAGGGTGCCCTTTTAAAAAATCGTATTATAATATATATTTCAATAACGTTAAATAAGTGGATTTATAAAAAGAATATAGTTCTTTTAATTTCGGGAAACCTTAAAGAAAATTCCTCTGGCCATAAATGTAATTTGGAAAACGCATTGGATTTTTGTATTAACAAGTATAGTTGTATAGCCTACAAACTTTGTAAATAACAGCTAACTCTTGACTTTTTTTTCATAAATTATATGCCCTACCGGAAATTAATTGGCTCACTCTATAACTAAAAATGGAAATAATCAAAGGGTATTAATTTATATTTTAATAAGAGGTGGCACAAAAGAAATGATCCTATTGGAAGATGGAATAACTTTTGCAAATGGCGTCGAATGTCAGTTCATTTATGACATTTGTAAAGTAAACTATTGATAATAGAACAATAAAATATTTCTTATATACCTAATATAAGGTTTTTGGCAACACTGTCAACATTTTGTATTTTTAGTAGTCTTAAAAAGGGAACAACGTCCGCCGGATAATTCTTTTTTATTTTTCTTTCATATTATTAGTACTAATCATTAAACATTATAACAGTACTTTAAGTGCTGGTGTAATGCCCCATTATCCCATTGAGTAACAGGTTATGGGCCCAGTTAAGTTTTAAATCCTAAAAACAAGTTTAAAGTTGGTTAGTTTGTGGGTTACGTCAAATTACGGGCAAGGCGACCGGTTGTATAGATAGCGGACTTGTCGTAGTCGTTGTTATTGGTTTTTTTTCTTCAAAAAAAATGCCCGCTTAATCTGACAGTTAAAATACCCGGGGTGTATAAGGGGACAGAATACGATGGAGGCATCATTATGAGCAGTACAAGTAACTAAATTGACTGGGGATAACTGGATTAGCTGGAAATTCCAGGCTCAGATAACATTAAAAGGCCTCTTTCTGTGGGGTTTTTTGAAGTCACGGGTTTATTACACATGTTATGACCAAATTTCCAACAGAGTCCTATTCACACTGATACATAATAATACACGCCCACAATAGAGCATGTATGGGACATGCTTCAATTAAAATTTTGAGAAGTTTTCAGAACCGCTAACAATAATTAATTTTGACAATAAAACCATACTAAACAAATCATATTGCATTAAGTAGGTTAAAGCTTATCATAAAGTTAGTAGGTATTTATATTCTGTTTCAGATTTGGTCCCACCGTCAACATCAAAAATTATAACAAATAGTCCATTGGTTCTCCACACAGAAACTAGTAAAACGGAATCCGATATATCCGATTTTATTCCAGAATTTGACGAACAGTTTCCAGGCAGCGATAGTGATGAGTACAAACCACGTGAAAGTGAACTGAGCAATTCCGACTCAGACGAAGAAAATGATGAGGAAATAAGAAAAAATACTAAACTAATACAAAATAGAACTAAGAAGACTCGTATAACTACTCCACCTTTTACTGAAATACAAAATATTTCAGATAAAATCACACCAACAAATACTTGCAATAAAGACTTAAAAGAACAAAACATTTTACAAAAAAGAAAACAGAAGATATTTCCGTTTAAAGAACATGGTTTAAAAAAAATAAAATGTGATCCTGATACTTGGAAAAAAGGTAAATCAGCTATAAAAAGATCAGCAGGACAGACCTATTTATCCTATAAAAACACACTTGTTCCAAAAAAGCAAATAAAATAGGTCTTTGGTGTCGCGAAAAATGTAGGCTGGATTGCAATAATCGCTTTACTGCAGAAGACAGAACAATATTATTAGAGCAATTTTACAAACTCGACATAAATTCAAAAAATGCTTTATTATTTGTGTCAATCATCAAGAAACCCGTAGACAGGGAACGAAAATTTAATTGTACATTTTAAGTTATTTTTAATTTTTTCTATATTTTTGTTTTTTAAGAAAAATGGTTATGGTTTGATTAAACTTCGTCAAAATTAACTTGTTTAATTTATTAACTGCAAAACCTCAATACCCCAAGATTATTTCCATATGCGTACGTTTTTAAAAAGCAAATGCGAAAGTTCTGCTGAAAGTTAATTCCACAATCTAAACATTGTAGGTATACACTATACACGAGGTCTGACGATAAAGTTATAGGGTCAATGCATTAGAGACACACAGATAACTAAAATATTATCTTTTGAACAATACTTGTTGGTACAAAATAAAAATTGAAGAAATCTTTAGAAAGGGTAGACGATGTTTTTTTAACTTCTGGTTTCCACGAAAAAAAGAATCCTGTTATGTTCAGAGAACATCGTGAAAACCATGGGAAAATAGGTAGGAATTAGGCAAGTCTCCAGGGTAGTAACGGTAAAAGGGAGCGAAGATTGAACCAGTGGTCAATCTCGAAGAAACTACCAACGGTGGAACGACCGAGGATATTTAAGAAGAGTATCTGTCATAAAAATATCTGTACAAGAGAGACATATCGCCAACCTTTCTGCGGTGTTCAAGAGAAGTGAGGGAGTTTGTTAAAATGATAGCAGATATGATCAATATTAACAGGATGCTCATTATTTCTTTCGACGTGAGGAGCATAATTTACTTCGAATGGGTGCCTGAGAGGTACAACTTACTACTTGGAAGTTTTGTGAAGTCTGTGAGAACTTGTGAGGAGACGTCGACCAGGAACAATCTTGATTCTTTATCAGAACAATCCACTCGCCCATAATGTTTTCTCTGTGAAGTAGTTTTTAGCCAAAAAACAAATAAGTTTGTAATATATTGAAAATAAAATAGCTTTATTGTACCTTTATTGCCAGACCTCGTACTCATACACCTGAACTAAGACTAAAATATTATTTTATTAAATTCACAAGTTTGAAATGATATAAGTGTATATCTGTAGACGATAAAAAGTAAAAAAAGCTTGTGCAGTAGACTATTAGTATTCTCTAAATGGTGCTTTATTTTTGTCTAATATCTATAACTAAAAATACAAACCAGAGCAACTTTTCCAATGAGGTGGTTTTCATACTTTGTCTCAAGACGGTAATTTTCTAAGAGCAGCATGGTAAAATTAAAGAAAAACATGAAATGCACAGCACATCAACACTAACAAAAATAAATTCCTAAATAACCAACTACACGTGTAGCTATGTATAATTAAAAGTATATTTAATTTTTTTTACATAATATGTATTTAAATTGTGACGGACTATATCAAAGGATAAAAAGCCTGCTCGTCCAAATTCCAGTTGTTTCTCTTTCTTGATTAATAAAGACAATTCTTAAAAGATTCGCAAGTTAGGATACATACGAGGTTAAGTATTATCATGGTTACCATGACTTTGGAAACTGTGGCATTAAATAGTTCAGCTCTTGATAAATTAAACCATTCTCGTACGTTTTCCTACTGATATTTTTCCCACTATTTTTCGTTGGATTTTGAGGTTATGTTGGCAGGGAAACAAATGAATGGGGCCCTGTATAACTTTATCAGCAGCCGGAACGTGTCAAAAGGCACGTCTGGCTGTGCATATAGGTGCTGGTCCCTACATGTAAGGTAGTGAATGTTGTGTTTGGCAGAAGAAGCATGAAAATAAGATTGAATGCTGC
Source organism: Agelastica alni (assembly GCA_950111635.1). Lineage (NCBI taxonomy): Eukaryota > Metazoa > Arthropoda > Insecta > Coleoptera > Chrysomelidae > Agelastica > Agelastica alni. The sequence continues at coordinate 57,419,051 of OX467711.1, read as the reverse complement.
AGAGAAGAGTAGTCTGAAAAGTATATCCGGAGTGACTCGGTGAAAGATGGACGAAACAGATTTGAAGAAAGGCCATTGTTTAAGGTCCAAGCTTCTACTCCGTATAAAAGGACTGAGAAAATATATCATTTAATCATACAAACTCTCAGGTCTAAACAACAGGAGCTTAGCTCCCAGGTACTGATAAACGTTGTACGAAGTACGGGAATCTCGGACTTTGAATAGATTAAGGGTTATGCGCAAAATATCTGCTAGGTCGAGGTGCTTGAGAGGCTGCATAGCCTTCATGACCTCCCCTACAATCTACAGGTCTAAACTAAGGGTAATCCGGGTTTTTATCTCATCGTAGGAGTCTAGTTCATACGACGACGACTGGGTACGTCCAAATAAGTTAAGTGTCTCGGAGAAAGACCTCAGAATAGTTGTAGTAGTATAGTCAGTGTAGTTCGAGATTCGTTATTGTTAACGATGAAACCGGTTGGTCGATCAAGAAGAGAGACGAGAGAGAAACGACGAGAAAAAAAAAATATCAGATTAGTTAGTTCAAAATTCGTTATTGTTAACGATGAAACTGGTTGGTCGATCAAGAAGAAAGATGAGAGAGAGAGAAACGACGAGAAAAAGAAATATATCAGTATCAGTATCAGTATATAGTATTTTAACATTGATCAGTTTAGTTTCAAAAATTAGTCGACTGGAAAAAAGTTAAGTTAATTCAGTTTTAAATTGAACACATTAATAAGTGAAGTGATTACTTTAAAATCTATACATTTTTTTTGTTTAGTACAGTTTTTTTATAAACAGCTTGTTAGTAAAAATTATTAATTCATCACTGCAATTTGTAACAATATAAGTATATTGTCCATTTCGTGCATGGAATTAAAATGTAACTTACCTTTGTCATTTAACCAAATAGCAATTTTAAAATAAGCTTCATCCATAAGAGAAATGATAACGGCCAACATTATCTTCGGTAAATATCCAAAACAATGTGGTAATCCATGATTTCTTAAAAAATTATCCCAGTAGTCCTAAAATTACAGTAATTAATATTTCTATCAAAAAATGTAAATGAAAAACGCGAACTATTAATACAATTGTTTTAACTAAAACAGATTAAATAAAGAATAAATTTGTAGAACAACATAAAATCGTTATATTAATCTGTGTTTTGGCTAAAATGTGGAATACAAATAAATCTTGTTCATTTTATACTATTAAAAACATTTGTGGAAGGTATTACCTCACTATTTAAACTCAACTCAATTAATTCAGTGTTAGTTAAGTGAGTTAAAAACTTTTATCAAAAAATGCCTTCAATTTTAAAAATGATACCTAAACCTGGCAAATTTTCAACTGAAGCCAGTTCGTACAGACCAATAAGTCTCCTTCCGACTTTATCAAAAGCCTTTGAAAGGCTTATCCTCAAAAGAATAGAAACAACAACATTTCTAGAAAATTTGATCACAGATCATCAGTTTGGCAACCGAATAAGAGAGCTTAGAAGAAAAACAATCTGAATATCAGCATTCCTTGATATACAGAAAGCATTCGATAAGATGTGGCATGAGGATCTTTTCTTTAAAATCAAAACTCATCTATCCGACCAATCATACCTCCTCCTGAAATCATATTTGTCTGAGAGATGCTTCCAAGTTTAATACGAAAAAACTTTATCCAACTATTTTCAACTAAAATCCGGAGTACCTTAAGGCAGTGTACTCGGTCTGTTCCTGTACTTAATTTTCACTGCTGACATCAGTGATCATACATAAATGACAACATTTGCGGACGAAATTGCTATACTAGCATCGGACACCGACGAAATAAGGGCATTCAACAAACTGTAAAACCACCTCAACGAACTAGAAAATTGGCTAAGACACTGGAAAATCAACGTCAACAGCAACAAATCCTGTCAAGTCAATTGCACAAATCGAAGAATTAGATGACCACAATTACACCTAAATAATACGCATATACGAAAAGTAAAATATCTTGGACTTTATTTAGAAGAAAAACTTACTTGGAAATAACATATAAAAGCTAAACAACGATCTAAAATTAAAAAAAAATAAGCTGGCCAATCAACTGATTAAAAAACAAACTGACCATCTATAAAGCAATATTCAACCAGTCTGAAAAAACGAAATCGAGCTATGGGGCTGCAGTAAACCATCGAACACTAAAATACTACAGACGTTCCAGTCCAAGACCATTCGAATGTTAGCTAAAGCATCATGGTACGTCTCCAACCAAACCCTTCATGCAGACCTCAACATTCCATTCATAGATGATGTGATCACACAACACTCCAGAAGATATATGAATCGCAGTGAAAACCATCCAAACCACCTCATAGACGAACTCTTTAACCCTCCACTCATCGATAGACGCTTAAAAATAATTTGGCCAGAAGACCTATAGCTGCTAGGTGAATTCCAGAGAGTCGTCAGTGGACATCCACTTTCAGCAAATTTACTTAAGTAATTTGTAAGTTTTAACAAAGAAAATGTTCTATTACGTCATAACTCATTGGTAATTGTACGATTCAACCGAAGACACACGTCTTCATTCAGCAACAAATAATGGTTAAAATTTATTAATGAATATGTAAGAAAGATGACCAGATTGTAACATTGCTGAAAAATAGAGTAAGTGTCAACGGTATGTGGCAAGACATTTAAACGTTAGTCGTTCCACTAAACGGAGCCACGGCTGTTTAACTAATACATAGACGATTGTTTAAAAGATTTGAAAGAGAGTGCTTATGGATTAAAAATGAATGATTTGATCGTCAAATGCCTTTTTTAATGGTTGATGTTATGATGGTTAATGTTATGCATGATGATCTGAAAATCAAAGAGATGAAAATAAATGTAAGCAAAACGAAAGTAATGGTTTTTTGAAAGAGAAGAAAGCATGACAAACTGTGAAGTTCCGATCAAGGGAGAAAGAGTGAAACAAATAAATGAGTTTGTATACTTGGGTTCAAAGTTTACGATAGATGGAAAGTATGTGTTGGTTCCTACACTTATGTATGGTAGTGAATGTTGGGTTTGGCAGAAGCAAAAAAATAGAATTAATTCTGCGGACATAAGTAGTCTGAGAAGTATAGCCGGAGCGGTTGCCTATTCGGTTGTGCAACCCACATAACTAGTTAATAATAATTCAATACATAATAATATTAATTTAAATATCGACAATACTCACTTGAATTTGCAAAGAAACGATCATAATGCAAAAAACGGCAATCAAACACACAGTTATTATTGGAACAGACACAAAATAACGAAATACATTCCTCTTCCATGGTGTATGGTAGGGTTCGAGTCTCTTGGTAACTGGACTAGTCTCTAACGGACCCTGCGAACAAACAATAACATGTCGAGGCAGCTGTAAATACATCGACATGTTTCAACTAGGTAAGCACTACAAGCTTAAAAGAAAATTTTAGATGCAAATTTGGATCAAAATACATGGAATCATTTTTTTTTAGTTTTTATAATTATATATATATATATATATATATTATTTGTACACATGCATGTGAGATCCAAATTGTCAAGTATAAATTGAAAAAAATATAATAAAATGTGCATTAACTTTTAGCAAAAGTCTATTTCTTAAGCATGAATTTACATGCGATAACAGACAAAATTTAAGATGTTAATACTACAAATAATGCAATTTTTATTTTTATACATATTATAATCAAAGCAATTATTTTGGCCATTAGACTAGGTTTCTGACTAAACTTATTTATTCAACGTAATAATACCACATCCTCTAATCGTTTGGAAATACTTTGTTTTTTTTACACATGTGCTTTAAGCAGTGGGTCATGAATCATTAGACATGGAGATGTAACTTTAGCAACGTTGTAGCGGAATATACTTGCACCTGGGCGTACATCCACACCATAGCGGATAGGAATGGTTTTAGTAATATTGCCAACTCTTTACGTTCAGTAATTTCATCTGATTTTATAATAATTAACAACAGAAATGACAAATAAAATCAAGTTGTATTTAATTAAAATTCACTAGTACAAGGCAGATTATTCTAACATTTATTTATTTCAGAGAAAAGTAAATGTAATGGTCCATTTTTATGCATTGTAACAAGTAATCATGTCAGGCTTAGTTTCATTAATTAACAGCAAATACTTCAACCGGCAACCGAACAAATATCGTCGCTTGGTGCTTATCGTCTATTGTTCTATGTCCCCACTCAATTATTTTGACGCAAGGCGATCAGGGGTAAACAGATTTGCAAGGTTGCCGATGTTAACTTTCGCATCAAATTTATTATAATGTCTAATGATTCGTGACTCTGTCTGTATGTGATTGTTTACATGGCCGTTATATTTACATTGCTGGTAGATAAAATTATTTCGTACTCTCTATACACTCAGTTGGAAGAACGAGTATAGTAAAATAATGGGAAGACACCGGTCACTTTAGAAAGAGAGAAAGTCGTCGAGCAGTACAGTAAGAGTAATGTAAAGATACCGGTCAGTTTAGTCAAAGAGAGTCAAAGTAGTAAAGTAAAAATAATGTAAAGATAACGGTAAGTGTAGACAGAGAGTCAGAGTCGTTGACAGAGAAGTAGTAGAATAAGAGTAATGTAAAGATACCAGACAATTTAGATGTAAAGATTGGCGGAGAAGTAAGAGTAATGTAAAGATACCAGACAATTTAGATGTAGAGATTGGCGGAGAAGTAAAGATACCGGTTTTTTTCTTTTTTTTCTGTGGTTGGTATCACCGACAGTCCTTTACTTGTACCATTACAGGTTCCAGTTCTGATTCCTCAAAGTGCCATTTTATTCGAATCGAGTTATTTGCAGACAGTGAAGAAGAATTCCTCCTCTTCACAAAACAACAAAGCGGACTTTCTACAAGCCCTACAATGTGTAAATGTATGCAGCAGTGTCCTGTAAGTAAGGATCCTTGTTGCATACATCATTTTATTTTGCACAAGCATCAGGAATTATTTTGCCGTTTTCCTAGATAAGATATTTCAAATGTCTCATACCTAGGTACGGTATTAGTGGTGGTTGTTTCGTAACCAGCTTCTAGTTTGCTCACTAGCAGTACAGTAAGCAATGCTACAGATTAACTCCGGGCCTATCAGCTGTTGTGTTTCACCGACTCTTGCTAGCCTGTGTGCCTCCTCGTTACCATGTACTCCTGAGCGTCCTGCAAGAAGAGCTTGTTGTGTTCCCCCAATTCCACCGCTTTCAACGCCACCTGGCTTGCTGTCGGCAATAGAGTCTAGCGACCACAAATTTTACTTAATTTTCGGCTTTAAGTGTTCAGCGCACGCTATGAGTTGTTGCGATGCTCTCTAAACTCTAAATAAACTAAACCATGATTTAACTTTTTTTAAAAATCAGCATGACTGTGAGCGTGTGAGGTTAGGTACTTTTGATAAAGTAACTCTTTATATGTATTAACATTCATTATTTAAAATTATTATTAGTGCGCATTTTAGTTGTAGTGGTCAAAATGAATAGAGTTATAGCTCATTTCACCAATATACGACGATATCGGATTAGTCTCCGAGGCATCGACTTAACGGGCGCACTTTGTTGAAAGGTACATTAGTAAATCCCCCTAAGATTTAAACCCGAAAAATTTTTGTTTATTATTATGCTTTTGTTGAGAGGTTTTATTTTTATTTTTTGCTTTATTGTGAACAGAAATCGTTGATGTGACTCCCGATGAGTTTTTTGGTTAGAAATAGGCACCATATTTAATTATGTTAAAAGGGAATGCAACAAAAATAAATTATCGGCACAAATAAATATGTTTAATCATGTAGTACTTACGTTATTTTCAAGCATCAGATTTATAGTCATCATAATCGGAATCACTGTAGTCGTTATGCCCATTCGGATTGTAAATGATAACATGATTAACTCCTTCGATGAGGTTTTCACGAACCCACCATTTCTCTATTAAATGTTCACATTTTGTGACATATGTTTCCCAAATTTCAGGAGTGGCAGTATTAAGTGCTCGTTGCCAGGTTTCAAAAATAGCCTTATCACTGTAACCATTAGATCCAATGTGATTGTCATAATCAGTTTTGCATATTCCCCAAATATACTCAATGGGAATAAATTGGCAATGATAAGACGGAAGTCTTAGCACACGATGTTCATAACTGAGTATAATTTAATCCACTTTGTAAATTTTTTCTCTTTCGTGCCTTTTAGCTATCGATAATAATTCCAGCTTGAAGCAATACTGTTGAAATGAAATATTTTCGTTCATTTACCATTCTTTTAATTTCTGTACCGCCCAGAGGTTGTTGGTTGCTTATTTAAAATTTCCGAATGGTACAGAGCATTATCTAATACAATGACATATGGTTCATGTAACGATGGTAATAGTTTCTCTTTTAACCATTTCATAAACATCTCTCTAGCCATATTGTTATGATAATCGGCCGATTTTGATTTTAACGAAAATAAAAGATCCGCCCCATCAACAAAACCATGCTTTCCACCTGCATGCACAATAATGTGTCTTTTTCCTTCACGATCGGTGTGTTTTATAGACTTTATGTTATCGTCCTGCCAAATTCTCTTTGTTCCACCATTAACAAAAATCCAAGTTTCGTCCAGATAAACAAATGAAATTTCCAAACAAGAAGTCCCTTATAAAATAAAATTCGTTACCTACGAAATTTGTTTAAAAATATTAGAGGAATTTACTTTCGCACTTCTTAAATGTACAATTGTACAGTTGAATACTGGTTATCGAGTTTCTAACGATAATCCGAAACCACCGTACATTCGTGAAATATGCTAAAAATTATTGTTCTTTTGTGAAGATTGCAAAAAAACTTTTTCGACTCGTTCGAATTTGGTTGCCATAATTATATATTATATATATATATATATATATATATATATATATATATATATATAGTTAGATATAGATATATTTTAAATTAATTTTTTAGTATTATATTATATATTAACACACTTGCTCCTGATTTTTTTTCTTTATTATTTCTGCTAAATGGCAGTAATTCCACAAAAAAAATAAGAATTAATCGTTATTAACTTTTTATGTAGGTTTATGAAAATAGCCATTATTTTGAGTTATGCCTTTTAATAAAATTCCATTTCCAAGCATGGTACTTATGACAATGTTTATGCTGAAAAATTCTTCATATCTAATGATGTTGGGTAGACAACAACGCAAGAATATTCATAAACAAGTTGAAAATTTCACGAAATGCTCATCTAAATCATAGTAGAATTTGTGGTAGTAGCGTTGCGGCTCAGTGTACACTGATTCCGAGTTTTAGGTCGAAAGATTTAAGTACACGGTCACCGCATAATAAATGGTAATCAATTGTTATTGATCAATGCAAGATGGGACCACGCCACTGAAATCCTAAATCCGAGCATCGTTCAATAACATGAAAAGTATATTCACAAGCAAGGATCTATCCCTGCCTCTGAAAATAAGGTTAGCAAAGTGCTATGTGTTCTCAATTCTGCTCTACGAAGCAGAAGCATGGACAACGATGGAAGCCATAATGAAAAAATTAAACGCATTTGAAATGTGGATATACCGCCGTATCCTCAGAATTTCGTGGACTGACCATATAACTAATAAAGAGGTGCTGCAGCGAATTGGGAAAGAAAGAGAAATTACACTCACAGTTAAAAAGAGGAAACTGGAATACCTCGGGCACATAATGAGACATCAAAAATATCGTCTACTCCAGTTGATAGTTCAAGGAAGGATCAACAGTAAAAGAGGACCAAGAAGGAGAAGACACTCATGGCTATACAAATTACGCCATTGGTTTGGACTTACATCTATACAGTTATTTAGAAATGCCGTCAATAAAATTAAAATTGCCATGTTAATAGCCAACGTTCGCGACGGATAAGGCACGCTAAGAAGAAGAAGAATCGGTATTTAACATAACGTTTGATGGCCTGGGCACGTTTTGATAGGAATTGATGTAATCATTAGGAACCCTTGTAGATCATTGGTTGTTATAGAGACAAAAATGATGTCAAGAGTAAATCAAATAATCGAGTTGTTAATCATTCTTGTCAAAGTTTATGAATAAAAAAAACCAAGATATCATTCTATTTCTACAGTGAATATCCATATTAATAAAGGATCCATAAAAGGCCTCAACACGTTTCAGCGTTAAGTGGCTTAAAAACCACATACATGCCTTCCTTTGATCGTTTCCATCAGTTGTTTCAGAGGTTGGGACCTTCTGGAAGGAGGCGAATTTTAATTATCTTATTAAAGGTGACCATTCTTGATTGGGAAAACATCTGCCTTAATAATGGTACCATCAGGGGACGGGGTCTTCCCGTATTTTTTTGTAGTGCGGAGATCGTTAGGGGTTTCTAATCACTGGGGTTAACGTCTAGATAGCAGCTAGTTACTATATGCCTAAAGTCGAAAAATTATGTGGGCAGATCCTTCGGGATCAGAATATATATTTATGTCTACCATGATGTAGATGATTTAGAGACACAAGTAATAATTGCTGTGATATCGGTTTAAAAGCGGCCCAGGTTTATGCTGATAGCAGTGCAAATATTAGGTTAGTTTCTGCAACAATTACAAACGGTTTACAAATTTACGGAGCAAACGCAGATAAAAATAAGTGTTTCCGTAGAAACCAATCCAAACTCTTTGCAACGTTAACAAACGATTTCTAACCGTTTGATGACATATTGGTTTGCGTTTTGTTTCCAAACTATTAGTGTGACGCATGCGCGGTTCGAGGTGTTTTACTTACTTTACTTTATCGTGTCTGGACCTCAGCATTATAAATTTTTAGCCCAGTACTGTGCCACGTTTATTCCTTCTTAGTTAGAAAGCCACAAATCATCGAGGGTACACTGGTATGGGCACAGTTTGCACAGGAGCAGGTGTTCCATGTTTTTCACTGTGCCACACGCTCAGTAGGGGTCGTCATCAGTTGATTTCCGCCACATTACCATGTTGGTTTTGACTGGTGCCACACCTGTTCTTATGCGGTTTAGAGATTTCCAGGTCTTAAAATTAAGGTGTTGGCCACTTGGGAAGATTGGCAAAGCAGGAAAGTCTTCAGGTGGTTCGACGGGTACGCTTTTGAGAAAGCCTCTGCGTGGGTTTGTTTTATCTTTTCTATGTGTTCAGATTCGTTCCGCCAAGATGCAGAAGCAGAGAAACCTGCCGCTCTATATAGGTTGGGTATTGGTGTTGCCTTTATACACCCTGTCACTATCCTGCATGTCTTGTTAATCGCTCTGTCGACCTGCTTGGTGTGGGCTGATCTATTCCATACTGTGCAGACATATTCTGCCGTGGAAAAACACAGCGCTTGTGTCGTTGTTCTTAGGACACTGGGGTTGGCAACCCACTTACTCCCTGTTAGTTTTTTAAGGAGACTATTTCTTAATGTCACCTTTTGCCTCGTTTTAACGCATTGATTCCTGTATGTGAGTGATTTGTCCAAAATAACTCCAAGGTATTTGGGATAGTCTGTGTGCTCTAGGGCAGTGTTACGCAAAATTTTTGTGTTCAAGGTACACCTACGAAATAGGGCAATTTCAGATGTACACCATAATTAAAAAATCAAATTTTAATCATATAAGTATCGTTTATTCTTAAATTTTAATCAATTAAGAAACTTGCACTTAATTTTAAAGCATAAGTTGTATTTAATGCAAAACATGAGCTTGTTTTATTGATCAAATGCGATCCAAATTTGGAGTAATCGTCGACAGGGCTGCTCTCATTTCTTTATCCAGTGTCCTCAGGCGTTCTCTCTTTTTTTTTATTTTTATTGCGGTAAGAGTCGAAAATCCCAATTCACATAAATACGTTGTAGAAAATGGCAACAGTATTGCAATAGCTCGATTATGGAGCAGAGGATATTCAAATTTTATATGTAGCCAAGTGTGCTAATTCTGTTTCGTCAAACGTGCGATCTGTTTTTAGGTCTATGAGTTCTTTCTTCCTGGTCTTTTACTGGTAAATGTCCAAGAGAAATGTTATCTGATAATGGATTTCGAACCCAATCCATGGGTTGCAGATCATACTTGGGAAAATATAAATTCATTTTTTCTGCGAGAAGTTTCAAGTGCTGCACTATTAAATACCGTATTTTATTTTCGGGATCGGCGGCCATAACATTTGGAAACATTTCATTAATTCCGTTGTTAATGTGACTGGTCCATAGCTTCAATTTACCGTGAAAGCTTTCAATTTTGTCCGATGACGTTAAAATATTCGAATTCTTGCCTTGCATCTTTTTGTTGAGCTCATTTAAATGAAGGAATATATCGAATAGATATGCAAGTTTTTATACCCATTCTCCTTTTTTAAACAAATAAACTGTAATTAAATTTTAATAATTAATTTTAGCATAAATAGGATTAAATAAATTTATATTACTTAAAGTTTTTGTTGCTTTGAAAGTAATGTTACCATAAGTTATGCGAAGTGAAAGATAGCGAAGAATACATTATTTCCGTCCGCCTTTATAATTTTATAAAAAATAGATTTTCCCGCGGCGCACCAATGAATGACCAAGGTACACCAGTGTGCCGCGGCACACACTTTGCGGAACACTGCTGTAGGGTACCCACCCCTCCAAGATATTTGCAATTTTCTTTTAGCCTCTTTGCTTCGGAGGTGGAATGCGCATACCTCGGTCTTGGATGGGTTCGGTTTTAGAGAGTTCCTTTTGTAATTTGACATTTCGTTAAGGGCACTCTCAAGTCTTTCCTCTACATCTGGGAAGCGCTTGCCCTGAGCGCAGATTGCCAAGTCGTCAGCGTAGAGGAAACTTCTGCAACCAGTTGGGATGGGTATATGTTAAACAACATAGGTGCTAGAACACTTCCCTGGAGTAGCCCGTTCTTCTGGTTTCTCTACCTGCTTCTTTTATTCTCTAAAGTTTATAACTGTTCTTGCAGCAGCCAATTTACAAACCATTTACCAACAGTACACAACCGCACATGCGCATTTACAGTAGTCTGTTAATTGTCCTCAAACTGTCTGAAACTGCTGCAGAAATAAAACCTATTTTCTTTCGTTGGTTTATTATTAATAAAGATAGTAGTGACTAATTGAACATTCGATTAATTTGAAACCCACGAATTGTTTGTCATCTTAAATGTCTTGCTCACTCGTTTTGGTGGGTGCAGTGACGCGGAAAAAGGAAAACCCATATTTCTTTTCACAACTTTTTAACTCATAAAAGAATTGGTCGACAAATGACTGTGCAAAAATGAAATGTAGTCAGACTTACTGGCTGATGTGGTCTTTGTACACTAACTAGATATTTAAATTAATAGCAAAATATCTCCAGGATTGTAACATATGTTCCGTTTTCATAAAAGCGCTGAGAATTTTTGTTTATATTGTTATTTGAATATTGTCGCGATAAATAGATGGGAGATATCTCTCAAATTAACGGGCTAACCAGCTACTCGACTTAGGGATGAACTCGACAAACAAGGGTTTTTTTTGTTTCTTTCGCTTCTTCCGTTCAACGAAAAAAAGATCAAACGCTGTCCCCTTTTATCGACTACACCGTTCAAGAGACAACGCTACACGCTGCTACGCATCAAACAAAGGTTAGTCACGTTTACACAATAGATATTTCTCGTACCGTCGTTATTTTCTCAACAAAATGTGCTACAATAATTACTAATTTACTTAATTCATAAACTCTTTATTCATACAGTCCATTTGCAACTCGTAACAACATATATAGGTATGCAAAAATAATTAATTTAAGTAAGGGTTGGTTAAAATAACTAAAAAATGGCACCATCATACGAATTAAATTAAAATTTGTAGTTGAATAAAGACCATGTATAAAAATAAATAAAATTTTGCAAAGCCATAAATAATTAATTTTAACAACAATGACTGAGAAATGAAGTGATTTTTGCCACATCATTAATTTGGAACATAAGGGGGTGTGGCGCGATTAGTTTTAATTAAAAGTAATGGCGGATACAGTTATGTTGAAAATCTGAAATTACGAAGTTGTAGGTTTTGGATGACGCTGAGTTCAAATATAATGTTGGCCTGAAAGTGGCACTTTCGGTTATACTGGAGGTAGACGTCAACTTTGTTTGAATTCTACATGAAATTTTAGATAAAATGTGTCCACAATGTCCTATACTAAAAATGAAGCATTTTCGAGATATTTCCAAATTGTAACCAATAAACAACAAGCGCTTGCCCGTTAGCCTTATTAGGTTAGGTTGTATGTGAGTGGGGCGTGGTCGCCCCTCTACCGCGACCCTTAGTAGGTCTATTGTGGCTCACCCCTAGAGGCTACAGTTCACCGCACAATCCAGCCATTCTACTCATTGATATTACAAATAGCCGCCAACATGCACAATTTAAATCATTTATAAGTTGCTTACTTTAAATAGAACACCCTGTATTTTATTACATTTTCCGCTGTATTTTTTTAAGCCAATTCGTTTGGTATCGGTATTCTTTATACCTAAATCCAAACACTTTTGAGATATTTCATTATCTTAGTTAAAACATAACACTACTTAATTTTTTTAACATTAGTAAAGGGTAGGCCTTGGCTGTCAAAGATTTGATAGTTAAAACGTTAATTGTTTAGGTTGTTTTGACAGCTTTCTTTACCAGTTTGTATTTCATAGTAAATAATGGGAAATGTAGGATTTACTAGGATTTTTTCAAAATCTTGAAAAAAATCGAAATATCTCGAAAATATTTCATTTTTGGTATGGGACATTGTGCACATTTATTTAAAATTTCATGAAGAATTCGAAAATAAAATATAAAAAATATTAGGTTCTATTTAAAATAACAAAGTTGACGTCTACTTCCGGTATAACCTAAGTGCCACATTCAGGACAACATTATATTTGAACTCAGCATCATCCAAAACCTACAGTTTCGTAAATTCAGATTTTTAACATAACTGTATCCGCCATTACTTTTAATCAAAACTTTTCGCGCCACACCTTGTATTGTGGAGACAAATTTTTATTAGGCGACTATGGTAAAGATGTAAAAATCCGACACAAACACAAGTTCCAGTTCTTTTTGCACTAAAATCAGTATGAAAACTTGCAATAGATTTTATCTCAGTTGTAGTTTTAAATACTAGATGACGATTTGTGTATTGTTTTATTATTTTGATATTGGAATATTCAAATTATATTTTTGAAAATAGGGAAAGGATATAGTAAAGTAAGAAATAGATAGTTGTGGTAAAAAAAACGTGTGTAACTCTTTTACTAGTTTTTCGTGCAGTAAAATAAAAGATAAAAAAACCTTCGGTCCTTTTTCTTTTCAAATAACATCACTTTTTTTCATCAGACATTTTGAATTCTTTAGATCGACTCCAAATTCAAAGAACTTTTTAAACTAATCTGTAGTAGTACATAAGCGAATAAGACAGAACCAGTTTAGTTAGTTCAATCTAATTTGAACATGTTTCCTTGTTGAAATAAACTAAACCAACTTAGCTGCTTCCCCTCCAACGTATAATATTCTTATCGGCATATTACTAATTTTAACATTTGATTTATACTATAAATGACACGAACAGTTACTAATAATGTTTTTTTATAACAATAATATTGTTATGGATTGTGGTCGATGAATACGCCCCTTTCCTATTAACTGGCCGAGGCGGTGTATCGACTGCACAAAGATGTATGATTCCTTTCGGCGGCATCAAAACGCCCGACATTTTAGCGAATAATTTATAGCCGCGAGCAGTAATTAAAAGCCCGTGATATGTCTAGAAAGGTTGTTCACAAATTGGGAAAATTTTCAGAAATATTGGTTGTATATATTTAAGAATATCGCGAGGCCCCAGTTAGTTTGAAGTTAATTTAGAATTTAGAAAGTAATATAGTTATGAAAAGATTGTTGTAAAAAGTTTAAGTTGAAAATCCAAGTGATTTATAAGAGTTTATTGTATTACAGAAGAAGGATTAGAATAAATTGTTTAGTTTTTGTACTGAGTGTTTTAAAATTAGCGAACCCAAGACTTAATATCGTAACAATAGTCTTAATAAGAATAAATGTTGAATTTTATTTTGTGGCCTTACACTCATCTGCACTACCGTGCATTGCATGCAATTAATAAATTTGTTTATAAGAAAAATTCTTTTGTTTGATGAGGTTACATATACAGGGCAAGTCACCTGGAACGCCACAAAGTGTGCTATGTTTTCAAATTGTTTTAATAGCAGATTTATGTCAGTTCGAAAGGATTACATTTTAAAAATGTTTTAAAACCAATGTTGTGAATATAACCTTGTCGTGCCGTATCAGCAAATAATTGGTGATAAAACCAGTCGCTGATTTGGTTATAATAGTTAGAGGTAAATTTGAAGCGACGATTTCAAACGTCCTCCAAGAAGCCCTCAACACAGTATACAGATGGTGCGAGAGGGAACAAATGTCTGTCAACCCCCGGAAAACTGTAATTATTCCTTTTACAAGAAGGAAAAAGCTAGATAAGCTTCGGTAGCCTGTCCTATACGGAGAGAGCATTCCATTTACGGCGGAAGTAAAATACCTGGGTGTAGTTCTGGATAAAAGACTCACCTGGAACGCCCACCTGGAAAAAACAATAAACAAAGCCAGGTTTTCTCTCTGGAATCTCAGAAGAGTATGCGTAATGAGTATGGGTAATGAACAGATTTACTGAATTTATCAAACAATGATAATATCTATGGTCACGTATGGTTCAGTAGTCTGGTGGACCAAAGGGTTACAACAGACAGCTAAAGCAAAGCTTGCTGGCCTTTAGTGGCTGGCATGCCTGGTCATAACTGGAGCTATGTCCAGCACACCAACGGAAGCGATGAAACATCTTCTAAATTTTCCTCCCCTAGATATTTTCTAAGAGAGGGAGGTCAGTATGGACTCCTACAGATTCCTATCTCTGGAAAAGCAAATTTATGGAGAGCAACTCGGGGACCACTCCGGGATACTGAGAGAAACAAAAAACCACCAAATTCTCGGTATGATTCCTGACATGCTAGCCACAAAAATACACGTAGAAAAGTCGTTCAAAGTCCTCTTTCTGAAGAGAGATGAATGGGTGAGGGGAGAACTCTTCCCAGAGACTGAATACGTGATGTACACGGATGGCTCAAAAACCCCAGATGGAGTTGGGGCCGATGTTTTCAGCAGGAAACCAAAAACATAAGTATAATATCAGACAGCCAGGCTGCTTTAAAAGCATTGAGCTCCAACAAGATAAATTCTAAACTCTAATGGAATTGCATCAAATCACTGGAGTACCTTGGTGCGAACAACAGAGTGACCCTGCTGTGGGTACCTGGGCACCAGGGGGTAAAGGGAAACGAAAAAGCCGACACCCTTGCAAAACAGGTGGCCAAATCTGCGTTCACAGGACCAAAACCGGTTTTTGGAGTCACTACAATTGCCGCCAAAACAATTATTTCGGACTGGGCGGAGAGGAAAATACTCACGTACCGATATACCAGGGTTAACTCACTCGAAGGCGTTCCTTCCTAAACCCTTGAGAAAATCAACTAAGCAGATCCTAGAATGGAGCAGGAATGACCTGCGTATTCTAACGGGACTGCTAACAGGACACTGCCGTCTAAGATACCACCTCGGAAGGATAGGTCTGAATCAACAAACGGACTGTCGGTTTTGCTGCGTAGAAGACAAAACTGCTAAACATATACTATGTTCATAATACCCCGGCCTGGGAAGAATAAGGTTCAACGTATTTGGTTTTACCAAACTAGGACCTACTGATTTTAAGAAAATCTCACCCCATACAACCATGAACTTCGTGAGAAGGGCTGGATTGTGCGGTGAACTGTAACCTCTAGGGGTGAGCCACAATAGACCTACTAAACCTAACCTAACAACTCACATGATACCTAACCTAACGAACATCAACCAAAAGAATTCGAGAGTACCTAACACCAGACAATCAGTCAGAGTGAGTGCGTGTATACCTACAGTAGTGGTAACAATGTAACCTTTTCTACAGGATATACACAAGTCGGTGTATCTCTCGCTTAGTACAATTAAATATAGTTTAGTTAAATAAGTGTTTTACTAAAATATTCAAGTAACCCCACAAATGAACCGTACGCAGTCACTACATATAAAACCCATCCGAACCTAAGCACTACTTTTGAAATATATAGGGTGTTTTATCAAAGTTATTTTTAAGGAATATCCTGTATTTTGTATGGGGTGCGCGGTAGCTTGATACAATCGCTAATATCGCTTTACAAGGATTCCAGTGTCAAGACAAACGAAACTTACACAGACTGGTTTTACATAAAAAAAGGTGTTAGGCAGGGATGAGTGGCTTTGCCATGGCTCTTTAACTTATACATAGACGCTTGTATAAAAGATTCGAAAGACAGAGCGGCCGGCCTGTTTTACGCCGATGATCAGGTCATATTAACATTATCTAAGAATGAGAGCTTAGATGGTTCGGGCACGTAGAGAAAATGGATGAAAGAAGATTGACGAAACATATTTATAAGGCGAGTGTGAATGCGCAAGTGGGTAAAGGTCGACCTATGCGAGACTATGTGAGATAAGAGAACGGTGTGGTGCAAAAGAAGATGTGGTTACAAAGATAGATAAAGGAATGCTTAGATGGTTTGGACACGTAGAAAGGATGGATGAAGGAAGATTGACGAAACAAATTGATAAGGCGAGTGTGAATGGACAAGTCAGTAGAGGTCGACCTCGGCGAACATATCTCGATCAGAACAACATTGTTTTGAAGAAAGGGCGGGTCAAGAGTACCAACAACCGACGAGCATGTACGAGAGCACTAATGAAAGTAAAAGAAGCGAAAGATGTGTGTCAGAACCGTAGCATGTGGAAAGAAGTGATCTCTGCCTACCTCTACGGGAAAAGGCGTGACTATATGTATGTATATATTTTGGCAAACCCTAAATTTTTTGAATACATACACCGTTACTCTAAACACTTCTTGACGTTCCCGGTAAGTTACCCTGTGTATGTTTGGTGAATTTTAATGTTTCGAAATCATGCAATAATATAAAGATGTTCCCTTTTTTAATACGAATAGGCAACAAATTATCTTATAGCACTGCTTTCAAAATTTGGTTACCTATTATAAGAAATATATCAGCCCAAATAACATCAACTTTGCATTTGATTTACAATTTTTTTTAAACAAAATCTTTAATGAACTCTTTGTTATTTTCAGTGATTGATTTTTGGATGTCAACAGAGACAGTTCAAAGAGAATAATAGAACAATATTAGGTTCTATAGTTTATTGATGAGATTGAACCATATTGTTGTTAGTCAGCATTGTTAAGGAGTAGTTTGTGTGATGCTAGATGAGTTTGTCATATTTCTGCTAAAATAACAGTAATTATGTCATTTCTTACTTACCCTAAATAATGGTCTAGGTTCGGCTAAAAGATTGTCTCTTTGATCCAAAGTGCCCCAACGAAACGCTAACTCTGCAGAATAACGTTTCCAAGCTTGTAAATATGTCGTTACCCAAACTACGTTGAAAATTGAAAACATCACATAACCTACATCCTCCAAAGTTTGGTGTTTTCCATTACAGCATAACTAAAGAAAAACAATTTTATCTAAGAATAAATTAATTTTATCACATAAAACAAAAGTGCTTTTTATTTGATGTAACATAATATTCTATGAATGTTGTAGAGGTAGCGAAAGAATTTCCATTATACAGAAAAGAACTCGTAGAGCAATGATTAAATTGAAAAATAGACACCATGGTGGCACAGGGTGGCCAACCCAAAAAGAAACAGAGCCATTTACAGAAACCTCCTCAACATTTTAGAAAAACGCACAAACCCGTCGATTTTTTATTGAAGAAGGACACCCCAAAATTTATAAATCGCATTGGGGGTCGAATAAGATGTTTTTTGAAAGCTAACAATTCTCTTTACAATAGTCTTTAAATTTTACATTTCCTCCCAATACTTTGAAAAAAAATACATGTTAAAATTCCAATTATTTTAGTTGCTTACTATTTAAATTGATTAAATGTTTAAACTGATGAGCACCCGCTTCCATACAATAATAAAGATTTTATTTAAAACGTTCACGCACATTTCGAAGAATTTCCGGCACTCGTCAACGATTCTTTAACACAAATCTTCCAACGACGGTTGTGTTTTATATATTTTACTTTTCAGATGTCCCCACAAAAAGAAATCGAGGGGCGATAAATCTGGCGATCGTGGAGGCCATTCAATGCTGCCTCTTCTCCCAATCCAATGCCGTGGAAAACGTTGGTCTAAATACTGACGAACAATCGCCACATAATGCGGAGGAGCACCGTCCTGTTTAAAATAAAAATGATCTTTTCGTCATACTGTGGATTATTTTCAAATATATCAGTCAAGGCAGGGTCAATAGCTTCTTCCTGTAATTGCAAATACATTTCGCCAGTCAATTGCCTGGTAGAAAAAAGGTCCCGTGCAAGAAAAAACTGCATTCATCGGAAAAACAGATATTAAACAGGAACTGTGGATCGTTCCCATCTAAAATCTAATTTCTTAATAAGTAATGGGCGGAATTTTAAAATTTAAAGACTATTGTATAGATAATTGTAAGAGCTTTTGAAAGACATCTTTCGACCCCCAATACCATTTAAAAATTTTAGGGTAATTCTTAACCTCGCTTGGGGTTGAAAGTAGTGGAGTCAAAAATACCGGAAAAGAGTGTCCCCCTTTAATCAAAAATCGACGGGTCTGAGCATTTCTCTAAAATGTTGACGAGGTTCCTGCAAATGGCTCTGTTTTGTTTTCGGTTGACCACCCTGTATTTGACTCCTGTAAGTAAATACAACACTCGTAATCTTGATATCTGATAACTATGACAGAAAAAGAACTATTTTATTACAGTGCTTTCATTTCAAAACCAGCCAGTTCAAATAACTTTTGATTTTGCGTAAATATAAGAAAAACAAAAAACACATCTAATTTTAAATCGAGGGGAAGGTTTAAAAATGTTACACTATATTTCTCTGTTGATTAAATTGTCTTTCTAGTGACTGAGTAATAAGTGGATCAATTTCACTTTCTAATAATGGTAGGTACAATTCTCCCGTTAGGTTTTGGTCAATAAAAATGGTCCAATTATCTCATTTCATAGTATACCAGCCCATACATTGATCTTCGCTGAAAACTGAGTATTATTCTGTCGAAAAACATGAGGATTTTCGTTATCCTAGTAACTACAATGTTTGTTAACAAAGCCATTTAAATAAAACGTTAATTCATCACAGAAAGAAATATTTTTAACCAAATTTGCGTCTTCTTGTATGTTTTGGGAAATTGTTTCACAAAATTCAATTCAGCGGTCAGTCGTCTTCACTAAGCTAATGATGAATTTTTTTTTTAAAAGGAAAAAAGTTGCAATTTTAACACTTTTTGTATGGAACCAACAGAAATATTTGTAAGTTTTGATACTTTTGGAATGGAATAAGTAGGATCTATATTAAAATGACCCAGTACTTCAAATTGTGCAGCTTCGTCGCGAACTCTGAGATTAATTTTTTTATTACAAACAGATCCATTTTCACCAAATTTTCGTACTAACTTTATGACGGTCTGGTGGCCTATATTTCTATATCTCTTTCAATAAAAAGTGAACTTTTCCGTAAATAAATATTATTTCTATTTGTTGTTGCAGAGAATACACCATTTTAAAATCACTCAAAATGCTACATCTACAAATAATGGCTAATTTAACGTCACGATTAACTAACTAAATGATATACTATTAATATTTTTAAAACAATGAAACAAAATGACAAAAATATTAAAAAAGGTGACATGTATTCAGTAAGTAAATTGATCTCTACTTAGATATCTACCTATCCAACAGTGGCGTAGGTCGTTTTTGTTATGGTCTCAAGTTATTTCAAAAAATATGTTGTTATCAGTAAAATAAATCAATAGAATAAATTGTTGTTTTTGTGGCTGATTTGCATTTTTCTTGGGTTTTCATTTGATGTATGTTGGTTGCTATTTGACATTTTAAAGAAAGGATGTTAAGTGAGTGCCACTTGGAAACAGCAGAATAACATTTTTAAAACTCCCCCTTGATTTAAAATTCGACATATTTTTTGTTTTTCTTACATTCACACAAAATTAAAAGTTATTTGGACTGGCTGGTTTTGAAATGAAAGCACTGTAAGTATATAAAAATGCTCAACAAACTGCTAAATAGAATAAAGCCGATGACTAATTCCAAAGAATTCAAAAAAAGTGTCTTTGACCTACTTCTGAGTACAGAACGTTACAAAAAAAAATAATTATTTGAATAACTAAATAATTATATTACATTCATAGGCACCTCTGACATTACTTTCTTAACTGTTGATAACTAGTTTAATGTACCAAATACAGAATAAATAATATTAATAATTAATAGTTTTTAAGCATCACTCACGTGGAAAATTTCTACCTAGCAACAACAATAAATTAAGAAATCTACTAACTGAAATTCGAAAAGTGTCAACCAAATGATACCAGGACACCAAAAGATATCTCCAAGTGCCGCGAAATCTCTAGATGTTAATATTCGAAGCATTGAAATATAAGCAATTGTTCTATTGGATTACCATCGCTCTAATTGTGAATTGTGAGAAGTCAGAAGGTCTATTGCGCTTGGAAAAGGCCTATGACAGAGTGAATTGTGGTCGACATTGTCTATTTATGGGGTGAGCGGTAGTTTAATACGAGGATTCCATTGCTTGCGTCAGGATAAACGGAGCTTACACGGACTGGCTTAACATCGAAAAAGGAGTGAAACAGGAATGTGTGGCTTCTCCATGGCTGTTTAACTTATACAAAGACAATTTTTTAAAGATTTAAAAGATAGTGTGTATGGATTGAAAATGAATGATTTGATCGTCAAATGCCTTCTTTACATCGATAATCAAGTCATATTAGCGCCATCTGAAGAGGAGTTGCATGCAATGGCTAATGTTATGCATGATGCCCTGAAAATCAAAGGGATTTTTTTTTATGAAAATAGTCGCAAAAAGGGTAGACCTATCGTGCGGGCCGTACTGCGACTATTAAAAGGGGAAGGGATTGTGGACACGCTTTTTAAAAAGTTGCAGGTCATAATTCTCTGGAAAAACTGATTTTGGAAGCTTATTCCATTCCGTAGCAGCCCTGTAAAAGAAGGATTCTTGATGAAGATTGGTCCTTGTAGTGTCAATCTTGAGAGTAAATGGGTGGGACTGATCAGCGTGCCAAGTTCTTCGGCTGAATGTGGCCAATTGTGGTACAAGAGTTTTTATTTCTCTGGAGCATCTGCCATGGAAATATCTGTAAAGCAATGACTGGTCTGCAACTCTTCTTCTATGTTCTAGAGGGTGAAGGGTATCTGTGAGAGTTGAGCTGTTTATCAAGCGAATGGCTCTTTTCTGAATGGAATCTAGAAGACAAAGAGAATGCCTTGGTGCTAAACCCCAAATGTGCGAGCAATACTCCAGTAGAGGTCGGATTTGAGCCTTTTACGTCGTCAACAGTTGATCAGGAGTAAAAAACTTTCTGGCTTTCCACAGAAAACCTAGCCTCTGGCTTGCCGACTTTGCGATGTTAGCAACATGGTCATGCCAATACATATTATTGGACACCGTGACTCCCAAAATCGAGATGGAGGGACTTGGTTCAAGGGTATTTCCGGACATTGTGATGGGATGATTTGAGGAATTCACTTTCTTGGAAAACGTGGCACTTTGTGTTTTTTGGGCGTTGAATTGAACAAGATTGTTGGTTCCCCACTCGACGATTGCTTCAAGATCTCTATTGATGGAATCAACCTGTTCCTGCCTGAGTCTATTTGTATCATTCACCGAAAGTGATCAATAGGATGTGAAAGTTGAGACAAGTGTGCTATCGTCTGCGAAACTGTAAATGGGGTTCGTGGTGGTTTTCAAGAGGTCGTTGATGTGTAAAAGAAATAAGGTGGGGGACAGGATGGAACCCTGGGGGACCCCGGCATTAGTTTTAAACGCATCAGAAGAAATACCGTCAACTGCCACATGTAAGGAGCGACCTTGCATGAAGCTCAAGAGCCATTGGCGTAGTTTGGTTGGGAGACCGTAGGCAGATAATTTACTTAACAATGCCTGGTGCCAAACGCGGTCAAAGGCTTTAGATATATTCAAGGCTATTGCACGGGATTCACCAAACTTTTCAATAAAAATAAAAGTAAGCAAAACAAAAGTAATGGTTTTTGAAGGAGAAGAAAGCATGACAAACTGTGAAGTTCTGATTAAGGAAGAAAAAGTGGAACAAGTAAATTAGTTTGTATACTTGGGTTCAAAGTTTACGAGAGATGGAAAGTATGACAGTGATATTGAGCGAAAGGTGTTGGCAGGAAAACAAATGAATGGGGCACTGCATAGCTTTATGAACAGCCATAAAGTGTCAAAAAAGGCACGTCTTACTGTGCTTAGAGGAGTGTTGGTTCCTACACTTATGTATGGTAGTGAATGTTGGGTTTGGCAGAAGAAGCATGAAAATAGGATTATGCTGCGAAGATGAGTAGTCTGAGAAGTATAGCCGGAGTTATTCGGTTGGATAAAGTGAAGAATAGTGAGATAAGAGAACGGTGTGGTGCAAAAGAAGATGTGGTTACAAAGATAGATAAAGGAATGCTTAGATGGTTTGGACACGTATAAAGGATGGTTGAAGGAAAATTGAAGAAACAAATTTATAAGGCGAGTGTGAATGGACAAGTCAGTAGAGGTCGACCTCGGCGAACATATCTTGATCAGATTAACATTATTTTGAAGAAAGGCCAGGTCAAGAATACCAACGACCGACGAGCATGTATGAAAGCACTGATGAAAGTAGAGGAAGCAAATAATGTGTGTAAGAACATAAGGGAACAGTAATTTAAGTTTTATAATTTTTAAATGAGAATGAATCATATTGCTGCTTATCAGAAGTATTTGAATAATTTAGTGCGTCCTTTTTAGAAGAATCCAAAACCGTAAAAAAAACTGGCAAATAGTTGAACTTTTTTGGATCAAATTCAGTTTAAACCATTTAAATTGTACAAAAACTCACCCAAAACACAAATCCAAATATTGCAGGTATACTAAGAGCCGTTGTGTAATGTCCCAACCATGCAAAATACATCCCAATTTTAACACCAAAATAATCGGTTATTTCATCTAAAATACAAAGATTATAGTTAACACAAAATAAAATCCGATACTCGTCACACAATTTGATGTCACAGCTACACAGCGTTGCCAATTTTTCAGAATTATAGAAAATCTAAAAATTAAAAAAAAATTTAAAGTTATTTTCACGTGCTAGTTTAAATATTTAACTTATTTTTTTCTAAATAGTTTTTTAAAAATAATACACATACTAAAAGTTAAACTCGAAAAAAACTAGCTTGTACGCATGACCTAAACACAGCGAACTAAAAAGATATTAATTAAAGCGCCACAATGCAATTTGATCGACAAGGTCGCCAACTGCGTTTGTTTAGAATCGCACAGCACAGCTGCGGTATTGTAATGTAATTTAGTACTTTAATGTAAATACCCCAGAAATTCGTGTACTGGCACTTGAACTCTTAGTTGTAATACACTTACCGGCAAAATTATCGTTCCACTTAAATTGATGAAGTTTGCTTATTAATAAATTTGTTATTTTAAATTAGATTTTTTTTTCATCTTGGTAAATTTATATGAAATCGGGCGTACGTCATTTTATACACGGTGACACAAAGTGTTTTTTACTCAAACTTTAAAACCACATGTGAAGTGTTAGAGTTGTTCTACCATGTAATTTCTTATTTTGTTATCAAGACACATCGTTTCTTTACAATTTCTTTTTTATTTATTACAATAGCTTACTTTTTGTAAAAGATACAATAGTTTAAGAAAAACGTTTTACATTTTTACCAGTTACCAATTTAACTTGTTTGCATAGAGGGCTATGGAATTACTGTTAGTTGTGAAATCTTAAATCTTAGTTTTTGAACGTGATAATTCCAATAGGTGGAATCATTGCTTTGTAACATCTACGTCGTTTATGACGGATTTTGTTTGTGTTTTATTCAGGATTAAATATATTTTAAAAAAATATTAAAATATGACGTTGAAATAGTAATAAATGTTTGCAGATAGTGATTTCAAATTAACAACAATTTACTGCTTTTGATTAAAGTATGCACTGTTTTAACAATCCGGAGAACTACAGAGGCATAACCCTGCTTTGCACCACTATGAAACTGCATTGTCAAAAGTATCCTAGAACACACCATCGAAAACAAAGATGAACAACAAGGATTTCGGAAGAACAGATCAACAACTGATGCCCTGTTTATAGTGAGACAGGTAAAAGAGAAGGCGATCGAATTGAGCTACCGTTCTTATGTGTGTCTTATTGACCTAACTAAATCATTCGACAAAGTGCAGCTGCCCGATATACTGGACATATTGAGAAAGAAATAAATCCCAACATCAATCATAAACATAATCAGAAATCTGAACACAGGCAACACTACAAGAATAAAAGTGGACCATCAAACAACAAAAGACATACCGACACTAACAGAAATAAGAGTCTCAGCCCATTCCTTTTTAACCTCGTCATGGACGAGATTATACACAGTGTGACAACAATGAACAGGGGATCCAGACTGAACAACAAACCAATCAGCATAGTGTGCTATGCGGATGATGCGGTAATCCTGGCAGAAACTGAGAACGATCTGCAAAGGCAAACACACAAGTTTTATCAGACTAGTGAAAAATACAACATGTCAATCTCCATTGATAAAACAAAATGTATGTCCTTCTCCAAAGAACCAGTAAGGTGTAAAGTCGTAATAGACAATAAACCAATAGAACAGGTAATGAGCTTCCGTTACTTAGGAGCGGACACATCAAGCAACAACAACCCGATAAGCGACATAAAATCACAGGTCAATAAAGCCGCAACAATTTCAGGATGTCTGAGAGATATCATCTGGAAAAAGAACCACATACGCATTAATAGTAAAGTGTGGATATATAAGTCCTGTGTTAGACCGGTGCTAACCTATGGTATCGAGACTAGAGCTGACACGAATAAGACAAAGAGCATCCTCACAACAGCGGAGATGAAAACCTTAAGAACCATCGCAGGGAAGACACTAAGAGACAGGGTGAGAAACAGCGACATAAGAGAGGCATGCAAGGTGGAGGACATAGTGACATGGGGGAAGAAAAGAAGAAGATATTGGTGTGACCACATAGACAGAATGGACCAAGAGAGACTAGCATACATCGCTAAAGACGGAAAACCAGCAGGCCAACGATCGCTAGGAAGAGAGGAAGAGATGGAGAGATAGCTGGAACTCTGTCTAACAGGATAACCAACCGAATTGAGCCTTGGCAATTAACAGACCTTAAGGTCTTCTCGAAGTATAAGAAGATGTTTTAATAAAAACATCTGTGACTATTTCTCCACTAAATTTTTTCTCCAGAATTTAGATCAATCCTGAATCAATAGGATGCAAAATTTCCCTACTCTTATTATTCTACTCTTTATTCTCATTTGTATTATTATATTTATTACTGCCGTTAAACGTAAGAAATCGCCTTAATCTTAGAAATCACACAATTGAGCCCACATTGAAGAAACTTGTAATTGAAAAATAGGCCCATGCTTATTATTATTTTCTTACTTTGTAGTTTGTTATTATAGATAATAGATAATATAGACAATAATGTTTTACGGTTTAGTTTACATGGATTGCAAAAGATGGGACATATATAAGTTTTGATTGAAATAAAATTGATTTTTTACCTAAAGGTTGTTTATTGAAAACATCCCGAACCCAACAGTTTTGCAACTTTTCTAAAGCAGGAGGATCGTGTAAAGGGAATACTTGAGATATCATTTCTTCTGTCAGACATTTTGGAACTGCAAAACACAAAAATACACATACAGATTTTAAAGTTTTGTGCCGTGCATAGGCAACTATATTTAGTGTTAACTTATCGTAGTGGATAGGATGCGAATTTAACGTGATAGTAATTATCTTTTCGTGGGTTGGATGTACAGTCGACTCTCGTTAATTTAAACCTGCGATAATTAAAAGTTCACTAGAAAATCTCTTTATATTTCGAACTAAATCAATACATTTTTATGCACTTGGTAATTCGAATGAAAAAATCATTGCTAAGTAACAAAACGACGCGTTAATTCGAACTCATCGGCGACAAACACTCGACAATTCAAAGTTGCAGAGAGAAAGAGACTGAAAGATTTTAGAACTTGCAGAGTTAAGTAGATTTTGAGACAAGTTCAAACGTGTATCATCGTACCACATACGAACCTCAACTGCTTAAAAAAATCGGGTTTCATAAAAGAAAATCATGAAAATCTTCCAATAATTATGGAAGATGAAGAACCAGCAATAGAACCACTAGTTGACATCAGTGGTGTGAGTTTGTCTGACTTTGTTCAAGTGGATGAAGATGCTGCTGTCTCAGGTTCACTAACTGATAGCGAAATTTTATCTGCGACAGATACGAATGAAAAAAGCAACGATGAAGATTAGGACGATACATCAGAACCTTTGGCAGAGGTCTCAGTTAAGGAAGCAAGAGCCTCATTCGATACCTTACAAAGCTTCTGACTACAAAACAAAAGTGATGAAAAAGCATTTCAGGCATTTTTTCTCTTAAAAAAATTTATTGAGCAGTCTGAGCAGCACCAATGTGCTTTGAAGCAAAACAATATAACAGAGTTCTTTCGAAAGATTAATTAATTCACATTATGAAAATGTACACGTATGTACCTCTAAACTTTTGTCATTGTTAAAGAATAGCAGTTAATAAATAATAATTGATCAACACTCAATAATTCGAAGTTTTATTTATTTTCTCTCAAAAATTTCAAACCATTTGATATTTCAAATACTCGATAATTCGTAATATTTTAAGAGTCCCTCGAGTTTAGAATTAACGAGAGTCGACTGTATTTAGTTTCCATCTAAATATTATTTCAACTATTCTTGTTAATCAAAATGATATTTTGGGTCATGCCTACCTACCGAATAAACCGAACCATAAAGCATTAGATATTTTTAAAAGTAAAAATTAATTCCAAAATAAAATAAATAATTCTCAAGTAAAATAAATCATACAAAAACAAAATAAATACAACATTCTTGTAACAAATTCTCAAACAGTTCTCCACCATTAGCAATGCAATATATTAATTTGTTGTAAAATGCTACATAACGTCTTCATCTTACTGCTTGTTTCTCTGGGGATAACTGTTTTCTTGCCATTACCATTTTATAACTCAGAATCCGTATGATATTTTATTGTACAAGATCAAGCATGATATCTTGTGTAGAATAATCTGAAGTTGTTCGATTTTACACTGTTACAAGTATTCGTGTGTATAAGCATGATCTTTGTGTCAACAATATTGGCAGGAGGTTTGATCGTTTAAAAACTGAAAACAAATGCTGTTAACTCGGTGAATTGACGACTGTTTATGGTAAAAGGGCTTTAATCAGACTAATAATCAGTTGCAAATTACTTTTTACAATTCCTCAAGATATATTAGCAACAACAACATCAGTGACTGAAAATTTTAAAAAAATTCTATTATCGCATGCGCTCTGTGACTCTAGTTTTGAAAAGAAAAAATCGTAAAAAACATTATGGAACCGCCAAAGGCTGAAAATGAGGGAAAAAGACGGGAAGTCTTAAGTATGCTAATTAAAAGTAGAAGATCAGAAGACCAGCCTACAACCAGCCAACAATGCGAAAAATTACTTGACTTACTGAAGAATGACATCCATAGAATGGTTACATTTATGAAAGACAGTGTTTTACCAAGAAGCAGGTAAATCATACATAAATACATACATATAGTAACGCCTTTTTCCCGTAGGAGTAGGCAGAGACCACTTCTTTCCACTTGCTACGGTTCTTACACACGTGTTTTGGTTGTTCTACTTTCATCAGCGCTGTCATACATGTTCGTCGGTTGTTGGTACTCTGGACCTGGCCTTTGATCTGATCGAGATATTCACCGAGGTCGACCTCTACCAATTTGCCCATTTACACTCGTCTTATAAATCTATTTCGTCAATCTTCTTTCATCCATCCTCTTTACGTGTCCAAACCATTAAGCATTCCTTTAACTATCTTTGTTACCACATCTTCTTTCGCACCACAACGTTCCCTTATCACTTATCTATCAGGGTCACTCCAGCTATACTTCTCAGACTACTCATCTCCACAGCATTGATCTTTTACTTTTATGCTTCTTCTGTCAAACCCAACATTCACTACCATTCATAAGTGTAGAGACCAGCACTCCTCTATGCGCAGCCAGTCGTGCCTTTTTTGATACGTTCTGAGTACTCATAAAGTTATACAGGGTCCCATTCATTTGTTTCCTTGCCAACACCCTTCGCTCAATTTCACAATCATATTTTCCGTCTTTCAAAAACTTTTAATCAAATCAGTTCAATTTACTGAGAAACTCTGGATTCTACTGTTCCTTCATCACTTTAAATTATTTTTTTATTAAACATCTAGCGTGCTATATTCCTACAGGTTCGAACTAACACTGCGTTTCTTGACAACAGAAGACATATCATGAAAGTATTATATTAAGGACTAGCAATCTGATAATTTTTGATGTTGAGTGTATTAAATTTAATCTTCAAATTCTAAGTAATATGCCTAACATTCTCTACATCCTTAGTTTTTATTGCATACAAATGAGGATGTTTGTAAGAAGCGGTCGAGTTAGGCAGCACTTTTGAACTTATTATGTTCAGCTTCTGCCATCTGTTATCCTAGTTGGCATTGAATCAACTAATCTGCTGGCTAACCTTGATCAAGGTTAAACTATAGATTTCAATATAGCAAGCCTTGTATCAAGTTTCTAACCCGTGTCGCATCAGTCTGAGTGTATCATCTCCTTGCTGAGGTCGTCACAGTCCAACATGACGTAGGATGCAGTTTTCTCCCTATCCCCACATAGTCTGCATACTGGTTTCTCCAAAAAGTTGCCCATATTATACAGATGCTTCCTCAGACAACAGTGCCCCATAACGAGCACTGTTGCCATCCTGAGTTTTTTTCTGTCCAGCTCCAATGCCTGAGTAGCAAGTGCCAAGGTTTTTTAGCCATTAAAACTGATACCAACTTGGTCTCTTGTCCAAGACATAATTATAATTATTTACGAGTATGGAATTATATCACTCCATGTAGGAGTAAAATACAATATTCTCAAAAAGTATAGCCTTGAGGTTATAAACACTGATCTGAACCACACGAAACATTTTTTTTTAATCACCTAACTTCATACTGTATCTTATGCAAGAAATAAGAACCATTTCTTGTAACAAATTCTGCACGAGACAAAAATGTATACAAAATTAATGTTTGTCATTTGACAAGAAATTATCGTGCAGATTTTTGGATCAAATTTTGTACAAGAAAATGCATACAAATTTTGAGAATTTTGTTATAATAAAAGCTAAAAGATTTATTAAATGTAAATTCCATCGCGGAGATGGTCTCTCTAGTAAAGATTTTAATCCATTTGAGATTTACAGTAAAACTTCTTTATAGCGCTTTCACAGTTGTGCCGTTTTATTTATACCCGAGTCTTTCTATTTAACTTAATCGAGAACAAGACACAAAAATTGAGTATGCGGAGAGAATATCCAGTGAGCTAAAAGAGAGACTGAAGTTACAAAGGGAGGTGATTTTAGTGACTGAGAGACTTCGGCAAGTCTATTAAGATTTTACTTGACCTCGTAATAAAATAAAAATTATCTATAAAAGAAAAAAGTAAAATAAAAAAAGTTTTAATTTTATTAGAAACAAGTACGCACTGAATTTTATTTACAAAAAGTAGTTCTGCGATTCTCTAAAGAAACAGTTGCATGTCCCGTTTTTCCGATAAAACAGACAACCACTTACTTCGAATTGCTTTTTGGAATAGGGTCAATCCATATATAAAATCAACAAAAAATAAAATCATTTGTTGCCGAATTTTATTTAAATATTTTTCATTACTACATACATCTGGGAGTACCAACCGATTTAAAAATAAAATGATCTAGATAGTTTTATAATTACAAAACTATTAATCTTAAAAACATAAATCCAGTGTCATTATTTAGCTTACATAGTCAGCTCGCTGTTATGACCTTGAGTTTGCGTCGGATCCGAGCGGGGCTGGCGAGAGAGAGGCACTACTCAGAATGATCAAAATCGGCGCTCTCGCTCCATTCTGTTTAATGTAATTCATGACTCACACGTGATAGCGCGGTGATTCTTTCGTGTATTTATTAACTTTATTTAAAACGATTAATTTAAAAAAAAATAAGTGTAATAAACACAATATTTATATATAAAAATAACCAAGTGTAAAAAATATATATAAATATAAATCACGGCTATTGTCGGAAAGAACGGGTTATGGGCCTCACATAGGTACCCCAATATCTGGTGCCAAGCGA
This sequence comes from Agelastica alni, assembly GCA_950111635.1. Lineage (NCBI taxonomy): Eukaryota > Metazoa > Arthropoda > Insecta > Coleoptera > Chrysomelidae > Agelastica > Agelastica alni. The sequence goes on along the minus strand of OX467711.1, from coordinate 57,388,490 downwards.
GCGAGGCGATTTCGGAAGCGTCTCAAAGCTGCCAGGATACGCCTAATAAGTGAAGATACCACCAATACATCTGTAGTAGCTGCCACGGCACGCTTAGTAAACAACGGTTTTGATCGTAACTGCTTTCAATGCACAAAGTTTGGTGGCTCTCACGGAAGATATAGAACAAATCAAACTAAATGGCAATTGGCAAGATTTGGATGGATTGCAATAACACCGCACTTGAATACCGTAGAGATCGTCTGTCTACCTCGACTGAACCGCCGAAAAAAACATTTTTACACACATTTTTCACGATTATCTCGAAACTACTGGCAACATTGTAATGAATTTTTGTATGATTATGTTTTGGAAGCTAGTTACACGGTTCGTACCGAGTAGTTTTAAACATTGTTTTTTAAAATTTAAGGTCGAGGTCGAACTCGGAGAACATATCTCGATCAGATAAACATTGTTTTGAAGAAAGGCCAGGTCAAGAGTACCAACAACCGACGAGCATGTATGAGAGCACTGATAAAAGTAGAGAAAGCAAAAGATGTGTGTAAGAACGAGAAATAAATTCTGAGAAGATATACAACTACATCAAAAAGCAGTATAAGCTCAGTTACGCAGATGTAGTGATTATAGAACTCCCAACCAATGAATCCCAAAACAAGTGCTTCATGTTTCTGCCAAACACAACATTTACTACCATACATAAGTGTAGGAACCAACACACCTCTATACACAGCCAGACGTGCCTTTTTTTTGACACTCTCTGACTGTTCATAAAGCTATGCAGTGCCCTATTCATTTGTTTTCCTGCCAACACCCTTTCGCTAAATGTCACTGTCATACTTTCCATCTCTCGTAAACTTTGATCACAGGCACACAAATTCATTTACTCGTTCCACTCTTTCTCGAAACTTTACAGTTAGTCATGTTTTCTTCTCTTTCAAAAACCATTACTTTCGTTTTGCTTACATTTATTTTCATCCCTTTGATTTTCAGGGCAATATGCATAACATTAACCATCGCCTTTAACTCCTCTTCAGATTACGCTAATGTGACTGGATCATCGGCGTAAAGAAGGCATTTGACGATCAAATCATTCATTTTCAATCTATACACACTCTCTTTCAAATATTTTAAACAATCGTTTATGTATAAGTTAAACAGCCATGACGAAGCCACACATTCCTGTCTCACACCTTTTTCGATGTTAAACCAGTCCGTGCAAGTAATCTTTTTCAAGATAACTAATAAACACACACACAACACTAGCTGTTTCCTAGGCCAGGAAACCTTTAGCCAGGGTGTAAAAACCCCTAGACAGTGAGTCCGCTGTTTATAGGAAAACAGCATTAACCACAATACACTTTATAAAAATATTTACACTATACACACACACACATTTAACACAAACCAAACTAAGCTACGAGCACCCCGAGTGCTCGTGTTATAACAAAGCGCGATGGAGCAATCCATAATAGAAAATAATGCAGCACAAATATTCGAAGATAATGCAAATCTCCATGAGACACTCCTGGAAAGGAATGAACTCATTCGCACCCTTCAGAAACAGAACGACACCCTCCAGAGACAAATCCAGTCTCTAAACCAAACAATAAAAGAGAAGGATGACAGAATTTACCAACTCATCTTGAACGTCGGCATTGACGATCAAAAAGTCATCGCCATCCAAACCGGCACCCCGCCCTCAAAGATAACCCGATCGGAGATCGTATCTAGCGACTCCGATAAAGATTCAGAAATGTCGGAAGACATTTCGCCACCCCCTAAAGCCCCTACTATCCAAAAAACGGAGAGTTTCCCACCTCTCAATGCCCCACACTCCTCAAATGCAGCCATCAAAGCGCATTTTCATAAAATCGACCCCTCCAAACCCCAACCACCAAAAAAACCTTCAACCACAAACGCCAACACCATGGCAAACCCCAAACCAACCCCCACAAACACCCCAAAAAAATCCATCGTCCCCGTAATTTTGAGGGAGACAAAGAATTACACTAAAATCTTAGAAATCCTAAGAAATCAAAAACTTAATTACGGCGTACCTAAAAAGGTAGCACTTGGCATTCAATTAAACCCAATTGATGCCAACACACACAGGGAAATAACCAAAACCCTATCAAACATCAAGGTAGAGTACCATACCTACCTTTTACAAGAGGAAAAAGGTCTCAACGTGATAATCAGAGGCCTCCCCAAAGAAATCGACCTAGAAGAAGTCAGAAATGACCTCCTCGAGAACAATATAAATGTTCAAGAAATCTACCGCATGCAAATCGGTAGAAACAAAATACAAACTTCCATGATAAAGGTCAGACTCCCGAAAGAGGATAGTAAAATCTACGAGTTAAAGGCTTAATGCCATTTAGCTATAAAAGTAGAAGCCCAAAAACCATCCCCTCAATATTACACTTCCCAGTGCAAAAAATGCCAGAAATTCGGCCATACCCAAATAAACTGCCATGCAAAAGTGCAATGCAATCGTTGTAGTGGAAACCACTACTACAAAGATTGCGATAATCTCAATGAACCCTTCTTCTGCATAAACTGCAAAGGCAATCACGCCACAAATTATGCCAAATGCCCAAAAAATCCTAAATATTTCAAATCAACCCCAAAAACAGCCCAACCCACCACCAAAACTTTCCAAAGTAACTACGCTAGACCCAGCGTAAATTACGCCCAAATTACTAAAAATAAACCAACCCCCAGCACTTCGCAAACCCCAAAACCCCCCCAACCACAACATCAACCCCAATCCGCCCCCATGCCCCTAAACCATCAACTATTGAGCTTGCTGACTCTTCCAGCAAGCGAAATAGAAAACAGGATGGCCGCCCTCCACCACACCTTTAACAAATACGCGAACATTAAGAACTTACTCTCTTAATGCCCCACACCCGAAAGCCTGCTCTCTTAAACTAGTAACTTGGAATGCAAATTCCATCTTGCATAAAAAAGACGAGTTTCTAGACTTCCTACTAATTCACGATATTAATATCGCTATCGTTCAAGAAACACGTCTAAAACCATCTAGACATTTTACATTACAAAATTTCACCACGTACAGGAACGATAGAGAAAATAGAGAAGGAGGTTGCACGGCTATTTTCATTAAAAACGACATCTCGCATCACGAGATCCCCACAGCCCCCCAAAACCTCGCGGAAAACACTGCCATACAAGTGCACATGAGTGACAGTCCTATTAACATAATTTCTTGTTACAACCCTCCTCAAAAAGCCCTCCAAATACCTTTTTTCAAACACTTCTTTATTCGAAGCACCCCCACAATAATAGCAGGAGATCTCAACTCCAAACATAAAGACTGGAGTTGTAAACGAACAACTGCGAACGGTAAACGTCTGCAGGAATTCGTAAACGACAACCTCATCGCTTTACACGCCCCCGATGAACCTACGCAACATCATATAAGAAGTCCCGACATTCTAGACATCGTTCTGAGTAAAAATATTTCAAAAGAGATAAACCTCGAAGTTCTTAACGAACTTCCCTCAGACCACACCCCAAACCCAAAACAACCCTAAAACGGACTGGAAACAGTTTAAATCTATCCTAAGTGAAAATCCACTTAATATTAATCAAACAAATAACACAGAAGAAATCGAAAATAACACGATTTCAGTAAAAACTCAGATTTTAGAAGCATTTAATCAAGCTTCCAAAATAATACCTCTAAAAACAAACCCCATACAACTTCCGAGACATATTCGGGATCTTATAAAAGAAAGTAATAGACTAAGGAAAAGAGATTAACAAACCAAATAAACTGGCTAATAAAAAATCACAAAAACAAAACTTGGGAAGAAAAACTCTCCAAGCTAAATTCGGCAGGACCAAATAATAAAACAAATATTTGGAATCTAACCAAAGCGTTATGCAGAGATAAAAAGAGAAAAATACCACCTATTTTATCCGAAAACGGTCCAGTTTACACAGATAGGGAAGAAGCGGAAGCTTTCGCCGATACTTACGAACTACAATTTAAACCCAACGTCGATATACTTTACGATTTGAACCTCGCAAATTATATAAACAGACAAGCAAATGCGATAATAAACTACAATCAAATTCAAGTAGATGAAACAGAAACGACAAATTTCACCGAAATAAAAGCACTTATAAAAAACTTGAAAGTTAAAAAAGCTGCTGGAGAGGACAGAATTACAAATAAAGCATTGAAAAATCTCCCCGATAACTTAATCGAGTTGTTAGCGACAATTTTCAACGGCTGCCTGCTCTTATGCTATTTTCCGAATATCTGGAAAAAAGCACAAATAATAGTCTTACCGAAGCCTAACAAAAATCTACAAAACCCACAAAATTGGCGGCCTATCTCCCTATTACCATGTTTAGGCAAATTATTTGAAAAAATAATTTTAAAAAGACTTCTAACTCACGTAGAAAAATATAAAGTGATCCCGGATGAACAATTCGGCTTCAGAAGAGATCACACTACAGAATCGCAACTCGCAAGAATTGTAGAACACATAACCACAGGGTTTAATAATAAAAAAAGTACCTTAATGATACTTTTTGACATACAAAAAGCCTTCGATAAAGTATGGCACGAAGCTCTTTTGTATAAATTAAACAGGATGAACTTTCCTATAAATCAAATAAAAATGATAAACTCTTTTTTTAAAAACAGAAAATTTAACGTAAAAATTAACGAAAAACAGTCTACGGATAGATGTATAGAAGCCGGCGTACCGCAAGGTTCAACGTTATCGCCAACCCTATACAATCTTTACATAGCAGATACTCCGAAAACAACAAAAACCGAACTAGCTATGTACGCAGACGACACTGCGACCTTTAGCACACACAAAAATCTAAGATTTCTACATAAAAATATGCAAAGGCAAATAAACGAAATAGAAAAATGGACAAAAACTTGAAAAATCAAGTTAAACGCCGAAAAAACACAAGCTATTCTCTTTTCTCGAAAAAGAAACCCGAATATGCCTCAATTAAAGGTAACGCTAAATGAACTAGCACAATCCGGCAGCCAGACTATCATTTTCTTTTTGATCTCCTGGCTACAAGACATCACAATGGCTAACCCTCACGGTTCTTCTCAGAACCAAAAGACTAGAAATATTGGACCTTCAGTCCGTATTTGCCAGTTGAGTATTGAGGGCATAAGCAGAGCTAAATGCCAATACCTGTCTAAACTTTTACATGATAACGATATTGACCTGGTCGTTATCCAGGAAACTCATTTGAATAATGATACAGAGCTTCGCACGAGAGGTATGATACCGGGCTATGAAACAATGGCAGCAACTTATGACCGAGCATACGGTATTGCCACCTATATACGTAACACAATTGAGAATGCGGTACTGATAGATAAATCCTCCACCAATAATATCCACGTGATCACTACCCAGATGGGAGAGATAACAGTCACAAATGTTTACAAACCCCCAAATACTCTATGGCCTCAAGACGTACTTCACCAACGCAACCACCCAGCGGTCTACATTGGCGACTTTAATAGCCATCATCAGGAGTGGAAGTATCAAAGCAACGACAAGAATGGTGAGCTCCTAACCAACTGGGCCGAAGACCTTAACTTACATTTAGTATTCGACGCGAAAGATCGAGGAACCTTTAAATCTGCTGCTTGGCAAAGGGAGTACAACCCCGACCTCTGCTTTGTTTCGAAAGACAAAAATAATCTCCCACTAGTGACTTCCCGGAAAGTGCTCCCTGACTTTCCACATAGCCAGCACCGACCCGTCCTCATCGAGGTTGGTACTCAAGTCCCCCTAGTGTCATCTATTCCCCGGCCACGATGGAACTTCAATAAAGCAAACTGGCCCGCTTTCACCACTAACCTTGAAAAATTCCTCAGATTCATCCCACCAACGAGCGCAAACTACGAGCGATTTGTCGACTTAGTAATAAGCACAGCCAAAAAGACCATCCCTAGGGGCTACCGAAAGGATTACATCCCTTCTTCTTCTTCTTGTTGTGCCATACCCCCTGGGGGCGTCGGCGACCTCTCTGCAACTATTCATGTGCACGCTCAATCAGTGTTGCATGAATAGAAGGGACCTACAGTTTAATGCCGGTTCCGAACGGCTAGTTTAGAGAGGCTATACTAGGAAGAATACATTCGGTGGTTTGCCATTGCCTTCCGAACGGCAGCGGTCGCTTATAATTCGTTGGTTTGACCTGGGAATCGAACCCGGGTCTCTTGGTGCAGAGGCTGGCGCGCTAGCAACTACACCACGGCCGCCACTTACATCCCTGGCTGGAATAATTCAAGTGAAATCCTATACCAAGAGTTCCTTGAGAGTGGTGAACAGGATATAGCGGATGAGCTCTTACATAGCCTAGACGCTGCACGTAGACAGAAGTGGATAGAAACTGTTGAGGCTATGGACTTCAAACAATCCAGCAGGAAGGCGTGGACCCTCGTACGAAAACTTGGAAGTGGAAACGTGCCGATCCGTGACAATCCTGCCGTAACACCAAGTGCTGTGGCCTCACATATCGTCTCCACTTCAAGGGCACCCGGAGACCGAGAGCACTCCACCCAAATTAAGAGGGAGCTTAAACGCCTAAAAGCCGCCGCCGAAACACATTCATCATACTCTCGGACCTTCACCCTTGAGGATATTACGAAGGCACTAGAGGGTGTCAAGTCAGGTAAAGCTCCAGGTTTCGATGGTATACACCCGGAGCGATCCTAAAACCAGGAAAGCCAAATGACAAACCAGAGAGCTATCGCCCAATCGCGCTTTTAAGTACCAGTTATAAACTATTAGAACGCCTTTTATACAATAGAATAAGCGTGAAGATCCTAGAAAGCATACCAGTCGAGCAAGCTGGATTCAGGCCAAAGCGAAGCTGTACCGACCAAGTCTTGGTACTTACGACTTATATAGAGGCCGGATACCAGAAGCAGCTCAAAACATCCGTCGAATTCATAGACCTGACTGCAGCATATGACACAGTCTGGAAACAAGGACTGCTCTATAAACTCCTACGTCAAATACCCTGTAAAACAACTGTGGGTTTAATCGATAATATGCTGAGCAATAGATTATTTCGCGTTGTCATGGGAAACTCACTGAGCGATTGAAAGAAACTCAATAACGGCCTACCTCAAGGCTCAGTATTATCTCCTCTCCTGTTCAGCTGTTACATTGCGGATATGCCCACAACAAGATCTAGAAAATTTGGCTATGCTGATGATTGGGCAATAGCAACCAGAAGCAAATCGATTGAAGAGACGGAAGAAGTGCTAACAGATGACTTGGAAACCCTAGAGAAATACTTTCACAACTGGAGACTCCAACCTAGTGCAAGCAAGACGGAGGTTGCTTGTTTTCACCTAAACAACCGCATGGCCAATAGAGAACTCAATGTGAGCTTTGGTAACAGGCTGCTGCACCACAACCGGTATCCTAAATACCTGGGAGTTACTCTCGATAGAACTTTATCCTTCAAACAACACCTAACTAAGACTGCCTCAAAACTCAAAACAAGGAATAACATCATACAAAAACTCTGTGGCACTTCATGGGGATCCTCCGCAACGACGCTTCGATGTTCCGCGTTAGGGCTGGTCTACTCTACGGCGGAATATTGTGCTCCGGTCTGGCTAAACAGCCCTCATGTCAAAATGGTCGACGTTCAATTGAATCACACGATGCGTTTAATCTCGGGCACAATTAAATCTACACCGAGTTATTGGCTACCAGTTCTAAGCCATATCCCTCCTCCATCGATACGGAGATCCACTGCACTTGTCAGAGAGTACAACAAGGTTATTCAAAACCCACACCTACCAATCAACAGAGACATCGAGGACATAGACAGGAATAGGTTGCGCTCAAGAAAACCCCCCATCAAAACGGCTCTAAACTTGGAGGCCGTTGACTTCAACCCAATAAATTTCTAAACATGCCGTGCATAACAACTCCCCCAGCCGGCTTTGAACTACCACGCAAGACATGGGTAGCACTTAACCGGATTAGGACCAACCACGGCAGGTGTGCCGATGCCTTCTAAAGGCAGACGATCCGCCACATCACGGAAGATTGCAACCTGAGGGCATATGGAGGTCAGCCAAATGAGTTCCTGACAGCGACACCAGAATCAATTGATTATATTAACAACTTAGACATTCAACTGTAATTATGCTATATTTTTGTGTTTTTATACTTTACATTTTTACACTGTTTGTACATTGTGCTATATGTTGTCCTGTTAACATATACAATATTTTATGTGATGTATGCCATACGATAAATAAATAAATAAATAAAGGTTCAAAATAGAGATATTATTTACACAAATCAAGTAAAATACTTAGGTATAGATTTAGACAGAAAACTCACATGGCATTCGCACATAAACACGCAAATCTCGCGTTGTAACAAAACATCCGGCAGACTCCGCGATCTTCTGTATTACAGAAGCAAACTAAATCTTAAAAACAAAGTTCTCATTTACAAACAAATTATACGTCCCAAACTCCTTTACGGCTGTATTTCCTTCTGTCAAGCAGCAAAATCTACGAAACACAAACTTCAAAAATTTCAAAACAAAATTCTAAAACGTATAACCAATACCCCCTGGTACATCAGAAATTCCGATTTACTTAAAGACCTCAAAATCGAAACGATTACAGAATATATCAAAAATCGTCATAAAATCTTTTTCGAAAAAGTCGTTTCACATCCAAACGCACTTATAAAATCGAATTTCGACTATATACCAGGTCATCAAAGTGGCAGACATAAAAATCTAAGAAGTAGAATTCTTTAATGTTCGCAACCTCCCCCCCCCCCCACCAAATAAAACCCCGTTGTAAAACACTACACACACACAACATTTTTGCTTTTATTCACTACACAAGGGGTAAGATTGTCTCCTACCAAGAGACAATAGCCCACAAAACCACATTTAAGAGTTTTTTAGAGGGTAACGTTGAACGGGCGTTCAATGAGTCCCACACTATTCAGCGCGGAAACGCGCTCTTTTCAGAGCAGTTAAAGCGCTGAGTGTCTATAAAAGATTTTCCTCTTGTAAAACAAAAACAAAAAAAATCTTCGATTATTAATCAAAATAAGTTTTTATGTACTTCCTATTAAGCGTCAGTATTAAATTAAAATATTTATAATAAAGTCAACCTTGTTTGTATTTCAATCTTTAACTCTAAAAAAGACTCGTTGACATAGACATTTCACGTTAAACCAACGGCCATGTGCCCCGACACAGCCCCACCCGTTTTTTTGACAGTAATCTAGATAACTGTTATTTATTAAGATACAAAATGAAAATAAAAACCATCTGAATAAAATTCTCTATATATGATATAACCATAAATTTGGTTGTTTTTAGGAAATAACCTATGATTTCTCTTCTCCCCTTGAAGAGAGTAATAAAGAAATTTTACTGTATTTTTATCTTTACTTATTATATAATAATAGCTTTAAAGCAATATAATATATAATTAGTTTCCTACTTATTGGTTGCCCTTCTATAAATGTGACCTCAGGAATTATTTCCAAATCAGATGATTTGACTCGGATACTTTCGAGAATATGTAAAACTAGCCATTGCCTTTCCTCGGTGGTAAAAAAAATTTTTTCATCCTCACAATTTTCATATGAAGTAAAATCTTGTACAAAAAATTCTTTAAGGCCACCACCCTTATCTTCTTTTAGAGCTTTTGGTAAGTGATACTCCTCTGCAGCTCTAAGTAGCCTGAAATACAAAAATATTATTACCAATTATTTTCAGTTTATTATTCACATAAAACAGGTATTAAAAGTAGTAAAAGTTATTTTGATGTATTTAAATGTAGTTTAGTAGGCAACTTACAGTATATCTTTTATCATTGAAAAGTTTTATTTATTTATTAATACATGGGATCGCCCCCATTACAAAAATTTTGTATACATTTAAGTAAAAATCAATCAACTTATATATTAAATTAAGGTAAAATTAAACAAATAAAATCACTAACATTAAAATAAAAATATCACACCTTAAACTCTCTTTATCCGATTCTTGAACATAGCTAACGAACCACCAAATATGTCTTATGCTTTTGTTATTAATTATTTTTAAAGTACGTTCAATAGGCGAATGCATGCAATAATTTGTATGGTGAAAAAAAATATAAAATAAATTTGATTGTCTTAAATTTCTGACAGGAACATTCAAACTAATACCTTGGAGAAGTTCAGGGCAAGAATTAAAGCATTTATTAGCTTAAAAATAAACACTAACTCGCTGTTTTCCCATCTTGTACTCAATAAGTTCAGTGTATTTAAAATAATTGTGTAATCATGATTGCTAATGCGAAGGTTTAACTTATATGCACAGTATCTAAGGAATTTGTTCTGAACTCTTTTCAAAGTAGTTGAATGAATTTGATATTGAGGAGACCACACTATAGATGCATAGTCTACTTGTGACACTACTAAAGCATAAAAAACTGTTCTTAAAGGGTACAATATCGTTAGACACACTTAAATTAGCCTACTTTGGACTTGTACATTCTGCATTGAGCTACAGATTGATTTTTTGGGGAAATTCAGTACATATGAATAAAGTCGGTTCAGCACAGTATTGTAGATGACATAAAGAAGAAACAACTGAAATGGTACAGCCATGTCCAGAGAATGACGTACGAGCGACTGCCAAAACTGATAATGACGTGGACTCAAGCAGGAAGAAGACGGAGAGGAAGACCAAGGAGAAGCAGGATAGAGGGAATAGATGAGGAAATAAGAGATAGAGGCTTGGAAGAAGACCTTTGGAATGATCGAGAACAATGGAGACTAGGTGTCACATCTTTTGCTTTCTCTACTTTCATCAGGGCTCTCATGCATGCTCGTCGGTTGTTGGTACTCTTGACCTGGCCTTTCTTCAAAACAATGTTGATCTGATCGAGATATGTTCGCCGAGGTCGACCTCTACCGACTTGTCCATTCATACTCGCCTTATAAATTTGTTTCGTCAATCTTCCTTCATCCATCCCTTCTACGTGTCCAAACCATAAATTTATATATATATATATATATATATATATATATATATATATATATATATATATGTGCAAAAATTATAGAAAACTGCATTATTGCAATAAACAAAATGCTCCTCTGGCTATATGCCTATGACAGGCATTGAAGTACATCTGATATATAACCGTGTATACTACCCCATCACAGGAAGCAATATATACAGATGCTTGTTAAATAAGAGAAAGGGCTATTGAATTTATTTGCTCGAAGAAACAACCTGTATACTCGTTTTGGAGTGATTGCTCCTCATCAGTACAGGAGGTTCCACGAGCTACACCAGCCATACATCTGATTATTTTCTTTGGCGTGATAAAGACTATTCATATATATATATATATATATATATATATATATATATATATATATATATATATATATATATATATATATATATAGCTATGTAGCTCGTGGAACCTCCTGTAGAAACATATTCACACAACTCTTAATTCCAACAGTTCCTTCAATTTACATACTTTTAATTATCATCAATGTCAAAAAAGAAGAAAACAACCTGAGTAAAAGGTGTGATCTACACAAATACAGTACGAGAAATAGTGAGAGCTTCCACCAGCCATACTCACGTTTGAACATTGGTCGGGACTCTCACATATACCAAGGAATCAAGTGTTATAACCGCCTAATGAATATATTCCCGCACTTACGCTCAACGAGTTCAAATGTGATGAAGGATAAGTTGACTCGTTATCTAATAAACCTTTTACTCCATTGAAGAGTTTTTCGACGCTACATTGTAGAGAATTTTAATCCAATTGTATGCATATTTTTCATATTTTAAATTGTATGTTTCTGAATTATTCTTTACCTTGTTACTAGTCTGATAATTTTTTGCATGTATCTAGGTATTCTCTCATATGTATAGGTAAATTCTTTAGTGATGAATAAATTTTATTCTATTCTATGTTGAACAAAACGCAACTGCATATCAAATGTGACTCCTAAATCCTTTATTGTTGTTACATATGATAGTTGATCATCATTTATTTTGTAACAAATCAATGCAACCAAAATATTTTTTGAATGTTTACTGTGCATTTAACATTACTGTAGACATAAATGTCTATTTATGAAACAATGTGTTGGAATAGTATCATTTTGATGTGAAACATCTAATGGCGCGCTTGGCGATGCCGTGATGCGAAAACTTCAGGCATCCCGATAACAACTCGGCTCGCTCCGTCGCTTAGGCTCCGCCTACGTTACAAGTTTCGTTGCTTATTTTAGTTAATAAGTTATCATCGGCCTATTTTTACTTTGATACCACCAGAAACTTCATCGAGTGTTTATATTACAGAATAAACTGATGATACTGAATTGTAAACGTTATTTAGATTATTATTGTTTTTTATGTAAATAACATTGTCTTGATAACATTAAACTAAAATGTGATGTTTTTTTTAAATTTCAAATAAGAACATTTATTTGAAAGTAATAACTACAATAAAATATATTGACAGTAATGGTTTAGAACATGAAAGTGAGGACCTTTTGCAAAGATCGTAAAATTATTCAAGTCAAGAGTAAGTTAATTATATTTTTATAATTAAGGTGTGCATTTATGTGTGTACAAGACAGGGAGCCTAATCTGCGTTCACTGGACTAGAACTGGTCTTTGGAGTCACTACAAGTGCCGCCAAAACAATTATTTCTGACTGGGCAGAGAGGAAAATACTCACGCACTGGTCCAATATACCAGGGTTGACTTACTCGAAGGCATTCTTACCTAAACCCTCAAAAAACACAACTAAGCAGATCCTAGAATGGAGCAGGAATGACCTGCAAATTCTAACGGGACTGCTTACAGGACACTGTCGTATAAGATTCCACCTTGGAAGGATAGGTCTGAATCAACAAACAAACTGTCGTTTTTACTGCATGGAAGACAAAACTGCTAAACATATACTATGTTCATGCATCTGCCTAAGAAAAATAAGGTTTAACATATTTGGTTATACCAACGTAGAACCTACCAATTTCAAGAAAATCTGACCACGTACAATCATGAACTTCATGAGAAGGGCTGGATCGTGCGGTGAACTGTAACCTCTAGGGGTGAGCCACAATAGACCTATAACACAGTGGAGACCTACATACCTCACATACCTAACCTAACCTAACCTATGAGTGTACATGTATATTTTTAATATCTGAATATTTTGTTTTTGATTATGCCATATTTATTTCCTTAATAAACCTTCCTTTTATGCAAATTTTCTATATCAAATAGTTTCGATATTTCACATTTGCCAGACATCCCGCGACTGCTCATTTTTTTTTTATATTGGATACCTTAGGTATTTGGAAATTAATTTGTCTTCAATAAAAACATTTAAACAAATTATCCATTAAATATTCATGAGAATTTTAACATCTAAAGGTTTTAAAAATTTTTTTAACTGGGCCATCAATCTCAATCAAATCACTATACTGCATGCATATCAAAATTCTACAATTTATTTAAAACTTACACTATAAATGGAGCAGATACATAGAAAGCACTTGACTGTGTAGAAGTGTGATGCCGTACATGAACTGTTAGTCCAGGGGATTGTCTTAATTTGGATAATAACCATAGTAATAGAGAATCTTTAGCTTCTGGTGGAAAAGTAATAACAACGTCACAATTGGGAGTAGATACTCGTTTAAGCCATAGTCGTTTGGGAGCCAAAAAATGACCTGAATAAGGTATTTTTCTTCGAAGAAGCTGGGATGCTACAATATGTTATTATCAATGTATGTATGTATTTTTATGCTAATATTTGGTTACCAATAAAAACAATTAATTGTAAATTCTTACTTGATGGCTGAAGTAAAACATATAACTTAACCAAACGTAAGATGAAATTTACCCTGTTCAATTTTCTGTTGGGCCGATTTAACAAAGTTCCTTCTTCGCAAACCTCCAAAGTTTATGACCTCATTTTCCGGCTTTTCATTTGCCAAATTCTCCTTGCTTGACATTCTAAACAAACCTTCACAATTAAATTATTACAAATAGTAACCATATATCGATCAAAGCAATTATAGTACTAAATGCACAGTGGTTAACTAACTTTAAAGATTTTGACCTTTTTCACTCAACAATCAAAGAAAAATTTCTAACTTCGTTGCTATACCCAAATAATCGAAAAAGATATATCGTCACTGTCAAAATAGACGTTTCCGCAAAGAAAATTTATTTGTCTTTGCGTTTCTGGTTATGTTCTAAAAATGTACTCTGAACCATAGAAAGATTATTTCTCCACGACCATACTTAGTTTATACTCATGAAATAATTTTTAATAACAATGACACCATTCACACTCTAGAGTGAGAATATTCATTCTGTAACAGTTGTTTCTTATGGGGTTTGCATGTATTTTCATTCCATTACTGGTTACGGTATGAATATTCCGTAATTGTTTTAAACAATAGCGATTGCCATGGATGTCAAATAAACTCTTTAAAGTAAATGTCAGTTCCAAAATAAATTAGCGACGCGTCTTTCTAAAAGTTATTTTTTAAAAGTCTTGTATAAAAATAAGTTCTTTAAAGTATTTTTTATTTAAATTCTTTGGTCGTGAAAAAATTATCGTCTGTTACACACTATCGCTGGCGCTCGGTATATTCCACTCGTATCAAATTTTTCATTCTAACCTAGTGACAGAATCTACTATTCCATACTGCGTGCTTTAAGAACTTGAAACATAAAGTACCTAGTCTTATGTTCTGAGGTGGAAGTGGACATGATAAGATCAATATTTTCATTTCCACCATCTAAGTGGAAATTTCTTTCCAGGACACCATTTCTCTACGTTATCTCCTTTAAAAAAATAGCTCATGAATAGACATCACAGAGTAAGTTATCTCTGGTAGATACTGCATATGCTCCTTTTTAATTTTTATCTTGGATGTTTTGTTTGTATTTGATTTCTGAATTGACATATGCAAAAAGTTGATCACCTGGGCAGAAACAGAAATGTAATCCACTGAATTGACAGGTAAACAAAATCCTATCTCCGCCATTTTGAATTCAATTTGACAGGTCTTTTTAGACAGATCGATGGTTATAGAATTTTCAAATTGGTTGTTATGGCAGATAAGGCTGATTGGAGAATAAACGAAAAGTTCAGAAAGCCTAGACGAACTGCAGGAACTCCTTTCTATATTCAAAGGAACTATTTTGCCATCGCAGGCTTAGTTTTTGGAGCAGTAAGCTGGTACCTGTTGGAGTAAGCTAATATATTAATGATGATATAAATAAAGATCACAAGTTGTCATATATTTCAATGAAAATATATCTTTTCCAATACAATAAACTTTAATTTTTTAAATTATTTACAGACTTTGGCCTGAAACAAAAAAATTAAAACGTGGTATTTTGGAAGATAAATTTGATATGCCAGAAGGCTACAAAACAAAAGTCAAACACATACAAGCTTCATTGAAAGGTGGTGGTGTTGAAGAACTGTTACTGAAAGCTCGGGAAAGAGAAGTTGAAAAACATGCCCCCGAAAAACCAGAAGAACAATCATGGTTTATCAAAGCTCTCAACTCAAAACCTGATCTCTAAAAGTTGTAGCAGTGGGTTAGTTTGAGTTTTTTTACCACATACTTATTTTGTAGTTATATTAGACAGAATTCATAGAAAGTCACTTAAAGATAACTTGTAAATGTAAATAAAATTTACATTAGTAAAGTGTACGTAAACAGTAGAATAAATTTTATTAAAATTAACTACATTTTTATTTTGACTTTACTTTCTTTTTTGCCTTTTAGAATAGATGATCTCAAGATAAAACTTTTAATTTTTTAGTACCATAACACTAAATTGTTTATTAATTGCAGTTATAATTCTTAGGTGAGAAAATATTGAACATCTTGTAAAATTACCTACTAATAATCTTTTAAGAAATATTGAAAAATATTCAGGTGTCCTTAAGACCTACTGTTGTTTTTTGAAACACTGTACCTTATATTATTACCTTGTTACCAGTTTAGTAATGTTATTTTAAATTACAAAATTAATGCAGCTAGGTTTGTTGTGTTAAAATAAGTGAGTAGTAATTTTAAAGTTTATACAATTAGATTTTACAATAAGTTGCTGTATGTTTTACAGGTAAATGATTTTAATAACTGACTTTCTATGCATTTATTTGAAATAAATTTTAAAACTACAAATATTACTATTTTAACAGATCAAAAAGTGAAACGCAGAACAAACCTTGTGAAGATTTTGATTCCCCATACAAAAATTCTTTGAGTAAAATACAGCGTATTAGTTTAAATAATGGTGAAGATGACTTTAGAACTCCAGTTAAAAAAATTTCAAAAAAATTAAACCAAGCATTTCCAAAAAATAAGTGTGTCAATAAGAAAAAGTCTAGTAGCAAGAATTTAATTTTGAAATGTACAGAAGATAATTTTAAGAATTCAGATGTAAACCCTGAGCATATACAAATGGCATTGGCATTATCAAATTCGATGATCACAAACAAACACTCTGAAATAGAAAGTGAAAATACTGAACCAGACCTGTCCTCTTTTTTAAATCATAAACCTAAGGTTACAACGTTTTTGGAAAAGTATGGATTTAAGTCCTCTAAATCGCTTAAAAAAGAAGATTCCTTCAATAAATTAGAAGTAAGTTTTTTTAAAGAAATAACAAGTTCAAAATAAAATAACTGCTGGGGCATTTTATGTGAAACGGACAGCAAAAAAAATGAGAGGTACTGAAAATTGTTCATATTAGACCTAAATGTACTTCTAGATGGTATGAACATGACCACACAATTTTTAGTATGAGCTTACTTGCCAAGTTATGGGTTTCTAAAAAATTGACGTTTTTAATAAAATGTCCCTGCTCTTACATAGTTTTTTATAAAGAACTGTGAACAATGGTCACTGTATTAACTACACAAGAGAGGGATTTCAAATGTGGTGGCAAATAACTATATATTTTTTTCATTTATTATGAAACTTTTTTTGGAGCATTTATTTTATCTAGCTATATACATTAAAATGGGTTCCTGCTTTCTAGTTTTTAGTGATAAGAGTCTTATACCGAATAAGCTTTTCAGTTGTGGCAGGTTTGATATTTTGCTTGGGAACAGAATTGGGAGAGTAAGTCATAATTATCACTTTACATTGGCAAAAGAATGGTACTCACAATCCTGATTTTTGGTTTTAACCCATGAAAAACGCATTAAAATCCATTCAGTAATTTTAAAGATGTTCCAGGACAAACAGACAGACATAAAAAATGCTTGTTTATGTTTTGTAAGTCAAAAGGTGTGAGACAGGGAGGAGTGGCTATACATAGACGATTGTTTAAAAGATTTGAAAGAGAGTGCGTATGGGTTGAAAATAAATGATTTGATCGTTAAATGCCTTCTTTACGCCGATGATCAAGTCATATTAGCGTCATCTGAAGAGGAGTTGCAGGCGATGGTTAATGTTATGCATGATGTCCTGAAAATCAAAGGGATGAAAATAAATGTTAGCAAAACGAAAGTAATGGTTTTTGAAAGAGAAGCAAGTATAACAAACTGTGAAGTTCTGATTAAGCAAGAAAGAGTGGAACAAGTAAATGAGTTTGTATACTTACGCTCAAAGTTTACGAGATGGAAAGTTTGACAGTGACATTCCTACACTTATGTATGGTAGTGAATGTTGGGTTTGGCAGAAGAAGCATAAAAATAGGATTAATGCTGCGGAGATGAGTAGTCTGAGAAGTATAGCCAGAGTTATTCGGTTGGATAAAGTGAAGAATAGTGAGACCTCGGCGAACATATCTTGATCAGATCAACATTGTGTTGAAGAAAGGCAAGGTCAAGAGTACCAACAACCGACGAGCATGTATGAGAGCACTGATGAAAGTAGAGGAAGCAAAAGATGTGTGTAAGAACCATAGCAAGTGGAAGGAAGTGGTCTCTGCATACCCCTACGGAAAAAAGGCGTGACTATATGTATGTATGTATGTTTTGGTCACGTGCGAATAGTCATACAAGCTTAGAAAAAAAATTTGAAATCACATACAGACACTTCTATTTTGTTTATATGTATAGATAACTAACAAAATTAAGTACTGTTATGCACCATATACTAACTAGTTTTCAGTAGGAGAACCCTTGTCATGTAAGACCTTTATACAAGTACTATTTATTGTGATTTTACAATCTACTTCATCATAAGAGTATTACATAAAAGTAAAATCTTCGGTTGAAGTTTTGTATTTGATCATTTGAGTGGTTAGTTAGGCGCATTTGTTAGTTGGTGGAAACTGTTCTGATCTCTTCTATGACATGGATT
Source organism: Agelastica alni (assembly GCA_950111635.1). Lineage (NCBI taxonomy): Eukaryota > Metazoa > Arthropoda > Insecta > Coleoptera > Chrysomelidae > Agelastica > Agelastica alni. The sequence continues at coordinate 57,370,089 of OX467711.1, read as the reverse complement.
TGAAGGTCTTCATAGAGAGTTTGACTGATAATGTACCAGGAAGCATTAACAATTGATTGTACATGTACTAGAACATTTGTTATCTTTAGCTGTAAGATCTGGTACAGTTAATGGAGTGACTCATGTTCAACTGTTCAAAATGGGTAAATTTTTTATCAAATTCCATTAAAAGTAAATACCAATGTGTCTCATTCAAATGTTTCGATTATTAAGCTTTAAAAACAATCCAAAAAATAACCTCATATTCAGTTTCGTTATGGTGACATTCAGATCGTTTTCTTTGCTGCGTTCTTATTATTTTTTACTGTGCACTTATTATTTTAAAATAACAAACAGGTAAATTTAGAAACTCACTGATAAATCTATATTTTACAGTAATAATAAAAAAATAATTTACTTCCTCCGAGTTGAAAGTTGAAATAATCGTTTTTTTTTCTTATATAATTTGATAATGACAGAGTGGTAAGGAGTGAATTGTGGTCGGCATTGTCTATGTATGGGGTAAACGGTAGATTTAAATGAGTACTGAAATCACTTTACGAGGATCCCACTGCTTGTGACAGGATAAACGGAGCTTGCACGGAATGGTTTAACATCGAAAAAGGTGTGAGGCAGGGATGTGTGGCTTCGCCATAGCTGTTTAACTTATACATAGACGATTGTTTAAAACATTTGAAAGAGAGTGCGTATGGATTGAAAATGAATGATTTGATCGTCAAATGCCTTCTTTACGCCGATGATCAAGTCATATTATCGTCATCTGAAGATGGTTAATGTTTTTTTTTTTACTGAAAATAGTCACAAAAAGGGTAGACCTATCGAGTGAGCCGCGGGCGGCCCGCACTGCAACTATTGAAAGGAGGAGGGACTATAGGAAGGACATGATTGTGGACCCGCTTTTTAAAAAGTTGCAGCTCATAGTTTTCTGGAAAAACTGATTTTGGAAGCTTGTTCCATTCTGTAGCAGCCCTGTAAAAGAAGTATTCTTGATGAATATTGGTCCTTGTTGTGTAAATCTTGGGAGTAAATGGGTGAGACTTATCAGCGTGCCGAGTTCTTCGGTCGAATGTAGCCAGTGGTAGTACAAGAGTTTTTATTTCTCTGGAGCATCTGCCATGAAAATATCTGTAGAGTAATGTCTGGTCTGCAACTCTTCTTCTATGTTCTAGTGGGTGAAGGGTATCTGTGAGAGTTAAGCTGTTTATCAACCGAATGGCCCTTTTCTGAATGGAATCTAGAAGACGAAGAGAATGCCTTGGTGCTGAACCCCAAATGTGCGAGCAATACTCCAGTAGAGGTCGGATTTGAGCCTTGTACGTCGTTAACAGTTGATCAGGAGTAAAAAACTTTCTAGCTTTCCACAGAAAACCTAGCCTCTGGCTTGCTGACTTTGCGATGTTAGCAACATGGTCATGCCAAGACATATTATTAGACACCGTGACTCCCAAAACTGAGATGGAGGGACTTGATTCAAAGGTATTTCTGGACATTGTGATGGAATAATTTGAGGAATTCACTTTCTTTGAAAACGTGGCGCTTCGTGTTTTCTGGACGTTGAACTGAAAAAGATTGTTGGTTCCCGACTCGACGATTGCTTCAAGATCTCTATGGAATTAACCTGTGTATTTGTATCATTCACCGAAAGTGATCGATAGGATGTGAAAGTTGAGACAAGTGTGCTGTCGTCTGCGAAACTGTAAATGGGGTGGTTTTCAAGAGGTCGCTGATGTGTAAAAGAAATAAGGTGGGGGACAGGATGAAACCCAGGGGGTCCCCGGTATTGGTTTTTAACGCATCAGAAGAAATACCCTCAATTGCCACATGTAAGGAGCGATCTTGTATGAAGCTCAAGAGCCATTGGCGCAGTTTGGTTGGGAGACCGTAGGCAGATAATTTGCTTAACAATGCCAAACGCGGTCAAAGGCTTTTGATATATCCAAGGCTATTGCACGGAATTCACCAAACTTCTCAATAGTATTTTTTCAGAGCTGAGTGACATAAACCAGCAAATCTCCAGTAGACTGAAGTTGTCGAAATCCATATTATCTGTCATGAATTATCTCAAATTTCTCCAGGTATTTGATAAGTTCTGTGTTAATCTCTTTTTCCATAACTTTGGATATGACTGAGAGCAATGCAATAGTGCGATAATTCGCAGTGTTGGAAATCAGTACTTCCAACTATACAATTCCTCTTTGAGAAATTTCTTGATTTTTAAAAAAACTACTTAGTACGGCCCTGACGCCGACAAAAATCATCTACAAAAAAACACGTGCAGTTTTGTGATCTACCATATCTTGATCACGCCCTCATCACGTGGATCGGCTGGAAACAAAGGATCCCGTGCAATTTAAAAATCAGCTTAAAAACACGTGCAGTTATTATTCCAGAACATTCCGAAATCGTCGCGCGCAATTTTAGCAACCAGTTTTACGGTCACGTGACCATACAGTGACCAATCAAAAACGCTGAATTTAACGCGAGAAGAAGCCACGTTCGAAACAGTTTCCGGCTTCTCGTTTTCTTTCCCATTCGGACCGTCAAAGAATGCACACGCCGGCCGCTAAGAGCACGGCTTTCAAACACCATGTGGTAAAATTCACATCAATATAATCAAATAAAATACATCAAATTCAAAGCTAGCAACCAGTGAAATTATTCCGAAGATACGGGAGGCTTTAAACTCCATGTATAACTTTAATACAATATATTCTCGATGACAAGTGTGTTGTTTCATTTACTGTGATAACAAAATTCACGGCGATAAAAGGTAGTAAACCCTTTGCCTATAGTAGAAAAAAACAGATCGAGCCAGCTTTACTGAAGGATCCAACATATAAGCAGCGAAAGACGTCGTCGAAGAGCAAGTGAGTTGAGGCAACAGAGGTTCCGGCGGTGAGTCTTCAGAACAATTGTTGGAATTCCATCTGGTCCTACTGCCTTATTAGAGTCAAGATTTCGTAGGATTTTCTTGATAGTGCGATGGCGGATAGTGACCTCAGGCATTGATGAGTTTATTCTAGGTATCGTTGGGGGTTGTTTTCCATTGGTATCGAGGGTTGAGTTAGAACTGAACATTCCGGCCAGCAGATCCGCTTTTTCCTTGGAAGATACGGCTGTCGTGCCGTCAGACCTCTCAAGTAGTGGTAGGGAAGAAGGGAAGGGTTATGCATAATGCCCTGAAAATCAAAGGGTTAAAAATAAATGTTAGCAAAACGAACGTAATGGTTTTAAAAGAAAAGAAAACAGGACAAACTGTAAAGTTCTGATTAAGGAAAAAAGAGTGGAACAAGTAAATGAATTTGTTTACTTGGGTTCAAAGTTTACGAGAGATGGAAAGTATGACAGTGACATTGATCGAACGGTGTTGGCAGGAAAACAAATGAATGGGGCACTGCATAGCTTTATGAATAGCCAGAAAGTGTCAAAAAGGCACGTCTGGCTGTACATAGAGGTGTGTTGGTTCCTACACTTATGTATGGTAAGTGAATGTTGGGTTTAGCAGAAGTAGCATGAAAATAGAATTAATGCTGCGGAGATGAGTAGTCTGAGAAGTATAGCCGGAGTGACTCGGTTGGATAAAGTAAAAAATAGTGAGATAAGAGAACGATGGGTTGTAAAAGAAGATGAGGTTACAAAAATAGATAAAGGAATGCTTAGATGGTTTGGACACGTAGAAAGAATGGATGAAGAGTGACGAAACAAATTTATAAGGCGAGTGTGAATGGACAAGTCGGACAAGTCAACATTGTTTTGAAGAAAGGTCAAGAGCACCACAAACCGACGAGCATGTATGAGAGCACTGATCAAAGTAGAGGAAGCAAAAGATGTGTGTAAGAACCGTAGCAAGTGGAATTTCATACTTTAAAGAGTAATATTTTTTTATTTATTTAAAATAAACGGAAAAACCGCTGTAATTACAAAGATGGTACATTTTAGATACATAAAAAAAATACTTAAAACTAAAAAACTTACAAAAACATAGATCTATAAATAAAATATGTAATCAACCAAAGATTTTTTAAAAGTTCCCAATGAGTGAAAAATTTAAGTTCCGACGCATTAGCTTCTCTTTGACATTGGACTATTAAAGCCGTAATTTTTTATCAAATATAACGCCAAGATCTTTAACTTTGTCAACTTGGTGCAAAGGCAACGAGTTTATGCAATACTGGTAAGTGATTGGTGACTGAGAACGATTGAATCACATAACTACACATTTGTCGAAATTTAGTTTTAAGGAATTATTTCTACACCAATCGGTTAAATGGTTCACATCATCTTGAAGTTTCAAACAATCTACATATGATTAAATCACGCGGTATAGCTTGAGATCATCAACAAATAACAATCCTTTGGAGTTCGTAATATATGGAATGAGATCAATAATAAAAATATTAATGAGTAATGGTCCACAGTGACTACCTTGAGGAACACCAGGACAGGCTTCAATTGTATGTGATATGTAGTTATTAATTTTCACCCACTGAATTCTATTTGTGAGAAAGCTGCTTATCCAACCCAAGACAACAGCCCCCAGAACCAAAAGATTCTAGTTTTTGAACTAATACTTCATGATTAACTCTATCAAACGCCTTTGAAAAATTGGTTTAAATAGAATGAACTTGACATCGTTTCTCAAACGCGTCTAATACGTCTTTTTGATGGGTCAGCAAATTCGTGACTGTTGACTTGCCTTTGGAAAAACCATGTTGTTGATTGGTTAGAGCATTGAGACAGTGCCAGAAAAGTTGTTTGGACACAAGACAATCGAATATTTTAGGAATAACAGATGGTAAACTGATACCCCTATAATTCTTCACGTTGCTTTTATCGCCTGATTTGTGAATGGGTCTGATGAAACTGTTTTCCAAAACATGGGAAATTCACCATTTCTGAGAGACAAATTGAATAATAAAAGCGGAAAATTTATTGTGCACACACATTTTTTCAAAAAAAAATGATGGCACCCCATCTGGTCCAGAACTGAAACTAGTCTTTAGTGCATTTATTTCATTAAAAATGTCAATTTGATTGATCTGGCATTTAATAAAAATAGGTGCATTATGACTTTGTTGATCAAGAAATACAAATTCTGCCTTAACATTAACATGGACTGACGAGAAATGATCGGCAAACAGATTAACAGTATCGAAACGATTAACACTAACTTCATCATTATAAAACATGGTAGAAGGATACGCACAGGTGTTATTTTTCATATTTGCATGCTTCCAGAAAAACCGTGAATCATGTCTGATATTATTCTCAATATCAGTTAAATAAATATTGTAACATTGTTTGGTCAAAGATTTACACTTGGTACGTAATGTTGAAAATTTACTTAAATTTACTTTAAATAATTTGTGAGCTCTTTTCTTTTCAAAAATGCAATGTCTTAGTTCAGAACTGTACCAGGATAGATAAGTTGAATTTTTTTTAATCTTGATAGGTATAAATAGAGCCATTGCCAAGTATATGATATCATAAAATTGTTCTAATGCTAAATTAGCAGATGTTTTACAAAGATAATTATCCCAGTTAACAGATGCAAGATAGTTATTTATAGCAAAAAAGTCAGCTCTATGTAAATTGAAAACCATCTCTTCATATTTCAAATCAGACATACTGATCACAAGTAATTCAATTGAGTAAGCAGTGTGGTGGATACTATTGTGATTAAGTAAATCAGATGCAGGAGGTACACTAATTGTTTTAATCATGCTAAAAAGGTCAAGCATTATACCACGACTGTTCGGTATTTCAGTAACTTGAAACAGTTTCAAATAACAAAAACTTTCACACAGTAACACTGCTTTAGAGTTTTCTGGACAATTTACAACTACTCCTAAATTACCATTTATTCAAGATGCTTCAGGTAGGTTATAGTCACCAAAAATAATTGGTTTATGATTAGGATATATCAGAGATAGACGTTCAACTTCCATACAGTGATTCACGTAGACTTTTTCTCTTGAGTTTAGTGGAATATACACGCAACAAACAAGTTAGTTTTCCATTATTTGATCTCAACAAAGACTTGTTCCACTGAAGTAGTTTGGGCTTCCAAACAACGGGCATTAAGGATTTAGTGAGACTAGAATGATCCAAACGAAACAAACTATAGCCTGGTATGTGTGTTTCTTGTGTTGGCATATCATCATCCAGCCATATTTCAGATATCATTATAGCTAAATTGCGAAAATCATGACATTTTGTATTCATACCTCCAACCATATTATAGTAACTTGAGAAACTTTTTACTTTTTTGAAATGCATGGTGCATCGAGAAGTGGCGTTTTTACTGCTCGTTCAACAGGTTGAGTATCGAATGGAAACCTTAAAAACAACAGTTCACCGTTACGACCTGATTCAACGATGTACTGAATTCCTTGGTCAGACAAGTGTTTATAATCGGTGGTTCAGTTAATATTTCCTGTCAATTTATTAAATCAATATATATTGAAGCATTGAAATTTTTAGACGGCACTTCACAACAGCCTAGGTATTGAAGGTCGAGGCATACTGCATGCCTTTAATATGCGCTGGACTCTGGCAGTGTTTCCTGTCATCAGTGATGATTGCAAGAAGAATGCTCTCTGGAAGTGCAAAATAGCTATTGCGTTAAATGATATGATCCTTTTTTATATCTTCTGGGAGATATACGTGCCAGATCTTTTGGGAAATTACCTGAAAGTACCGCTGATGCGATCTTGTGCAAGTACTGCTGATCTCTATTCAAATCTTGGCCCATTTCCTAAAGCAGTTCTCCCTCAAATGCGCTAAAAATTTTAACAGGCAATTGTTTACAGGTCTTAAGTGCTTTCCCCAATGGTCCAGTGTAAGACTTAGGCCCCGAAGTACACCTGTCGAGATAAATAAACAAGTGTCTCAAAGGAAGTTCGCTCATGTTGAGTAAACAAATTATCCACTGGAGTGGTTTTTGTAGCCTTTTTTTAAGCAGCCTTATAACACCTCCATACCTGCACTATTTACGTTGGGACCGTCACAACCGATTGCCGTTGGATGGTGTTAAGAAAATCCTTCATTTGATAAAAACCCCGCTATTGCAGTCTATATTCCTCTCGCTGAACCAACGTTAGGTACTAGGTACCAGATGGAATTCCGACAATTGTCCTGAAAACCTGTGCTCAAGAGTTCACCCCAGTTCTCTGTAGACTCTTCAAGTTATCATACAGCAGAGGAGTATTTCCGTCCATGTGGAAAAACGCTAAAGTCCAACCGATTCCGAAAAAAGGAAAGAAGACTATTCCTGCAAATTATCGCACTATTGCATTGCTCTCAGTCATATCCAAAGTTATGGAAAAAGAGATTAACACAGAACTTATCAAATATCTGGAGAAATTTAAGATAATCCATGACAGACAATATGGATTTCGACAACTTCGGTCTACTGGAGATTTGCTGGCTTATGTCACTCAGCTCTGGACAAACACTATTGAAAAGTTTGGTGAATCCCGTGCAATAGCCTTGGATATATCTAAAGCCTTTGACCGCGTTTGGCACCAAGCATTGTTAAGTAAATTATCTGCCTACGGTCTCCCAACCAAACTGCGCCAATGGCTCTTGAGCTTCATGCAAGATCGCTCCTTACATGTGGCAGTTGACGGTATTTCTTCTGATGCATTTAAAACTAATGCCGGGGTCCCCCAGGGTTCCATCCTGTTCCCCACCTTATTTCTTTTACACATCAACGACCTCTTGAAAACCACCACGAACCCCATTTACAGTTTCGCAGACGATAGCACACTTGTCTCAACTTTCACATCCTATCGATCACTTTCGGTGAATGATACAAATAGACTCAGGCAGGAACAGGTTGATTCCATCAATAGAGATCTTAAAGCAATCGTCGAGTGGGGAACCAACAATCTTGTTCAGTTCAACGCCCAAAAAACACAAAGTGCCACGTTTTCCAAGGAAGTGAATTTCTCAAATCATCCCATCACAATGTCCGGAAATACCCTTGAACTAAGTCCTTCCATCTCGATTTTGGGAGTCACGGTGTCCAATAATATGTCTTGACATGACCATGTTGCTAACATCGCAAAGTCGGCAAGCCAGAGGCTAGGTTTTCTGTGGAAAGCCAGAAAGTTTTTTACTCCTGATCAACTGTTGACGACGTAAAAGGCTCAAATCCGCCTCTACTGGAGTATTGCTCGCACATTTGGGGTTCAGCACCAAGGCATTCTCTTCGTCTTCTAGATTCCATTCAGAAAAGAGCCATTCGCTTGATAAACAGCTCAACTCTCACAGATACCCTTCACCCACTAGAACATAGAAGAAGAGTTGCAGACCAGTCATTGCTCTACAGATATTTCCATGGCAGATGCTCCAGAGAAATAAAAACTCTTGTACCACCATTGGCCGCATTCGGCCGAAGAACTCAGCACGCTGATCAGTCTCACCCATTTACTCTCAAGATTGACACTACAAGGACCAATCTTCATCAAGAATCCTTCTTTTACAGGGCTGCTACGGAATGGAATAAGCTTCCAAAATCAGTTTTTCCAGAGAACTATGACCTGCAACTTTTCAAAAAGCGTGTCCACAATCATTTCCTTTCTATAATCCCTTCCCCTTCTAATAGTCGCAGTGCGGGCCGTCCGCGGCCCACACGATAGGTCTACCCTTTTTGCGACTATTTTCATTAAAAAAAAAAAACGTACCCCAAGTAAATATATTCCGGCGCTTCAACTGTTATAGTCCTGTAGTATTTAAATGTATAAAAGGTGTGGCAAAAGAGGTTGTGGCAAGAAAGAAGAAGAGTGATAAAGATGAATTTGATAGAAGCTTATCTGACGATTTCCAAAATAATATTAAACTCTTCTGGAAGTCCATAAGAACAGCCAGAGGTAAAAATACTACCTCGCAACTGAAAAAAATTAGAAACCCAGATGGTAGTATTGCAAAAGGATAGGAATGCGTTTTAAAGAGATGGAAGGTATACTTCGAAAGTTTATTTGAGAAAGAGGATACACAAGTACAGGCCCCATTCGAAGACATGAGTGAAAGTTGCAATGAAAGTGAAATTAGTACGACAGAGATTGTGGAAGCGTTGAACAGTATGAAATTGGGTAAAGCTGCTGGGTACGACAGGATAACAGTTGAAATGCTGAAGGCTGGACAAAGCGTGGTAACTAGTCTGCTGTACCGCCTTTTTAACCTTTGTTGGAGGAGTGGTAGCGTACCGGACGACTGGTGCAAGGCCGTTATCGTGCCGCTTTACAATAGAAAAGGTTCGCAGCAGGACTAAGAACTAACGAGGTATAAGTATTAAAATAGTAACGAATGAAACTGAGAAGATGATATGGGATGTGCAAGCAGGATTTAGAAGAGGAAGGAGATGTATGGATCAGGTCTTTTCATTACGAGATATAGTCGAAAAATTCTTGGCTAGAAGTCAAAAGGTCTATTGTGCTTTTATAGAATTGGAAAAGGCCTATGACAGAGTGGTGAGGAGTGAATTGTGGTTGACATTGTCTATGTATGGGGTGAGCGGTAGTTTAATACGAGCACTGAAATCACTTTAAGAGGATAGAAATAAATGTAAGCAAAACGAAAGTAATGGTTTTTGAAAGAGAAAAAAGCATGACAAACTGTGAAGTTCTGATTAAAGGGGAAAGAATGGAACAAGCAAATGAGTTTGTTTACTTGGGTTCAAAGGGTGTTGGCAGAAAAACAAATGAATGGGGCAACGCATAGCTTTATGAGCAGCAAGAAAGTGTCAAAAAAGGCACGTCTGGCTGTGCATAGAGGTGTGTTGGTTCCTATACTATATGTATGTATGTATGCTCCTGATATTTTAGCGTTTTTAATACGAAATGAAGCATAATCAATGATTTACCGATCTCATGTGTACGCGAAAACTTGATTCTACTGCATTACCTTCATTTTACAAGGTCGCTGGCAATAATATGAGCCGTTACTCGCAAAGTTATTTTTAGACCAATGTGCAGTGGGGTACACGAAATCTGTTTCATCAAAAATGTCGATTAGATTGAAACTACAAGTACAGGCTTCAGCGCGAGTTGAAATTGTACATACATATTTTTGTATTTTTAGATGCACATTTTTTTCAAAAAAAAATAATTATATAGGGTGTGTCATGTGACAATGGCCGATACCAACTTTCTTATTTTAAATACAACCCCCTGTATATTATTTATTTTTTGGATTCTTCAGAAAATTCTAGACACAATTCATGTACAATGTCCCATACCTATCTTCAACTGTTTCGGAAATATTAAGTGTTTTCAGATGTATTACAAAAATTAACACTAAAAAAAGAAAATTATTTTATTTCACAAATTCGCTACATTACACTCAATACTTATTTCCCATTTAGCTCTTAATATTGAGAAAATAAGCAAAAACCATTAATGCGTTCCTTTTTACTGATATGAAATAAAAAAAATACAAAAACAGTTTTGTTTATATTCGTATAAAAAAATTACAAAAATTAACATTAAAAAAAGTAAATTATTTTATTTCACAAATACTTTCCTTTAATATTTGAAAAATTGATGTGTGGCTAATGTTGAACAGTGAGGCTGCTTTTCGACCAGAATTATGTGGGTTTTCTTGAAACTCAAGCATTACATCCAATTTCGCATCATCGCTTAGTTCATTGGCAACTACTTCTTTGTCTGTCTTACATGACCAAGCTCGCGAAACTGTTTTTATATTTTGCTAATTGTTCCTTGGGATATAGGCAGCAAATTTGGAAATTTTTCATGAAATAAGCGAGAAACTTCCATTTGTGTCCGTGTGTTATCTCCATAACCAATCATTTGTAGAGTGGTTATTTTGTGCATTTCTGTTAAATGAACCATTTTTCTGATATTATTACGTACAGTTAACGAAATTCAAACGACAATAGCACTGACACTGATCACTACTGTCATGCAACAGACGTTGCTAGTTGCTGAGTTTTATACGAATATAAACAAAACTGTTTTTGTATTTTTTTTATTTCATATCAGTAAAAAGGAACGCATTAATGGTTTTTGCTTATTTTCTCAATATTAAGAGCTAAATGGGAAATAAGTATTGAGTGTAATGTAGCGAATTTGTGAAATAAAATCATTTTCTTTTTTTAGTGTTAATTTTTGTAATACATCTGAAAACACTTAATATTTCCGAAACAGTTGAAGATAGGTATGGGACATTGTACATGAATTATGTCTAGAATTTTCTGAAGAATCCAAAAAATAAATAATATACAGGGGGTTGTATTTAAAATAAGAAAGTTGATATCGGCCACTGTCACATGACACACCCTATATAATTATTTTTTTTTTGAAAAAAATTCGCATCTAAAAATACAAATCGACGTGAAAAAGCGTTTTTCCCAACACGCTCTCATTTATTCGTTATCGAATTTATTCCATTTGGCTGTTCCACACTGTATAGTCACGCCTTTTTCCCGTTTGGGTAGGCAGTGACCACTTCCTTTCACTTGCTACGGTTCTTGAAATTGAAATATAATGAAACGACTCATTGTATTTAATTACTTAACAACTACTAACAAACTAATAATCAAACAAACTTTCTTGTGTTGTGCACCATAATAGAACATATTACAGACCATTGGAACTACAAAGATTATTTCCAACTAACATGTTGAATTTAGGCACGTTCATTTTTCCTTTCTGTGGAATTCGTAAAAAATATATATTGTTGTTTATGGCCAATTTACAATATTATTTACTATACTCATGACTTTTTTATTCATAGGATGCAAGAAAGCGAAAAAACTCCAAATTTAGGTTTATAACACCAGCTCTTTACACCAGAAGTAACGAGAAAAGAGAGTCTTTAATTAATTCCAGAGTGGCAGAATTATTGGAGGAACAAAATAATTCGACAAACAAAAATACCGCCGAATATCCACGGAGCATAAGCAGTACTTATCTAAAACCATTTGTCCGTGCAAATATATGTTGGTTAACAAACAGTTGTGTCTGTAGCAACTATATATGTCCGTCACTTAATATTTCCCCAACAAAATCTGCAGTAGGATATCTCTTGAAAGATTGGGATAAAATACCAGGTAGAGAGAGCTCACAAGCTGTAGATTATTCCGAAGAATTAGATGGGGTAGAACAAAAAAAAAGTCTAGAAATAGATAATGACATTGAAATTGAAAAAATAATTACTGAAACAAACCTTGATCAAGAAACAAATGATGTTGATGTTAATAGATTTGAAAATTACTCTCCGGATTTATTTGAAGAATCACACTACGACTACAATAGTTTACATTCATTAAGTAGCAATAAGTCAAGTAACTCCTCGTCTGAATTAAACTTATCTGTCAAAGTAGAAGATATCGCAGCAAATTTAAAATCTCCGGCTAATGAAATGTTGCAAGTTAATGAAAACGAAATAACTGCCACATCAGATTCTGTTCAATACTTAAAAAGTAATGGTATCGAACATTTTGAAAGTTTTTCTGAAGATACAGATATATTGATTAATAAATTCATGGAAACTGAATCGGACCTTGTAGACTTAACTCAAAGCTCTGATGAAGAAACTGAAATAAAAAATAACAAAGGTAATAATGTATTTTTAATTGTTTTTATTTTAATTTTGTTTATACTATTTTTTGAGTAAGTTACTGACGAAGAGCTTTTATTCATTTATTCTCCTCCTCTTTTATTGAATTTTTGTTACTAAGTCTATTCAATTAAGAACATAATATTATAATATCAACCATCGATATTTTTGATTATAATTTCTTTTTGAACAAGAAATTCATTTTAAAATAGTGCAAAAAAACAGAAATTTGAAAAACGACGATCATTGGTTAGAGCGAATGTGACGTAAAAGTTTAGGACAACAAATGTCAATAACATCGAGTGCGTAGTTAGGTTGGTATTTGCTTAGAAGTGTTTGTAATTCAGTCAGTTTTATTAAGATATCATTGCACTTTGGAAGTAAAATTTAAATAATTATTTACAATGGTTAAGTGCTGTAACCAGCTTCACACGCATTTTTGTTTTCAGTATCTTCTAAGTATATGTGAGATGTAGATGAACTAGAACCTGATTCTAAATAATTTTCTGATGATGAGTCACTAACAATGACACTTTGTTTAGAAAGATGCGCAGATAGAACGCCTTCTATTATTTCTAAATGTTTTCTTTTTAGAAAACCGTTTCTCACTGATGGTGGCTGCGACTGTATTCTTTTGACATAGAAATTTGTGAGGAAGGATATCTTAATGTGTAGCACAAAAACAAAAAAAGGTTTAGGGAACAAATTAAATACTTACGTCAAAGTGATCCTCACAACAATATAAACAAGTTAATGGAGATACCATGTCTCTTTTCATATTGCACCACTTCCTCTTTATGTTCACAGCTCTCACGACAAGAAAAAATACTTTATCGGGTGCATTTTCTATTGTATTTCTGCACCCATGCACAATGCAGTACGTATACGAGGATAGTTCACGAGTTGTTGTTGGACAAAATAGAGATAAGATGTGCGATAATGTACAGTGCAACAGAAGTAGCTTGGCGGGCGACTAGCCTCTAAAATAACAAATATTCGGCTGAATATACTTCACATTCGTAAACTTCTTCCTCCGATTGTACTTGAGACTCACGATTACTGAAAATTTCGTCGTCGCCGATCGGACCGTTATTCGAATGTTTTCGTTGTGCGCAGATTTTGTGATCTCTCGCCCGCCAAGCTACTTCTGTTGCACTGTACCTCTGTAAAAAGGGGTTATCACCGCAAGAAATTTATAAGGACATGGTAGAAGTATTGGGGTATTCTGCCCCTTCGTACCAGGTAATCAAGAATTGGTCACGAGTACATTTCAAATTGGGAAGAGAGTCCTGTCAACATGCAACAGGTGCAGGAGCCTCCAAAACTGTGGTGACCAAAGAAAATGTGAATTTAGTTCATGACATGGTATTAAATGACAGAAGAATTACAGTCAAGGCTATAGCAGAGACATGTAGGTTTTCTGTTGAAAGCGTTGAAAAAATTTTACATCAGGAATTACTGCTACTACTACTACTCCGTAGCACTACAACCCTTGGTGGGTTTTAGCTGACCGGACAATTTGCCTTCATTCCTCTCGTTTCGTCATTAGTTGGGTATCCATTTCATACCCCATGGCTTCAAGGTCGTATTGATGTTGTCGCGCCATCTTAGCTGTGGTCTTCCGAGGAGCCTTCTTGTTTGCGGGTTGCTTTGCCACGTTAGTTTTACTAAACGTTCATCTGGCTGTCTTTGTACATGTCCAGCTCAACGTAACCTTCGGGATTTTATCTCACGTATAATATCCGGGTCTTGGTAGAGTTGATTTAGTTCGCGATTAGTTCTTATGTGATATCTCTGCGTCTCCAGGTTGAATAGTGGTCCAAAGATTCTTCTTAAAATCTTCCGTTCGAAACACAGTAATTTATACTCACTCGCTTTTGTCAGTGTCCATGTTTCACTTCCGTACATGATGATAGGTCTAATTACCGTTCTGTACAGGAGAACCTTAGATGTTTGTGACAGATTCTTGCTTTGAAAGGCTTTGTTTAGCGCGTCCATGCATCTATTTCCCTAAAGATTCTAGTCTTGATCTCTTCCAGTATGTCATTATCGTCATTTAGCGTGGCACATAGGTATTTAAAGCTCTGAACTCTTTCAAAGTTAAATTAGCCTATTGTGACATTTCAGTTCTGTCTCTTATCCTTCCTCTTTGATCTTGCCTGGTGACACACATCTACTTGGTTTTTATTTCATTGATATTAAGACCTATTTTTTTATTTTCTTTTTCTAATTTAATGAATTGTTCCTTGACTTTTATGGTGCTTCTCCCTACTATATCAATGTCGTCCGCAAAAGCAAGCAGTAATCTGAGCCCATCTGCTGTAAACATTTGCATATCAATGCTGATCGCACTGCCTCTTCCTAAACAATGTTGAACAATAGTGGCGATATAGCATCTCCCTGTTTAAGTTCGGTGTTTATCAAAAATTGGGATGACAAGGCATTTCCAACTCTTACCACGCTACTAGATCCCTCCACGCACTTTCTGGTTAGATTTCAAATTTAGTTACAATGTTACGCGTTTTGTACCATTGTAACTAAATTTGAAATATGAAGCTTAAAGCTACAATTTTTATACACAATTTTTTTTTGGTATCTCTTATGCTTACAGAGCTACTATATACGTGACCGGACTATTCTCTTTTGTATATTTACGTTTTTGTATTATATTTTTAGCCCCTTCTACATCCGTACAAGCAAGTCCTTTAGAACAGAAAAAAGAAAATTTCAAAAGTGATTTAGAAAGTGAAAATGAAACAAATATTTCACATAGTAATAGAATATCTTTCACTGGAAAAAATTTATCTTCGGTTTCTGAATACAATTCCACAAAGTCGCTGAATATTACAAATTATGTAATTGATATACTAAATTCTCAAGGTAAATATTTTAAGTAACTTTTGTCTGAACTTTATTTGTTTTACATATCTATATAACCTACATTATTTTCATGATGTTTTTATTAATTTTTCGTTAATTTTAATTTTGTTTCCTGTAGTAAGTTCTGTAGTGTATATTTCAGGAAATCGAACCATTTCCAATATCTTTTTAATAAATTTAAATAATTTGATGTCGACTTATTATATTTTTTCATTTATTTAAATCAGGCTTTAAAAATTGTTCATTTTTAATCAGTACAATAATAGTTATTTATGTACCAAGGGTATAAATAGATGTTTATGCCCTGAGGGCGACGTTTTACAAACCCGAGAGACTCTGGCCTGAGGGTTTGTAAGTCGCCCGAGGGTATACACATCTGTTTATGCCCGCGGTACATACATAACTTTATGTCATACTAGTTCGTTATTGCAATCCAATCTAAATACAAATCAGTATTTTAAAAAATCCGGTTTGAATTAATAACATTGCCATTTTATCATAGTAGACACCATCGTTGCTAGGTGAATGTTGACAAACGTAAATGTCATAAAATCACAATAATTTTTATATGTGTCAAAGTTAGAAGTCAACATGTACGAAGATTTTGGAATTCCTGACGAAATTATTGAAAAAGCAAAGAAAGCAACTGAAAATCTGTTGCCAAAAAAGTCTAAAGAAGTTACAACATGGAAGACGAAAAATTATTAAATTGGATGCAAGAAAACTACGTAAAAGATGTTAATGAAACAGTGTTGCTTGGATACTTCGGCGATCTCGCTAAAACATTTTCTCCGAGTTCCTTGTGGTCCAAATATTCCATGGTAAAGAAGATTTTAATAGTAAATAAAAATATTAACATTGCTAATTACTATAAGTTAATGGAATATTTGAAGCAAACTTCGAAAGGCTACAAACCAAAGAAGTCTAAAATTCTGTCTAGAGAAGAATGTTTTAAAATTTATTCATAAGGCACCGAACGAGACGTTTTTAATGAACAAAGTTGCATTAATATTTGGAATATTTGGTAGATGTCGACGGCAAGAACTTGTGAACATGTTAGTTACTCATGTAGAAGATAGAAAATCGGTTTTTGTGGTAAATGTACCAGAGACAGAGACCGATAAAAAACGCATTTTTACCATTATAGATGAGGGTGAAATGAACAGTTTAAAGCTAATAAGAGATTACATGTCACTACGGCCACGTGGTTGCTCAGAAAAAAGGCTTTTTCTGACCTATAGACAAGGTCGATGTACTGTACAGCCAGTAGGAAAAAACACGTTTGGAAAAATCCCGTTCATTATAGCGGATAATCTGTGTTTGAGTGATCCTGAGAAATATACAGGTCATTGTATGCGTCGAACGTCAGCAACTCTTCTTGTAGAGGCTGGAGCCATTATGACCACGTTGAAGTGCCATGGTGGATGGAAGAGTATGTCGGTTGCTAAAGGATATTTAGAGGATAGTTTATCTTCAAAAAATGAAGTTTCAAGAATGCTGGCAGGTGTACCTTCCGGGTCTGGCGTTTCGGTACAGAAATTTGAAACTTAAACTATGAAACATGAATCGTTTGCTGCAGGCAACTTAACTATCACCGAATCATTTCAGAACTGCCAATTTTATGTTAATTCGTTAAAATAATGTTCATGGAATATTTACATATATTACTATATTCCGTTTGTAATTTCATTAATAAAGGTTATTAAATAAGTTAAACAAAAAAGTATTTTTGTTTATGCCCGCGCGGGCCATAAAGTGAACTTCATGCCCGCACGGGCATAAAGTACGACATTAGATAGTTGGTAACTAAGTAATAAAAACACAATGAACTAGTATGACAAATTATATTTTTAATCCCTTCTATTAATTATTCCTTTTTAAAAAAAAATCTCTACCTATTTGACTAAAATCGTCGATTTTCTTTGTCACGTGCCTATTTTTTCCCTTCTACAGTTCCATTATTAATTGGGTCTCTGATAGTCTGGTATTTCTCAGGTGCTCGTAAATAGTTTCGCTTACCGTATTTTGTTGTAATTTTAATTTATCACTCGTTGTAAATAGTGTTGCATACCTTGTAGTGTTAGGATTTAATTATTAATGGCTGTGACATTTTTGTTAATCGATGGAGATGGAGTGGGGGTTTTTGTTATTAGATTTTTGCTTTGATTTTTGGCCTCGATTGTCGTGTGTTGTCAGCTATATTATTGTTTGGTTTGCATTTCTGTGTGGATGGGCTGGCTATCAACACGGACGAGTGCGATTATGAGTTTGGAACATAGATTTGCAAAGATGGTTGGCTGACGCGTGTCCCGTGTCATTTTTCTTGATATCCGGCCTGGGAGTCAGTAGTTTAGTGAGTCGCTTGGTGTCAGTCGTCGAAGTCGGGTGAGAGTTTTTGGAACGATTTGATATTAACACGTGAGCAGAACCTCTACGGTTTTTTCTTTCATATCTGGCTGTATTTGGGCCATCTTAATTGGATTTTGAAGAAAAACCATTTAATTTTTAACTTGACCATTCTATCTTACCTTTGTTGTTGATATTTTGGATTTTGGTGTCGAGTTAAATTATCCGCATGTGGGATCTGATGGAGGGAAGCCATTGTTAAGTAGCAGGTGCAGTTCCATAATCAATCCGGCCACAGGAGTAGGCCCCAGGAGTAGGCCACAGGATTAGTGAATTCGTATACCCAAAGGTTACAAGTGTTTTATTTTAGAATATTTAAACGACGTGATTTGTTTTTGACACCGCGATTAAGTTTTGTTTTAATTTATTAATATGGTACACTGTTGAAAACTATTTATTGCATTGGATAATATGCCAAAGCTGAACTTTGATTAAAGTAATATTCTCAATAGTTCTTTGTGTCCAAGTAAAAACGTTTTCTTCATACTTATTTTTAAATATCCTACAATATTGCTATTTTGAAGGACAGCCATCGTAAAAAGAAATATTTTTAAATAAGCTCGATTGTTTTAACAGTGTAAATCTTTATGTAAATAAAAAAAAAGTGATTAAATTAGCAGCCGTACGTGAACGTTGATGAAGTATTGTTAAAAAGTTGACTTGTATACGTTTTTTTGGGTAACCTGATAAGGTTTGTCATTCTTACCTTTGTTTTAATTATTTTATGGAATCGTAAACTTTGGATTTTTGATTTATTGTTGTCTCATAAAGTTGTAAATTTTGAAGTTTCGATTTATTGTTGGCTGTTAATTTTGATTATATGTGTTATAATTTTGTTATTGAGCTGTGTATTTTAATTTATTGTGTGAGTAAAGTATCCAATATATTTTTGCTATAATTTTATTTATTTGGTTCACCATAATCTTAGTTTTTTATCGTGTGGCTCTGCTATTGCCTATAAGACCTAGGGGTTTCCGGCTTGAACCGTCTAAGTCGGTGGCGCGGCTCACTTTTATATTTTTTTTTCTTCTACCCTCTACGGCTGAGCTCGGGCATAATTTGCCAGTAGAGAGACCACTGGCAGAGTACTCTTTAGAGAACGAAAAAGACGTGGCATCTTTCATCGATGAACTAATGCGTAGTCCGCCTTTGTACCTCTTTATCTGCACTCGTACTAACTCTTTATTGCCATTGTTTAAAATACAGTTGAATTTAAATTTTTAGATGATTATGATTGCATTAAAGATGATCAAGATATTACGAACGTTGAAATTTTCAGTAGATGCCAGGCTGAGTACTCCCTAGATAACAAAGCAGTGAACTGTTCCAATGATTTCACTATCGATGATCACGATGGTAATGATGATGATAAAGAAACAGAAGAAATTGATACTATTCAGTTGGGTAAGTGTTATTAGAAAACAATCTTCGCTATTGTATCTTTAAACTTCCTACACATGCAATCCCAAATAACTTATTTCAATCTAGCGTGGTAACTCTATTTGATCCAATTTTGACCAGCTTCATTTTTATAGGAGTCCTATAGACTTCTCGATAAGCATATTTTAGATAATTTGAGCCGAAAATAAACCAATAAGAAGCGACTGTTTGGTCGGAATGTTTGATATATGTGGGGTCGATGATGTTCGGTTATATTCGAACACCTTATAAAACATCGCGTGATAAAAAAATAGGAATCGGGTCTGACTGTAACGTGCTAATGCACTGCTGAACTACCGATACTTTATTAATAAGAGGATGGGGTCAAATTTATAATCAATATTAGGTAGTATGATTTTTGTATCTATTGTTTGTATTGATAATATTTAATTTGTATTTACCACAGGTTTTAAATATTGAGTAAAAATACGTAGAAAATCGGACATTGTAATAATGACAAACTTAAATTTAGATTAGCACTTTAAACTTTAAACTTCAAGTTTCCCAAAATTAACAAAAATTTGATCTTTTTTTGCTTATGCACTGTTGTGTTTTAGTTATTTTTTAAATTTACCATAGATTCTACAAAAGGATATTTAAATAATAGAACTAGGTTTAAAAAAATACCGTTTAATTTATTATTATGGTAATGTAGCACAAAATACAAATAGAAAATATTTAAAAAAATAAACATAATAAAAAGCTTAGTGGAAGAAAGTAAAAATATCACCGATCAGTTAATGTTTTAAGCTTCCTCTCAGTCTTTTTTATCACTATTTACGTCCCTAATTGTGTATTTTATGGTATAAAATTTTTTTATTCTTACAAATAGTAGTTTTAACACATATTCTTTTGGAAACCCATGACATAGGTAATTAAAGGTAATTTTTCCCATTAAAAATTGTTCCGGTGGTGATTTTTAATTACCAATGGATTAAAAATCCACAAACATAACTAAATGGATTGTGAACAAGTAGATTGTAGATTGTAGGGGGGGTCGTGAAGGCTATACTGCCTCTCAAGCACCTATCAGTTTTTTTGTGCATAACCCTTAATCTATTTGAGGCCCGGGATTCCGAGACTTCGTATTTGAACAAGTAAGAGCGCAAGCTCTACAAGATACTCTCAGAAGAACCCCAACAAACGCTTCAAACAATCAGAACAGAATTAAGAACATACACACATAATTAAAGAGATACCTTGGAAGAACTGTACAGGGTACACTTTTCAGGATCAATAAACACAAATATATTAACCGAGGCCTGGAGATTCTCAAAACTGAAACCTCCCTCAAGAGCCTCCAGAGAAAAATGGCAGGTTTCAAAGAAAGTGATAGATGTGGAAAAAACAAAATGGGCGATCAACTCATTTCAACAAAGCCAAAGGATTCGATAAAACATGCTGCAGGTGCTGCATGCTGAGAGAAAGAATAATATACTCCTTCCTAGTTAGAGAAACACTGGTAGCCAAGGTCACCAGGGGTTGCCCGCAAGGGGTTGTTTCGTCCACACTGCTCTGGAACCTGGTGGTGGAAGACCTGGTAATCACACTAGAGAAAACACTTGGATATGCAGACGACATAGTCATTATGGTCCAAGGAAAATTCAACACCTCTGTTAGGAAAAGAATGCAAATGGCCCCAAATCAAGTCAGCAGTCAGATGAAGAAATTTTGAACATCAGTGCCTCCAAATCAACCATTGTTCTCCAAGAGAACCAAATCCAGCTGGCGGGGAAAGTTAAATATATCGGGGTGATTCTAGACTCAAAACTTATCTAAAACCAACAATTGGCAAAAAAAAAGAAGAAAGCCGAGGCGACATTAATGATAGCCAGACGAGCACACGAAAATACATGGGGGCTAAGTTCCAAGATGGCGCATTGGACATACAATATTGTGATGAAACCCATGATCACTTATGCATCCTTGGTATGGTGTACAAAGATAGCCCAAAAAATAGCCGCAGCCGAGTTGAGCAAGTTACAAAGACTTGCCTGCCTTAGCATAAGGGGGGTTATGAAAACAGCAGCCACGGAAGCACTGATCGACCTTCCCCTGATCGACATAGCAATCATGGGGGAAGCAAGAATGGGACTTCTAAGGCAAAAAAATACGAGCAATAGATCGGATCATAACAAGAAAAGAGAATTAGTGGAAGGAAACATTCTCGAAATGAAACCAGTGGACCACATGTCTCCTAAGTACTTTTTCAACACTAACTTCGAAGGGAATGGACAGATGAACACACCAAGGGCAAACCTGAAGAGAATCTAGTATACAGACGGATCCAAGACCAAAGAAGGATTTGGTGCTGGAATATACAGTGAGGAGAGAAACTCCCAAATAAGTGTCACTACGAACAAACACTTCTGTATTTCAAGCGGAAATGTATGCTATCCTGCAATGCGCAAGAGAAACCAACTTGAGGAAAGTGCGTAACGCACAGACAGCCAGGCGTCACTAAAAGCTCTGATGAACCTAAAAATGACATCAAGACTGGTATGGGAATGCCGGGAAGAAATCAGTGTCCTCTCAGAACACAACAAAATAACTTTGTTGTGGGTACTGTGGGATCGAGGGCAATGAAAAAGCTGATAAACTAGCAAGAAAGGGCTCATCAGCTCCATACATTGGCCCAAAACCCTCACGGAAAATCATTCATCAATGAACCTACATAACACAAAACTGAAGAACTACTGAAGATAAGTAGGAATCAGGTAAGAATAATAAGGGATCAAAGTTTTTATTGCTAAATATTATTTGTGTAACTCTTGTACAATACTTTTTTATAATTACCTCGTAACTATGTTGATTGCTGCGCTTTGTCAGTTTTTAGTTTGGATGACCGATAGTGGTGGCGCCAGTAGTTATTGTTTTTTTAATCAGAAGAAATACACTTATGTATTGTAGTGAATGTGGGTTTGGCGGAAGAAGCATGAAAGTGTACGAATTCCGTATAAATTCGTTCAAAGTGGGGTCATCCGGCCCTGATCATTTCTTCAAATATAAATTCCCTTTGCTGCCATATTCAAAAGTATGGACTTCGGTAGCCGGATGACCGACCCCGCCCGAAGCTGTCAGACCTAATTATACGTTAACCTAAATTCTCTTTCTTCCATTTCAACTCTCGTTTGGAACGCAAGTGCCTTAAAATTCTCTCTCGTTCAAAAGATTTATTGGAGAATGACTATTTCCTCCAACTCATCATCTTTTTTGAATATTTTGATTGCCCTTATAAAATGGGGTAACTAATTCATAATTAGTGAGTTGATTTAATTACTGTAAGTAAGTTTTATATTCTACCTATTTTTCATATATTTCGCTATTTCTGGCTTGGTCTCCATGGTTGCCACGCAGCCTTATTGATTTGTTCTTCACCACAGCCACACGCTCGTGAATTTGGTTAACTTTCATTCTCTTGTAAGAAAACATTTGTATAAATAGTTTTTGGGATATTTAATTTATTGTGTTTTGTAATAGTGTCTCATAGACAGTGCGTTTATACTCTATGATCAAGGATATGTGTCCTTCGCCCTTTACTTGTAATGCTACTTTACATGTAATAAAAAGGTCACCACTAAAAATCTAATCTATTTTATTTTACTTCCTTCCCTTTAAAGTCCTTTAATTGTTTTTATATCTATTATGTTTGGATCACTCCTCTGTCAATCCTATAAACACGAATGATAAGGTCCGATGCCGCATCATCGGTGGTTCTTCCTTTGTACCTTGAGGAACCGCTAAAAAATTATGGAATTAAGCAATTGAACTGCAACAAAGATCAATGCTGCGGATTTGAGTAGTCTGAGAAGGATAGCCGGAGTGACTCTGATGGATAAAGTAAGGAATAGTGTGGTAAAGGAACGCTGTGAAAGAAGATGTAGTAACAAAGATAGACAAAGGAATGCTTAGATGGTTTGGACACGTAGAGAGAATGAATGTAAGAAGATTGACGAAACAAATTTATCGTTTGTAATGAAGGGAAACTATCAATCGTAGCAAAGAACTATAATAACTGTACTTTTTACGAGATGACTTTTTGTCAGATAATAACATTGACAGAATCTAATACAATGCATCAAAACAGATAATTGATAAACCATATCACTGGGTGTTCATTCCGACATTGTCCTCCCCAGTATTGACTCTTCTTTCGTCAATACTGATATGAAGTCAGTGGAGTTTTCTCGCAGGTCGCTTGAAAGTTCCCTGCGCCGTGCGGACCTCTGCCACTCTTACAACTCCATCTTCACCTTTGTAGACTTTTTCTATCACCCCCATTAGCCACATACCTCTCGGAACATTGTTTTCATTTATCACCACAATTTTACCTATAAAATATTGGGTTCATTTCCATTCCATTTCGTTCTATTGATCAATGTGGGAAGATATTCTTTCAACCAGCGACGCCAAAACAAATCAGCTAGATATTGGGAGATGCGCCACTGTTTCTTTGTAATAAGATCCTGATCGGTGAATAATCCAGGAGTCATTATCTCAGAAGATTTTCCCAATAATATATCGTTGGGACAAATACTCACAGGGTCTTGAGGATTCTCCGACACATGAGTGAGTGGTCGGCTGTTGACTATATATTCAGCCTCAGAAAATACTGTCTGTAATACCTCGTCCGTAGGATTTCTATCTCTCAGTATGGCATTAAGAGCTCTCTTGAAGCAGCCAATCATTCTTTCCCAGCATCCTCCCATGAAGAAAAAAAGTGGAGGAATTCTCTTGAAATATATTCCTCTGTTGGTCAATTCGTCGACTACGGAGCTCATTTCCAATTGGTCGAACGCTTCTAGAAGTTCAAGGCTTGCTCCTCTTATATTTGTACCGTTATCGGACCAAATGACTTTCACGGACCCTCTTCTTGACAAAAATCTTTTTATAGCCGTGATACATGAGTCGGTGCTGAGGCTATGGGCAATTTCTACATGGATTGCTCTTACTGTCATGCATGTGAACAGTACCCATAACGCTTTTCAACTCTTCTTCCGATCCTCACTGAATATGGCCCAAAAAAATCTAACCCTGTTGCTGAGAAGGGTTTTTCGTATTTAAGAAACCTTTCTTGAGGTAACTGACCCATTATAGGCTCTGCACTTTTTGCCATCCTTCTCCTACAAAACTGACAACTCTTGACGACTCTTTTTACTATAGTGCGAATTTTCGGAATCCAGAACTTTCTCCGTAGATCATTGATAATTGTTTCTATACCTTGATGACCATTTTTTTTATGAAAGTGCATTATCATTTTTTGAGTATACTCATGATCTCCATCTAGAACAACAGATTCTTTATCAATTTCTGCAGGAATGTTGTCCATTCGTAGAATTCTACTGCATACCCTCATGATTCCATCTGTGTCTAAAAAAATCGACATACGATGTAAGCGACCATCTCTATTGGATTTCTTTTCACGTAAATTTTTGATATCATTGGGAAATTTTGAACACTGCACTGACTTCCAGAGTTTTTCACTCCACGCCATCTGTTCACAAACCAAAAAACTGGATTGTTTTTGCTTTTTAAGGAGCATGATGAATTGGTGGATTCTTGCTGTAATTCTGAGCAGTTTTATCCATGTATAATGATCCCTAATGTCAGGTAATACCTCAGATATGCAATTTTTGATATCTTCAACTTCGTGTAGACTGATATCAATTTTTTCTGCATCGATAACTCTTGGCCATTTATCCTGGTTTTCGTAGAGGAAGGCAGGGCCTTTGAACCATCGATGATTTGCAAGAATCTCTTCTTTTGTGGTTTCTCTCGTAAAATCATCTGCGACATTTTCTAAAGTTGGAACCTATCTCCACTGTTCAACTTCAGTGTGTTCCAGAATTTCTCCGACTCTGGCAGAAACGTAAGTTTGGAGTTTTTTATCGCTATTAATCCAATGTAGAACCGTTCTCGAATCGGTCCAATAGAACTTACTGGTGTTGAAATTAAGATATTTTAGAGCTTCCATTGATAAACTTACACCCATCACTGCAGCAAGTAATTCAAGTTTTGGGATAGATAGCGATTTCAGAGGGGAAACTCTAGCCTTTGATGTTACCAGTACTACTTCATCGCCTTCTTCATATTTCAAATGGAGATAAACGGCTGATGCATACGCATCTTCACTGGAATTCGTAAATGTGTGTAATTCGATGGTCTCTGCTTTTTGCAAATGAAAGGAGTAGCAACGCGGAATCTCAATTTCCCTGACTTTTTCCAGTTGTTTCAACCAAACTAACCATTTCTTGAACATATTATCGGTGATGCTATCATCCCAGCCTAGTCCTGCACGCCATATCTTTTGGAGAAGTATCTTCACCTTGATGATTATCGATGACAACATGCCTATGGGGTCATACACCGACATGGCGGTCTTGAGAACTTGTCTTTTCGTAGGAATTTTGACACCATCTGATTCGGATTACGTCGTTTACCAACTGAATGGCTTCTTCTTCGCTCTCTGTGGAGTCTAAATAATCGTCAACATAGTGAGAATATATTATCGCATCCACTGCTCTTGGATTTTCTGCTCTGTGTTCTTCGGCGTTGTAGTTCTTCACAAATTGTGCCAGGAACGGTGAACAAGTTGTACCAAAAAGATTTGCAGTCATGCGATATAATTTTGGAACTTCATTTGATTCCAAATTTCGCCACAAAAAACATTGGAAAAAGCTATCTTCTTCTGCTATCTTCACTCTGTTGAACATCTCCCTTATGTCGCCTGCAAATGCGATTTTATGGATTCGAAATCTCAACAGGACACCAAATAGTGAAGTTAGGAGATCTGGTCCAGTGAGTAAAAAATCATTCAGCGAAAAACCATTACTTCTCGCTGCGGCATCAAAGACGATACGTACTTTTCCAGGCTTGTTGGGGTTTGTGACTGGAAAATGTGGAAGGAACCAAATACTTTTCTGTTTCCGTAATTCATGATCTTGAACAGGAACTGCATAATTTTTATCGAACAATTTTTTAATTTCAGCAGAATATGCTTCACCCAGATCACGTTCCTTTCTGAGACGTCTCTCAAGGCACATCAATCTCCGAAATGCCATTTGTTTTGAATCTGGTATGTCTTCTATGTCGCTCTTTCGTGGTAATTTTATTTCGTACCCTGTTCCATTAAATTTTTATGGAATTTTGTGCTGAAGAAATTGCTTTTTCATTTTCTTTCGATTTTATTTTGTCTCGTATGGATACAACGCCAAAATTTTCAATTTTCATGAAACTTTTTACCAGGTTATGAAGACTATCATCAGCTACTTCATTCTTCAAATCACCCTGAAGATTTTCCACAGTTCCATGAAGAGTCCAACCTATTTTAGTTTTAGATAAAATCGGACCGTTCGGATGGGGTTTTAAGATGTTTCTAGAGAGAATGAGATGAGCATTGTTCTGCCCTATGAGAAGTGTTGGATTTTCTTCGATTCCAATTTCAGAAGCGAATTGCTTTACATATTTCTTCTTGAGGATATCAATGATTTCGTCTGGCTGTTTTGCAGTGATGAGTAGCATTTCTACCATTTTTCTTGCTTGACTTTTCAGACTCTTATTGAGTCTCGAAACATTTTCTTTCGGAGAGAAGTTACAAGCCTCATCCGAAAGTATATATTGGGCATAGAAAATTGGCCATTTCAAACAAGATGTTCCATCAAACTCGGTCAACTGGCTTCCAATTGTTTGGCGTGTCAACATTTTATTAATAGAACGAGTTAAAGTTTCTATCCCATCATTTTCAAAACATGCGTTTTGATTGTTCACTGAATTTGCCCATTCTTGTATTCTGTTTGGAACTGACCAACCTACATCATTGAAATCTTCTTCATCTTCTTCTGATGCAATGTCTGTTGTATCACATCCATTTGTTTTTTCTAGGATTTCTTCGTACTTGTTGAACGATTTTTCTTTATTCTCAAGACGATCTTCTTGTATTGCAAGGAGTTTTGTTTTCTTTCTTAGCTCGTTCTCTTTAATTTTGAGTTTTTGAGCGGGAGTTTCTTCATCGTTCTTCAAATCTTCTATATCACATTGTATGTTGATAATTTCTTCTTTTTTTTTCAGTATGTCTTCTTGGATTCTATCTATTTCCATTTGTATATCCAAAAGCATTTTGTTATCTCGTGATTTGTATGATTTTATAGATTTTTCTCTGCTACTTCTACAGTTCACGGATTTCGGAACACTTTTTGTTCCATTGTATCCACGTGACTGATAGGAATTTTCGTTTCCTAATAATTTATAGATATTACTTATAAGGATATTGGCAAATTCATGAGCAGAAGCAGTTTTGATGAACTTTTGAGAAAAGAAATCACAAAGTTTCTGTAAATTCTTGATGCTCAATGATTCACTGATTAGGGAAAGATGTTTCTCAAATTCTTCTGAATTTTCTTGAAATGGATACCCTGAGAATGCAGTTATTCTCCTCTTCACTGCTTTTACTTTAGGTTGTTCTCCATACAAAAGAAAATAAAGATTTTTCACTAAATTTGTATCACCCGTGTTCTTGAGTTTCAATGAGATGTCATGAATATCACCAAACGTCAGTTGTTTTGTCGACATCTTTCCAATTTAGATTTTTCCTGGATTGGACTTTTTCACACAAAGGATGATTCTTGAGATAGCTCGAAGGACCACTTTATCGTTTGTAATGAAGGGAAACTATCAATCGTAGCAAAGAACTATAATAACTGTACTTTTTACGAGATGACTTTTTGTCAGATAATAACATGACAGAATCTAATACAATACATCAAAACAGATAATTGATAAACCATATCACTGGGTGCTCATTCCGACAAAATTTATAAGGGGAGTGTGAATGGGCAAGTCGGTGGAGGTTGCCCTAGGCGAACGTATCTCTATCGGATCGAAATTGTTTTAAAGAAAGGCCAGGTAAAGACCAGCAACCGACAAGCATGTATTTGAACGCTGATAAAAGTAGAATAAACAAAACACGTGTGTAAGAACCGTAGCAAGTGGAAAGAAATGGTCTCTGTCTACCCCTACGGGAAAAATGCGTGATTATATGTATGTATGTGTTTTCTTCTTCTTAGTGCATTATATCTTCCATGATGTGTGGTGGTTGTTGTGAATTTCTGTCATTATCCAGTCTGTCCAGGACGTGACTATTTATTTGTTGCCATCGTTGCCTGCTGTTAGCCTCTCTTATTGCTGCTCTAAATTTAGGCCAGGTAAATTGCGAACGGTGTCTGTCCATCTCGTTGGTGATCGGCCTCGTCATCTTTTATCAAATAAAAATGAGGCGCTCCAGATTATCTTGTCGAATTATGTGGCCGAAGAACCTTAGAACTCGCGCTGATGTTTGGCTCGACAAACGGTGCTCTATTCTTACTTGTTTTAATATGGATGCGTTTGTTCTTCGAGCAGTCCATGGGATTCTTATATTCTGTGCCAACACCACATTTCAAACGCATCGATTCTCCGTCGATCAGCGGCCTTGATTACCCACGTTTCCGAAGCGTACTAAAAAACGAGAATACCAGTGATTTTACTAGAGCTTTTTTTGTTTGGATCGAGATGTTGCGATCGTTCCATATTC
The DNA here is from genome assembly GCA_950111635.1 of Agelastica alni. Taxonomy (NCBI): domain Eukaryota; kingdom Metazoa; phylum Arthropoda; class Insecta; order Coleoptera; family Chrysomelidae; genus Agelastica; species Agelastica alni. The sequence continues at coordinate 57,341,210 of OX467711.1, read as the reverse complement.
TGGTAAGTTGGCTCATAGCTGTTTTACCCAGTTGAATGCGTCTACGAATTTTAGGAACATCGTTAGTTCTTTTTCATTACTGGCAATCAAAGGGTGTCATCTGCATATCTTAAATTTGAAATTTTTTTACCGCCCACATCAAAACCGCCTTCACAGTTTTCCAGCACTGAGATGGCACACCCATGTCCAAAAGAATATCCCACATCCTTGTCCATATCACATTATCGAATACTTTTGTAAAGTCTACAAAGCAGAGGTAAAGGGGGCTATAGTGTTCTCTAGCTTTTTCGATCAAAATACGTACATTAAGAATCTGCTCTCTTGTACCCCTACCCTTCACAAAACCTGCCTGCTCTGGGCTAATTTGAAATGTTGTAAAACGTTGCAATCTTGAATGGATAATATGGAGCATGATTTTATCGATAAGTCGATAATTATCGCAATTATGTTTGTTGCCTTTTTTGTGAAGAGGTATAATCACAGAAGTGGATCACAGTGCCATTGACCTGTTTCCCATATCATCTGATAGAGATTTTGTAACGTTGGTAGGCAGTGTTCATCCAGATGTTTCCATATTTCAGCAGCAATGTCGACAAAACCGACTGCTTTGTTATTACTTAGGTTACGCACAGCTTCTTTAACCTCGCACAACAATATGGCTGGTTCCAGTGTATTGCTCGTGATAGTCGTAGTAGCAGTGTCGTCATCATATAGGCTCTGACAGTACTCTCTTCATATTTCAAGGTTATTGTTTTAATTTCATAAAAGATATCTCTACTCTGGTTAGTATTTGAGTGCGTTTCTATTTTCTGACAGATGTTGTTATAATATACATCTTTGTCTTTGCGACATCCTTTCTATATAAATCCACAGAGCTTATTATATCTTGTTTGTTCCTCAATGCTATTTATGCCATCCATTTTTATTTCTCTTCTAGCGAGAAAGAGGTCCAGGGTTTCATCAGATATTCATGGCTGTTTTTTACGAGTAGTGAATCTTGGTGTCAGTTCACGTACAGTGTCTCTGAGACAGCGGTTTTCAGCTTAGTCCAAAATGTCTCAACGGTTTCATTTTGTAGAGTTTCTTGCTGCAGTCTTGTCCATAAAGTTTGACCTATGCTATCATCCTGGAGAAGGTTACGTGTTAGTTCTACATTTGGTTTTGCGTTTTTACAGACCTTGAATTTAATTCTACATTCAGACACAAGGAGCTGCTGATTACTTCCGCACTCAGCAGAGGGTAGAGTTTTGTATTCAGGACAGAGGACCTCAACGGCGCATTAATCAATTTGATTCTTAGTTTTTCCATCTGGTGAGCACCACGTATAGAGTCTGCGTTTGTGCTGTTCATAGTTTGTGTTGCAAATGCAGAAGCTGTTTTCAATGCAAAATTGTATCAGCCTTTCACCTCGTTCATTGCGCATGACCAGTCCGTGACGGCCAACCACTGAGCGAAGGTGTAAATCATTTGTGGTATCTCCAACCTTTGTGTTGAAGTTCCCTATTATCATGCTAAGCTCTTTACTTGGCACCTTTTTCCTATGCGTTTTTAGGGTACGATAAAAATTGTCGATTTCCTCATCAGTAGCTGCGGTCGTAGGCGCATAAACTAGAAGAATGTTTAATCAACAGGGAGTGCTATTTATTTTGATGCTCATAATTCTCTCGTTTATGGCCACATATCCCATTACTGCTGGACTTAACTTATTTGAAACGACAAAGGCAATTCCTTCAGAGCTTTTATTTTCATGACCTGAAAAGTAAACTGAATAGTTTGTTGATTTGTAATGACCATTTCCATGCCAATGAGTTTCAGTTAATCCACAGATATCAATATTACATCGACGCAGTTCATTTTCGACGATGCAGAGCTTTCCTGTTTGTCTCATACCTCTAACATTCCAAGTAGCAATTCGGTATCTTTTTCGCAACTGTATATATTTAGCCCCTCCAGTAGCATAGTTTCCATGAGATGCCTGGTGGTCTACAAGCTCATGGCCAGTCGCACACTTTTCACCATCCGCCTTGGACGCGGAGTAGCGCCGGTTGTCGACCGGGTAACGTAACATCATCGGAGGCACTTTTTACGTTTGACATTCATTTCACAAAAATGTTCTTGGTAAACAATTTATTTTTTGTGTGTGGGGTGGCTTACCATTGCCTTCCCCTAATAAGAGAGACCGAATTTTCAGCTGCACCCGGACTAAAAAACAAAAAGCTGCCGTGAAATCGAATGTTTATTACTTTGAGGGTACCTGTGGCCGGTAACGATTTATTATGATATTTTAAAAGGGGATATCAAATGAGCTGGTATTTTTTGCTTTGAACACCATATTTTTGGACGCGTTCGCTCAAAACAGGCCTTTTTCGTTTCTTGTTGGTTTATTATTCTCGGGTTTGAGACCATGTTGGTAATCTCGAACCAGCTTCTTCGATCTGTTTCTGGGACACGACAGGACAGGCTTTGCTCTCTTACTAATACACGCGCAAGAGATAGAGAATTCTCACCATAGGCCTCTTTCAACAACTTATAACACTCAGTCGGATTTTTTTTTAATTTAACGAGAAATTTTACATTGATCCATTGCTCCTGGTTTTCGTCACACATTGTTATCGGCACGAGAAAAAAACACGTTCGTTTCTAACCTCTATAGAAAAAATACTACTACAGCGACAAAACGTGTTTTCGTAATGAAATGTAGACACTTCCAGCTATCCAACGCTGCATTCGTTTCCCCCCTACCCCTTTAGGACGCCTTTTGTACGCGCAGTCTCGTTATTTAATAGCCAGACCTCATATTATGTTTTTCTAAAAAAAAGTGTCATCTGCGCTATTTAAATTATTAAATACTCTTTGCGCGTGACCCCAATGGCAGAAGTGATAAAAGCTTTACTTGTATTAGATAGTAATACAAGGCTCGAGCGAAAGTTCATTAATTAGCATTGTCACAAGGCGCTTTTGTATTTAAATTTAAGTTATTTTGCTCCTTATCAATGCACCATTGGAAGGTCCAAATTAAAAAGAAATCATAATGACCGTTTCCATCCAGAACTATATCCCGAAATAATCTCGTCAGCAAGAAAACAGAAGGGTTTTTGATTTTACTGTTATTGGCGGAATTAATAAAACAGTAAAATATCTTTCATAGATAAAAAAATACAGTTCATTTGTTTTAAACTCAAACAATAAGTCTCGTTAATACTTGGTGATTCCATGTATGTTGGATGTGTGTATATAATTACATTGCTTTTGCCTGAATATTTTTTTAAAAAAACCTGAATATTTTTTTAACAGATAATAAATTTGACGACGATTGTGAGCTTTTAAGTCCAGCAATTTCTAGTAAAAACGAAAGTACGAGTACTTGCTCTCAAGATAGTGTAGTTATATTGAGTGACGAAGAATTAAACTACTCAAACAGGTTAAGTGCTAAATATCACCCAAATTTCTATGATTTGTCATATTTAGAGGAATGCATTACAGAAGATATTGATAAAGATGCAGTAGAAGTTTTACACTTGGGTGAGTTTCATTTTTTATTACAAATCAACTTATGTTTCTATTTATTTATTTAATTAATTTCAAATACATTTTTAGAGCTTAAAAAAAAATATTGTCAAGTCACTGGTAATAAATTAGATAACTTTGATGAAAAAACTTTAATGGTAAATACTCCAGAGAAGTCTTCCAATGTTCAAGTAATAGAGAAAAGTTGTAGCAAAAATCTTGTTGATGATGCAACTCCTGAAAAACCAGTGGTTTTTAAGAACGATTCTGTTCATGTAAATTCAGATAAATCTGTTAGTACACATTCTACTTCTGCACAATTTTCGACTCCCAAAGAAAATTTAATAATAAAAACCAGTAACGTTACTCCAATGGTGGATTATGATGTAATGGATACTCCGAAAATAATATCAGAATTGGATAAGTTGGGTATAAAACCTCTAAAAAGGCAAAGGGGTATACAGTTGTTGAAATATATATACGAATCCACTCATCCCTTGGTCGACGATTTGGAATCTGAAGACGAAAACAAAGAAAAACCTATAAAAAGAAGAAAATTATCTAATACTTTTAAAAATAATAAAAGAAGCACAATAAATATTGCTGGAAGTGCCCTTACAGAAAAGTAAGTTCAATTGTAATTTCATTTTTTTAAAAGATAATACATGACGAGTTTGTCTTAATCGTAGAGAGATTCTTGATGGTGTTTTAGAATCAATGGATCTTTCTCTTTTCTTCTTCTTAGGGTGCCGTCTTCTTTAGAAGGTTGGCTACCATCATGACTATTTTAACTCTATCCACCGCTGACCTAAAAAGTTGGGCTGACGAACAGTTGAACCACTCTCTCAAGTCACGACATTCGTCTTCGACCTATGCTGCATTTGCCAACAATTTTGCTCTGCATAATCACTTGTAACAGAGTATATCTTCCTCCTCATTCACATGCTCTGTCCTAGTCGTCTGAGTACTTCTTCGTTAGTGATTCGGTCTACATACGATATTCTGAGTATTCTTCTGTATAACCACATTTCAAAGGCTTTCAATTTTTTCAACGATATTTTATTCCGTGTTGCTGCTTCCATGCCATAGAGGAGAATAGAGAATATGTAACATTTTATCATTTGGATTTTCAGTATTTGATTCAACGATCGGTTACAAAAGAACTGCTTTATCTTTAGAAACGCGCTACGCGCTATTTCGATCCTTGATCTTAATTCTTTTGAAGAGTCATTGCTGGAGTCTATTATAGTTCTTAGATATTTATACGTAAAAACTCTTTCTATAACTTGGTTGTTTATGGTCAGCTGGACGTTTGTAATTACCGTTTTAGAAAATACCAAAAATTTTGTTTTATTCAGGTTCATTTTGGATTATTAATTTTTTTAAAATGTATATTTTTATGTAAATAACATTGTCTTGATATCGTAAAACTAAAATTTGATTTTGTTTTTAAATTACAAAAAAGAAAATTTATTTATTTACAATTAAAGTTCCTGACATAAGAAGGCCCCTTCTAGGAACTTGAGCTTCTTGCAGAAAAGCGTTGGGCATTTGCAAAGCAAATGTTCTGCAGTTTCAGCGGAGTTCTCGCAGTGGCGGTAACTATCACTCTTTTGCCCATCTTTTTCAGGTGTAACCTCAGACGGCAGTGTTCAGTGAGGAGTCCCGTCACCAGTTTTAAGTCTTTCTTGTCAAACTCGAGAAGCTGTTTAGCTTTCCTTGGCGAGTGGCTCACTAGTTTTTTCGCCTCTCTTTGTCCTGGCACTTTATTCCAGTGAGATTTCATTTCATCTGTTTCCCAGCGTCGAACCTTTTTTTCAAGTGGGCCTTGTGGAGTTCACGGAAGGGTTCTGGGCCGTGTACCACACAGATGCATCCCTTCCTAGTTGAGGTCCGTTCTCTGTGCAAATTTGGTGGTTGTTTATGACCACTTCGGACTGCATTTCAAAGTCGTACCTAACTGGAATGATATCCGTCGGCTTAGACATGGATTATAGAGAAATATTTTCCAAAATATTTAAATGTCCAATCAAATTTCCTGCTTTGAGCTTTATTGTCTGGCTTAGTTTGAAGGCACTGATTGCTGCTTCTGTCATCACACATAAGTGCAATGGTGGAAGGTTCAGCATTACCTTTTCGGCTGCAGTAGGGCACGTGAATATTACTTCTGTGATTTTCAGACAAGCTAGCCGCTGCACTTTCTGCAGCTTGACTTAAGCCGAAATTTGTTGCATTTTTGGCCACCTTGTCAATGAGGCATAGGTGACCATGGGTTTGATGATCGTTTGGTATGACCAGTAAATCATTTTTGGTTTCAGACCCCATGTCTTACCAAAGACTCTGCGGAATATCCAGTTTGTCGCTATAGCTCTGAAAAGAATGTGGTTGGTTGACTGTTCCTTGTCAGTATCTGGTCGATTATTACGCCCAAATATTTAACTTCTTTAGAAAATGTGACTTGGATTCCATTAAGAGTTGGGGCTTTAAGTTCGTACTTTCGCCTCCTGGTGAATGGAACCAGTACTGTTTTGCTAGGATTGACATTTAGTCCTTCCTTTGCGCATCATCTTCTAATTGTGTTTAGGGCTACTTGCATGCGATCGGAGATTACTTCGTCATGTCTGCCCCTAATGGTGACGACCAGGTCATCGGCGTAACCTTGAGTCATGAAACCAAAATCGTGTAGCTTTACTATCAGGTTGTCGACAACCAGTGACCACAGCAAAGGCGATAGAACTCCCCCTTTGGGACAACCTTTTTATACAGTCATCCTTACTGTCTCTCCCCCAAGAGTCGCCACAATGATTCTACCTTTCAGCATTGATTATATCCATGTAATCAGTGAGGTGTTTACATTTCTTTTCTCGAGTGATCTAGTTATGGAGGCGTGCGAGGTGTTATCAAAAGCACCCTCTATATCGATGAAGGCACAAAGAGCTATTCCTTTTTCCGCGTATGTCTTTTCAACGAGAACAATTCAAAGAATTTTTCGAAACACTTGGTCCCATATTCATTGCTATTGCTGGTGATGACTACAACAGCAAGCATACCTTTTAGGGCTCCAGACTGGTAACGACTAGAGGAAAACAACTAGCACAAGTTATCCAATAAAATAATACGTCCTTCCTATCAACCGGCTTACTAACATACTGGCCAATTTATGTCAACAAGATACCAGATCTAATGGACTTTTTTGTCACTAAAGGTATTTCTTTTGCATATACAGAAATACCACCAAGCTACAACTTAACATCTAACCACTCTCCAATTATAGCCACGGTGAGTACGACTGTAATGATAGAAAAGCAATACCAATACAATACAATTCAACAATAAATTGGGACGAGCACAGAACAATAATAGAAAACAATATTAACTTAACAGTCAGACTACAAGAACAAACCGATATAGAAGCAGTAATAGAAAAATATATAAAACTACTACAGTTAGCAGCTAAAGAGGTCACTCGAAACAATACTCCAACAACTTCCAGTACATTCATACCAGTGGAAATCAAGAAGCTAATTGATGAAAAAATAAAATCACGCTCAAAATTGCAACACAACCACACACCGGAAGATCGAAGGAAGTACACTCAAAAAAGCAATAAATTACCGACCACACTCAACGAAATGAGAAATAAGTCCTTTGAAAACTACGTAACAAATCTCTCTGGACAAGATAACTCAATTTGGAAGCCAATAAAGAACTAAAAAAACCAAATATGACATCACCACCAATCCGAAACTACACTACTCCACCTGGACCACTGGCAAAGAGTGACCAATAAAATACCGACCCATTTGCAGAACACTTATCTCAAGTCTTTACTCCCAACAAAAATGACCAAGACCAAGAAATAGAAGAACAAATAAACACACCTGTCTTTACCCATCAACGTGCCAAAAAAATATCAATAAACGAAATCAAAGAAGAAATCAGGATGCTAAACCCAAAGAAATTCTCTGGACCTAATTACAGCAATAATGCTAAAAAAGTTACCCAAAATTGGTATAAGATTACTTATATACAACGCAGTATTGAGATTAAATTACTCCAAATCGCACAAATAATAATGATACCAAAGCTAGGTAAAGACCCAACAAACGTCACATCATATCGTCCAATAAGCATATTTTCGACCATATCAAAACTACTTGAAAGGCTCATACTTAAAAGAATCAACACAGAAGTCAATACTCAGGACTGGATGCCTGACCCCCCAGTTTGGATTCCGGCTGTCGCATTCCACAATATAACAATGCCACCGATTTGTAGATGTAATTAACAAATCTGATTTATTCTGGAGTGCCACAGGAAGCATTCTCGGACCACACCTGTATGTCGTGTACATAACCGACTTACCAACATCAAGGCATTTCACCATTGGTACCTTTGCAGACGACACTGCCTTAATATCGACCTGTAATGACCCAATCAGCGCAACACAAAATCTCCAAGAACATTTAAGAACACTAGAACTGTGGTTGAAGAAATAAAGGATAAAAGTAAATGGTTCTAAATCAAATCATATAACTTTTACCATTAGAAAAGTACAATGTCCAACGATAGAACTCATTCACGAAGTAATGCCACAAGTAAAACATGTCAAATATCTTGGCCTGCACTTGGACAACAAGTTAAACTGGAAGGAACACATATCCAAAAAGAAGAACCAAATAGAAATGAAAATTAAATCGAAATTACCACTGGAAAATAAATTACTAATCATAAAACTATCATTAGACCAATATGGACATATGGCGTAGAACTCTGGGGCTCTGCCAAGTCAAATATAGCTAAAATGCAAAAAGTTCAATCAAAAATACTCCGCACCATAAAAAATATCCCCTGGTACGTAACAAACCTAACTCTAAATACATACCTGAACATACCTTATGTAACAGAAATCATTGTGGGGAAAATAAATTAATACCATACGACACTCAAAACTCACACAAACCCGTTGTTGGAACTACTGCTGCAACCTCTTCATAACCGAGTACTGAAAAGATGCTGGTTAACAGATTTAAATAAGACGATATCGAAGGATGCTAGAGATGCTTGTGGCCGTACATCGCACTTAGCAAGTACCAGTGATGACATCATTGGATGTTCACCTCTCCACGTCACTAGGGTCAGGAATTACGGCACAAAATAGCACATTAGCTTATAGATGTAAAAGGTATAAATCTGATTGCTAATTAATAAAGAGAAAAAAAATGTAGGTTAATATAAACAAGTTTTATTGGTTTTAATCATTCTACTAATAAATAAATAGTATAGCAGCTTAAGCAGTTACGGAATGACGTGCTAGAAGTACTTAAAATAATTTATTTCATAAAAACTTGCGAGTGCCGGTGGACGTTAGTCAAACCAAATATTTCACTGCTTTGAAACATCTATGATGGATGACGTGCCTTGGATTTTGTGTTGTATTTACATTATAACGTTTTCAGTGAGAACAAAGATGACTTGTTGTTTGAAAGAAAATTCTCAAAGAAATATCTATCATGTCGTATTCCCTTGCAAATTGCGTGGTACAATTTTTTATGTGATAATCCATCGTTAGCTGAAAGTATTGTTATATACGAACCCATACAACTAGAAATCGTCCAGTACATGCTGAAGGAGCAATCAGGATGCAATTTCCACATAGAGGTAATACATTTCCACTGTTGGTAGATGTTTGTTTCCAGCTTGTGTAAATATTTAAGTCCAGTAAATATTAGTGAACTAATCGGTTCTTTTATTAACAACTACTACTGTTTATGAATATTAGTTCATATATCTAGAAATTGCTAATTAACATGAACCTGCTGATTAAAAACTCGTCCTGTGTCTAAACCAGGGATGAGCAACCTTTTTTTACAACTGGCCGGCTACAAATTTAAAAATGTGCGAGCCGCATGCAAGAAATTTATAATAAGACCAAACACTTAATGATGAACTCCAATTACCTCTTTAATAACAATATAAATCTAATATACAAAATGAGAAATTTGGGACTACTTCTTAGTCATCAATAGCTATCGGTGTTCTCTTGTAATTATTTTCCGCAAGGAATTTTTTGCAAACATAGGTGCTTCCAAAAAGTGTCATTATTATCTTTACATGTGCGCCTAAACGTAGGATTTTTTTTTTAAATTCATGTAATTTTGAAAATAATTTTAAAATTTATTTAAATCGATGTTTTGTAAATCTATTAGTTCCATTTTTATATATCCAGAACTGTTAACAGAATGGTGAAGAAAAAATATCAAAACTAAAAACGGTTGTTCTAAATATTTGAAATCGCTATTTAAATTCCGTTATAATTTTTTGTAAATGCTGGGCATATTTTCGGGTTTCTGAAGGAGTTGCTCATACTTGGTTTAAACTGACTTCCTACTCCTGTTTTCTCTCTGAGCGTTGGTTCTTTGAGGCGTTCGTCTACAACAGTGGTTCCCAAACTCTTTTGACCCATGGACCTCTTTCCATAGTCAAAATTTACCCACGGACCTGGGTGAAAAATAGAAGTAGAAAAATGAAAAATTACAAATTTAACTTTGATGTCTTGAATGGTAAATGGTGACGTAAAAATAAAATATAGGTAATTAAAACATTTTGTTGAAATTATAACTATTGTTTTAAAATACAAAAAAAATAATGACTTGGATGAACCTAATGGGATGTTATGAGTGTATTTATGTCTGGCTTTATGTTCGTGAGGAGCAACCGCAAATCTACATGAGTACTAATTTCTAGTCGGTTTCTTTTTTTTTTATGAGGCTCATAACGGCACTGAATCCACGTTCTACCAAATAGGAAGACAGAAAAGCAATCAACAGCTTCTGAACAATATTTGTTTGTATTTGTGCTCTGAGTTTGATTACTTGCAATATCCAAGTGAAGAATGTCTTCAAATCTTTGGTTAAGGTCCGAATTAAGCGCCTCAAGTGTTGACAATAAGCAAACAACTCTATTTTGCAATTTTGAAAGATTTGGAAACTGAAGACATTCTCCTCTTCCCAAGTTTTGTTTGTAAAGCAAAAGTTTTGCAACAAACGCAAATATTACCCTTTCAGTTTTGATTAAATGTGATGTGTCACCTTGTAGTTTTAAATTAGTCATTTTTTGAGATAATTAAATCGTGTCTTTACTCTCCAGGAATTTCAATACTGATTCAAAGAGCGAATAGAAGCGATTCAAACACGCACTTTTAGATAACAAACATACTTCTGTGTTAAGTAGTAAATGATTATAGTCATCATCATTTTCCAAACATAGTTGAGCAAATAATCTCTCATTTAAGATTTTATTTAGTGCTCTAATGAAATAATGTAGCGATTCATGCAAACGTTCACTAAAGTTTTTGCTACCAAATGATGGCGGTGAATGACGCAATGTACCGATAATACATTCGGTATAGCTTGGTAGAGGAGTGGTAGCGTACCAGACGAATGGTGCAAGGCCGTTATCGTGCCACATTATATGGGAAAAGGTTCGCAGCAGGACTGTAAGAACTACCGAGGTATTAATTTACTCAGCATAGTCGGCAAAGATATTGATTAAAAGAGTAACGAATGAAACTGAGAAGATGATATGGGATGTGCAAGCAGAATTTAGAAGAGGAAGGAGATGTATGGATCAGGTCTTCTCATTACGAGGTATAGTCGAAAAATTATTGGCTAGAAGTCAGAAGGTCTATTGCGCTTTTATAGACTTGGAAAAGGCCTATAACAGAGTGGTGAGGAGTGAATTGTGGTCGACATTGTCTGTGTATGGGGTAAGCGGTAGTTTAATACGAGCACTGAAATCACTTTACGAGGATTCCATTGCTTGTGTCAGGATAAATGGAACTTGCACGGACTGGTTTAACATCGAAAAAGGTGTGAGACCATTGTCTAAAAGATTTGAAAGAGAGTGCGTATGGATTAAAAATGAATGATTTGATCGTCAAATGCCTTCTTTACGCCGATAATCAAGTCATGTTGGCGTCATTTGAAGAGGAGTTGCAGGCGATGGTTAATGTTATGCATGATGCCCTGAAAATCAAAGAGATGACAATAAATGTAAGCAAAATGAAATTAATGGTTTTTGAAAGAGAAAAAAGCATGACAAACTGTGAAGTTTCGATTAAGGGAGAAAGAGTGGAACAAAGGCACGTCTGACAGTGCATAGAGGTGTGTTGGTTCCTACACTTATGTATGGTAGTGAATGTTGGGTTTGGCAGAAGAAGCATGAAAATAGGATTAATGCTGCAGAGATGAGTAGTCTGAGAAGTATAGCCGGAGTGACTCGGTTGGATAAAGTAAAGAATAGTGAGATAAGAGAACGCTGTGGTGTAAAAGAAGATGTGGTTACAAAGATAGACAAAGAATGCTTAGATGGTTTGGACACGTATAAAGGATGGATGAAGAAAGATTGACGAAACAAATTTATAAGGCGAGTGTGAATGGACAAGTTGGTAGAGGTCGACCTCGGAGAACAAATCTCGATTAGATCAATATTATTTTAAAGAAAGGCCAGGTCAAGAGTATTAACAACCGACGAGCATTGATGAAAGTAGAGAAAGCAAAAGATGTGTGTAAGAACCGTAGCAAGTGGAAGGAAGTGTTCTCTGCCTACTCCTACAGGAAAAAGGCGTGACTATATGTATGTTTTAAATATGTCATAATGACAAGCCTCGTTGTCCTCCTACTATTGCGCGTATTTCCTGACGCTGTTCAAGGACCCCCAAACAATTTTAACTCTGGGGGTACGTAAGGACCACTTTGGGAACCACTGGTCTACAACACCTTCGGCTTCGGCCAAAAATCAGCCGAAGTTTTGTATCAGCCAATCGAACTTGTGCAAACGCGCACGAGTTGCATATTTAGGTTGGTGATAGTGGATAGCGGGGTACTAATTACTTCTTTTATTACTACTATTGTGTGTAATACCTAATAATTTTTTCACAATTTGCATTGACATTATGATGGTTTTCTTACTAAGTTAAATCCGAGATTAATAAACCGACGAGAAGTGACAAAAGCCTGTTTTGAACGAACCTTTTTTGAACGCGCATGACAAAAAATATGGTGTACAAAGAAAGTCCGCCTATTGCAACAAATACCGTCAGTTTTAAATATAAAAAATCGTTCGACACCACAGGAACCCTCTAACCAATCAGAATTCGATTTTGTATCAGTTGTTTTTCTTTTTCTGGCACATTTTTTTAATTAAAAAATTGGTTGTCTGTAAAGTCGGTTTACGGACGATAATTTTACGTGATAACGTCATAAGAAAACATTGATGAAATTGCATACCTTTATGAATTGAATTGAATTATTATCACTGAATTATCATTATTTTGTATAATACAAAGAAGATGTTAATTGAAAATTACAATTTAATTCACTTCACTTTATAAACAGTTGACAAAACATTCCTGTGTAAGTTGTGTACTGCCGCTATCTCTCTTCTACTCGGACGCATCAGCCGATGGAGTGGAAGAGAGATAGATGCGTCACAAGCCGAACGCTTAGGCCGATCGTGCCTCCCTATCGCTTGTTTCGCGTTCTCGCTTGCACGCTCGGCTCAGGCGGAACGTGACAATTAGTCATGCTTTTTCGTGCGTGCAGCCGTCGTTCATCGATTTATAACTTAAAAAAGTCCTACGTGATTTAATCCAGTAAGGTTTCTGGAAAAAATAAAAAAAAATTTATTTTTTATCATACATACTTTCAATTTGTTTCTGTTATAATTTAGGTTCTCATTATTTTTATAACCTATTGTAAATCTTTTTTTGGGTAAAACTCAATATTGTGTACATTATTATTAAAGTTCTAATTATTATTCCTAGTTACCTGTAAAGCTATGTAAAAGCATGTAATGCGATCCTCACCCCATTGTTGGGAGGGAGGCATTCGTTCGCTAACCATGCTAATAAAATACAATTAACGATTTTGTAAGTATTTGTATCCAATCCCTAAAATCTGTAGTTAATAAGTAATAAATAATATCAACACGAACAATATACAGTGGGTACATAAAGTAACGTAACTTACTTATATTTCGATTTCTGTTGGGTTTACAAAAAAAAATGTTGAATAAAAGTTTTTTCAAATAACTCAGTCCATCTACATAAATCGATTAGAAGTTTTTAGGGTGCACCGTTACTACAAAATAACTTATTAACATAATTTTTTAAATAGTACACCCTGTATATATTTTTAATTTATCATAATCTATAAAATTACACATACAACCTCATAATTCTACCTTTAATAGTTCCAAATTTACAGTGGTTTCAAAGTAAAATTATAAAAAAATTGTTTGTCAAAAAAATAATAGGTTTTTCTACCATTAATTGTTTTTAAATGTCATGAATTATTTCTCATTGTCATTAGTGAAAGTTTTTTACTGTAATTAGTTACTTTTAAAGTATGTTTACCGAACAAGAAAGAATAATATGATGAGAGGTTACGGTGATCGTAAAAGAGCTTATGATGAGGTAGCTTACTTATTTAATAATACGTTAACAAATCGCAACCAAATTACCAAACCTGCAGTTTGGAGGATTGCGAAACTTTTTGAAGAAATGGGTTTAGCTAAAAATCGCCATAAAACTGGCCGACCGTAACTATTGATAAAAAATCCTTGGACGTTGTGCAAAGTTTTGTAGAAAATCCTTTTACATCCATTCGGAAAACTACATTGGAACATGATGTTAGTGTGGGATCAGTCTGTAACATTATTAAGTTGAATAAGTTCCATCCTTATAAAGTAACGCTATTGCAAGAATTATCTGAAGATGATTATGACCGCAGAATGGAATTTTATGAAATTATAATGCAAAATATTGATGCAGAACCTCATTTTACAAGTAAGATAGTCTTTTCCGATGAAGCCACGTATATGTTTAATGGTACAGTTAATCGCCACAACTGTAGATATTGGAGTGATACTAATCCTAGATAGATGCGGGAACATAGAACACAAAGGCATTTAAAAGTTAATGTTTGAGCAGGTATTATCGGCACCACTGTTATTTGACCATTATTTGTAGAAGGCACTTTGAACGACCAAAGTATTTAGATTTGTTAAGAAATCAAATGTTCCTGCAATAAGAAATGCAGTTGGTAACAATTTTAATGACATTTGATTTCACCAGCATGGTGCATCTCCAAACTTTAGTGGTCAATTTTACTTAAATAAAGTTTTCCAAGACAGGTGGATTGGAAGAAGGGGTACAATTGAGTGGCCAGCCAGATCTCCCGATTTATCGCCTTCAGACTATTTTCTCTGGGGTAACCAAAAAAACATTGTGTACAAGACAAAACTTGATAATCGGGATGAGCTGATGAATAGAATACTGATAACAGCCCGTCAAATAACAAATCAGCAATTGCATAATACCATATCAGCTCTTTATAATAGACTTGGATACTGTTAAATAGAATAAGGAAGACAATTTAAACATCTTATTAATTAAGATTAATAAGTTATTTGTTCCTGTTAATTATTTTGGTAATAAAAACGTTCCCGTAGATTATTTTTCTCAATAACTGTAGAATAATTAAGGTTAGAATTATGCGGACGTGGTGGTTGTATTCGCAATCTAATAGATTATGAAAAACTGAAAATATATACAGGGTGTACTATTTAAAAAATTATGTTAATAAGCAATTTGGGAGTAAAGATGTATACTTCTAATCGACTTCTGCAGATGGCCTGAATTATTTGAAAAAACTTTTATCCAACATTTTTTTTTTGTAAACCCATCATAAATAGAAATATTAGCAAGTTACGTTACTTTATGTACACACTGTATACAAAAATCATAATACCTAATAATGACCCCGTACTAAAACTTAAAAAACATTTCCATGCTGTGCCCGTACTATTAAAGTATCGGTAGTATACACTCCAACCCGATTTCGACGTTCAAATTTTGTTGTCATGCAGTGTATGTATTTAAGGTGCACGAAAGTCACCGAAAATCAATTCCTCAAACATCAAACGTCTCGACAAAGCAATCGCTTCTTTACCGTTTGTTGTTCTCGGGTTAAACCTTCTGAAACAAGTCTATATTATGTGCGTTATTAATCGCATCTTTTATTGGGAAATAAATTGGTTTTTTTTTGTTTTTCATTTGTTTTGAATACCAATAATAAATTTTATTTATTTCTAATTTAGTTTATTGACTTGGGACTTTACTGACATTCGTATTTTTATTAATTATGATACTTGTAAAATTACTGAGAAACTTAATGCACTACTTTAGTACTGATTGTGTCAATAATTTTTTACATTCTACTATATATTTTAGGATCTAATTAATTTTCTGGATAAAAAATGCATAACTTTTCGCACAAATAAATGGCAGGCAAGTAGATCAAAGTAAAAAATATATTATGTTTTTTCTTTATTTAGTACAATTTTTTTAAATAAAATAAAGTGTTATTTTTTACATTTTTCCATTGTAAATATTTTCAAAATAAATTTGTATACAATCTTGTAGGTATTTTATTAATGTTTTTTTAAAAACTACAGAGTAAATTTTGAAGCATAAATAGAAAGTTCCAATGGGGGACTTCGGTCTAAGTACCAACCCAAAAAATTTGAAAATTTTCTACCACTGGGGAAGGGAATTTGTAATGTAAAGGTTCGCGTTATTTTCATAAACTGCGCCTCGGCCTTTTAAACCAGGTAATTTGATCCAAATATTGATATTTGTAAAGATCATATCTGATTGGCTGAAAGTTGTGCTGGAGCTCCTGATTTCACGTCACGTAAAATCCGTAAAATCATATTTCAACTAGATAACAAAAAAAGTGAACATGAAATTTTAAACTGTAAATTCTTAAAAGAAACTTGATTGTTTCGGACATGTATTGCTAAATCTTGTTAAGACGATATTGACATGCCCGCCATATTAAAAAATCTAATTATTCTACTCACGCTGTTAATATACATTACTTTGCAGCAAAATTTTGGGGACAATTTTAATAATTACAGTTAAATGTCGGAAAGTTATTAACTTTTTTAAATGAAAAAAATGGCTGGGAAATTTTTTTTATTTTGAAAATATGATTTTGGTGACTTTCCGACATAATTTATTTATTGGATGTGTGGGGAGACTGACAGAGCGGTTAATGGCGGGCGTGAGCAATTTCGTCTTAATACATCTCTAGAAAAAGATATATTCCCAGATCAGTTGAAAATAAGCACCATCATTCCTATCCCAAAAGTAAATAACTCAATAGATGCTTGTGATTTTAGACCAATCAATACTCTTTCATCACTTGAAAAAGTCCTTGAAATAGTAGTCTACGAACAAATCGAAAATTATTTCAAAATAAATAAACTCTTCATTGGTGCCCAGTCTGGCTTCCGTAAAAATCATTCATGTGAAACTTCTCTCCAATATATCATATCAACCTGGAAAAGAGTCCTAGATATTAATAAGTACACTGTGGCTATTTTTTTGGATTTACGTAGAGCTTTTGAAATGATAGATCAAAACATTCTATTGGAAAAATTAAAATATTATGGTATATCTTGCAATGTGTTAAACTGGTTTGAAAGTTATCTGAGTTATCGTTTCCAACAGACCAAAATAAACAATATTAAATCCAAGAAAATTATAAATGAGATGGGAGTCCTACAAGGAAGTGTTTTGGGACCACTTTTATTTATCATATTAAAATGACATACACTACACGCCAGGTTCACATTCTCTAAATCTCTTCGCTGATGATACCTTAGTGTTCGAGTCTGATGAAAATCTTGGAAATGCTTTAATGAATATAAATAACTCGCTTAATAACATTGAGAAATACTTGAAAGTGAATAAATTAAAACTAAATGTCAGCAAAACTAAAGCAATGATCATAGCACCAGAATACAAGCTGCGAAATTTAAATTTAATTGCTATAAATTTGAATATAAATATAAACAGTGACAATATAGAAATAGTATCTAAAATTAAATATCTTGGTTTCATTATTGAAAGCTCTCTGACATTAAATAAACATAATATCAAAAAAGCTTTTTCTTTTCCAAAATTTCGAATTGTTTGAGCACATATGCCAAAATAACAACTTACAATAGCATTATCCAACCTCATTTCGACTATTGTGCCTCTTTACTGTTCTCACTCAATCAAAATAAAGTGTCTCAATTACAAAAACTTCAAAATCGTGGTATGCGTATGATTCTTAAATGCAGTCGCTACACTTCAATTTCTCATGTGCTAAATTCACTCTAGTGGTTTTCAGTAAAGAAGAGACTTTATTTTTCAACAATGGTTTTTATTTTTAAGATTGTAAAGGGTTTTCAACCAACTTATTTTAATGATTTCGTGATTTTAAACAAAGACACATCATTATAACACAAGGCAAAATAATAATTTCCACATAAACAGAACAAACTCGACACGAAATATGAATAACTTATTTTTCAAGGGTTTGAAGGATTTCAATAAACTACCCACACATTTAAAAGAGTCAAATACTGTTGTAAGGTTCAAAAAGGCGAAAGATTTATTCGCATTGAATGGAAACCAAAAACCAAAAAATGGCCAAGCAGCACTAAAAGCTCTGAAGTCATACACTTGTGAGTCTAAGCTGACTTGGGACTGTAAACAGTCCCTGAGACAACTGGAAGCAAACAATCAGGTTACTCTGATGTGGGTTCCAGGTCACAAGCGAGTTAAAGGCAACGAAGAAGCAGATTTCCTTGCCAAAGAAGGGGCCAATACACAATTTTCCGGCCCAGAACCATTCTGTGGACTTTCCAAAGCCCACTTAAAAGAAGAGGTTCGACGCTGGGAAACAGATGAAATGAAATATCACTGGCATAAAGTGCCAGGACAAAGACAAGCGAATAGGCTAGTAAGCTTTTGGCCAAGTAAAGCTTCTCGAGTTGGACAAGAAAGACTTGAAACTGGTGACAGGGCTCCTCAATGAAAGTATCACCTTAAAAAGATGGGCAAAACAGAGAGTGATATTTGCCGCTACTGCGAGAACTTCGCTGAAACTGCAGAACATTTGCTTTGCGAATGCCCAGTGCTTTTTTGCAAGAGACTTAAGTTTCTGGAAGAGGCCTTCCTAAAGCCCTTCGATGTCAGAAATTTAACCCCCAAGAAACTGATAAACTTTTCTCGAAGTCTCAGAATCTAGGGCCTTGAATAGATTAAGGGTTATACACAAAAGATTATTAAGTACCTACTAGATTGTTTAGTGCTAAATCCGTAGATTTGCCTGTTTGGTAGGTATATTGATGGGGGTTTAAGGGATGTTCCCTAAGATTCCCCTCTCTAATATGTCTATCAATATTTCTTTCCAGAGTTTTCATTAAGAATGAGGTGAGGCTGATCGGCCGGAAGGATTTGGGTAGGGAATGGTTCACCGTACCCGTTTTACGTATGTAAAAAACTCTTGCCGTTGACCAGCCCAGTGGAATATAACTCCACGCTAAACTCGCTCTGAATATTTTAACCAGAAGAGGTAGTAAAATTTCGCTGCCCTTTTGAACGAGGGCAGGGAAAACACCATCCTCCTCTGGAGACTTGTATGGGGAGAAATAGCTCACCGCCCATTGTACTGATGCTGGCGTGACCACTTTTTAAACATTTCTCCAGTCCTCCCTTTTGGGTCGTGATGTCGATCCCATTGAAAGAGGAATTTGCTCCTGTTTCCTCAGAAGCAGACTGCCGGGAAAGTGGGTCTGCAAGAGAGTTTCTAACGTTTGCCTACCTGAGTCCGTAAAAGAGCCATCTGGTCGTTTTATCGATCCAATCTCTTGCGTCGGATCTCTGGCAAGAGCCTTATGGATTCTTGTGCTGACAGGTATGTCTGATATACTCTGACAGAACCTCCTTCAGGATTCTCTTTTGGCTTTCCTTATTTCTTTGTTATAAGTCGTTAGAGCTGTACGATAGATTTCCCAACAACCTGTTTCTTTAGCTCGATTGAAGAGACGTCGAACTTCTTTTTTTTGTCTAAGCTTCTGCTCCACCAGGGTATACCTCTATGGTCCCTCTTCTCCTTTAATGGGCAGTTTTCCTTATAGGCCGTTAGAAGGGCGGATGCTATATGCTCATTCGCCGCTTCTATTTCGGCTCTATTTTGTATAGTGCTATTACCGTTACCTAGGTGCTGTTGGAGGGATTTACAGTACCCTTTCCAATCTGTGCATTTTGGATCTCGAAACTGCACAATCGGACGTTGTCCTGTCTTCATGTCAAATCGTATGTGTCTATGATCTGAGCATGAGGGCTCGGTAGATACCTGCCAGTTAACTATTTTGGTACTCATAAGCTGTGTACTGATAGTTATGTCGAGAACTTCTCCGCAAATTCTGTTCACGGAGGTTGGTTCCGAGCCTAGGTTGTTCACTGCTAGCCCTTCTCCTATTATATAATTATATAGGTACACTTCTCTTTCATTGATGTTGCTGCTGCCCCAATCCAGATGGTGGGAATTCGCGTCGCATCCAATGATCAGTTGTCTGTTGTTCCTTTTGCAGAAGCCGACTAGATCTCGCACTGCTGCTGGAAGAGGGTGTTCTTAATGTTTTTCCTGATGAGTATGCATGCTCTTGGCTTACCAACTAGAGTACACGCAATTAACTTACCGGAGCAGTTTCCTTGGAAGAGCCCTATGTTCGATGGCTAGTTTCTACCAGCAAGCCAAATTTTCAGAAGAATTAAATAAGAATTAGAATTAAATAATTAAATTAGAATAAGAATTAAATAAGAACTTACAGCTTCAGAACTTGCGAAGGCTATAACATAATTCGTATATTTGAATAAGCCAAGTCAGACCTTAGGCTTCAATATATTATCGTAAGTTATTAGAAGAAATGATATTATTTAAGTTGTTGTGAAAAATAAATTTCAGGACTGACCATTGAACTTGGCTCTCATTTTACATTTATGTTTTTGATGGGATATCATTTCTTTTTGTACAGAAATTATTAGTAGGTACTTTTTCATAATAAAATTAATACCAAATAGTTTTTGTTATCCTACCGTATTTTTCTACGTTTACGGGGTATAATTGTCTTTTTTGTGTTATTTTCTACATTTTCTTGTACCTTTGAAATGTTCGAGTGAATTGCCCAATCTACTACTACTACGATGGCGCTACAGCCTATATCGAGCCTTGGCCTCCTCAATCCTTCTTCCCCATCCTTCCCGATCCACCGCTGCATGTCTCCAATTTATTACACCCAGAATTTCTTCAGCATTCTTCCGTACCCCATCTTCCCAGCGCAGCTTCGGCTTTCCTTCAGGTTTTCCTGTGAAGACCTTTTTTGGAGCCCTGTCGTCTGGCATTCTTTGGGCATGTCCTGCACATCTCAGTCGCATCAGTTTTATATGCATTGAAACTCTAGGTTCCTCATACAATTGGTATATTTCATGATTCATGCGTGCCCTCCAGAAATCCGCTTCATTTACTGGACCAAGAATTCTTAGGATTTTTTGTTCGAATCGGTCTAAAAGCTCCGCGTTTTTGGCAGGGTATCCACGTTTCAGCTTCGTATGTCAAAACTGTGCGGATCATTGTTTTATAGACTTTAATTTTGGTCTTCCTGTGTACATCTTTCGATTTTAAAATGAGTAGTATTAAGTTTAGATTGAGGGAGACAGAGTGGAACAAGTAAATGAATTTGTGTACTTGGGTTCAAAGTTTACATGAGATGGAAAGTATGACAGTGACATTGAGCAAAGGGTGTTGGCAGGAAAACAAACAGCCAAAAAGTGTCAAAAAAGGCACGTCTGGCTGTACATAGAGGTGTGTTGGTTCCTACACTTATGTATGGTAAGTGAATGTTGGGTTTAGCAGAAGTAGCATGAAAATAGGATTAATGCTGCGGAGATGAGTAGTTTGAGAAGTATAGCCGGAGTGACTCGGTTGGATAAATTAAAAATAGTGAGATAAGAGAATGCTGTGGTGTAAAAGAAGAAGTGGTTACAAAGATAGATAAAGGAATGCTTAGATGGTTAGGACACGTAGATGAAGGAAGATTGACGAAACAAATTTATAAGGGAGTGGAAGGCAAGTTGGTAGAGGTCGACCTCGGCGAACATATCTCGATCAGATCAACATTGTTTTGAAGAAAGGCCAGGTCAAGAGTACCAACAACCGACGAGCAATTATGAGAGCACTGATGAAAGTAGAGGAAGCAAAAGATGTGTGCAAGAACCGTAGCAAGTGGAAGGAAGTGGTCTCTGCCTATCCCTACGGGAAAAAGGCGTGACTATATGTATGTATGTAAAACATAACTGGAAGCGGCAACAGACGTGTCCGTATTTTTAACAGCTGTTTGTATTTTTTTCGTGTGGTTGTGTCCTTTATTTGGTAATTTTAGAATTATTTAGTGTTAGATATGTACTTACACACAACACACTTATGGTGAGATCAACTTTATGTGTTTTATAATGTAATATTGGTTGCATATTAATAATGAATTGTTGACTGGGATATTTTGTGATTGTGACAGAAGAAATTGTCGAACATTTTTGTAATCATTTTATGTTGTCGACACTGATAGTATGACAGTTTGAAAATAATAAACCTAACCAAGTTTATGAGTTTATGTTCATTGATTTATTCCATTTAAAAAAACACATGTACAAAATGCCATCGTTTAAGAAATTAAATACAAAAATTTATCAAAAAAGTGGCTCTGTAGTCACACCGGATTATATATACTGGAAAAGGTTTGGAGTAAGTAGTTTATCTTATTTAAAACTTTTTGTTTTACTGTTTTACATTTGTAGGTTCCTGTTTTAGTAAAAGAATTTGGTCCTATAGATCACATAGATTTTTCTCCGATAGAACCGCATTATTTTGCTGTAACATGTTCAGTTCGAGTGCAAGTTTATAACCCAGTAACAAAATTAGTGGTGAAGAATTTATCCAGATTTAGAGAAAATGCTTATGGAGCAGTTTTTCGATCAGATGGTAAGCTTATTTTGGCAGGGAGCGAAGAAACCAATGTGAAATTGTTTGATGTTTCTTCTAAAAGTTTGTTAAGGTAATAACACTATAATATTAAAAAATTTTAAATAATTAACTGGTTTCGAAAACATTTATCTACAAAAAAATCTTTTTAGTTGCCTTTTATTGTCATGTTATTGCTTTATTATTCCAAATTTAAATATCATTATATACTTGATATTTTCATTTTGCTCTTTATTTATAATTTAAAATTTTATATATATATATATAGGATGAATCTGACTTCAACTACCAATATTTTACTCTTAAAACAAAAGAAAACTAGTTAGGTAACTGTGCTTTTATAGGTTTACAGAATGTAAAGATTAACATTTACTTACTAATTTACTTGTTAATAAATGTAAAATTCTTTAAAACCAATGTTTTTGATTTAGAAGTATTCCTTTTTTATTGTTTATTAAAAAAAATGATTAGAATTTAAAAAAAATAAATGCATTTAAAGACAGTGTACAATTACTTGTGTCCTTGTGCTAAAATAAAATGTTACAAATTATTAATTGTAGTAAATTTTTACATCCACAAAATCACTACTGATCATTTAATTTTAGAAACATATTTTAAGTAATTTTAATGATTATGATCTAGGTTCAGCATGACACATTTGGTACATTACCAATTGTTTGAGGAAATACTTACCTTATATATTTGCTAATGATGATTTGTTGTTTTTGTTTAATAAGTAGTTGTCATACTGATTAAATAAATTGTATTCAAAAAGCCTACTCTGCATTTTTTGTATAGAAATAGGTGTTATTTCTTAAAATATCAGCCTTTTATAAGCCAGTTATTAGCCTAGCCAATTATAAGCCAAACACCAATCCTATTTTTTTATTTTTTACTTATCAATAATAAAATTCATAAAAAATTTTTTTTTATAAATTTACTTCTAATTTACAGGTTGTTTAAAGGACATTCAGCTCCTGTTCATCGAACACATTTTCTTCATGGTAAACCCCAGATATCTTCATTCTCTGATGATAAAACAGTTAAAATATGGGACATCCCTACAGAAAAAACTTTAACTACCTATAGTGGTCACACAGATTATGTTAGGGCTGGTGCAACATGTATTTCTGTACCCGACATTGTATTATCTGGAGGTTATGACAACAAAGTTAAAATGTTTGATGTAAGAACAGAAAATGAAGTTTTAACGGTGGACCACGGCAGTCCAGTTGAGGCTTTACTGTGCTTACCCACAGGAGGAATATTTTTATCAGCTGGAGGAACAGAAATAAAAATTTGGGATAGTTTAGCTGGTGGTAGACTTTTAGGAAGTATATCTCAACATCACAAAACAATTACTTGTCTTCGCTTAGCTTCTGACAACAAAAGATTGTTGTCTGGTAGTTTGGATAGGCATGTTAAGATATACGATGTGACGACTTTTAAAAATATTCACACTTTAAATTTCCCTAATGCCGTTTTGAGTTTGGGAATTTCAAAAAATGATGATATTCTGGTAGCAGGATTGGTAGACGGGTTAGTTTCTATTTATAAAAGAAATGAAGAAAAGGAAAAGAGTAAAACTGAAAAAAAGGTTTCATCTTATAGGTTTAGCAGCACTGATAACCAGCTATCTGTAGATACAATAGTTTCAGAAATAAATAATAAAAAAGAAACAAAATACGATCATCATTTAAGAAAATTTGAATTTTCAAAAGCTCTGGATAGCGTCCTTTTGCCCTATGTCGCCAACAAAAACCCACAAATCACAGTTTCGTTAATGCAGGAATTAATTCGAAGGAGAGCTTTAAAAAAAGCATTTCAAGGACGCGATAAAAAAAGCTTATTGCAAATTTTAAGGTTTTTCATCAGAAACATTACAGATTACCGCTTTACAAGAGTTCTTATAGATGCAGCAAATATATTTTTAGATACTTATGAGGACAACATTACTATGCTGCCTCAGGAGATTCATAAACATTTTATTGAGCTAGCAAACATATTAAAAAAAGAAATTGAATTAAGTAATAATTTGGCTGCATTACAAGGAATGATGCATATGCTTCTTGCTAGTCAAGTTACAAATGTAGAAAAGACTGGTGTAAGTGATAAAAAGGGACACAATTTGGTACCTAGTACAGATGCACAGAAGAATTTTGTTTTAACGGTATCATAATATTGATGAATTTTTGATCGCTGTAAAGTTCCACCCCCACTATTAAAAATTTTGAGTTCAGACCTTTAAAAGGTAAAAAAAATTAAGTTTTCAAAATGGGGGGTTAATTTTTTCGGAGTTCTGGGTAGATTTAGCATAGTTCTAGAGTTCCTTATGCGAATTTAACCCCAAAAAAGTTTCGAAAAAAAACCTGTCTCCCCACTTTTTCAAAAATCATTTCCGGCCATTTTGTTTGCTTCAAAGTGTTATAGAGTTATTCAAAAAATTCAAAATCCAAAAAATCACAGCATTTTGAAAAATGTAATGTAATAGGAAATTTTTCATCACAAGTTCCAAGAGTTTTGATGAGAGTTCTGTTCCTTCCCCCAAAGAGTTCTACCAAAAAGTCCTACAACATTATTCGATGAAATCAAAATCCAAAATTCTACGGGACTTGGTTACCAAAAAAATTTTATTTTCAAAATTTTGAAGATTCAGGAGTTCTGATGAGAGTTCTGTTCCTTCCCCAAAGAGTTCTACCAAAAAGTCCTACAACATTTTTCGATCAATTTAAAATTCTACGGGACTAAATTACCAGAGAATTTTGATTTTCAAAATTTTGCAGATGCAGGAGTTTTGATGAGAGTTCTGTTCCTTCCCCCAAAGAGTTCTACCAAAAAGTCCTACAACATTATTCGATGAAATCAAAATCCAAAATTCTACGGGACTTTAAAGTTACCAAAAAAATTTTATTTTCAAAATTTTGAAGATTTAGGAGTTCTGATGAGAGTTCTGTTCCTTCCCCAAACAGTTCTATCGAGAAGTCCAACATTTTTTGATGAAATCAAAATCCAAAATTCTACGGGACTTTAAAGATACAAAAGTTAATGTACAAGTGTATGACAAAAATAATTTATCAACCAAATTATTTATAACATTAACAATAGTAGATTGAACTCCTAAATCGTTAAAATTTTAAAAATCAAAATTTGTTGGTAACTTTAAAGTCCCGTAGAATTTTGGATTTTGATTTCATTGAAAAATGTTGTAGGACTTTTTGGTAGAACTTTTTGGGGAAGGAACAGAACTCTCATCAGAACTCTTGGAACTTGTGATAAAAAATTTCCTATTATATATTTTTCAAAATGCTGTGATTTTTTTGAAATTTCTTGTTTGTAAAACTTTGAACTCTTTGAAGCAAACAAAGTGACCGAAAGAAAAAGAAAAGAAAAATTGATTTTTGAAAAAGTGGGGATACAGGTTTTTTTCGAAAATTTTTTTGGGGTTAAACTCGCTGGAACTATTTTCGAAAAACATCAGGAACTCTAGAACTATGCTAAATCTACCCAGAACTCCGAAAAAAAATTCATTTTTTCAAAAGTGGAGGAGGCGTGAAGTTAGCACTCCATTTTGAAAAATTGATTTTTTACCCTTTAAAGGTCAGAACTATTCCTAGTACCTATCAGGAACTCTAGAACTATTAAAACAGAACTCAGAACTCTAAAGAAAATTTCGAATTTTTAATAGTGGAGGTGGAATTTCACAGGGATTATATTTTTCCTCAAACTGTTATAAGGTTTTACGTTCGAAGAAACTCGAGTGAAAACAAATATTACTCCAAAGAAATGGACAGTTTCTTTTTTGTAAAGTTGGTTGCCAATATTATTTCTATGATAGATATAATTATGTAATTGTATTAGATATTTAAGATTGGATTAAATAGAAAAATAATTTTTCCGGTCATGCAACGATAAAAGTTATTATTTTGTACATACAAAAGCCAAGAAATCAAATTTGTTTTCTATTTGACGCTTTATTTCTGACCAATTTATACTAAATTGTCTTTTATTTTTCCTAATTTACTTTAAATTGTAAAATGTTAGTTATAAATGTTAATAAAAAAATATAAAAGTTACATATCTAAACTTTACTTTATTTGCATCTTTAAAATTTTACTACAAAGAAAAATCAATGCAGTGGGGAACAGCCTATTGGATTTAATTTATATATTATTTACATATCCCCATAAGTAGAAGTCTAAATATATCATATTTGATGGAACTTATGGGTGTTCTGGATCTGGATATAAGTTAGCAAATTATTTTGGAGCATTGCTAAATAATTATTTCCATTAAAATTGCCATCAATAAAAAGATAACATGTAAAATGGTTTTCAACTATACTTGCCCAAACTTGCGTATGTCCTCCCATCCAGTGAGAATTTTCTGTAGTCCAGTAGCGGCAATTTTGACGATCAGCATATTCGCAAAGTTTAAAACTGCACTCATCAGAAAACAAAACATGTTTTAATTGGATTTCCGAATTGCAGTTAACGAAATTCAAACGACAATAACACTGACAACTACTGCCTTTGTAACTTTTTATTTCTTTTTTTTTAATTGATAACACTGAAATTGTTTTTGCTTACTTTCTCATTATCAAGAAACAGTATTAGTAGTATTTTTTATTGTGTTGTAACGAATTTCGTCAATCAGGTGATTTTATTTTTTTTAATGTTAATTTTTGCAAGAATTTAAGAAATTTTTTTTCACGAATAGAAGAATCCCCTCTTATGTTCAGGAAACCATGAGAAAAAAGGTAGGATTTAGTATTCCTCTTGAACTTTTGGAGAATATATGTCTCGGGGAAAACTTCCGCTGGCAATGAAATCCAAAGCTTGGCAGATCGTTGAAAGAAAGAGCCCTGAAAGGCAGATGTTTGGCAAGTCTTTAAGGTAACGGTAAAAGGGTAAGTTGATTGAACCAGTCGGTTCAATCTCGAAGAGCATCGCCAACCTTTTTGCGGTGTTCCAGAAAAGTAAAGAAGTTTGTAAGAGAAACATCACCGACAAGACAAATTGCTAGTTTTTAACGAAATCCAAAAACTTCATTTTATGTTTAGGAGCTGCACTCCATATGTGGGATCAGTATTCCAGAACAGGTCGTATCTGTGCCTCATTAGCAACAAGAAATAGTTCTTAGTTCAAAACAGATAACCAAGCTTTTGAGAGGCACTTTTAGCATTAGACCTCACGTGGTGTTTCCAAGAAAAATTATTGCTGATGGTAGTACCGAGTATCGAGATTGATGACTTCATCGATCACTCCTGACATAATAAAATTTGGCATTGTGAGATTGGCTCTTCTAAAAAGAAGGCATGCTTGGGTTTTAATTGCATTAAATTCCTCTAGGTTATTGGATCCATATTCTAGAATCCTATCCAAGTCCTTATTTATTTCGTTCATATTCCTAACCCGTTCGTTTCTTGTTTCACGGGCTGGTATCGGAGCTCTGAAAGAGAAAGTGATATGAACGGTACTGTCATCAGCAAAGCTATTGGACAAGATGTTTTTGGTAGAGTATCAGAAATGACTCCATCGACCACTATGTGAAGGAATATATCTGAGGGTAAGCTGTATAACAAAGAACACACTTTGGGAGGCAAACCAAAAGATGGGAGCTTGGTGAGGAGTCCATTGTAACAAACACGATCATTTGCTTTGGAGATACATAATGTCACTACTAAGGTTTTACCATATTTCTAAATAGATAGTTGCCAAGTGTGTGAGACGTAAGCAAGTAGATCGCCAGTTAATCTATGGTAACGAAAACCATATTGTCGATCGTTTACAATGCGTTCCAGGTATTTCATAAGCTAGATGTTAATAGCTTTCTCCATGACCTTTGAGAAAGTACTGGTTCACCCCCAAAAACGCATCACGTTTCATGGCCCCACGCGTCGAATGGCACCAATTTCAGCGTGACGGTTGTCTTAAATTGTGTGTGTGTGTGTGTGGCACGATATTTTGAGACAGGCGGTAGGTCGCTAAAACTTACAGGGTAGAAGTTTTGCCCGAAGGACAAGACCAAGTTCGAAGATAACGGTACATTCCTTCAGGTAGCTGCTGTACAAGGTGATCCTTAAATTTACCGCATTTTGTACTCTTCGCACGATAACTTCAGAAGGAGAGCTAGGGCGATGAAACAGGTATTTTTTTTCCGAACCGAAGGGTAACTATATTAAAAAGAAAAGAGCCCTCGATTTGGAGAAGTTAGTATTGCTACTGCAATACTGTTTATTTTAGCATTGTAAGCATCTTTTTACATGTGTTTCGGACCACAATATATTCTGCTCTAGTTTTAGTGCCCGGATTATTGCGTCAAAAATGGTATGCTGTCTGTTTTGAGGCGATAGTTCTTGAGCAATTTCTGCTAAACCAGGCTTTATCGGTTAACGTTTTTCTGGTCGTGTTTGGTATGTAGGTTTGCATTCCCAATATATAATATAATATCATAAATTGACTCGGTACAATGTGTTGGATTTCCAGAAGAGAAACACACTAACCCAGAAAAAAGACGGAGACCATCCCAGTCTGTTAAACTGTAATGCCATATATGAAACTAGGTGGAATTGTATTACTCAGTGGTATTAACAAAGAACACGTAGTGGAGATAAGCGTATTAAAGGCATGTGCTACTCGCACTACAGCGGTGCGCTGTCGTTGCAGCCGCAGTGGTCACCTTAAGGTGAAGCGGGTCAATACCGCGCAGCGCTCCTTTCGCCACTACTGGAGTAGTGCGCATGGCACCAAGTGCGCCTCTTAGTATCAGAGTTCTGACGTGCTCTAGCATTGTCAATATACGTGATTGGACTAAAACCGACGGAAATACGCTCATCCATCAAGCATAGGATAGAGACCAATTTGCCATAATAGTCGCCAACCTCAAAAGAGACGACACCTGAGAGGAGGAGGAGTGAATATAGAACATTTTGTAAAAAACGACACTACGAGAAATATCTATCGTATATAGGGTAGAATACTACACGAGCACCCTGGGTATCGCTAAATGAGCTAGAACGATCAGGCGGCCAAACTATCAACAAACCATCAACGATCTCTTGGCCATACACAATGAATCAACCCATGAGTAGTAACGGTCCTTTTAAGAACCAAATGACCAGAAACCTTGGACCAATTGTCCGAGTTTGCCAACTAAATATTGAAGGCATAAGCCGTTCTAAATGTGAAATCTTAACTAAGATACTAACTTCTAAAGAAATCGACCTGGTAGTCCTACAAGAAATACATGCCGCAGATGAACAACAATTAGATGCTCGAGGAAAGATACCCGGCTACGAACTTCTGGGAGCTACATATCACCATGCCTACGGCAACGCCACCTACATTAGAAACTCAATAGAGAATGCCTACCATATATCCTCTAGTACTAATAACGACATACACTCCGTCGTTAGCAAAGTAGGAGATATTGAGGTAACAAATATCTACAAGCCACCTAACACTGCCTGGCCGCACCAAGTTATTGATCTCCGCCCTCACCCAGCTATCTACATAGGAGACTTCAACAGCCACCACGAGGAATGGAGGTATAGGACTAACGATGAAAATGGTGAGACGCTAGTAAACTGCTCAGAAGGCAATAACCTCTTTCTTATTTTTAACACCAAAGACATAGGTACTTTTAGGTCAGCCGCGTGGAAGCGGGAGTACAATCCGGATCTATGTTTTGTCAGCAAAAGCCAAGAGAATAAACCATTACCAACCAAGCGCAAAGTACTCACCAACTTCCCCCATAGCCAACACAGGCCAGTCATATATGAAGTAGGCATCCAAATCCCTTTAGTAACATCGGTAACGCGTCCGCGCTGGAACTTTAATAAATCGAACTGGGTCGGCTATGCAGAAGAACTTGACAAACGACTAAGATGGATCCCACCAACACATAAGGAGTACGAAAGATTCATCGGTACAGTAATCGCCACTGCAAAAAAGTTTATTTCTAGAGGCTTCCGCAGGGACGACATCCCCGGATGGAATGAAGAAACAGAAAGCCTGTACCAAGATTTCATTGACAGCGGAGACAACGAAATCGCGGACGAACTTCTGCATAGCCTTGATAACGCAAGAAGGGATAAATGGATAAATACAGTAGAAGCTTTAGACTCCTGAGAAAACTGGGGGACGATAAACCAGCGACGCGCGCTAGCCTTAAAATCCACCCCAACAAGATCGCCTCACATATAGTCAATACCTCCAGAGGCGCAAGGGAGAAGGAGTTTACCACTACCATAAAGAAGGAATTAAAGAGACTAAAAACCGACAGCCCAGAGACATCACAATTTTCCCAACCCTTCAGCATAGATGAGATCGAAAATGCAATTAAAGATACTAAGGCAGGAAAGGCACCTGGCTCTGACAACATGCATGCGGAATTCCTGTTATACTGTGGCAAACATGCAAAACTTTGGCTATCCAAGCTCTATACAAACATACTTGAGACTGGACAACTACCGAAGAGCTTCAAACAAACCAAAATAATAGCAATTCTCAAACCAGGCAAGCTCAGTGACAAGCCAGGAAACTACCGCCCCATTGCCTTGCTAAGTTCAGCCAATAAGCTCCTTGAAAGACTCTTACTTAACAGAATAGGCTCTAACATATTCCAGACGGTCCCAGTTGAGCAGGCAGGATTTAGGCCCAAAAGAAATACGACCGACCAAGTATTGTCCCTCACAACGTACATAGAGGCAGGTTACCAAAGAAAGCTTAAGACGTCTGTGGCTTTCATAGATCTCTCGGCCGCATACGACACCGTGTGGAAGGACAGCATACTGCATAAGTTTCTAAATACCATCCCATGTAAAACGACCGCCCGGTTATTAAACAACATGCTCAGCGATAGGCAATTCCGAGTCACCTCGAGGAACCTTCAAAGTAACTTAAGAACGCTGAATAACGGACTGCCCCAAGGATCAGTTCTCGCCCCAGTCCTTTTTAGTTTGTATATATCAGACATGCCTGCAACCACCTCACGTAAATTTGGATATGCTGATGACTGGGCGATTGCAACTAGAGACTCCTTCTTTGAAAAAATACTGAAGAGTTCCTTACAGATGACCTCGCTAAGATAAACACACAAGATGGCAAATAGACAAATAAGAGTATCCGCCGATAACCAACTAGTAAGGCATAATTGTAACCCAAAATACTTAGTGGTTACTATGGATAGAACCCTGTCATTCAAGCAACACCTTCAGAACACAGCAGCCAAGTAAGAACACGTAATAATATCATTCAAAAATTATGTGAAACAGCATGGGGATCAACAGCTGCAACCCTACGGTGCTCGGCCTTAGGACTGATATATTCTGCAGCAGAATATTGCGCCACTGTGTGGCTTAATAGCTCATATACTCGACTCATCGACGTACAGCTCAATACCACCATGCGACTAATATCTGGCACACTTAAGTCAACCCCAACTCTCAGTGGTTTTCACTACTAAGCCACATCCCACCACCAGAACTCCGTCGACAAACCGCCTTACTCAGAGAGTTTGAAAAAATAGTCAAAAACCCTGAGCTGCCAATACATAAAGATATTAACGATGCCAACACCACTAGACTACGTTCTAGATATCCCCCTGTAAGGACAGCCAATGAACTAAGAGCTAGCAATTTTTAACTTAAAAACAAGTGGAAGGAAGAACGAAACAACGCACCATATACCACAATGCAATTAATGCCATGCATCGAAAAAACTCTACCGGGATTCGACTTCCCCCGAAAAACATGGGCTACCCTTAATAGAATTAGAACTGGTCATGGAAACTGCAAGGACTCTCACCACAGGTGGAATATAGCTCCTTCCCCAGAGTGTGACTGCGGAGCGGCAAGACAGACCGTCATCATATTGTTACCGAATGCCCTCTCAGAAGATATGCTGGGAATACTGAAGACTTTGCACTTGTGACACCAGCTTCGATTGATTATATTAATAGACTAGACATTAAATTGTAAACTGTAACTTCTATTATATTATATTGTGTTCGCCATACGCTAAATAAATAAATCTATCGTATAAACGTGACTAACCTTTGTTTTGCTAACTCGTGGTTGCAATGTTCACTAATTAATATAGTTTTGTTTTGCACAGAGTTTGATGTTTCTTCTGCAACGGTTGAGACGAGACGGGGTGTATTTTCGTTGAACGGCAGAAGCGAAAGACAAAAAGAAGATTAGAAGGTTCCCTGATTTTGTGTCGTTCATCCCCAAAGTCACACATGAGAGAGATTTTTTTTTAATGAAAATTGTCGCAAAAAGGATAGACCTATCGTGTGGGCCGCGGACAGCCCGCACTGCGACTATTAGAAGGGGAAGAGATTATAGAAAGGAAATGACCCGCTTTTTGAAAAGTTGCAGGTCATAGTTCTCTGGAAAAACTGGTTTTGGAAGCTTGTTCCATTCCGTAACAGCTCTGTAAAAGAAGGATTCTTAATGAAGATTGGTCCTTGTAGTTTCAATCTTGAGAGTAAATGGGTGAGACTGATCAGCGTGCCGAGTTCTTCGGCCGAATGTGGCCAATGGTGGTACAAGAGTTTTTATTTATTTGAAGCATCTGCCATGGAAATATCTGTAGAGTAATAACTGGTCTGCAACTCTTTTTCTATGTTATAGAGGGTGAAGGGTATCTTTGAGAGTTGAGCTGTTTATCAACCGAATGGCTCTTTTCTGAATGGAATCTAGAAGACGAAGAGAATGCCTTGGTGCTGAACCCCAAATGTGCGAGCAATACTCCAGTCGAGGTTGGATTTGAACCTTGTACGTCGTCAACAGTTGATCAGGAGTAAAAAACTTTCTAGCTTTCCACAGATGGAATGATTTGAGGAATTCACTTTCTTGGAAAACGTGGCGCTTTGTGTTTTCTGGGCCTTGAATTGAACAAGATTGTTGGTTCCCCACTCGACGATTGCTTCAAGATCTCTATTGATGGAATCAACCTGTTCCTGCCTGAGTCTATTTGTATCATTCACCGAAAGTAATCGATAGGATGTGAAAGTTGAGACAAGTGTGCTATCGTCTGCGAAACTGTAAATGGAGTTCGTGGTGGTTTTCAAGAGATCGTTGTTGTGTAAAAGAAATAAGGGGGGGACAGGATGGAACCCTGGGGGGGCAGGATGGAACCCTGGAGGACCCCGGCATTGGTTTGATATTTCCCTTCTTTCCCCGCGACAATATTCAAATAACAATATAAACAAAAATTGTCAGCGATTTTATGAGAACGGAGAACGGATAGCCCAACACCACACAGACCCTCAAAATTCTTGTCAGAGGCCCAGCTATTAACTCCAGCCCTCTTTGTCAGAGAGCCAGATATATTTGGTCCGGTCCTGCCGATTTAAAGAGCCCAAATGCGTTGATGGCTTGTTTTACCCTGTTAATCCTCACCACTTTGGATGCCAACTTCCAGTCTGGATTGCGCGATCTCTTTGGTAGTCCTTTACTGCTTCGCAGAATTTCTCCCGGCTATTCTTATTTTCAATATTTTGAAATTGATATTTTAAAAGTGGCTGTACCTTCAACACTAAAATGTTTACCAAGAAATGTGGCTTTTTGGTACCAAACTATTACAATAACATGTTTTGGTGGTCACTCCCGGAGCACCTCTACGTGGTGACGGCGAAAAACGGCTTTTTTCTCTTTTTTGTTTACTGGCTAAGCGCGTTTCCTGATAACTTAGGAGATTACAGCGAAGAGAAAGTGGAGCGGTTCCATCAATATCTACAAGAAGCTAAAATTAGTTGGCGAGGGAAATGGGAAGTAAATATGTTGACGGACTACTGTTGGTTACTGAAAAAAGATCGAGTGTCAAGTGATCAAGACAATGATGACATTTCGAAAAGAACTAGAAATCCACTACACAAATGCTTTGACAATAAAAGAAAACGTTATTAACGGGAAAAATTATCTTAATTATCTTAATATTTATTGTTATACTAAGAAAACGCAGGATGAAGGCGCAATTTTAATGTCGAATACGGATTCAGTGACCGAGTAGACCTTTTTTGACCTTGATTTGACCCTGACCTCGTCCTTCTGTCGACGAACAGGCCTCGAATTCGGATTCAACGACCACCAAAACATGGTACTGTAGTAGTTCGGTACCAGGAAGCCACATTTTCGTATTTTTGCAATGGTCAAATGAACTCTCTACATCACCACTTATTTTGACCTTGAAATGACCTCTGGATCATAATACATATCTGGACATAAAACTTTCCGTTCTTTTAGAATCTAGGGTCCAAAATTATTTTTTTCCAAAATAAACACATTTGACCTTTAAATGACCTTGACCCAGACGTGATGGGGTCAAACGGACCACGAATTCGTGATCAACGAGTCAAATTATTTAGGAATATTTATGTCGCGTTAAAATATATCAGGAAGATGGTTTTTTTTGTGTGCCGGTGTTATCATGCCCGCGCCGTACATAAGGGCAAATTCGTGTGGTGCACGACGATGCCGAAAAGCCTCAAAAATTAAAAAAAAGATAAAGCAATTAACAGCATTGTCAAAACAATATTTATAATGCTAGAAAAAACAGTAAGGAATTGCTATCTATTACATTATTTTTTATTTTATTTTTATTCTTTGAGACGAGTGAACCGAATTTCTCGAAATTAATATATTTTCCAAATGAGAGTACGTAATAATAGCATTTATTCGATCGAATACGTAACATGACAACATGAAATGTGTAAACTCAAACAAATCTGATTTTATTCATGTTTGAGCTTTAAATTTGGCTTGCAACGAGCCAACGAGCGGACAAGCGTTTTTTTCCTGTCTGATCTTGCAACTTACGAAACTTTATATATTAAGCGCTGCATCGGTCGCGATTTCATTTGTTGCCAGATGCCTGACCCATAATGAAAAGGTGCATGGGGTAAAAGATATATGATTTGAAAATTAGTTTTTTGTAGTTTTTCAGACTTGGGTTTTGTGTTGTGAGTTAAGGGGAGTTCATCTAAAATTTATTTTTTATTTTAGATTTATTAAAACATTAAAAGCCAAAAACTTGCATCTTAAAAGTCATTTTATATTTGATTATATAAACATCATTGTTAAATGAAGTAAATTCAAACAGAATAATTGATAAGCACTAATATTACTATTTATAAAAATTTATAAATTTTGAAATAAGTAATGTTGAGAAAATACTTTTGAGTTTGAGACGTCGAAACATTTCCATTTTTCATGAATAATTTGTCAATTTATTTATTTACGTATTAATTTCTTTACAGTATACATAGGATGTCAGAAAAAAGAAGAAATTGTCTGGATATCAAAATTTGCTGAATAAAAGAAAAAGAAGGGAAGAATTGGAAAACCATGTCAAAATTACACTTTTTTTTCAAAATCCGAGTCTACTTTGCCAAATATTAATACCAACAATAATACAGCTGAATCCCAATATTCTGAACCTGTACTTGAAACAAGTAATAGCAGCAGACAAGAAACTGATCTAGAAAGCAATCCATTAACATCTTTAAGTTCCGCTGATAATGAGAAATTAACACCTTCAAAAATTACCAGAAGGGAAAATATGAGTCAACTTTCGAAAGATGCAGCACTATGGCTAAAGAAATTACGTCCTAATAATATTCAAGAATTAGTAGAACGTGACCCTGCTCATTATCAAACCAAAAAGGATATTTATCCGAGAGATATGGCTTGTACTTGTAAAATATAAAAATGAAAATAAATTTATGAAAATACTTTTTAAAATTATTTTTCAATAGTGGATAATAATACCTAATTGATTACAGATCCGGTCAGTTCATTTAAAGGGCTTGATGAAGGTTGATTTAACTCAGAAGGGCAGTTGTCTTGATGAAGATTGGTTAGGTTGCATATAATAGTCTACAGCTACTAAAATAAATTTTCTCTACCAATGTGATTTTAATTTTCTTCACGGCGCCGCGTGCGGAAAAGTGTAACTTTACGCAAGCTCATGAGAAAAATACTTTTTTTACTTTTTGCAAGGTTTTCAGTGGCAAAAACACTCGATAAAAAAGATATATTATTATTAATGGAAAGTTTTGACATAAGATTAAAGTGTTTGACGAATATCTGGGTAAACACTGTAAATCTGAAAACAAATTTATAATAAAACTCATAAAGAAAGAAAACAGTTTCATTATGATGCACGCTGGTGGGGAAATGGGATTAATAGACAATGATCTTCTGATATTTAAATTTGCCAGAATAGTACCAGAAAAGTAAGCGTGACCATAACGTAGTTACGTCATTGTATAAATTTCTTTCGACAATGATTACGTGATGTCATTGCTTAAAAAATAGTTGTCCTTATACAATGATGATGTAGATCATTGTAGTTTTTATACAACGTCTAGATCCATGAAAAATGTGAGATTGTCATCCCTAAGTTATCCGTTTGGACAGCATTTTTTACTCTCATTAATTAATTTATTTTAGATTTGTTTATTTATATTATCAACATTATTTAATGTAAATAGATTTATTAATTCATACTCTCTTACAAATTTTTCATTGGGTCTTAAATTATTTATTCTTAAAGCCATCTATTAGTTTTTTTATGAACTTTTCCTTATTAATTTGTTTTATTGTTCCGCTTATGTCGGGAAGATGGCAGGCTCGATAGATCCGATCATTGTATAAATCAGAGATAAGTTTACTTATCTTTGGTATAAATTCTTTATGCAATGATCCGATGATATGAGATAATGTTATTTATCATTTTCAAAAAGAATTAAAATCCAAATAAAAGGAGTTCATAAACAATGTATCCATTATGGAGTTTGTAATTTTTTCCTTATTGCTAAATGTCATTACAGCGCCATCTAATTGCAATGAAAATCACAGAGGAGAAAACAAAAAATGCAAGTAATCAACAAAAAAGTAGAACCTGATGAGCAGCTGTCATCTTGTGTTTGGATACTTTAGAATTTGGATAAATGTAAGTACAAATTTTGTTTTGGAGTAGATGATAGCAAATTTACCTAAGTTTGTTTCTATATATTGATTATCACAGTATTTCATTATTTATTAAAACTTGCAGTAATTGGTTATGGCTTTCCATGTGTCATCAAAGATTTTACGCAGTTTTAGCTTACCAACTAAACTATCTGCAGCATGCTATCATAAAAATGTAATAGAACATTATGAAAATCCAAGAAATGTTGGATCGATGGATAAAAATGATAAAAGCGTTGGTACAGGATTAGTAGGTGCCCCAGCTTGTGGTGACGTCATGAAATTACAAATTAAAGTTGATGAAGATGGCAAAATTATTGATGCAAAATTCAAAACATTTGGATGTGGTTCAGCAATTGCTAGCAGTTCTTATACTACGGAATGGGTCAAAGGCAAAACTGTAGACCAGGCACTTAAGTTGAAGAATACAGAAATAGCAAAAGAGTTGTCATTGCCTCCAGTGAAGTTGCATTGTTCAATGTTAGCAGAGGATGCCATTAAAGCGGCTTTATCAGATTATAAAATTAAAAATCAAAAATAAAAATTATGGACTGAGGTAAAGAAAAATTTGTGAATGCATTGTGATATATATTGGATTAGTTGGATTAATAAATAGCTTTTAGAATTTAACAGTTTTTTATTTTAATTTTTATAAAAAAAACAATCTTAAATACTAGTTTAGTTATTTCAAAATAAGTTTTATTATTTGAAATTTAAATAAATACATCACATTTTAGTTTATGTTATCAAGGCAATGTTATTTACAAAAAAATATACATAAAAACAATAATCTAAATAAAGTTTACAATTCAGTATCATCAGTTATTTCTGTAATATTTAAGCAACGAGTGCTACTTGTAATGTAGGCGGAGCCTAAACGACGAATCTAGCCATAGACCTATTATCAGAGGAGACAGAACTATTTACTTTTAAACACAATCAAACATCCCCACTTTATGGTCAACTGTATTGTCTTTATACGGCCGACTGGGATGTATTGTGATGTGCTGTTGCCTGCTCTCTAGTTATGGCAAGAGGTTTGTGATTGTTATTGAATCGTCTATAGTATTTGTTGATTATATATGCAACAATCTATCTATTATTAATATTTCATGAATAATACAACCTATTTTATGGAATGTTGAACCACTAACTATTTCATTATGTTCGATCATAGAAATGTGTTGCTCGATAAACGAAAACGCCGCACGGCTTGTCTGAATTGTTCTACATGCAAAAATGTGTGTTTACTACGAAATCGGCTATTATTAGTAGTGCTGTTGCCGAAGGTGTTGCAACAAGATTTTTGTGTATTATCGGTGATTTTCAGCATATTGGTAAAATTTAGTGAAAGAAATGACTATTTAAGCCCCAGTGTTTATTTTCACAAGTAAGTTGGAACATCTCATTGTTTACTATATTTTCATCCAGTGGTGTAGCGATGACGTTTCAATATAAAAATATATGATATGCGTTATTTAGAATACAAAATAGAATACAGTGCCAAGAGTTTGAGTTCAGGTTTACAAGAACAATAATAACGATTTACATCACTGTCCTCATCGTTATCAGTCAGTCGATATGATATCCACAGCTCTCTCTTTAGTTTGACTTTGAACAGATGACGGTGTAGAAATAATATTGTATTTTCCAAAACCTACAGATACAAAGGTTGAAATCATCACAAGCCTTTTTTTCAGCTTGACCTTGAAATGACCTTAACTTACTTATTCCGTGGCTTACAATCCAGGGTGGGTTTTTGCCAACTTCACAATAGTCCTCCACTGTTGTCTGTCGCTCATGGCATCGAGTGGATTTTGGATGCCCATTGCCCTTAGGTCTTTGGCAATATTGTCTCTCCATCGGAGTCGTGGGTGGCCTAGGGGTCTTTTACTCTCTGGTGTTTCCTTCCTCACAAGCCTGACAGTGCGATTATCCGGTAGTCTTTTCACTGCCCACTGTAATCATTTAGATTTTATTTCTCGGAAAATATTAGGCTCTCCGTATAGGTCTTACTCAGCATAGTCGGCAAATTGTATGCAAAGATATTAATTAAAAGAGTAACGAATGAAACTGAGAAGATGCTATGGGATGTGCAAGCAGGATTTAGAAGAGGAAGAAGATGTATGGATTAGGTCTTTTCATTACGAGGTATAGTCAAAAAATTCTTGGCTAGAAGTCAGAAGGTCTATTGCGCTTTTATAGACTTGGAAAAGGCCTATGACAGAGTGGTGAGGAGTAAATTGTGGTCGACATTGTCAATGTATGGGGTGAGTGGTAGTTTAATACGGGCACTGAAATCACTTTACGAGAATTCCACTGCTTGTTGCAGGCGATGGTTATTGTTATGCATGATGCCCTGAAAATAAATGTAAGCAAAACGAAAGTAATGGTTTTTGAAAGAGAAGAAAGCATAACAAACTGTGGAGTTTCGATTGAGGGAGAAAGAGTGGAACAAGTAAATGAATTTGTGTACTTGGGTTCAAAGTTTACGAGAGATGGAAAGTATGACAGTGACATTGAGCGAAGGGTGTTGACAGGAAGACAAATGAATGGGACACTGCAAAGCTTTATGAATAGCCAAAAAGTGTCAACAAAGGCACGTCTGGCTGTGCATAGAGGTGTGTTGGTTGCTACACTTATGTATGGTAGTGAATGTTGGGTTTGGCAAAAAAGAAGCATGAAAATAGGATTAATGCTGCGGAGATGAGTAGTTTGAGAAGTATAGCCGGAGTGACTCGGTTGGATAAGGTAAAGAATAGTGAGATAAGAGAACGCTGTGGTGTAAAAGAAGATGTGGTTACAAAGATAGATAAAGGAATGCTTAGATGGTTTGGACACGTTGAAAGGATGGATGAAGGAAGATTGACGAAACAAATGTATAAGGCGAGTGTGAATGGGCAAGTCGGTAGAGGTCAACCTCGGCGAACATATCTCGATCAGATCAACATTGTTTTGAAGAAAGGCCAGGTCAAGAGTACCAACAACCGACGAGCATGTATGAGAGCACTGATGAAAGTAGAGGAAGCAAAAGATGTGTGTAAGAACCGTAGCAAGTGGAAGGAAGTGGTCTCTGCCTACCCCCATGGAAAAAAGGCGTGACTATATGTATGTATGTATAGATCTTCTAGCTCTTTGTTTGTACGAGTTCTGTATCTTCCCGTTGTTGCATCTACGGTTGGATCATATATTTTCCTGAGTACTATTCGCTCAAATACTCAGAGGCGTTCTTCATTTGCTATGGTCAGCGTCTACGTTTCAAATCCGTACATTACAACTGGTCTAATTATTGTTTTGTATATGTTTATTTTTGTACGTCTTGATGTTTGCTTTGATTTTAGTAGATTATGAGTTGTATAAAGGCATTTGTTGCCGGCTTGTATTCTACAGTTAACTTATTCTGTCCATCAGTGTCTCCTGATAGTGTTGTTCCAAGATATTTGAATTTTTGATCCGTTCAAAGTTGTAGTCATCCATTGTAATGTTTTGACCTACTATGTCTCTGATACGGTTATTTGTGGTGGAATAAATATATTTTGTTTTTTCTTCATTAATCTTGAGCCCCATATTTCCAGCATGTTCTTCGAAGTTGCTGAATGTATTTTTGACATTTAGTCTGCTGTTTCCAATGATATCCACGTCATCCGCAAAAGCCAGGAGTATGTTAGGGCCATTATTTTGAAAGACCGTCGCTGGAGGGCAGATTTTAGCTTTTCTGGTGGCATGTTCCAGAGCAACATTACAAAGCAGCGGTGGTAGGGCATCACCCTGTTTAGGGCCGTGATTTATATCAAACACCTCCAAAAGTTTTGTCCAACTCTCACTTTGCTTTTGGAGCCATCGATACATAGTTGGGTCATTCTTATGAGTTTTTTCGGGAAGCCCAGTTCTTAAATCGCTTGCCACAATTTTACTCTCCGGACGGTGACATAGTTTTGCCTGAAATCGATAAATAGTTGATGGAGTTCTCTATTAAATTCCCAGCATTTCTCCATTAGTTGTCAAATGGTAAGTATCTGGTCTGTGGTGAAGCGACCCCCCCTGAAACCACACTGGTATTCTCCTATGATTTCTTTCGCGTATGGCTTAAGTCTTCCTAGGAGTACATTGGCCAATATTTTGTACGGTGTGTTTAAAAGTGCAATACCGCTGTAGTTGCTACATTTCATTTTGTCTCCTTTTTTATGTATGGGGACGATGACTCCTTCCTTTCATTCATTTGGTATTTCTTCTGCGGTCCATATGGTTTGTAGCAGTTGGTGAAATTCTTGGTATAGGGTTTCCCCTCACACCTCAAGCATTCCGCGGGGATATTATCGCTTCCTGCTTCTTTGTTATTTTTGAGTTTTAAGGTGGCTTGTTGGACTTCTTCGTAGGTGGGCAAGACATCCAGTATTTTAGCTGTCTGCACGGTAGGTGTGTATGCGTTGTTCTCGTTGTCGGAATTAAGAAGTTGTTGGAAGTGTTTTTTCCAGGTGTTCATGACTTCTCGGTGGTCGGTTATGAGTTTGTCCTCTTCTGTCCTCAGGAAATTGTTCAATCTGGGTTGGTATTATTTTTTCATATTCGCTATTCCTCTGTAGTATGATCTTGTATTTTTGTTTTGTCTGTGTTGCTCTATTTCTTCTATTTGCCTTTCTTGGAGTTCTCGTTTTTTCCTCCTTATTAAATTCCTGGTTATTGTTCTTACGTTTTTGTACCCTTCTGTTGTTCTGTCAGTTGGGTTTTGTAGCATTCTTGTCCTGGCGTTGTTTCTCTC
This sequence comes from Agelastica alni, assembly GCA_950111635.1. Classification (NCBI taxonomy): domain Eukaryota; kingdom Metazoa; phylum Arthropoda; class Insecta; order Coleoptera; family Chrysomelidae; genus Agelastica; species Agelastica alni. Next base: position 57,299,026 of record OX467711.1, on the reverse strand, counting down.
GTCGATTGCTTTAGAGCATTCATCGTCAAACCATTGTTTCCGTTTTCATTTTGGTTGGACTCCTAGTATCATTTCTGCTGTCTTATTTATGCTTTCTTTAAGGTTGCTCCACCTTCCCTCTATCGTGTCCTTACTTAATTCATCGCGTCTGATTCTGTCAGCTAGTGCCAGTTCATGTTCATGTGCTTTCGTTGATTCGTTATATAATTTTTCTATATTTCACTGCTGATTTGTGCGGTTTGTTTCATTGCTGAGCGTCGAGATTCTAGGTCTTATTTTCGCTCGCACCAGAAAGTGGTCCGATTCCGTGACTGCACCCCTCAAACTTCGCACATCTAAGCAGTTGCTAGCATGTTTTGTATCTATGAGTATATGGTCAATTTGGTTCCGTGTTTTGCCGTCATTAGATATCCATGTCTGCTTGTGTATGTTTTTGTGTTTGTACATAGTCGATTTGATGCATAAATTATGTGTGGTTGCGAAGTCTATTAATCGAGTGCCGTTATTATTGCTTTCGTCATGGAGGATTTGGTTTCCGATGGTTGGTTTGTAGGATTATTCTTTTCCAATTTTTGCGTTGAAGTCTCCGAGAATTAGTTGCATCTCCTGTCTGGGGAGAAAGTCTATCAAGTGTTCTAGTTGTTCGTAGAATAGATCCTTTTCTTCCTCGGTTTTTTCTTCAGTAGGTGCATGCGCAGATACTAAGGAGTAATTGTATCACTTCCCTCTAAGTATACTTTGATCGGATGGAACTCTATTATCGAATGTATTAGGTTTTCCTTTACAACAAAACCGGTTCCAAATATATGCCTGTCTTGGTTATCACCACTGTAGAAGACCGTGGAGTTGCCGATTTTCACATGGTCCTTGCCCGGCCCTCTGATTTCCTGGATTGCCGTAATGTCCATTCCGACTGACTCTAAAACTTTAGATTGTTTGGTCTGATGCTCCGGGTCGATACCAACTAAGAATATTCTATGTACCAATATTCATGTCCTTATTCGCTTACATTCGTCGTTTATTTCTTTGATCAGTCCAGTTTCGAGGCTTACTGTTAATTTTCGTATCAATGATTTTTTTCCAAGATAGGAGTGCTAATCCTATCCTCCTCCTCCTATCCTCCTTTGTCCGGGCTTGGGACCGGCAGTGATACCCATTGATTCTCTCCCATGGCTCCCCCAGGCTTAGTTGACCTTGACTTGACTTCTAAATACCTTTTGGTTATAAGTGATCTTGCAGACTTGGCAACTCCAAAAACACATACATCCATTGATTGGAACCCTTTAAACACTTCACCTTTTGATTACTAATATCAGAGACACAGAAAAAGTGACTCAAGCCCATAGCCAATATCACACACTACTATCTCTATATCTCTAAAACTATCCATAGGATCACTTTGGACCCGTGACAACTTTTGATTAGTATGTTGAGAACTGTAACATCACAATTTCAGCTTTATCGAGCGGGACCCAATTTACATTTATTTTGTGCGGGGTCCTTTACTGTATCTCCTTTAAAGTAATCCCCTCCCACTAGAATACTACACTTGGTGTACGAATTTCCTATAAATTCGTACAAAGTGGAGCCATCCGGCCCTGATCATTTGACCCTGCCCTAATCGGCAAGAATTAATTATTCGTAAAACCCAAACCGATGTATTCCGTTTACAACCGTAGCAGGCATCAGTTGCCTAAAATTCTATCGTTCAAAGATTCGTTGAAGGACGACTGTTCCCTTTAACTTATTTTATTACCTTTATAAAATGGGGTAACTGAGCAATATTTAATGAAAGTATTTTATGTATTTTTTTACTGTCAGTACATTTTACGTTCTACCTAGTTGCATATTTTGATCAAGTTCATCGCTATTTATGGTTTGGTATACATAGTTGCCAAGCTTCCTAATTGGATTCATCAATCAACATCGCCAACTCGCTTATAATGTTTGTTAACTGTTAGTTTTCGGAATATTTGATTTATTGTGTTTTTTTATGGTGACTCATAGATTGTGTGTTCATAGTCTATGGACAAGGGTATGTGTCCTTCGCCCTTTACTTGTAATACTACCTTACATGTAATAAAATGTCACCATTGTTGATCTAATCTATTTTATTTCACTCCCTTCTCTGTAAAGTTCTTTAATTGCTTTTATGTTTTTATATTTATTATGTTAGGGTCACCCCTCTGCCAATCCTATTGACACGGGTGACAAGGTGCGACACTGTATCGTTCGGTGGTCTTTCCCTTTCAACTCGGGAGAACCGCTAATAACTATGGAGGCGAGCATTTTGATTGCAATACTTTTATCTCCACTTGGTAAAAAAACAATTAAAGCTTAATATTGTATATTTAAACATTATTATATCACAGAATAAATATGTAAAATACCTAGAAATAATTATAAATTTAATTTTCAATGATCGAATTTAAAAATGTAGTTCCGTTAATAAGGTTAGTTGTACCAATTACAAACTCAACATTAGAATCTTCTTGCTGGGACAAAAATCTTAAAGCGGATATCTAAAAAATATATATATTTTACAATTATTATAATTAAAAATAATTATTTTTTTCTACCTCTGCAAATGTACAGCCTCCAATAAAAAATACCATTACTGTTAAAGGTGAATCTGAATTAGTCAGTGAGTTTGTTGAGGTAGTTTCATCCAGAGTAGGACCTAAAATTATTGGAAGAGCTACAAACTTGTTATTTATTAACTATAGAAGTGGACTTCCATGTAGTGTTCACTTCACTATTCTCAATACAATCCTAATAGAAGTCTGTCAGTGTCATATAAAAAAATATCGATTTTGATTTTTTATTTTCCAACGTAATATGAATACAGAAAACGATGTCCTCAACATACCTTTTAGAATCGAAGAAGTAAAACAAGAAATCTGTCAAATGAAAGAAAATAAAGCAGCAGGCCTGGACGAAATTAGATCAGAACAAATCAAGCATTTTGGACCCCTAACTATAGACTGGCTTACTCGAATGATGAATAAATGTATCTCCACAATGCAAATTCCCAAAACTTGGAGGAAAGCAAAAGTAGTTGCCCTCCTGAAACCAGGGAAAGAGCCAACAGACCCAAAAAACTTCAGACCCATCTCTTTGATATGTCATCTATTTAAGCTTCTTGAAAGAATGATCTTAAACCGAATCTCTGATAGCATCGATGAAAAAATCATACCAGAACAAGCAGGATTTAGACCAGGCAAATCGTGCTGTAGCCAAACCCTCAATCTAACTCAACATATAGAAGATGGATTCGAACGGAAACAGATAACTGGAGTCGTTTTCATTGACTTATCTGCTGCCTATGACACTGTGAATCACCAAAAGCTGATATCAAAGTTCTATAACCTCACCAAAGACTTTCGCTTAACCAAACTAATAGAATGTTTCCTACAAAATCGACGATTCTTTGTAACTCTGCAGTCCAAAAAGAGTCGGTGGAGACTGCCTCAAGGCAGTGTTCTGGCGCCAATCCTCTACAATATCTACACCAACGACCAACCAATAAATGGACAGACAAGACGGTTCATATATGCTGATGACACTGCCATAGCAGCTCAAGGCCGAACTTTTAACGATGTAGAGGCTAAACTATCGCAAGCTCTGGAGGATCTAACAACCTACTATAAAAATAACCACCTCAAACCTAACCCATCCAAAACACAGGTGAGTGCTTTCCATCTTAGGAATAAAGAGGCAAGCAGAAAACTAAAGGTGGTTTGGCAAGGTCAAGTGTTGGAACATAACAACACACCGAAATACTTAGGTATATGACTAGATCGAACTCTAACTTTCCGGAAACACTGTCAAGATGTCAAAGGGAAAGTGTGCGCTAGAAATAACATCATCCGAAAATTAACAAACACAAAATGGGGAGCACAACCTCACGTACTAAGGACTTCAGCTCTTGCTTTATGTTTCTCTGCCGCAGAATATGCCGCACCAGTATGGTACAACTCCGCCCATACAAAGCACGTTGACGTAGCACTAAACGAGGCAACACGCATAGTGTCTGGGTGTCTGAAACCAACCCCAGTCAAAGAAATATACCCAATAGTTGGCATTGTCCCTCCCACAATCAGGAGACGTGTTGCTGCCGAATCTGAATGCCAAAAACAACTAAACAACAACAGACACCCCTTATATGGCTATCAAGCACAACCACAGCGACTCAAATCTCGGAAAAGTTTCCTCCGAACTACAACACCCTTGGAGATTACACCCGAAGCACGCAGAACAAACTTATGGCGAGAGGCAAATACCCACACGCGGATCAAGACAAACGAAGAGCCGGCCCAGGGACACCACCTACCCTTCCCAATATGGAGGACGCTAAATAGACTAAGAACGGGAGTGTCACGATGTAATAGCAACCTCAAAAAGTGGGGTTACATAGAAAATGAAATATGTGAATGCGGCGCAATCCAAGACCACCTACATCTATCTATATGCCCAAACATGAGAGTAACTTGTACAGACGAAGACCTTATATCCGCAAATGACAAAGCCATCCATGTGGCCGATTTTTGGAAACATAAAATTTAATATGGTGAACCGGACACGGAAAAGAAAGAATGTTATAAATCTATTTTAGATTCTGTTTTAAAAATGTGTTTAAATTTATTATTGCATTGTAACCCAATCAGTTCCATTTGGAAATACTATGGCACTGATTTGACATAAACATGAAAGTGAGATGAATATATTTTAAATATTTTGTTATACGGGGTGGGGCAGAAAGAACTCCCTGATGTTTAGTTTTTTAGTGTAAACCATGACTTGGTCGGGACAACACCGCGCTTTTGTCATTGGAAGTGTTTATTCTAAATGGCAGTTCGCCGATAATTATGGATGTTGTATAGAAAAATATGACTACACATTAGTAACACGAGTGTTACATTACACCTAGATAACAACTTCTTGAATATCATGGGAACGGAACTAGATTGCTAATAGCAAAATACAATTCAGTCTGTTATAATTTTATTTTTGTTCTCATAATTTCGTCATTGTTGCTCAACATTTAATTTTTCTAGTTTAATAATAAAAATGATTTTTAAAAAGTCAATTGTGCTTTCGTAAATACAACATGTCAGTAAGAGATTCGAACAAATGGACTGTAATTTTGACTAATGTTTTTTATTATTAATTTCATCGCTTGACGCGATTCTACTTCTTGTCTTCCTAAGTGACGTACCTCTCCGAGACAACAAAGTGACGTTACCAGGTACGTAGCCAAACAATTCATATTGAATATTCCAAATTGACGTGACTAGTCCGTCGCAAAGTGAGGTAGCTGCCAAACATTTCTGTATGAATTGTTTGGCTTCGTAACTGGCGACGACGCGCCTCGGTGAGGTACGTTTCGAAGTCTAATATTTCGAAGTCTAATATTCCGAAGGTGCGATGAACAACGCAAACAACTTCACACTTAAATTAAACTTTGAAAGCGTCTCGAGTCAACAATTAACGAACTGTTGCTCTAGTCGTGTTATACTCTTCCTCGGAATCAAAATATAAGCCAAGGTAATATTTCTACTGTCATTTGGGGCCACGCGCAAAAGAGTATTGAATCTTTAAAATAGTACACATGAAACAATGTATACATAAATATATGTAAAATTATTGTTTTTTTATCCATTTGCTGTTAAAATGCGGCAATTAAGCGGCATGTCAGACAATATTAACGCATATTTTGTCTCTCTCAACTTCGCGGCTTCAGTCATTCCTTTTGTAGTGTTGTAATGTCCATTATTTCGTTCTTTATTTTGTTTAGTAAAAAACTTCGATTTACTACTAGTACATACCTGGCAAGAGACCCAACACATCTTGTAACTGTTTTAATCCTCCGTTTTTAGTAACGTGTTCCGCTAATCTTATACTTAACGGAGCATAAATACTATGAACGTAGCTAATATCTGTAGGATTTATTTCCGACGTATCTTCCATAGTCAAATGTAGAGCCTTTCTTAATACTGTATATTGTCTAGTACTTGATTGCAGTTTTAATAATCCCACCTTTTCTAATTTTGATATGGCGAGCAAAGTCTCTAAACCATAAACCTGTAAGTATTTTTTAAAAGTAACATAGTATTAAGAAAATCATATTCATTTTTATTTACGACCAATACTACTAACAAATATCCGCATATGTCTTAGGTTCTGTAATTTAAATTAAGAAAGCTGTGATTTTGAGAACTTAACTTGACAAAGATGAATACTTGGTAGTTGGACACGATATTTACTTGAAGAAAATCTATGGGACCAACTGAAAATTCCTTTCAGTAAGGTGTAGTAATTTGCCACATCCAACCATTTTTTTAACAACACTTAGTATGGCTTGCAGATGTTACATACATACATACATATAGTCACGCCCTTTTCCCATAGGGGTAGGCAGAGACCACTTCCTTCCACTTGCTACGGTTCTTACACACATCTTTCGCTTCTTTTACTTTCATTAGTGCTCTCGTACATGCTCGTCGGTTGTTGGTACTCTTGTCCTGGTCTTTCTTCAAAACAATGTTGATCTGATCGAGATATGTTCGCCAAGGTCGACCTCTACTAACTTGTCCATTCACACTCACCTTATCAATTTGTTTCGTCAATCTTTCTTCATCCATTCTTTCTACGTGTCCAAATCATCTAAGCATTCCTTTATCTATCTTTGAAACCACATCTTCTTTTACACCACAGCGTTCTCTTATCTCACTATTCTTTACCTTATCCAACCGAGTCACTACGGCTATACTTCTCAGACTACTCATCTCCGTAGCATTAATCCTATTTTCATGCCTTTTCTGCAAACCAAACATTCACTGCCATACATAAGTGTAGGAACCAACACTCCTCTATGCACAGCCAGACGTGCCTTTTTTGACACTTTCTGGCTGTGTATAAAGTTATGCAGTGCCCCATTTATTTGTTTTTCTGCCAACACCCTTCGGTCAATGTCACTGTCATACTTTTCATCTCTCGTAAACTTTGATCCCAGGTATACAAATTCATTTACTTGTTTCACTCTTTCTCTCTCAATCGAAACTTCACAGTTTGTCATGCTTTCTTCTCTTTCAAAAACCATTACTTTCGTTTTGCTTACATTTATTTTCATCCCTTTGATTTTCAGTGCATTATGCATAACATTAAACATCGCCTGTAACTCCTCTTTACATGACGCTAATATGACTTGATCATCGTCGTAAAGAAGGCATTTGACGATCAAATCATTTATTTTTAATCCATACGCACTCTCTTTCAAATCTTTTAAACAATCGTCATAGCGATGCCACACATCCCTATCTCACACCTTTTTCGATGTTAAACCAGTCCGTGCAAGCTCCGTTTATCCTGACACAAGCAGTAGAATCCTCGTAAAGTGATTTCAGTGCTCGTATTAAACTAGCGTTCACCCCATACATAAACAATGTCGACCACAATTCGCCCCTTACCACACTGTCATAGGCCTTTTCCAAGTCTGTAAAAGCGCAATAGACCTTCTGACTTCTAGCCAAGAATTTTTCGACTATACCTCGTAATAAAAAGACCTGATCCATACATCTCCTTCCTTTTCTAAATCCTGCTTGCACATTCCATATCATCTTCTCAGTTTTATTCATCACTATTTTAATCCATATCTTTGCATACAGTTTGGTGACTAACACCTCGGTAGTTCTTAGAGTCCTATTGCGAACATTTTCTCTTGTAAAGCGGCACAATAACGGCCTTGCACCAGTCGTCTGGTACGCTACCACTCCTCCAACAAAGGTTAAAAGGCGGTACAGCAGACTAGTTACCACGCTTTGGCCAGCATTCAGCATTTCAACTGTTATCCTGTTATACGCAGCAGCTTTACCCAATTTCATAATGTTCAACGCTTCCACAGTTTCTGTCGTACTAATTTTACTTTTATTGCAACTTTTACTCATGTCTCCGAGTGGGGCCTATACTTGTGTATCCTCTTTTTCAAATAGACTTTCGAAGTATTCCTTCCATCTCTTTAAAACGCAATCCTCTTCTTTTACCATACTACCATCTTGGTTTCTGATTTTGTCCAGTTGCGAGGTAGTATTTTTACCTCTGGCTGTTTTTATGGACTTCCAGAAGAGTTTAATATTGTTTTGGAAATCGTCAGATAACCTTCTATTAAATTTATCTTTATCACTCTCCTTCTTTCTTGACAGAACTTTTTTGGCCACACCTTTTAACCGTTTATACTCATTCTTTGCCTTGTTTATATTTTCGATCGTTGCCTTTTGCGTTCTTTGATTGGCTTTTGTAGCCAGCCAATCCATCCTGGCTTTCTTCTTCTTTGACACGGCTTTTTATACCTCCAAGGACAATTTCTGTAACTTGCATTCTTTTCTTCTTTTACTTACACACAGTTTTAATAGCAATATCCACGATTCCTTCCTTGAATGGCTTCCACAATTATTTAACCTCACATGCTTCATCTAAACTGTCAAATTTCTCGATCAATTTACTAACGAACTCTTCTTTTATACCTTCTTCTTGCAAAATCTCAACTTTTATATGCTCTAGTACAGATGTTACAAAGAATAAAAATAAATCCTTTGTCCTTAGAATAAGGCATACTTTTTATTACTCTGTTAAAAGCTTTTTAAAAGCTGACTCTGGCACTAGAACTACAAATCATGCTACAGCCCACTTTTTTTCATTATTAAAGTACCTCTTACAGGGCATTTGTTAATATTACAATCTGATCATACAAATCGATCAATGAGTAATTTTTGTCCAACTTAAATGAATACGTCTGAATATTGGATAACTAAAATCTACTCACTGGTGTACCTTAGGTTCTGATGATTTTTTACACTTTACTTAACGTGTATTCACTACTACGCACTATGCTCTGCTTTTTCCTGTCACTTTCACTTACACTAACTCAAAGGGCTTCTTCCTCTTGAGTCTTCTTACTAGATCGTTATTGTCCAGGAGCTGGATGGCCTCGACATTCACGTGTTGGAGGAGTCGTTGTTCGTGACATTTTGCAAATTTGTTTATTGTCTGTTTAACAGTGTCCACCTCCAAGTCCCAGTGGAGATCACTGTTTCTGAAGTACCAGGGAGCGTTGACTATGCTCCTTAATACTTTGTTTTGGAATCTCTGTATTACGAGTAAATTACTCTGACTGCCATATGTCCATACCAGTCTCAAAATTTGTTTTTATAACAATATTTTGTTATATAATGACATGGTAAACTTTCTTCCAAGCAATAAGTACATTTTCTGAATTTTATGTTGAGTTATTCACGTTTCTTTTTGTCATGGACTTTCCAGCGTAGTCTCGCGTCTCTATTAATACCTAGATACTTTGCTGAATTAGCATAAGGGATCTGAGTATTATTTATTCTGACTGGTATACACTCATTGTTTTTGTTGGAATAATTAACATGTACCGATTTAATTTCATGTAATAACGGTGTCATCTGCAAAAGTGGCGATTGTATTTTGTTCTAATTCAGGAATATCACTGGTGTATAATAGGTACAGGACTGACTCTAATACCACAGGGAAGTGTATCTTCCCTGTGGTACTCCTGCCTTAATTGCAGTGTGCAGGGAAACATTCCTTATGGTCAAATGAAAATTGGGCAAATGTGGTCTTCACTGGTTTGCAATTTATCCACATTCCAGAAGAGTTTGTGTGTAGAGAGAGCCTAACAATGCAAACCGTAACGTTCAGAAACTGCACTTTTTTCGAGATGGACCAATTATGGTCTGTAGAGGAAAGAAAGTGAATTCCTTAAATCATCCCATTACAATGTCCGGAAATACCCTTGAACCAAGTCCCTCCATCTCGATTTTGGGAGTCACGGTGTCCAATAATATGTTTTGGCATGACCATGTTGCTAACATCGCAAAGTCGGCAAGCCAGAGGCTAGGTTTTCTGTGGAAAGCCAGAAAGTTTTTTACTCCTGATCAACTGTTGACGACGTACAAGGCTCAAATCCGACCTCTACTGGAGTATTGCTCGCACATTTGAGGTTCAGCATCAAGGCATTCTCTTCGTCTTCTAGATTCCATTCAGAAAAGAGCCATTCGCTTAATAAACAGCTCAACTCTCACAGATACCCTTTACCCTCTAGAACATAGAAGAAGAGTTGCAGACCAGTCATTGCTCTACAGATATTTCCATGGCAGATGCTCTAGAGAAATAAAAACTCTTGTACCACCATTGGCCACATTCGGCCGAAGAACTCGGCACGCTGATCAGTCTCACCCATTTACTCTCAAGATTGACACTACAAGGATCAATCTTCATCAGGAATCCTTCTTTTACAGGGCTGCTACGGAATGGAATAAGCTTCCAAAATCAGTTTTTCCAGAGAACTATGACCTACAACTTTTTAAAAAGCGTGTCCACAATCATTTCCTTTCTATAATCTCCTTCTAATAGTCGCAGTGCGGGCCGTCCGCGGCCCACACGATAGGTCTACCCTTTTTGCGACTATTTTTGTGTATTTGTATTGAATTGTATTTGTGTGTATTTAAATAAAAAAATTTACAATAAAAATTTGATACTTTCTATTTCACGTAAGGTTCGTTATTAAAAGAAGTTATTAATCACTCACTTGCACTATATCTCTCTTATAACCCTCCAAAATTTTAGGTTTTAATCCAGAACCGGCGATACATTGCAGGCATATTAATCTCAAGACTTTAACAAATGGTTTTTTTTGCGCTATCATTTCCTCAATGTATGGGCTCGGCTTGTCTACTTCTATGCAGTTCAAGAATTCTTGCTCGGCCTAAAATTAATAAAATTCTACATCGGTCAAGAGTCCCTGGACTAACTCTCTATTAAAAAATTTAATCTTTTTTAATCCTTTGCATTTTGTGGTTTTATTAACACCAATTCTTCACTAAATTTTGTTCAAATATAACATTTTCAATGCTTAAATGGCTCAAAATAATATATAAAGTTCACTTTTCACCCATATAAACAAATGTAGGAATGTCGCCCGCTCCGTGATTTTTCCCTATTGGAATTTTAACAGGTAATTTTTTTCAAAGTATTGGGAGAAAATGTAAAATTTAAAGACTATTGTAAAGAGAATTGTAAGAGCTTTTGAATTCGACCCCCAATGCCATTCAAACATTTTGGGGTAATTCTTACCCTGGCTTGGGGTAGAATTAGTGGAGTCAAAAATACCGGAAAAGAGTGTCCCCTTTTAATCAAAAATCGACGGGTCCGAGCGTTTTTCTAAAATGTCGACAAGGTTCCTGCAAATGTTTCTGTTTCGTTTTCGGTTGGCCACCCTGTATAATACATTTCTATGAATACAAGACGCCGCAGAGCGTGTCTTACTCTTCTTCGATACCCGTAAATTGTTATGGTATGAAAAGTTGTGAGAAATTTAATAATATATTTTTTTAAAGAGCAGATATTATTTAAAATAGCAGAGATGTGTGTTAAATTAAAATTCAGTAAAAATTTATTAGTTGATTTAACATTTACTATGTATTTACTTACAGAAACGTCATTATAAATATATTTGTCAAAATTTACCATATGATTACATGACAAATAGATGTCATAAAATAAGATTGTGCTCAGAATTCAGATTTGTTGGAAAAATAAAATTTTCAAATTTAAAAATTGCCTTCACAACTGTTCGCAGATAACTCGCCGAATAAGTAACTCAATAAAAAATAGGTTAGCTTGACGTCCTTCAAAAATGTATACACTTTTACGCGAAAAATATTTACAATGTGTCTTTGACAGATAAAATTCCCGAAAATATATAAATACAACATGCCGCCTGAACGCAGTACACGCAACCACGGACAACGAGAAAGAAAGAAAGCGAGAAGAGCTTATGTCATACTCTTCTCAGATAACCGAAGGCAAGCCAGACACTGCTCCCACTCTACCGGACACAGTACAGTGTTAACTCCCACCAATTTCCGTCACACAAAAAGGTTGCGGATCAGAATTTCAAAGCACTCCCGTAAGAAGTTTCACTTCAAAAAACAGTAAAGTTGTTTAAAGAAATCATTCCGCTTTTTATATATTTCAGCTTTTAAGTCATTTTCGAGCCCTTGAAACGTACTAATTCACTGGTTAGGTGCTTTGTACGCTACATATTTTGGCGACCGTGACAGGACAATGGAAAAGGTTTTGAAAGCTGTAACCGCATACCGATCTTCTTTCGAACGATTGTATGAAAAGTCATTGATGATCTACAAGAAAATCTGAGAGTTTTGGGGAAGAATATCAGTGGTCTGGATGCGACCCGAGAGGTCCGATTTTGCGAATCCCGAATTTTGACATATCTCCACATTTCAAGGCCCCCAGAGTCGAATACAATAGTTTAAGTGAACGTCTGTGTGTATGTACGTATGTGTGTATGTTCTTATGTGCATTCAGAATTATTTTTCGTTTTTATTATCTCGAGAACAAAAAATGATATCGACGTGGGACCATTTGCATTCGACGCATAATTACGCAACTTAGAACTGATAACATTTTTAGCAAAATCGGTCAAGCTGTTTTTTATGGAGAATAAAAAAACGAAAAAAATGGTAAACTACCTGAATTTTGCAATTTATAAATTATACTATTTGATCGTCAAATGCCTTCTTTACGCCGATGATCAAGTCATATAAGCGTCATCTGAAGAGGAGTTGCAGGCGATGGTTAATGTTATGCATGATGCCCTGAAAATCAAAGGGATGATAATAAATGTAAGCAAAACAAAAGTAATGGTTTATGAAAGAGAAGAAAGCATGACAAACTGTGAAGTTTCGATTGAGAGAGAAAGAGTGGAACAAGTAAATGAATTTGTATACCTGGGATCAAAATTTACGAGAGAAGAAAAGTATGACAGTGACATTAAGCGAAGGGTGTTGGCAGAAAAACAAATAAATGGGGCACTGCATAACTTTATAAACAGCCAGAAAGTGTCAAAAAAGGTACGTCTGGCTGTGCATAGAGGAGTTGGTTCCTACACTTATGTATGGTAGTGAATGTTGGGTTTGGCAGAAGAAGCATGAAAATAGGATTAATGCTGTGGAGATGAGTAGTCTGAGAAGTATAGCCGGAGTGACTCGGTTGGATAAAGTAAAGGATAGTGAGATAGGAAAACGCTGTGGTGTAAAATAAGATGTGGTTACAAAGATAGATAAAGAAATGCTTAGATGGTTTGGACACGTAGAAAGGATGGATGAAGGAAGATTGACGAAACAAATTTATAAGGCAAGTGTGAATGGACAAGTCGGCAGAGGTCGACCTCGGCAAACATATCTCGATCAGATCAGCATTGTTTTGAAAAAAGGCCAGGTCAAGAGTACTAACAACCGACGAGCATGTATGAGAGCACTGATGAAAGTAGAGGAAGCAAAAGATGTGTGTAAAACCGTAGCAAGTGGAAGGAAGTGGTCTCTGCCTACCCCTACGGGAAAAAGGCGTGACTATATGTATGTATGTACATATATTTATATGGGTAGATATAATATTGTTAACTTCTTGCAAATAAAATTGTATAAGTCTTACTATTGGGATTTATTCCTGTTTATACATTAAACAGTTGCTGGTCATGACCTGGCCTTTCTTTAAAACAATTTCGATCTGATCGAGATATGTTCGCCTAGATCGACATTCATCAACTTGCCTATTTATTTCTAATTTTAAAAATCGACCCCCAATGATTATAAATTTTAAGTTACCTGTAAGGTATCTAAGAAATCGTATCTATCTGTAATTTCCTTAATGCACTCGGCAATAGCTGTGTGTATAGCCAATTGTCGCTTTTTCCCCAAAATTTGAGGCAAGCGTTGAACGTACAACTTCATCTCCTGAACCGACTTCTCTTGAGTACTTTCTAACTGAGCACTTATTGATTTAGCTTGTTTTGAGAGGTAAGCACCAACCTGAAAAATAAATTAAATATTTACTAAATATAATCAAGCAGGATTTAGAAGAGAAAGGAAATGAATGGATCAGGTCTTTTTATTACGAGGTATAGTCGAAAAATTCTTAGCTAGAAATCAGAAGGTCTATTGCACTTTTAAAGACTTAGAAAAGGCCTATGACAGAGTGGTAAGGAGTGAATTGTGGTCGACATTGTTTATGTATGGGGTGAACGCTAGTTTAATACGAGCACTGAAATCACTATACGACGATTCCACTGCTTGTGTCAGGATAAACGGAGCTTGCACGGAATGGTTTAACATCGAAAAGGGTGTGAGACAGGGATGTGTGGCTTCGCCATGGATGTTTAACTTATACATAGACGATTGTTTAAAAGATTTGAAAGAGAGTGCGTATGGATTAAAAATGAAAGATTTGATCGTCAAATGCCTTCTTTACGCCGATGATCAAGTCATAATAGCGTCATCTGAAGAGGAGTTGCAGGCGATGGTTAATGTTATTAAAGAAATGAAGAAGAAGAGAAGAAATGTTTTCTTCTCTTTAAAAAGCCATTACTTTTGTTTTGCTTACATTTATTTTCATCCCTTTGATTTTCAGGGCATCATGCATAACATTAACCATCGCCTGCAACTCCTCTTCAGAAACTGTGAGGTTCTGATTAAGGGAGAAGGAGTGAAACAAGTAAATGAATTTGTGTACTTGGGTTCAAAACTTACGAGAGATGGAAAATATGACAGTTATATTGAGCGAAGGGTGTTAGCAGAAAAACAAATGAATGAGGCACTGTATAGCTTTGAGCAGCCAGAAAGTGTCAAAAAAGGCACGTCTGGCTGTGCATAGAGGAGTGTTGGTTCCTACACTTATGTATGGTAGTGAATGTTGGGTTTGACAGAAGAAGCATGAAAATATGATTAATGATGCGGAGATGAGTAGTCTGAGAAGTATAGCCGGAGTGACTCGGATGGATAAATAAAAAAATTTTAAGATAAGAGAACGCTGTGGTGTAAAAAAATATGTGGGTAAAAAGATAGATAAAGGAATGCTTAGATGGTTTGGACACGTAGAAAGGATGGATGAAGGAAGATTGACGAAACAAATTTATAAGGCAAGTGTGAATGGACAAGTCGGTAGAGGTCGACCTCGGCAAACATATCTCGATCAGATCAGCATTGCTTTGAAGAAAGGCCAGGTCAAGAGTACTAACAACCGACGAGCATGTATGAGAGCACTGATGAAAGTAGTGGAAGCAAAAGATGTGTGTAAAAACCGTAGCAAGTGGAAGGAAGTGGTCTCTGCCTACCCCTACGGGAAAAAGGCGTGACTTTATGTATGTATGTAATTACTGTGATGGAAAACTCTGTTGCATTTTCTAGCATTTTCTAGACTGACTGAGTAGGCATATATAAAAGAAGATTTCAGTTAGATAGAAGTAGAAGAGTGATAATTGGAAGTAACAGGTCAGTTTATTTCAAAGAGTCATTGTCGTCGAGTTGAGTTAACCCTAGACTGATACACCAGGGTCAGTTTGACCCCGCGTCGTTTTAGTAAGTACACTCTAGCAATTTGTCACAGCATGTATTTTATATTCCTTTATTTTATTCAATTTACAATTATTCAGATAACTTAAACTATTCATATTTTTTGACAATACATGACAATTCATGACCATCCTTATTTCTAAACAAACTCCATGACAATATACTCACACACTTGTGTATCCGAATATTTCCAAATATACAGAGGAAAGCTTAACGTCTTGAAACATGGAAAATGAAAACATAACAATGTAAATTGGCTTCAGTGTACGAGAATACAGTATAGCACACGGACGTCTGTCGATTTACTCAAATAAGGTACGTACATTCGTTATTTTGTTATTAGGGTGTCATTGACCCAGGTGTACTAGATTTGCAATAAAAATTTAATTTATAATTTTCAGGTTTTTGTGCTGTAAGAACCAATTATGTCTAAAAAGTATTTGTCAGAAGCGGTTTTAGTCGCTGCTATGGAAGATATTCTCAAAGAAATGGAGAATGATAAAACTGCATCCAATTCCATTGACTCAGATTATTCTGATAATATTTCTGTGGCATGTGATGTCCAAAGTGAAGTATGGGCAGAGGAGTTGTCTTCATATGAAGATATGCCGCAAAAGATGAGACTTTGCGAAAACCATTCAGAAAAAATGGATCTAAATGAAGGAGGGCCCTACCACTACTTAGAAACTACGTGCCTGAACATCGGCAAGTGAAAGATGCTGCAAGAGAGGTAAACACTTATTTTGAAGCTTGGAAATTGCTTTTTAGAGACAATATAATTGGCGAAATTCTGCTTCACACAAAGGAGGAAATAGAACATCAAGCTCCTCAATACAAGTCAGCCAGTTTTGTCAAGCATACAACTTTGTTAGAATTGGGTGCTCTTTTCGGCTTATATTATGTACTAGGAAGACGTAGAGTGTCTAATCAGAATTTAGAAGTCTCATGGTCAAATGAGTATGAAATAAACAAATGCAGAGCTACTATTTCTTTAAAAAGATTTCAGTTTTCGACATCATGCTTGCGACTTGATAGAAATACCAGATCCCAAAGAAGAGAAAGTGATGAGTTCGCACCAATTCGACCGCGTTTGGCACCAGGCATTGTTAAGCAAATTACCTGCCTACGGTCTCCCAACCAAATTGCGCCAATGGCTCTTGAGCTTCATGCAAGATCGCTCCTTACATGTGGCAGTTGACAGTATTTCTTCTGATGCCTTGAAAACCAATGCCAGGGTCTCCCAGGGTTCCATCCTGTCCCCCACCCCATCCTATCGAGCACTTTCGGTGAATGATACAAATAGACTGAGGCAGGAACAGGTTGACTCCATCAATAGAGATCTTGAAGCAATCATCGAGTGGAGAACCAACAATCTTGTTCAGTTAAACGCCAAGAAAACACAAACCGCCACGTTTTCCAAGAAAGTAAATTTCTCAAATCATTCCATCATAATGTCCGGAAATACCCGTGAATCAAGTCCCTCCAACTCGATTTTATGAGCCACGGTGTCTAATAATATGTCTTGGCATGACTATGTTGCTAACATCGCAAAGTCAGCAAGCCAGAGGCTAGGCTTTCTGTGGAAAGCTAGAAAGTTTTTAACTCCTGATCAACAAGGCTCAAATCCGACCTCTACTGGAGTATTGCTCGCACATTTGGGGTTCAGCACCAAGGCATTCTCTTCGTCTTCTAAATTCGATTCAGAAAAGGGCCATTTGGTTGATAAACAGCTCAACTCTCACATATACCCTTTACCCACTAGAACATAGAAGAAGAGTTGCAGACCAGACATTACTCTACAGATATTTCCATGGTAGATGCTCCAGAGAAATAAAAACTCTTGTACCACCACTGGCTACATTCGGCTGAAGATCTCGGCATGCTGATCAGTCTCACCCATTTACTCTCAAGATTGACACTACAAGGACCAATCTCCATCAAGAATCCTTCTTTTACAGGGCTGCTACGGAATGGAACCAGCTTCAAAAATCAGTTTTTCCAGAGAACTATGACTTGTAACTTTTCAAAAAGCGGGTCCACAATCATCTCCTTTCTATAATCCCTCCCCCTTCTAATAGTCGCAGTGCGGGTCGTCCGCGGCCCACACGATAGGTCTATCCTTTTTGCGACTATTTTCAGTAAAAAAAAACATCGTTCCAAAAATGCTGCAATTGTGCATTGTATTTCTTGCGTTTTCTTATGTTTTATATCATTAGTAATTCAAAATAAATAAAAATTACATAAATTTATTTCCTTTTTTGCTTCAGGGCGTACCGTTAACGTAATATTTTAAAAGTGTACCAGTCTAGGGTAAAAGTATTTAAAAAAATTAGTAAATTGACTTCATTATTTTATTTGCTTAGTCGTAATTGTAAACATTGTTTGTAGTAGTGACATTGCCTTTTATTTGAAACCCACAAAAACTGTTACAATATACTTACTGCATTAAAATTCTTGTCTCTAATATCTGCATAAAGTATATCGGCAGAATTAAGAATAATTTGTTTCTTGTCTTCGGACAGAGATTCAGTGGTTCTTTCTTCGCTACTTAAAAAATTGTCAATTGGAAAGTAAGCCGTTGAATTGTTAATTCCAAAAATTTCATCAATCAATCCTAAAAGAACGTAATTTAACATAAAAACAGATTCATTGAATTATTATAAGACTAATTTTAAATGTATATTTTGATTTAGTGTGAAAGCTATTAAAAAAAATATGAGCCATCGCGGGATGCCTTGCAGATGTGAAACATCGTAACTATTTGATACAGAAAATTTGCATAAAAGGATGGTTTATTTAAGGAAATAAATATGGCACAATCAAAACCAATATATTCAGAAAATACCTATTAAAAATATACTCATATAACTCATGTACACTCATAAATGCACACCTTAACTATAAAAATATAATTAACTTACTCTTGACTTGAATCACTAAATAACTTTAGTTCTTTGCAAAAGGCTGCTCACTCTCATGTTCTAAACCATTACTGTCAATCATATTTTATTGTAGTTATTACTTTTAAATAAATTTTCTTGTTTAAAATTTAAAAAAAAACATCAAATTTTAGTTTTATGTTATTTACATAAAAAACAATAATAATCCAAATCAAGTTTACAATTCAGTATCATCAGTTATTTCAATTAGGTTTCTGATGGTATCAAAGTTACAATAGGCTGATGATAACTAAAATAAGCAACAATTATTAGTTGTAACGAAGGCGGAGCCTAAGCGACGGAGCGAGCCAAGTAGTTACAGGGCTGCCCGAAGCTTTCGCATCACAGAATCACCAAGCGCGCCATTAGATGTTACACATCAAAAATAACATTTAGCTGTTGCAATGTCAAAATTGTTTAACAAATTGTTTCCATATCTCGATTAGATCGAAATTGTTTTAAAAAAAGGCCAGATGAAGAGTACCAACAATTGACGAGCATCTATGAAAGAGCTGATGAAAGTGGAAGAGGCCAAAGATGTGTGGGAGAACAGTAGCAAGTGGAAGGAAGTGGTCTCTGCCTACCTCTATGGGAAAAAGGCGTGACTGTATGTATGTATGTCCTCAGGCAAATGTGTTCAGCTTCAAAATCATCATCAGCCGAGCCAGATCGGGGATCACCCTGAGGTACTTGCATTTTTTTCAATGATTCTATTTTTACTTTTTAATTTTTATTTATCTGTTATTTTCGCTCTTGGTTGTTCCATGTACTGCAAACCACAATGCCTATTATACCCCATATATAACTGGGCCCTTAAAGCGTCAGTCCTGTTTCTTTTAAAACTCTAAGATATTGACAATGAGGGCGTTCCTAAGCACTTTAGGTTTTAAATATGTTCCATCCTTCTGGTCTCATTCTCCTACACAAAACCTTTAAGCAAGATTTCCATTTATTTATGTAGCAGTGACCTGTCTCATACCTGGGGTGAACTGTCCACTAAATTCACAGACATATTCAATTTTCTGATTAAGATCTAGCTGTATATCTGACATTTAGGTGTTTTGTTCCATTCGTCCTTTTCTGGTATTTATCTGTATCAGTATTTTTAAAAGATTAAGAAAATTTATGCAATAAATGCCTAACATCTTTTGACATTTTGTGGTTTTCAAAATAGCAATGTTTATACATAAAAAAGTATTCTGATTGACTACTTGTAGTAATATTCTAGTGTTCTAGAATTAATTTAATGTTAAGAAAATATAATGAATGTAAAAAGTGATGTTCATCAGTGAAAAAAATGTAAGTGGTAGTTTAAATCTATTAGTAACTCAGATGGAACGATGGGATAGACCAAGATGCACGAGCAATTAAGATGCCAAACTGGAGAACAGGTGCCAGAGACCAAGACCAGTGGAGAAAAATACTAGAGAAGGCCAAGAACCCAACCTAGGTTGTTGAGCCAATGATGATGAACTATCATTTTACTTACCTTCATATGTTAGTTGGGTAATTAATGGTGTTACTAAATCGATGGATCTGTCAATTAGGATTATGTGATCAATACAAGACTGTTGATTATTTTTCATTTCATCACTGTTGTTTTTTTCTCTTTGGAGTCGAACTACAAGGTCCCAAACTTGCTTAGCAGCATTACCCTTACCCCAAACCTTAGGAATAGTACCATACATTTTTTGTAAGTAAATTATGGCTTGTGCTGTTTGGTACAGATAAGTTGGATCATTCTCTATCATGTATTCTCTAAAAATAATCAACATAAGTATGCTTTTGTTTATTTATAGCTATGGACTGATCAAAAATAGCATAGGTTAAAGTAGAACTAAATAAACAACAATGTATGTAAAAAATTACATTTTTACCTGAACACTTCTGATATTTCCATTGATACTAAATCTGATTCAAAAGGAAAAAGTTGACATTTGAATTCATCAATAAGCATCACACTTCCAAAAACACCTTTATGTTTTAATCTCTCCATGCAAAGTAAACTTTTCTTTGGTACAAAAAACAAATGGAATTGCTTTTTACTTCCCATTTTGGTTTTACTATCCGAATGTACATTTTGAGCTAACAACAAATTTTTTATGTAAGTAAATACGCCACTATTGTAATTTAATCTTTTAGAGTCCCATATTTAGGAAAAATCTATTGAAATTTTGTTTTTTTATTTCTTATACTATAACTATTATTATATTTATATTAGTTTATCAGTAGTATTAGTTTATTAATAGGTACTATATTTAATTTGTTTAAGTTGATAGCAAGTTCAAAAATTATTTTATAGTATTGTAATAAAAAATATAGATAATAGAAAAACATTTAAAGAACCTTTTATTTGTTTAATCTATTAAGTAGTGCCTTATCAAATAAAATATTTTACCAATATAATCCATTAAATGAAGTTTAGGTCTAGAAATAAATATGACATGATCCACATCCGTTTCAGGCAAAGAAATGTTACGCAAAGGAAACATTTTTGTAACTTGATGTTCCTTAAGTATCGCATATTGAGCTACAAGTCCAACAGGCCCAGCCAAACTATTATCCCAGACTATTGCTTTTCTCCCAGGACATTGTTCCAATAAATTTATTAGATTTGCTCTAGCCGCAGCTTGAATTAGGGATATATCCACTTTGCCACTTTGTAAGTGAGACATCTTTTATAAAGGATATTTTCTAAAAAGTTAAAAAGGCAGATAATGTTTACTTGTTTTGATACTTGATGACAGTGACAGTTATTAAATCCTAACCTCACTATTTCTTCTTTAAAAATCTGTTGTTATTGTCATCTTCTTAAGATCTTAAGCTTGCTACAGACTATGCATAGATTCGCGATTCGTAATTCGCGAGAAATTTGTGAATAGGGTGTAGGGGCTTGTTCGATAAAAATCGATTTATAAACAAAGTATTTATTTTATTTACAGTGATTGGCACTTGGAGGCGGCAAATTTGTATTCTCAATAGTTCATTATAGTATGTTTATTAAATTCTACATAGTATGCGGCAATATTCGCCAAGAGCGAATCACTGCGAACACACGAACCACGAAGTCCGTTGTATTTTTAACAAATGAGTCACCACACAATTTCAAATTGCCCACAAATTACGCATCTCGAATTGCGAATATACGCATACTCTGTAGCTACCCTAACACGCACCGCAAATTCAATTTATGCATGCTAGTTCGTCTATTCGTGATTAGTGCGCGGTGGTTCATGTACTAATTCTTGTTCTCGACTGTGCCGGCGTTTTGTACCGTTGAGTTTATAATTCAATAGTAGCGATGTCTCAAGAGCACTTGGAATCCCAAGTTTACCAGTGGTCTGATGAGATCGTTCTGAATTTAATACATGAAATTGAACAACTACGTCATTTGTGGGATCCAAGGAACAAAGATAAGAAAAACAGAAAAAAGAAAAATGAGGCCTTCAAAAGTTTGGCAAAGAAGTTTGGAGTGACTGGGGAAGAAATTAAAAAAAAGTATTTAACTTTATTGCAAGCTTACAGAAACTGCCGTCGGAAAATAAGAAACAGTGAAGTATCAGGCACCGGGGAAAGCAACGTTTACATACCAGTCTGGTTTGCATATGAAGCACTCAACAAATTTATGAAAGATGTGTATACACCACATGGAATAATAGACGCAAAGGTAAGTACATTTTGTTTATTATTTTATTAGGTACCTTGTAATTTAAATCTATTTTGACGTACTTGTGACTTTTAAGTATCCTACTCATACAGTGTGTTTTTCTTAGTAAATAACATTATTATTGGTAGTTGTTCTGCCAGTCAACTTTGCCACTTAATAGAAAGTATTTAGAACAGTCGTTACAAATGTTCTTAACTTTCTTACATGTTCTTTTAGTTTCTTATAATAGTAAAAATTATGTCTGTGCTTCTTCGTAATTATTTCGTTAAAGTAAAAATGAATTACTATTAAAAGGCAACCTAATACAAAACATGACAATAAATGCCGAACAGCCCTGCTTTACGATTACAAAGAAGTACGCACGAAATATATGGCGAGTAATAATAATATCTAGAATAGTTTAGTTGCGTGGTGTTTTTTTGTTGCGCAGGTATAGGGAATAATCACGAAGTGGGCGACATCTATTATTGATCCATTAAACTTCTCGAGGTGCGAGCAACAAACTAATTTCCATTTGTTTATATGGGAGAAACGTGAACTTTATATATTATTTTGAGCAATTTACGCATTAAAAGTGTTATATTTGCAGTACCGGATTTAGAGAAGGGCATTCGGGGCTATAACCCTGGGGCCTCCACAAAAGAGGGGCCCCCACAATAGAGACTTCGGAAAAACCAAAGGTTTAAAAAATGTGATATGAAGATAAAATCGGGAAAAATATGCTCTGTTTCACAATGCTCTACATATGGCAATTCGATTATATCTTTGCATAAATTTCCTTCAAATCTTAAGGCAGCTCAGAAATGAAAAATGATCTTAAAGATAGAAAAACCAATCTCAAAGTTTATGTGAGCCAGTGAGCAAGCGTATCGCGCAGCATTTTAGACGTCTTTGTTCTGCACTTCATAAGCTCAATTACACATTTCTGTTACTCTTTCGTGAGATAGGTCCATTAAAGATATCGTAAATAATTTTTATGTAATTCAAAAGCGACGGCCGACTTTTAAATCGGTTTAACAAGAAATACGCGATGCAAAAGTAGGTTTTAAGAGTGGGCAGTCACATTTAAAAAAATATTCCTTAAATTGGGAGAGAAAAAACACCCGATAATCGAGGAAGTTGTAAGTGTTCCTTTTATTAGTAATTTATTTCTACCTGGTGGGATTCTTGAACTTTTACTTATTACAAAAAATATGCAGCATCTCGTTCTAAAATACGGTTATATTTGTAATTTAATAGATTATGAAAAACTGAAAATAAATACAGGGTGTAATATTTAAAAAAAATTGTTAATAAGTTATTTTGTAGTAACGGTGCACCCTGTATACTTCTAATCGACTTATGCAGATGGCCTGAATTATTTGAAAAAACTTTAATTGGGTTTGTAAACCCTACAGAAATCGAAATATTAGTAATTTACGTTACTTTATGTACACACTGTATAACTAATTCATTTAATAATGTATGTTATGATGACACGACCACTTCAACAAAATAAAAAAACATTATACCAGAATTTAGTGCTTTTTTGTTGCTAATTTTTTCCAGTTTTGAAAAATTTATTGCTGGTGCCGATATAGAAAAAAGTGGATTCACGCCAGCTTCACGAGATGCTAGCTCGGCAACTTTTTTTTTCGCAGCTTTATTGAAAAAAAATATACCAATTTTAAATTGCCGTATTTTTCTCCATTACAGAAAAGAATAATTCCATCCAGCTATACGATCATAAGCTGGCACAATAAGTTTTTCTATCAGAAATATTGAATTGAAAACTATCATATCAGAATTGCTGTTGCTGATTCGTTCCCATTTTGGAATATTTGTTGCTCGTTTTTTTTTGAAAATCGTAATTGTCACGCCAGATTAATTTTACCATAATGTTGTTATCTGATATGTAAACTAAAAAACCATGATATCAGAATTTGTTGCTTTCTTGTTGCTTATTTGTTCTCCTTTAAGAATTTTTATTTTTTTTTTATAGAAAATTATATTGAAATAAGCAGCCATGCTAGATTGATTTCACCATAATTTCGCTATCTGACAAGTAATTTAAAAAACGATCTTTACAGAATTTGTTGTTTTCTTGTTGCTAATTTGTTCCACTTTCAGAATTTTTATAGCTCTTTTTTTTAAAATTTTAATGAAAGCTGCCATGCTAGTTTAATTTTACGATAATTTAGTTATCTGACATGTAAACTAAAAATCGATTATACCAAAATTTATTGCTTTCTTGTTGCTAATTTGTTCCCCTTTCAGAATTTTTATAGCTCTTTTTTTAAAAATTTTAATGAAAGCTGCCATGTCAGATTAATTTCACGATAATTTTGTTATATGGTATGTGAACTGAAAAAAGATCATACTAGAATTTGTTGCTTTCTTGTTGCTAATTTGTTCCCCTTTCAGAATTTTAATAGCTCTTAATTTTAAAAAAATATATTGAAAGAAGCTGCCATGCTAGAATAATTTCACGATAATTTAGTTATCTGACATGTAAAAAGAGCAATAAAAATTTTCAAAGGGGAACAAATTAGCAACAAGAAAGCAACACATTCTGGTTTTTTAGTTTACAAGTCAGATAACGAAATTATCGTAAAATTAATCTGCCGTGACAGTTACAATTTTCAAAAAAAAAACGAGCAACAAATATTCCAAAATGGAAACGAATCAGCAACAACAATTCTGGTATGATATGTTTTAATTCAACATTTCGATAGAAAAACTTATTGTGCCAGCTTATGATGGTACAGCTGGATAGAATAATTTTTTTTTGTAATGGAGAAAAATGCGCCAATTTGAAAGGGCGAACAAATTAGGCAACAAATTAGTACTTCATTTTGGTATATTTGTTATTCAATATAGCCGCGAAATAAAAAAGTTGCCGTGCTAGCATCTCGTGAAGCAGATATGCACTTTTTTCTATATCTGCAGCAAATTTTTTTCCAAAACTGGAACAAATTAGCAACAAAAAAGCACTAAATTCTGGTATAATTTTTTTTATTTTGTTGGAAGTGGTCGTGCCAGCGTAATATACACCATTTAATAACTAAATCGATATATGTGGTTTCATGTTTTCCGGGGTTACAACGCTCTCGCAAGGTATTTGAGTAATTCGAAAACCATCTATATCACTTACAACATAGCGATAGCACTTTATTAATTTTATAAAGTGCTTTAAATGTCGGGAACCATTTTTTATTCACTCATGCAGAAGTATCGATATTCTTTATCCTACTCTATAACTACACACAAAGTCAAAAGTCTTGGACCTCCTATATATCAAATGATTCGATTAAACCCAGTTATTTTTCTTACCGTGGTAAACAATTATATGTATTTAGGGAACAAAAAAGACAATAAAAAGATGTCGATAACACGAGTCCTTGCTTTATTATCAATGTTTTTACAAAATATTGGCAGTAATAGCATATTCAGCCAAGCGACTAGAGTATTCTTTCGTTTCATTTTTGTAATTATAATGAGAGGTCGTTTAATCGGACAAGAATAACTGCTTTACACGATGCAGGGAACTCTAATCATCAGATATCGGAAATTTTGGGCATTCCTAGATCATCTGTTGTGCGAATAGTACACAGATATCAAGAATTTATTACAGTGGAAAACAGACCACGTGGTGGACGTCCTCGAGTGTCTAGCGAAAGAGAGGATCGTTATTTGGTGCAATATGCCCGCAGACACCGCACAGCTTCAGCTCTCATTAGTCACTTTCAGGGTACGTTTCGCCATGTTATATCGACACCTACAGTTAGAAGACGACTTCATCATCCAAAATTAAGAAGAGGTTCGACGCTGGGAAACAGATGAAATGAAATCTCACCGGCATAAAGGGCCAGGACAAAGACAAGCGAAAAGGCTAGTAAGCCTTTCATCAAAAAAAGCTAAACAGTTTCTCGAGCTGGACAAGAAAGACTTGAAACTGGTGACGGGACTCCTAACTGGACACTGCCCTCTGAGGTATCACCTGAAAAAGATGGGCAAAACAGAGAGTGATAGTTGCCGCTACTGCGAGAACTTCGCTGAAACTGCAGAACATTTGCTTTGCGAATGCCCAGCGCTTTTCTGCACGAGGCTCAAGTTTCTGGTAGGGGCCTTCCTAAAGCCCTTTGATGTCAGAAACTTAGCCCCCAGGAAACTGATAAACTTTGCACGAAGTCCGGAATCCCGGGCCTCGAATAGATTAAGGGTTATGCACAAAAGATCTGATAGTCTAAGTGCTTGAGAGGCAGCGTAGCCTTCACGACTACCCCTACAATCTACAATCATGCAAAATTATGTACTAGAAGACCATTACGGGTCCCCACTCTACTTCCAACACATCGTGCAGTGGGCGCGAGAATACAGGGGTTGGATTTTGCAGCAGTGGAGGTGGGTGTCATTTACAGACGAAACCAGAATTGGACTGGTGAGTGATGACAATCGGCAAAGAGTCTGGAGAGAACCAGGTCATCAACAGAGACTTATTTTTTCCGCGAAGTTGTTTAACCGCCGTACCCCATTAATTCGCATTCCACAGAATATGACCAGCCAAATTTACGTCGAATTAGTTATTACGCCAATTATCTGCCCCATACGTAACGAATTAGGTGAAAATTTTGTGTTTATGGACGACAACGCGCAACTGCATCGCGCAAGAAGGATTCAGGATACACTTGAAGCAGGACATATCAGTAGATTGAATTGGCAAGCCAATTCGCCTGCTATGAATCTCATTGAAAACATGTGGGATTACATTGCTAGAGTTATTTACGATCGAATCAACCCACCTCAGACTGCAGATGAGTTAGTCGTAGCAGCTGCAGAGGAATGTTTAATTAATTTTTTTAATTTAATAAATTTTGTAAACAAATTCACACATTTGTTAGTTTTTAATTTCCCAAGTATCCCAGTTTATGGAAAATACTCCTTTTACCAAAACAGATTCAGGAAACAATATACTTTTATAAATATATTTTGTTTTTCTAACAAAACATTTCTTTAACAATTCTGAGTGGAGGTCCAATACTTTTGACGTTGTGTGTATAAATGCGCTTCATTATTTTCTAATTATAACAAATTTCATAAAATTCTGTATTTCATTAATGTTTTCTGACGCTTTTTGTCGTAGTTCACTAAGATTTCGGTCGGTTTCCGAATAATTTTCTAAAATTTCTCGTAAGTTGTCATTGGTTTCACATAATTGCTTAATGCCAAATGATAATTTGGTATGGCTCTCATTTGTCGCTCGACAACTCGTATTGTTTAGCGCAAATTCCACTTGTCCCAAAACTCTATCCCATTTACTCGGTGTCTCAACATAATTTTGCTAACAAAGGTACTATTGTTCGATTAAAACGCTAAATCTGACCATTTGCTCGCGGTGTATCGGTTGCAATTAAAACATGATCAATGTTATTTTATCTTTAAATAATCTTTAAACGTGTTTGAAGTAAATGCAAAACCATGGTCGAAAACTATACGTTTGGGCTTGCTGTATGCTCGAAAATAATCCTGTCTTCTTGTGAGTTAGTTGTCTTGCACGGATATAATTTTATAAATTTAGTGGCACCATCGATAACTGCAAATAAATGCTTTTAACCTCGACCTGTTTTCTCTAATGTGTAAATTTACGTAGTTTCAGTGTATACATTTACTTTCATTTGAAATCCAATCACAAAGATACGCGAAAAATCACAACACAATCTAATCTGCCGAAACGGATTAGTGAAATAAATATTAGTCCACGAATCGGACCCTGTATGTACTAAAATCATGCGAAAAAATTCAGGAGATGATTGCCCGTATGAAATTATGATGAATTATTCCTATAACAAAATTTCCTCAGCCTACTCCCATTTGAGATATCACCCCTAAAAGGTGGTGAGTAACATTAATTATTAATTTTTATCTCAAATTTAGGTAAAGATAAAAACTTGAAATTTTGTAATTTCCGTGCACTCGCAAAAGACTAACCACCGGTATCTTTTCAACATTCCTGTTACATTATAATGGGGTGAAATTAGCATCCCTTATCTTATTTAATATCAAATCTTTGTTCCGAGATTTAGTTTTGCAAAATAAAAATATTACTTAAAATCCCTGTGTATTTAAAAACATTCCTTAATCATAAATTTTTTTCCTAGAACCAATAGATTTGGTGAAAAAAATAAATAAATTATAGTTTAAA
Source organism: Agelastica alni (assembly GCA_950111635.1). Lineage (NCBI taxonomy): Eukaryota > Metazoa > Arthropoda > Insecta > Coleoptera > Chrysomelidae > Agelastica > Agelastica alni. The sequence continues at coordinate 57,270,787 of OX467711.1, read as the reverse complement.
AAAACTAAAAAACACGCTTTTAGAGTTAATCAAAGTAAAAAATAAGAAGAATTATTTTTACTTTTTAGTTCGATTAATTCTAAAAGCGTGTTTTTTAGTTTTTTTAAACTATAATTTATTTTCCGCTTTTTAGTTCGATTTGTTTTACTTACTAAAAAAAATTATGAATTAATTGGTAAAAGCACAAAAAGAATGCATCGGCCGGGAATCGAACCCGGGCCGCCCGCGTGGCAGGCGAGCATTCTACCACTGAACCACCGATGCGATAAAGTGTGTTGGATATTTTGATCGAATTATTGCATTGTCGTCGGTCTTTGACAAGTGTGCAAAGTTTAAATTAAATCTGATCGCTTAAAGTAGGGCAAAATCGAGGCCAAAGAGTCGGCTACAAAATTACATACAAGCAAACAAGATACAGGTGAAACTAATATGAGCGTGTTAAAAAAAGTAAAATACAATAGTCTGAGCACAGTATGCCAATTATTGAGAGCACAGTTATCAACAACATATTCCTATTGATACTCTTTAATGTTGTTACGAAATTTGCTTCTTTCTTGGGTTCGGTGATTTTAAACTCTCGATACAGTAACAAAACAATTTTTATTCCAATACTTTTACACAATAAACTTTACTTTTACTAATCACATAGATATTCAACTAATTACAACTTATACAACTATTTAAATTTCATAACCCATAAACACTTTTAAAACTGTTCTCTTCGCGGCCGCTGTCCTTTTTATACCTTCTAAATCATAATTCGACCTTTTTCGCGAAAGCGACAGAAAAATCCTTCTACCATCTCGAAGCCTCTAGTCGCAGCGAGAATTTACTAGACGGATGCAGAGGCTGACAAAGCGCTCATTAATATGCACCCTAGTTGTGGTCGACTCTCGGACGCCGACAAATAACAGTGCCGGATGGTAACAATATTAACAACCTGTAGTAACTGATGGTATAATTTTCTTGAAAATACAAATCTTCAAGTAAAAATTCTTTGGATTTGCGCCACGAAGAATTAGGATTTTTTCTAATTAACGATCCATCTATTTTCTCCGTCGCAATGTAAAATTATAATTATTTTGCATCTATTGCAAGGTACGGTATTTAAACATTTTTTAACATCATTTGTCCATCATCATTTGTTTACGGTGTCATGTTTTTTTTTACTGAAAAGTGTAGACCTATCATGTGGGCCGCGGACGGCCCGCACTGCAACTATTGGAAGGAGGAGGGACTAGAAAGGAGATGATTGTGGACCCGCTTTTTAAAAAGTTGCAGCTCATAGTTTTCTGGAAAAACTGATTTTGGAAGCTTGTTTCATTCTGTAGCAGCCTTGTAAAAGAAGGATTCTTGAGTAAATGGGTGAGACTTATCAGCGTGCTGAGTTCTTCGGCCGAATGTAGCCAGTGGTGGTACAAGAGTTTTTAGTTCTCTGGAGCATCTGCCATGGAAATATCTGTAGAGTAATGACTGGTCTGCAACTCTTCTTCTATGTTCTAGTGGGTAAAGGGTATCTGTAAGAGTTGAGCTGTTTATCAACCAAATGGCCCTTTTCTGAGTGGAATCTAGAAGACGAAGAGAATGCCTTGGTGCTGAACCCCAAATGTGCGAGCAATACTCCAGTAGAGGTCGGATTTGAGCCTTGTACGTCGTTAACAGTTGATCAGGAGTTAAAAACTTTCTAGCTTTCCACAGAAAACCTAGCCTCTGGCTTGCTGACTTTGCAATGTTAGCAACATGGTCATGCCAAGACATATTATTAGACACCGTGACACCCAAAATCGAGATGGAGGGACTTAATTCAAGGGTATTTCCGGACATTGTAATGGAATGATTTGAGGAATTCACTTTCTTGGAAAACGTGGCGCTTTGTGTTTTTTGGGCGTTGATTGTTGATTCCCCACTCGACGATTGCTTCAAGATCTTTATTGATAGAATCAACCTGTTCCTGCCTGAGTCTATTTGTATTATTCACCGAAAGTGATCGATAGGATGTGAAAGATGAGACAAGTGTGCTGTCGTCTGCGAAACTGTTAATGGGGTTCGTGGTGTTTTTCCAAATGGTCGTTGATGTGTAAAAGAAATAGGGTGGGGTACCCCGGAATTGGTTTTTAACGCATTAGAAGAAACACCGTCAACTGCCACATGTAAGAAGCGATCTTTCATGAAGCTCAAGAACCATTGGCGCAGTTTGGTTGGGAGACCATAGGCAGATAATTTGCTTAACAATGCCTGGTGCCAAACACGGTCAAAGGCTTTAGATATATCCAAGGCTATTTCACGGGATTCACCAAACCTCTCAATAGTGTTTGTCCAGAGCTGAGTGACATAAGCCAGCAAATCTCCAGTAGACGGAAGTTGTCGAAATCCATATTGTCCGTCATGAATTATCTCAAATTTGTGCAGATATTTAATGAGTTCTATGTTAATCGCTTTTTCCATAACTTTGGATATGACTGAGAGCAATTAAATAGGATGATAATTCGCAGGAATAGTCTTCTTTCCTTTTTTCGGAATGGGTTGGACGTTTTTCCTTCCTAATCATAACATCTTTGCAGATGTGTTGTGACTCATATTAACGAGGTTCAATGTTTTGGATGGTTCTCATAATTGCGTTTTTCCACATGGACGGAAATACTTCTTTGCTGAATGATAGCTTGAAGAGTCTACAAAGAACTGGGGTGAGCTCTTGAGCACAGGTCTTCAGGACAATTGTCGGAATTCCATCTGGTCGTACTGCCTTATTAGAGTCAAGTTTTCGTAGGATTTTCCTGATAGTGCGATGGCGGATAGCGACCTCAGGCATTGATGTTTCGTACAAATATACAATGTTTCTGTTAATTTTTCTGTATTCCGTTATTTTTCTCATACTGGGTGATTTATTAGTGCGATAAAGCTCAGTAGCTCTGTTATCATAAGAGATACCAAAAAAAATTGTGCATTTAAATTATAGGCAGCTTTAAGCTTCACATTTCAAATTTAGTTGCAATGTTACAGGGTGTTCCATAACGCGGTGCCAGATGAAAGTTTTGTTTTTTCAAATGAAACGTAATTTTGTAATTTTTGTAATTATGAAAAAAATTTATTCCTGATAAAAAGTTCTGCATGGGTTAAAACTGAAAATGCCACCATCAGATATCAATTTTTTTTAGGCATATACGAGGTTTTTCAAAAAATAGAAATTTTACTCAAGAGTAAAGTACCTTTATTTTTTACAATACAGAAGAATGTTAAAAAGTAAAGTTATTTTAAATTAAAAGTTATATATAAATATGCAATTACAGCCATTTAGCATGAAAATTCAGGTTTGGTGATTATTTACATACATACATATAGTCACGCCTTTTTTCCGTAGGGGTAGGCAGAGACCACTTCCTTCCACTTCCGCTACGGTTCTTACACACATCTTTTGCTTCCTCTGCTCTGCTTTGTTGATACTCTTGACCTGGTCTTTCTTCAAAACAATGTTGATCTGATCGAGATATGTTCGCCCAGGTCGACCTCTACCGACTTGTCCATTCACACTCGCCTTTATTTATTTACGTTTTACATTATAAATTATTTGTAGTTATAAATTTTAATACTGAATTTATAATCTCTTATCTGTTAAAAATATGATAACCTTTTCATTTGTTAATATTTTTGAACAATTTTGCAATTTTAGTAAATAATCATGCTAAATGGCTGTAATTGTATATTGGAATATAAATTTTAATTTAATATTACTTTACTTTATAATTTTCTTCTGTATTGTAAAAAATAAAGGTACTTTACTCTTGAGTAAAATTTCTATTTTTTGACAAACCTCGTATATGCCTTAAATAATAATTAATTAATATCTGATGGTGGCATTTTCAGTTTTGAACCATGCAGAACTTTTTATCAAGTATAAATTTTTTTTTATAAAACCAAACCAAAGTTTTCCATATGTTTCCATATTGAGTAGACACACAGTATGTTATACAGGGTATTTAAAAAGTTATAACCTATTCTATGTGGAAATCTTAAGTTCAACTATAATTAAAAAGGAGAATAAGAATAATAATCTATTGATGCCAAAGTTTTTTAATGATTGTCAAATTTTATAAACACGAAAGAATTTGCGAATAGTTATTAAATCGAATACAGTGTAAGTCGAAACTTGAGTACATTATTTTCTCAGTAATTTCAAATGGATCACCCTGTATTTTATATCACCTTCGAAGACTACTGTTACCATACTTCTTTTTTTATTGGTCATTCCCCGTTACTTAAAGTAATTAGTTTTTGAGATATTTCCATTTTTCTATGCCCAGTATTAATTAGGTTTCTAAACGTATCAATAATAGTTAGTTGGCCATGATTAATTCGTCAAAAAAATATTAATAATTACTGTTTGGTAGCTTAGTAGTTTTTAACGGGTACATAAAAAATGATTAGAAATAAGGTTTAAAAACCTTACACTCGGGAAGAAATAAGAATCAATACACGTAAAATTAAAAAACAACACTATTACTAAAATAAAGCAGGTTTCAATTATTAAGATGTTCAAAATGACCACCCAAAATATCTATGCATGCCTGAAAGCGGTCATTGAAAGAGTTACTTCATTTCACACCTTGTTGTTGTAGGTGTTTTATACACTTTGTTTTTAAGATAACCCCAAAAAAATAAGTCCATTTTATTGAATTCTGGTGACGAGTAAAATTCATGTGTGCCAGTTTAGGTGTAACACACCAATGGATTAACAACCAGTAATGGTGAATTGCTACTTTCTGACAAATCAATCATGGCCAACTTACAATTGATACGTTTAAATACCTAATTAATACTTTGCATATAAACGGAAATATCTTAAAAACTAATAACTTTTGGTAATAAATGCAATCAAATGACCCAAAACACCGACATAACACATTGAAATCAAAATAATTGTGCAGCTTCATGTTTAACCCGAAATATCTCGAAAAATAATAACTTTATCGGCATGCAGAAAGAGTACAATATTCACGTAGAAAGTATTGGATAATCTAAAAATTGTAATAAAATTTCAATTCCGCCAGTGGTGTAGAATTTGGCAGGGATCAACCAGTCACTTGCCCCTATCGTACGCCTCTGGTAGTAGCCAGGAACGTTCATTTAACATAATTTAGTAGGATGTATAGTACTTACACTCCCCACAAAATATGGAAATAATACTTTAACCCTTCAAAATAATGAAAATGAAGCATATTGAAATTCCACGTTTGAAATCGTTCAAACAACAGATATTTTCAAAATAATAAATAGACGAACTTGAGTGATAAAAATGTTGAAGTAATGATTACAATAAAGAATTTCAATATGCTCCATTTTCATGATTTTATTAGGTTGAAGCTGTAATATAAGTGGGTGACAGATATTTTGGTCAAGTTTTGAGCTTTCACACCGAGTATTTGAAAGAAGAACTAAAAAGGAAGAGATTAAAAAAAAATAATTCTGCGATAAGGGATACATTTTATGAACTTTAGATATTAAAAGTCGGTGCGACAGACTTTTCTGCCACGATGAGAGATGTCACACCAAATTTTTTTAAAAATGCCTAAAATTCGCTACAAAAGGTCTATAAGAAATTAATTTCCATAAAATAGCAAATCACTTATGATTATTAGAAAAATAAAAATTTATAAAAAATATTTCTGCCAGGATGGCACACCGGGCCTATGTTGTACCAATGATTAAATACTATTAATTTCTGTGCTAAATTTCAGAATCCATATGAGTGCACTTTTAGTGTCACCGGCTCCCGGACTATGTCAGGTGCACGCGCCTAACGGACGGTTAAAAAGGGTACATTTTTTGTGGCTATTCTCCCTCTTTCCCCCTCTTTCTAGTCTGGCGCCCTGAGCGGTTGCCAGCAAAAGGCGTGTACTCACGCATTTGTGTGCTCACGCACGTTCGTGCGCGTAAGTTTGTTGTGGTGTACGCGTCATACGCGCACAGTTTTATACACACGAAAAGGATTCGTCTAGTGTCGGTTTTATAGAAAATATCAAAGTTGTTTGCTCAGACTGTTTAGTGTAGACGAGATTATTAGAGTGAACAGTTGTACGCGCACGTATGTAATGGACTGGACAAACGAAATGGCACTGCAGCTGATCGGCGAATACAGAAAGCATCCGATATTATGGGATCCTAAACATGAATTTCATTTTGCAAGAAATAAAAAAATAGAAGCTTGGAACATGCTAGCACAGACTATGAAAATGGAAGTATATGACGTTAAACAAAAAATGAATAGTCTTTTAGGATCATTTCGCAGAGAGAAATCGAGGCAAAAAAGGAGTATGGGAACTGGAAAAGGTAAGTGAATAATATAAAAAAGATAAAAAATGCGTAGTATATTAATATTAATAAACGTATTATATTTTCTCTCACGCTTGTTTTTGCATTTTTCGGCATTGTTGCTGATATTTTTTGTCAATTTGTCAACTAATTGGCTATAAAAAAATAAGAGAGTCGTAATATAAAAATTTTAGGTTAAAAATAAGTTATTCACATATTGTTGCACTTCAACTCTGACACTTACCTAGTGTCTTTGTTATTATATTCTGAGCCACTATTACAATGCATTATTGATGTATATTAACCAATACCAAGAGTTATTATCAACCAACAAAAGTGTTTACAAACAATTCGCAAAGAGGTTTAGTCCAGTCAAAATAGACAAAAAAAAGTCATAACCAAAATTCGCATATAGCTGAATATTGAGAGAGACGTTAAATACAGCATTATAAATAATATGTTAAAAATCCCCTTCGATCCTACTTCTGCAAAAAAAATTATTCAAGGTCAAACGTACAAAATAAAGGTTTTTTCATGTTTCTCGAAAACGGTCAGTTTTATCGTAAAAATAGATCCAACAAAAGTTGTAGATGATACAATTCTGTACCAAAATGGTCCAGTCACTTTTTCTCTTACGACTCACCATTCGTGAGATATCGCGGTTTTAATAATTAGAAAATTCATATTTTACATAATATGCACTAAAATGTACACGTCATCTGACGTTCAATATAAATGAAAATAAGAAACTATTGGTTTGTGTTACTTACACTATAAAACTTGTATAAATTGAATGAGTATTTTAAAATAAAAGACTATACTGTCAGTCCCTAATTCCCTTCGTCGGTAACCTTGAGTAACATCTGCTAGCTACGTCATTGTTCGAGTTAGGAGGATCGCATATCTGCCTATTTTTGAAGAAAGTAACGAAATAACTCAGTATATACTGTTAGTTTTGAAAATTCCTTTGCAGTGAGCAGACGTGCTCATTGGTAATATTTTTAATTTTAATTTGTGCTGTTAAATAATTTTAACAAAATGTCAGCAGTTTGTTTCATTTGTGATTAACCTTTGAAAAAAAGTGAAGTTGTTGTTGTTGATCGTGGAATGAAGTCTTCGATTGATGCAAGTGTTGAAAGAAATGATAAGTGTTTTGAATACTTGAAAAACAAGCAATCTGTGACAGTCCACGTGCAGTGTCATAAAATGTACACTCGAAAGAGTAGTATTGTTGCAAGTAAAATACAGCGCGAGACAGAACAAGGTAGTACATCCAAGTGAGCCAGATTTCAACTTTAAAAGATATTGTTTATTTTGCGGCGATGAAGCAAATAAAGAAGCTGAAAATATATAATGTATCTACACTTGAATTTAAAGATTACATTTTCAAGGTAGCTCGGACTCGTTCTGATGACGTAGCAAAAGCTGTTATTGCCCGCATTGAGTATGAATTTGACTTAGTTGCTGCTGAAGCCAAGTACCACAATAACTGTTAAAATATCTTTCTGAGGTCTACTACGAGATATTAAGTCGGTCGTCCCGAAGATGATTCGGTGAACTTGGCGATGGAGGAAATATTTCAATACATTGAAAATAATGATGATTGTTAATTTTCATTGCAAGAATTAAAAGACATTGGCAAAAATCCAACTATAGATAATAAAACAATTAAAAGAAGAGTATTTTTACGAATTTTTAGTTCTATCTTGGGTTCGGCGATTAAAACTCTCAATCCAGTATCAAAACAATGTTTATTTCAATACAATAAATTCTATTTTTATTAACTACTTATATATTCACTTAGCTATACAACTTTTACAACTCTATATAACTATTTACATTTATTAATTCATAAACACATAAGCCGATAGTGCCTCTTGTTGTGATCGCTTCCCCTTTTATTTATCGATATCACAGTTCCAGATCATTCTACCTGTTTCTCCATTATTCGACGCGGCTTCGAGAGGTTGCGCGACCTTGCTAGGCCTCGTCGGCGTCTACAAAGCAAAGCGGTCGCGGTCGATTTCTCGGTTGCCGACAGGACCGGATTTGTAACAGTATGGTGATAAAATTATTATAACTAAGAAAAAGGGAGTTTAAAAATGATCTATTTTATTGACAATCAGTACGATATTCTTAATAAAGCTAAATACCTACTGGGGAAACCACGTTAAAAAAATGCGCCAAGTACATTACCTCATAGGTGGTGCGGAAATGTGTGCATATTATGTAAAATATGAATTTTCTAATTATTAAAACCGCGATATCTCACGAATGGTGAATCGTAAGAGAAAAAGTGATCATTTTTGTAGAGAATTGTGTGATCTACAACTTTTGTCTGATCTATTTTCACGATAAAACTGACCGTTTTCGAGAAAAATGGAAAAAACTTTAATTTTGTACGTTTGACCCTGAATAAATTTTGGTATTTTATTTATAATGATGTATTTAACGTTTCTGCCAATTTTCAGCTCTATGCGAGTTTTGGCTAAGTCAAATGTCTATTTTGACTGGACTAGTTACGCAGCACGTGTTTTGTTGAAAATAAACATAAGTATAAGTAATGCACTTTAAGTATGAGTATTATTATCCGCCATTTTGTGTCCTAACATAATAATTTTGAGTTCTAAAACGTTAAAAAAACATCCAAAATTTTTTTTTCCAACGAATTATGTATACTAACATTATTATGTGGAAAAAATTATGTGCCTTGTTTTCTATATTTTTATACCTTTGTATTTTAAAAAGTTTTTGAATGCAAATTTAAATTCCTATTATCCGTGCAAGTTGGCTAAAGTAATCAATTCTCAGGATGTAACCTCGAGATGTTACATTTTTAATACACCGTTTAATAAAGAATATTATAATAAATAGCAACGTTATCACTAACAATTCACCTCAATCTATTACATGGACGCACTGCCGTACTCTTTTCTTTTTTGATGCAATTTTCTGTGTAAGATTTTGTGCAAAATAAACGCACATTAAAAAAAAGACGAAGAATTTTTTCCTTAATTCCACAGCAGACGGGGAAATCAATCTCAACAAATTCAATCAAACAGTTGATTAAGTGATGATTTTGATTTATTTGGAGATAATAAATAATAATAATGATAATAAATAACATACATGCATACAAACAGTCACGCCTTTTTCCCGTAGGGGTAGGCAGAGACCACTTCCTTCCACTTGCTACTGTTCTAACACACATCTTTTGCTTCCTCCTCTTTCATCAGTGCTCTCATACATGCTCTTGACCTGGCCTTTCTTCAAAGCAATGTTGATCTGATTGAGATATGTTTGCCGAGGTCGACCTCTACCGACTTCCGTCTATTTACACTCGCCTTATAAATTTGTTTCGTCAATCTTCCTTCATTCATCCTTTCTACGTGTCCAAACCATCTAAGCATTCCTTTATCTATCTTTGTAACTACATCTTATTTTACACCACAGCGTTCTCTTATCTCACTATTCTTTTATTTATCAAACTGGGTCACTCCGGCTATACTTCTCATACTACTCATCTCCACAGCATTAATTCTATTTTCATGCTTCTTCTGCTAAACCCAACATTCACTACCACACATAAGTGTAGGAACCAACACACCTCTATGCACCGCCAGACGTGCCTTTTTTGACACTTTCTGGTTATTCATAAAGCTATGCAGTGCCCCATTCATTTGTTTTCCTGCCAACACCCTGTCACTGTCATACTTTCCATCTCTAGTAAATTTTGAACCCAAGTACACAAATTCATTAACTTGTTCCACTCTTTCTCCCTCAATCGAAACCCCACAGTTTGTCATGCTTTCTTCTCTTTCAAAAACCATTACTTTCGTTTTGCTCACATTTATTTTCATCCCTTTGATTTTTAGGGAATCATGCATAACATTAACCATCGCCTGCAACTCCTCTTCAGATAACGCTAATATGACTTGATCATCGGCGTAAAGAAGGCATTTGACGATCAAATCATTCATTTTTAATCCATACGCACTCTCTTTCAGATCTTTTAAACAATTGTCTATGTATAAGTTAAACAGCCATGGCGAAGCCACACATCCTTTTCTCACACCTTTTTCGATGTTAAACCATTCCGTGCAAGCTCCGTTTATCCTGGCACAAGCAGTGGAATCCTCGTAAAGTGATTATGGTGCTCGTATTAAACTACCGCTCACCCCATACATAGACAATGTCGGCCACAATTCACTCCTCACCACTCTGTCATAGGCCTTTTTCAAGTCTATAGAAGCGCAATAGACCTTCTGACTTCTAGCCAAGAATTTTTCGATTATACCTCGTAATGAAAAGACCTGATCCATACATCTCCTTCCTCTTCTAAATCCTGCTTGCACATCCTATATCATCTTCTCAGTTTCATTCGTTACTCTTTTAATCAATATATTTGCATACAGTTTGCCGACTATGCTGGGTAATTAATACCTCGGTAGTTCTTACAGTCCTGATGCGAACCTTTTTCCTTGTAAAGCGACACGATAACGGCCTTGCACCAGTCATCTGGTACGCTACCACTCCTCCAACAAAGGTTAAAAAGGCGGTACAGTAGACTTACCCAGCAGCTTTACCCAATTTTATACTGTTCAACGCTTCCACAATTTCTGTCGTAGTAATTTCACTTTCATTGCAAATTTCACTCAAGTCTCCGAATGGGGCCTGTACTTGTGTATCCTCTTTCTCAAATAAACTTTCGAAGTATTCCTTCCATATCTTTAATACGCATTCCTCTCCTTTTACGATACTACCATCTTGGTTTCTGATTCTTTCCGATTGCGAGGTAGTATTTTTACCTATGGCTATTCTTATGGACTTACAGAAGAGTTTAATATTGTTTTGGAAAACGTCAGATAACCTTCTATCAAATTCATCTTTATCGCTCTCCTTCTTTTTTGCCACAACCTCTTTTGCCACACTTTTTAACCTTTTATACTCATTCTTTGCCTTTTTTACATCCTCAATCGTTGCCTTTTGCGTTCTTTGATTGGCTTTTGTAGCTAGCCGATCCAGCCAGGATTTCTTCTTTTCTGACACTGCTTTTTGAACCTCTACGCACATTTTCTGTAACCTACATCCTTTTCTTCTTTTACTTACACCACATACTTTGATAGCAATATCCACGATTTCTTCCTTGAATGGCTTCCACAATTCTTCAACCTCATATGCTTCATCTAAACTGTCGAATTTCTCAATCAATTTACTAACGAACTTCTCTTTTATACCTTCTTTTTGCAAATTCTCAACTTTTATACGCTCTAGTACACTACTTGATTCCTGCACACGATGCCGCCACCACTTAAAGAGACCTCTTATTCGACACATTACTAAGAAGTGGTCTGTGTCAATACCTGCACCGCGGTATGCCCGAGTGTCCATTACTTTATTTTTCAATCTTTCATCCACAATTACAAAATCAATTTTACTTCTATGGTGTCCTTGTCCTTGAAAACTCCGTATAGGGTATTACAGCCATTATTGGTACTTACGTTTTTTTCCACATCAAACTGATCGTCATTGTTGTTATTAGTGTTTAATACCTACTTCTGTGAATGTCGTCTATAAATGTGTGAGAAATAATGTTTTTGTAAAAATTATTAAAATACATTTTAAAATTTACCTTTCCCAACTGAATCGAACGTTAAACTCAAAAAGGGAACGGCATAATTATGGATACGATTTCTAGAAGAGTTGGCAAAACTATCTTCATCGAAATGCAAAGCACAAATTCTAATACAGTTATGACATGGCAACTACAAAACATTTTTATTTTGTTTGGGAAAATATTTTGTAAACAAATGGCTTATTATTTTATTATGAATTATACAGGGTGTTAGTAAATAAGTGCGACAAACTTCAGGGGGTGATTCTGCATGAAAAAATAATGACAGTTTGCTATATAAAAGTGTGTCCGCAAATACTTCTTTTCAGAGATACGGGGTGTTAAAGTTTTTCTTAAAAACTGACGATTTGTTTATTGTTCTAAAATTGGTCGATTTATGCAAATAAAATGTAGTGGGTTTTAAGGGGTAGTTATTGCGCAGATTTTGACATGCTATTAAGAATTTTATTTTTATCATTGGCGCGCATACGGGTACGCCACTGAAATATTTTAAATTAAAATTTTTGAATTCCACGGTAAGTTTGTGACAAAAAATCTCTCTTGTCTTTCTTTCGTATAGGGCGCCGTTTTTATGCAAAAAATAAAACATCTTTCCTTTTTTAATACATTATCAAGAACTATCTAATACAATAACATTAAACCAGAACCCGATCTCTGAAAACGAAGCATTTGCGGACATATGTTTATGTAGCAAACTTTTTTCATGCAGTCACCCCCTGAAGTTTGTCGCACATATTTACTAACACCCTGTATTTACCACTTGAAGGCTGAAAAATGATATTTTTTCAACTAAAAAAGTTCGTTGCTCTTTGGAGCATCTAAAAAATGACGGACCGTCTAGTGACCGTTCGCAACCGTCCACACAGCAAATATGCTTACCTCCCATTTTAATACAAAATTAATCACCAAGAAAATCTAAAATTATCGTGAGACAGGACAGGATGTTTTGAATTTTTATTGTAGTGCGGTAACTGATAAAATTCTTTTAACTGTGGTTATAGTGCATGCTTCGTTAGAGAGCGTAGTGTTTACGGTATAGTCCGGGAGGTAGCGTTATAGTTGAGCGAGTCATTTTATACCTGCTGAATATCATAACAATAATAGTTTTCCCCTAACACATACATCTCCGAACGTCGGCTGCTCCGATAGCGGTGAAGCTAAAGGAGACAACATGAAAAAGTCATTGGAAAAAAATCTGCTCCGATGATTTTTATACCGAGCAAAAATGTATCAAATAGTTTTAATTATATTTTTAAAAAAAATAATCGTCAGCTGCATTGACGAGGGTGGGGGTTAAATGTCAGTCACGTGCATGAACCTCATTGAACATTTGACAAATAAATTTATTTTATACATTATGAAATTTATTCATCTCAATTTTTATACTTTTAAAATAATAAAGAAAATTGTCAGCTGGATTTTTGAATTTTTGACGGGGGTAAGACCGTCAGTCAGCGTAATAAACATTTTGCGCGCTCAATGCATTTGAAGGCATTGCGGTAAAAATGTCAACCATTCTTACGTGTCAAAGTTAATATCTAAATTCATGAAAACTGGATCCGTTGCTAATAGGCGGTGGGCCGGTGACACTAAAAGTGCACGTATATGGATTCTGAAATTTAGCATAGGAATTACATACATACATACATAGAGTCACGCCTTTTTCCCATAGGGGTAGGCAGAAACCACTTCCTTCCACTTGCTACGGTTTGTACACACATCTTTTGCTTCCTCTACTTTCATCAGTGCTCTCATACATGCTCTTCGGTTGTTGGTACTCTTGACCTGGCCTTTCTACAAAACAATGTTGATCTGATCGAGATATGTTCTCCGAGGTCGACCTCTACCGATTTGCCCATTCAAACTCGCCTTATAAATTTGTTTAGTCAATCTTCCTTCATCCATCCTTTCTACGTGTCCAAACCATCTAAGCATTCCTTTACCTATCTTTGTGACCACATCTTCTTTTACACCACAGCGTTTTCTTATCTCACTATTCTTAACTTTATCCAACCGAGTCACTCCGGCTATACTTCTCAGACTACTCATCTCCGCAGCATTAATCTTATTTTCATGCTTCTTCTGCCAAACCCAACATTCACTACCATACATAAGTGTAGGAACCAACACACCTCTATGCACCTCCAGACGTGCCTTTTTTGACACTTTCTGGCTATTCATAAAGCTATGCAGTGCCCCATTTATTTGTTTTTCTGCCAACACCCTTCGCTCAATGTCACTGTCATACTTTCCATCTCTAGTAAATTTTGAACCCAAGTACACAAATTCATTAACTTTTTCCACTCTTTCTCCCTCAATCGAAACCCCACAGTTTGTCATGCTTTTTTCTCTTTCAAAAACCATTACTTTCGTTTTGCTCACATTTATTTTAATCCCTTTGATTTTCAGGGAATCATGCATAACATTAACCATCGCCTGCAACTCCTCTTCAGATAACGCTAATATGACTTGATCATCGGCGTAAAGAAGGCATTTGACGATCAAATCATTCATTTTTAATCCATACGCACTCTCTTTCAGATCTTTTAAACAATTGTCTATGTATAAGTTAAACAGCCATGGCGAAGCCACACATCCCTGTCTCACACCTTTTTCGATGTTAAACCAGTCCGTGCAAGCTCCGTTTATCCTGACACAAGCAGTGGAATCCTCGTAAAGTGCTCGTATTAAACTACCACTCACCCCATAGGAATTAATAGATTTAATCATGGTTACAACATAGGCCCGGTGTGCCAGAGTTTATCTTGATTGAAATATTTTTTATAAATCTTTCTTTTTCTAATTTTCATAAGTCATTTGCAATTTTATGGAAATAAATTTCTTGTAGACCATTTTGTAGCAAATTTTATGTATTTTCAAAAAAATTTGGTGTGACAAATCTCATCGTGGTAGAGAAGTCTGTCACACCGACTTTTAATATCTAAAGTTCATAAAATGTTTCCCTTAACGTGGAATTACTTTTTTTTTAATCTCTTCCTTTTCAGTTCTTTTTTTAAAATATCTCGGTGTGACAGCTCAAAACTTGACCAAAATATCTGTCACAACACTCTATATTATACCTTCAACCCTTCAAAATCATAAAATTGGAGCATATTGAAATTCTTTTCTGTCCTGTTTTTAATTTTCGACATGTCATATATGATATGTCATAGACAATGTGAATCTAAGATAAATATAAATTCTAACAAATTTTGGGCCTACGTTAACAATAAAAACAAATCTGGTAAAGTACCTAATAGCATGACATACGAAAGTCAGATACTAGCTAATCCATCGGATATACTAAATGGGTTTGCAGACTTTTTTAGTAGTTCTTTCGCGGACCCTTTAAACTTAGCCTCAAATACCATAGAGGATAATGATTCATCGAACCACTTAAATTTAAATATAAGCAACTTTCAGGAGAAAGAAGTTGACTTCTATTAAAGCAAAACCCACCACAGGAACGGATCATATCCCTGCATTTATTGTTAGAGACTGTGCTTCAGTATTAGCTCACCCATTAACAACCTTTATTAATGTTTGCATTCGTTCACATACGATACCTTCTATGTGGAAGTGCTCTAAGGTATGTCCGATCTTTAAAAAAGGAACGCGAACTGATATAAAAAATTACAGGCCGATTTCAATTATATGCAATTTTTGCAAGGTATTTGAAATATTGGTGCAAGGAGTTCTGTATCAACACGTCAACAATTATATTCTAGACCAGCAGCACGGTTTCGTAAAAGGCCGATCAACAACAACAAATCTTACCGTTATTGCACAACACATAGCGGAAAATATAGATAACAGAATTCGACAGATGTTATTTACATGGATATGACCAAAGCATTTGACAGACTTAACCATAATCTAATGCTGCAAAAACTCTCGAATTTCGGCTTATCGAGTAACCTACTTGCGTTATTCAAATCATATCTGTCCGACCGCACACAGTATGTGCAGTTAAATAGATTTAGGTTTAACAAATACCTCGCCAAATCAGGTGTACCGCAAGGATCTAACCTCGGTCCACTACTGTTTAATATCTTTATCAATGACATTGGTGACATAATTAAGCTTAATTTTTTACTGTATGCTGATGATCTAAAAATTTTCTCTCCTATCATTAATATGACTGAATGTGAGAAACTATCAAAAAATCTTAATCAAATAAGCCAATGGTGCAGTCGTAATAATTTAGCGTTAAATCCTTCCAAATGTTGCGTAATGTCATATACATTGAGATCTGATCCAATTATATTTGACTATAAGATAGACAATTATTCTCTAGACAGACCATGTAATTTTAAGGATCTTGGAGTTACTTTCGACCGAGAGCTATCTTTCCAAAACCACATAGACAATATAACTACGTCAGCAAACCGTATGTATGGATTTATAATTAGAGTAAGCCGCGACTTTAACCATTTAACTCTTAAAACTCTCTACTATGCTTTTGTGAGATCAAAGCTAGAATATGCATCGGTTATCTGGAACCCATATTATCAAGTGCATATTTATAAACTGGAGGCAATCCAAAGACGCTTTCTCAAATACCTAAGTTTTAAAGTAGATCGGACTTATCCACTAATTGGCACGGCACACGAGAGTTTACTGTCAAGACATAGCTTTTTCACTCTGGATAGAAGACGAGAATGTTCTAGTGTCATTATGCTACACAAAATAATTAACAATGAAATTAAATGTCAATGCTTACTACATCAGATAAACTTTAAAATTCCCCGTCAGGCATCTCGATACACCGACTCATTCTACACTACCACACCACGAACAAATATACTTAAAAACTCTCCTGTTCATACTATGTGTAGCAACTATAACCTTATAAGTGACCAGCTTGATATATTCTATTGTAATGTGAGGCAAATTAAGAGTTATTATTATCAGCAGTAATAATGTTGTGTTAGTCTTAAGCTTTCTACTAATGTTAGTCTGATTTTGTAAATTGTGTATTACTCTTAAGTTTTTTATTGTTAGTACTATCGTGCAAATTTTTACTTTGTTCCTGTTCTGTAATTGGAAATCTTTTTTTCTGTAGAACAGTGTAAATAAATAAATAAATAAATGATTCTCTTTTTACTATTAACTTTTGAATTGACCTACCCTTTCTATGTATAATATATTATACCTGAGTTACCCTAAATGCCTTGAAAATGTTTAGCTCATCTTTGTCCTTCAGTCTGTTGCTTTGAAGCTCTGTTGAACGTTACATTTCGATCAGTGTGCTTGTTCATTTATTATTTTAAAAATATCTGTCACACCAGTTAGATTTAAATGACTTCAGAAACATAATATTATTTTTTTTTATATTTAAAATTTATTTATTAAAGAAATTTTTAAACTAATACCAGGAAGGAAAGTAAAGGTCATTTAATTAATACAAATGTATTGCTGGAATATATTATTTATTTATAAAATTCAGCATTCCATTTATTCATAATTTTATCAATTTCTATAAATTAGTTATTTAATAAATGCAGGAACAAGAGAATTAAAAAATGAAGGTCAAACGATTAAGCTATATACAAACATCATATATTATTATAATTAGACAAAAATTTACCCAGAATCATCTATATCATCACATCCAAAACATCTATTTCTTTGAGATTCTGTATCTTCCTCCTCATTTTCCTCTTCATCCTGATAATTTTGAAAAATTTCTTAAACGGTAAGAGAAGTTGCCTGGCCAATATACCATAATGGTTCTAATTTATTTTTTTTGCCAAGTTGCCAACCACACGCTGTCGGGTCTAATGTAATGCACGGTTGTTCGGTTGCATTTTGCCACGTTGCATTTATAAATGTTGTGCTTAAAATTTTTTGTGACAATTATTTCCAACGGGGAGGAATATTGCTGGAATTGAAGTTTATCATGCCCTGATAAAATGTATCATTGTTGCTGGTACTAGCAAAATATTTTAAAAATAATTTGAATCTCGCCTTATTAACACTGTTATTATTAATTTTATAAAGCTCATTAGTAAATTTTTAAAGTATATCAGTTTTTTCTTTATTATAAATATCGTCTGGATTTGTGAGATGTTGAAAAACATGTTGGTATTCTTCACTTTGAGTTAAAAGATTATACGCCTTTATAACCTGGCAAAGTTCGGCAAAGTGAAGACCCTAATTTTTCTGCAAGTTCTGTACAATTAATATAATATATCCATGTAAATTATTATTTTTAGTGGTCATCCATATTTTTAGACTGTCATATTTATGTATATTGCCGAGACAAATGGTTAGGTTAGGTTAGGTATTATTTGAGTGGGGCGTGGTCGCCCCTCCACCGCGACCCTTAGTAGGTCTATTGTGGCTCACTCCTAGAGGCTACAGTTCATCGCACAATCCAGCCCTTCTTACGAAGTTCATGGTTGTATAGGGTGAGATTTTTTTAAAATTGGTAGGTTCTTCCACGCAGCAAAACCGACAGTCCGTTTGTTGGTTCAGACCTATTTTTCTGAGGTGGTATCTTAGACGACAGTGTCCTGTAAGTAGTCCCGTTAGAATACGCAGGTCATTTCTGCTCCATTCTAGGATCTGCTTAGTTGTGTTTCTCGAGGGTTTAGGTAGAAACGCCTTTGAGTGAGTTAACCCTGGTATATCTGACCAGTACGTGAGTATTTTCCTCTCCGCACAGTCCGAAATAATAGTGGTGACTCCAAAAACCGGTTTTGGTCAAGTGAACGCAGATTCGGCCCCCTGTTTTGCAAGGGTGTCGGCTTTTTCGTTTCCCTCCACCCCCTGGTGCCCAGGTACCCACAGTAGGGTCACCCTGTTGTTTGCACCAAGGTACTCTGGGGATTCGATGCAGTTCCATACAAGTTTAGAATTTATCTTGTTGGAGCTCAGTGCTTTTAAAGCAGCCTGGCTGTCTGATATACTTATTTTTTTGTTTGCTAGAGGTCTGTTGGTCAACTCTCTTGCACACAATTTGATAGCAAAGACTTCAGCCTAAAAGATTGTAGCATACCTGCCAAGACTGGTAGATATTACAATCTTTGGTTTCCTGCTGAAAACACCGGCCCCAACTCCATCAATGGTTTTTGAGCCATATGTAAACATTACGTATTTAGTCTCTGGAAAGAGAATTTCTCCCCTCACCCATTCGTCTCTCTTCGGAAAGAGGACTTTGAACGACTTTTCTACGTGTATTTTTGTGACTAGCAAGTCAGGAACCATCCCGAGAATGGGATATATCTAATTTAGATATATCTAATTGGATATATCTAAAGCCTTTGACCGCGTTTGGTACCAGGCATTGTTAAGTAAATTATCTGCCTACGGTCTCCCAACCAAACTGCGCCAGTGGCTCTTGAGCTTCATGCAAGATCGCTCCTTACATGTGGCAGTTGACGGTATTTCTTCTGATGCGTTTAAAACCAATGCCGGGGTCCCCCAGGGTTCCATCCTGTCCCCCACCTTATTTCTTTTACACATCAACGGCCTCTTGAAAACCACCACGAACCCCATTTACAGTTTCGCAGACGATAGCACACTTGTCTTAACTTTCACATCATATCGATCACTTTCGGCGAATGATACAAATATACTCAGGCAGGAACAGGTTGATTCCATCAATAGAGATCTTAAAGCAATCGTCGAGTGGGGAACCAACAATCTTGTTCAGTTCAACGCCCAAAAAACACAAAGTGCCACGTTTTCCAAGAAAGTGAATTCCTCAAATCATCCCATCACAATGTCCGGAAATACCCTTGAACCAAGTCCCTCCATCTTGATTTTTGGAGTCACGGTGTCCAATAATATGTCTTGGCATGAACATGTTGCTAAAATCGCAAAGTCGGCAAGCCAGAGGCTAGGTTTTCTGTGGAAATCCAGAAAGTTTTTTACTCCTGATCAACTGTTGACGACGTACAAGGCTCAAATCCGACCTCTACTGGAGTATTGCTCGCACATTTGGGGTTCTAGATTCCATTCAGAAAAGAGTCATTCGCTTGATAAACAGCTCAACTCTCACAGATACCCTTCACCCTCTAGAACATAGAAGAAGAGTTGCAGACCAGTCATTGCTCTACAGATATTTCCATGGCAGATGCTCCAGAGAAATAAGAACTCTTGTACCACCATTGGTCACATTCGGCCGAAGAACTCGGCACGCTGATCAGTCTCACCCATTTACTCTCAAGATTGACACTACAAGGACCAATCTTCATCAAGAATCCTTCTTTTACAGGGCTGCTACGGAATGAAATAAGCTTTCAAAATCAGTTTTTCCAGAGAACTATGACCTGCAACTTTTTAAAAAGCGTGTCCACGATCATTTCCTTTCTATAATCACTTCCCCTTCTAATAGTCGCAGTGCGGGCCGTCCGCGACCCACACAATAGGTCTACCCTTTTTGCGACTATTTTCATAAAAAAAAAATATTATCCTACCTTGTGGACATCCCTTCGCCGCCCCTTCGCTGCCCTGAACCGAACCGACTCCCTATGCAGCGATGATATTATATATCGGTTTTCAATTATGCTTTTGATCCAGTTACAGATTTTACTGTCGATCCCTCTATCCCTAATTGATGTATAGAGTGACTGTGGTAGGGCGTTATTGAAGGCTCCTTCTATATCTAGAAAAGCTGCCAGCGCAATTTCCTTATGTTTAAGGGAATGGCCGATCTTTCCTACTAGATTGTTTAGTGCTAAATCCGTAGATTTGCCTGTTTGGTAGCCATATTGATGAGGGTTTAAGAGATGTTCCCTAAAATTTCCCTCTCTAATATGTCTATCAATAATTCTTTCCAGAGTTTTCATCAAGAATAGTTTAACCAGAAGAGGTAGTAAAATTTCGCTGCCCTTTTGAATGAGGGCTGGGAAAACACCATCCTCCCCTGGAGACTTGTATGGGGAGAAATAGCTCACCGCCCATTGTACCGATGCTGGGGTGACCACTTTTGAAACATTTCTCCAGTCCTCCCTTTTGGGTCGTGATGTCGATCCCATTGAGAGTGGAATTTGCTCCTGGTCCCTCAGAAGCAGACTGCCGGGAAAGTGTGTCTGCAAGAGTCTCTAACGTTTGCCTACCAGAGTCCGTAAAAGCCATCCGGTCGTTTTATTGATCCAATCTATTGCGTCAGATCTCTGGCGAAAGCCTTGTGGATACTTGTGCTGGCAGGTAGATCTGATATACTCTGACAGAACCTCCTCCAGGATTCTCTTTTTGCTTTCCTTATTTTTTTGTTATAAGTCGTTAGAGCTGTGCGATAGATTTCCCAGCAACCTGTTTAGCTCGATTGAAGAAACGTCGAACTTCTTTTCTTTGTTAGTCCAAGCTTCTGCTCCACCAGGGTGTATCTCTATAGTCCATCTTCTCCTTTAATGGGCAGTTTTCCTTGTAGGCCGTTAGAAGGGCGGATGCTATTTGCTCATTCGTCGCTTCTTCTTCTTCTTAAAGTGCCATGCAGATTCCCGCTTAGGCGTCCATCGTTTCTTTTATTATATGATTCTATTAATTGCAGCATTTTGCAGTGCTTGAAAGTCCCGTATTTCTGTCTATTGTCGTATGTTTCGTAGCCTTTTTCCTCCTTCTATTTTACCCTGGAGAATAAGACGTTGGAAATTAAAACGTTCTCCACGTAGTATCTGTCCAAGATAGCCAGTTTTTCTTCTTTTGATGTTTCCGAAAAGTTCACGGTCTACTAAATCAGCTCTTTTTAGTATGTCCTCGTTCGTCACATGGTCAACCCACGATACTCTCAGCATTCGTCGCAGGGTCCACATCTCGAAGGCCTCAAGTTTGTTAATAATTGCTGTTTTCAGCGTTCATGCCTCGACTCCTTACAAGAGAACGGACCAGACGTAGCACTTTACCATCCTATATCTGAGACTGAGATTTAAGTTTTTATCTGTCAAAAAAATGAATGTTAAGTCTTAAGAACGTTGTTCTTGCTTGCTCGATTCTGCATTTTATTTCCTGATCTAGGTCCCATTTTTGGTTGATCATGCATCCCAAGTATTTAAATTGAGTGACTTGTTCAATGCTCTCTCCATTTATGGATATTGTGGTATTTGGAGTATCGTTTCTACTAATGGCCATACATTTGGTTTAACGGATGTTAATTTTCAGACCCAATCTTTGACTTTATCTAGTAGAGTTTGTAGATCATTTGCACTATCCGCCAATATCACCGTATCATCCGCATATCGAATATTGTTTATGGGAATTCCGTTTACTTTAATGCCTATGGAACTGTCGGAGATTGACTCAGTGAATGCTCTTTCCACATACAAGTTAAACAACATCGGAGACAAGATGCACCCTTGGCGGACGCCCTTTTTTATTTCAAAATCCTCAGTTGTTCCTGCATTCTGAATTCGGATTTCCACTCGTCGCTTCTATTTCGGCTCCATTTTGTATAGTGCTATTACCGTTACCTAGGTGCTGTTGGAGGGATTCACAGTACCCTTTCCAATCTGTGCATTTTGGATCTCGAAACTGCACTATCGGACGTTGTCCTGTCCCTATGTTTAATCGTATGTGTCTACTCACCTCTTTCATTGATGTCGCTGAAGCCCCAATCCAGATGGTGGGAATTTGCGTCGTATCCAATGATCAGTTGCCTGTTGTTCCTCTTGCAGAAGGCGACTAGATCTCGCACTGCTGCTGGAGGAGGGTGTTCTTTTCGGTCTCCAGGGAAGTAAGCAGAGCAGACGACTACATCTACACTACTATCTCCTCCTGAGATAGAAAGCTGTGCTGCAACCACATCAGGGGTGCAAAACTCTGTTAACATAAAATAGTTAATGTTTTTCCAGATGAGTATGCATGCTCTTGGCTTACCACCTAGAGTACACGCTATTATCTTACCGGAGCAGTTTCTTAGGCCGCTTATTCTGCCTGTATTGGAAGTGCAGGGTCCCTGGATTTGTCAAGACAAATAATCAAGACGTCGGTATCTACTGATTTAATCATGATGTTAGAGTTATTTGAACATTTGATTAAAATAACGTTGTAATAATATCTTAGAATAATGATAAAAAATGCAACAACCATTTGAATCGTTCAAACAACAGATATTTTTGAAATAATAATTGTACAAGCACACTGATCGAAATGTTGTAACGTTCAACAGGGCTTCAAAGCAACTGACTGAAAGGACAAAGAAATGCTAAATATTTTCAAGGCTTTTAGGGTAACTCAGGGATAACATATTATAAATAGTAAGGGTAGCTCAATTTAAAAATTAAAAGTAAAAAGAGAAAGAATAATTGATGACATATTTTAAAAAAAGAACTAAAAAGGAAGAGATTAAAAAAAAATAATTCTGCGATAAGGAAAACATTTTATGAACTTTAGATATTAAAAGTCGCTGTGACAGACTTTTCTGCCACGATGAGACTTGTCACACCAACTTTTTTAAAAATGCATAAAATTTGCTACAAAATGGTCTACAAGAAATTACTTTCCATAAAAGTGCAAATATGATTATTAGTGATGATTATTAGAAACATAAAAATTTATAAAAAATATTTCTGTCAGTATAAACTCTGGCACACCAAGCCTATCTTGTACCAATGATTAAATATTGTTAATTCCTATGCTAAAATTCAGAATCCATATAAGTGCACTTTTAGTGTCACCGGCTCCCGGTCTATAACGAGGTTGCACAGGTTGCAATCTTAAGGTATATGGCAGTGGATCTTACTTTAAGTACCAAAAAATTAGAGAAAATATCTGGTATGCAGATCATTTAACAAATAAGCATCAATTCAATCCCTATAAGATTCACCTTGTGCAGGAGCTCAATGAAGATGATCCAGATAGCCCTAATGGAATTTTGTGGGAAGATGAGTAAAAAAATTCGAAACAATCCCAATTTTGTTTACTTCCCCATGTTTTGTACTAAATGCACATTTCTCAATGGTTAGGTTACAGAATACCTCACTCCAACAGACCCTGACACCCTTTGGTACACTGAGAGAAATAATTTATTTAATAATAAAACTCGTGTCGCTGCTCTATTACACTGAAGAAATTTACATATCAGATTATTTTGCTTTTAATTCTTTGACATATTTGCTTGCCCAGAAGTTTTCATTTTTATTGCATCACTGTTCTGCACTTTAATTAATTTTTTACTAATAATAAAGTTACAATTTCTGTGATGTGATCAATGCATTTTATGACCAAATTCAACTCGAAACGAGTGAATGTATTTCTTCAGTGAAAAAATTACTCCTGCATAATAGACACGCATCAGTTGTCGTAGCGTGCTTGGCTGTTGATTGTGTGCAGGATTAGGCATGGATATAGCTTTTTATAGTGTGTTTTACTATTTTAATAATAATTTCGCCTTATTTTAGTCTAGTTCACAAGTGCCTTTAATTAAAATTCTAAAGCATTTCCAGGGTCTACTAAAGATGTAGGTTTCGTTTTATAAATAATAAGACTTTTTAAATGATTCCTGTTGAAAATTGGTACTTCCAACTGTACCATTCCTCTCTGAGAAATTCCTAGATTTTTAAAACTACTCAGTACGGCCCTGACGCCGACAAAAAAACATTAAAAAACTCGCGCATTCATTATCCCTCCAGAATATTCTGAAAGGATCGTGTGCAATTTTAGAAATCAGCTATACGATCACGTGAAAAAGACGGTTACGATTTTTGACCAATAAAAACTCTGAATTCAGCGCAAGAAACGAAGCCACGTTTGACCCGGCTTCCGGCCTTCAGCTCTATTTCCATTTCAACAGCCGAGCAATGAACAACGCTCGCGTTCAGAGCACCGCTTCTCTCTTTCCCATTTCGACTGTCAAGCAATGCACAACGTCGGCCAAAGCACACAATTCTCGCCGCTAAGAGCACCTCTTTCCAACACCACGTGGTAAAATGCACATAAATATAATCAGATAAAATAAATTAAATTCAAAGCTAACAACCAGTGAAAATATTCTGAAGATACAGGAGGCTTGAAACTGTAAGCTCCATGTATTAAATTACACAATATATTCTCGATGACAAGTATGTTGTTTTATTTACTGTGATAACAAGATTCACGGCGATAAAAGACAGTGAACCCTTCGGCCTACTCTGGTAAAAACCCATCGAACCTGCTCAACTGAATTATCGAAGGAATCTAACATCTACGTTGCGGAAGACGTCGTCAACAGCAAGAGTGAGTCGAGGCCATAGAGGTTCCGGTGAAGCTACCCACACCTCAGCGCATTTCCACAGATTTTCGCTTCGATTCGCCATTGCTCGCATCTTGTCGTCGTTGCCGGCGTTCTCAATCCCAAAGAAAACATTTATTGATGTTAAATCTGGCGGTCTGGAGGACTATTCAATGAACCCCTTCTAGCACGCCTCTTTTGTCGTGACGAAATTGCGAAAATTTACCCGTGCGTTTTTCAGACATTGTGCACTAGTTGCCCAGCAATAAAAAGGAGTATTACAATGTACTACATTTAAAAATCATCATTGAACATACAATGAAGGTATTTTGTGATAGTCGTAGAAAAAAAAATTGTCATGCCCGGTTTACATTATTCCAGTCCAGTAATCCAGCGGACTGGATCATTATCCAGTTATTCAAAAGCTGTTGGATCAGTCCATTTGTTGGTTCGAAGAAGACGGTTGTTAATATTTTTTTTGCGTAATGACCGTAGATTTATTATACTTTATTACATTGTCCATGAGAATTTCATTCATTCGGGGAGTCTGTTGATGACTAATCGCAGCCGCGTAACTTTTTCTAGTGATTGTCTTATTAGCATCTTGGTAGGAACAATTTGTTTGAGACATGCATGTTTTTATTTGTTCTTGTCCAGCATATTCAGGACATGCTACAAAATCATTTGTAAAGTGATCTCCGTTACAATAAAAACAAATTTTGTTATCTTTATCACATGTTAGAAAACCATGTGAATTTTTAAAGTTTCAAGTAGATGTTAATGATTTTCGTGACTTTGTAGACGCAAACATACAAATGAAAAATGTTCAGATACCTAATTCGTTTTTAAGTGCTAAAAAATTAGCAAGCACAATTGCTATTAGCAGTTCAGAAGCTGAGAGAGGTTTTAGCCATATGAATTTAATTGCATCAAAATTAAGAACCAGCTATACTGTGGAACATACAGAGTGGACCAAAAGTCTGGAAACAGACAATTATCAGTAGTAATAACCCAAGAACATTGATAATTGTCGAAACAATTTTATAACAGATTTCGAAAGCTTGTTGCTTGGAAACAGACCGACGCCGTAGGCAGAGGTCTGTTGCCTATAAGCAACAAGCTTGAGATAGATGTTATAAAATTTTTGAGCATTCATCAATGTTCGAGGGTTATTCGGATAGAAATATTTTTACTGATTATGGAAATAAATACAGAGCAGAAACAATTTATTTGAATGTACAATTATCAAAAGTACAATTAGAAAAATTGAATGATGAGCCAGATGTATTAGTTTCTATAATAGATAAAGATGTATTTCCACTGCGCATGCTGTTGATAATTTTATTATGATGTTCTTCATCAATATTCAAGTAGGGTTTTATCGAGTTGGGATTGTTATGCCCCGTAATTTTTATAAGCTCTTGTTCTTGTATACCACTTTTGGCCAACTGACTGACCGCAGTCGATCTATTGGAGTGATTGGTAATTTTTTTCCTTGGTTTTCAAGCCAATCGCCTCGGCAGACGTTTTTGTCCAATTTTGAATCGTATTCTTGCCAATAGGCATATTATCATACCAATGATCATTTTCGGCTTTTCAGAACCGATTTGTTCTTAGGAATAATCTATTCGTCTTGATATTTGCGCCTCTTTTTGATAACAATTTCTTAAATAATCTGACAGGACATACGTTGCTGTCGTTGTTTTCCACTAAAAATTTGCTGTCGGTACACATTCTTGAACCACCTTGGCAAGTCTTGCTGAATATAGGGTTATATTCAACTCGATTTGTCACAGAACCATCGTTATTTATTTCAATTCGAAAAAAGTCAATCAAACAAACTGCAGCTTCCCCACCTTGCCAAGCTAATTCTACGGCAGCTATGTGATAGAATTTCCGTTGCAGCCCTTCAGAGGTGTTTTCATCCCACAAATTTATCATTTTTGTTATTTCTTCTGCACTTAATGCCGCTGAACTTCGTTTCCTTTTACAGGGATCTGATTGTAGTTTTCTACGTTTAGCATCGCGGGCAGCTCGCGCTTGTTGAAATACAACGCTTTTGAATGGGTCAATGATAACTTTCATTTCCTTGTAATATTTTTCTTGTAGAAGCTTACTTGTTATGTTCCATATGGTTTTGACAGTAGCTTCTTTAAACTCTGTACCATCTTATCTTCTCATATTCACAGCCCAATCCTTTAAAGTGGCCGTGGTGTAGTTGCTAGCGCGCCAGCCTCTGCACCAAGAGACCCGGGTTCGATTCCCAAGTCAAACCAGCGAATTATAAGCGACCGCTGCCGTTAGGAAGGCAATGGCAAACCACCGAATGTATTCTGCCTAGTAAGGCCTCTCTAAACTAGCCGTTCGGAACCGGCATTAAACTGTAGGTCCCCCCTTCTATTCATGCAACACTGATTGAGCGTGCACATGAATAGTTGCAGAGAGGTCGCCGACGCCCCCCAGGGGGTATGGCACAACAAGAAGAAGAAGAATCCTTTAAAATCGACGCCAATTCTTCCACCGTCCGATTTCCATCTAATGCATATTTTCTTACATCACAAAATTCTATGAACGCTTTCCACACAAAATTTTTATTGTGAACAGTATTCTTCGGTATATTCGATGCTATAATTTCATCAATATTATCTTGAGTATCACAACCAAATCGTGACATATTGAAATATTTGAATTGTCAAAATCGAATTGAAAGGAAATGTAGGTATGTATCCATAGCAACATGACATGATTTAGTGAAAAGAACCCATGGGCTCTTTTCAGTATAATTTTGTTTTGATTGGTTGTGTTCGATCAGATGACCACAAATTGACTGATTTTATTGGATATCAACTTGAGCAAAAAAATTTCTCGTAAATTACTAGTCCGAATTGTACAAAATTCGGGATAAGCCTATTTTGAAATACAAAGATTCCAGATTTGACATTTGCAATGTTGTCAGGTTTGCCGTTTCTCTGATATTATTAGTCACTTTGGTTTTTTAAATACATCACCCTGTATATTCAGTCATTATTGGAATCTCCTTTTCAATACGAGTTTAGGCACATGTGTCACTCATATATATGATTAATAAAAGTAAGAAACTCGTTTGAAATACTTATCTTACTTTTAGCTTTTTGTAAATCTTTATTTAATATCCAAAATTTTACCTAGGATCCGTCCTGCTCGGTCAATCCATCACAAAATAATTAAACTTCTATCACTAAGTTTTAAATTATTTGCGTACACTATTACTATAATCGCAGAAGCTATTCGATATACACACACTATAAAATTTGTACCTACTCGTACGGAAGCGAGATACGAACTGTGTTTTTATTTGTCGATCAGATTTGCCCCGTGATATATAAACGAGTATTTTTATTGTTTTAAATATTTTTTTATTTCTTGTACTTTTGTATCATTCATTACATTTGAAACTAAAATACAAAATTTGGGGCGTTATTTTAAATTTGCACAAGGGCGCCAAAAGTGCTAGGCGCGGGCCTGGACGTAGATGATTTCTGACGTGATAACGTCTTATAAATCGATGAACGCCGGCTGCACGCACGAAAAAGCATGACTCATTGTCACGTTCCGCCTAAGCCGAGCGTGCAAGCGAGAGCTCGGGACAAGCGATAGAGAGGCATGGTCGACCCAAGCGTTCGGCTTGTGACGCATCTATCTCTCTGCGTCCGAGTAGAAGAGAGACAGCAGCAGCTCACAACGTACACGTGAACTGTTTTGTCAACTGTTTATAAGTGAAGTGAAAAGTTAATGTGGTTTCCATTGTTTATTACAACAACAATGCGGCAAAAAAGGTAATTAATTCTTGCATTTTAAGAATTTGACGTGAACTGTTTATAAAGTGAAGTGAAAAGTTAATGTGGTTTCCATTGTTTATTACAACAACAGTTGCGGCAAAAAAGGTAAATAAATCTTGCATTTTAAGAATTTGATTAGCGATATAATCTCATATATTTGTTCTTTGATTATTAAAAAAGAGTAGCATCGGTCGGCGAGTGCAGTAATAATAGGTTATGTTACAATTTTGAAAATGAAAAAAAATGATCGTGAATAGCTATTAATGTAAGATTAAAAATTAATGTTTGACCTCACACAAATGTCATAACAATGTGTCTAAAATGACAAGTTGAACCGGCCAACCACCGTGCGATAAAATCTTCTGTAATATCAAACAGGTTAAGGCGGGCTTTTTAAAAGCAACAATTTAAAAAATTCGATTTATTTGTCCAATTTCGTCATTTGAAATAAACAATTTATTGACATTGATTTGATTTCAGTTTATTTCTATACCAAATTGTTCGTGATTATAATTAAAAAAATTATTTAAATTAAATTTACAAAAACTGTAATTATATTATTTGAAAATTTAAAATTAATGTTTTTAACCAGAGTTTTAATTTTTTTTATGTTTTAATGACAAGTTAACGCAGTGCAATCAGGCCCGTAGCTAGAAATTTGATTTGGGTGGGTCCCAAAACGTAGTTATAAATTTTTTTTGTGGAGGGCGGAAATGGTTGATGGGTGTCTTGCATTGATATTTGTTATTAAATTTGGACTCATTAGTAAAAAACTGCTTTATTGTTATCAATATTGTCACTGTAATTTTAATTATCAGTCACGCACATACATATCAATTGTCAAACAAAAGCGTCAATTTCAGTAGACAAAATTTAAAATTTTAACTTTCGCGATTTCTTTGCTGCCATAATCTCGAGAACCTCATTCGGATCGATACCTAAGTTTCCATGAATTGACAGTACGGCGAGTGCACTGAGTCTTTTATTGCCCGTTGAGTTACGTAAGTAAGTCTTGATATTTTTCAGTGTCGAAAATGACCTTTCCGCACTTGCCGTTGTGACCGGAAGAGTTGCCAAAACTGTTAAAAGATATTTGATTGTTGGAAATCTGCTCGTGTCACAAAAATCCAATACTTGCAAAAACTCCGGCATCTTTCTCGAGTCCCGATAATTTCTCACACCACAATTTATACTCAGATTTTACAGCGGATTCTGAGACTCGATCATCAAAGTATGGCGAAAGATGATGCAAGTCATCTACTTTTTTAATTGCAGCAAATTCAGTATCTGTAAGCTTGATAAGATTCCCGCGTTCTCATTAAGAAATTTGTCTTGACAAATTCTGAATCAGCGTATCGAGGCAAGGAATAAAAACAGCAGACCGAAAGTACGATTCAACAGAGTCTGTTTGATAATTGGAACGAGTTGTTTGCTTCAACGTGAGTCTAGGAACTTTCAGCTCCATATCGAATGTGTCGTTTGCAAGTTTTTCTGCTGCTATGAAAATTTTGCTGAACGATACTTCTGAAGTTTTTCGTTCTTCTTAAAGTATATACGCGATTTTGTGAACATGCTCTACTGTTGATGCCAAATTACGTGACTTTTTTTGCAGTTGAACTGACAAAGAAAGCGTGAAGCTGAAAAGTCCATTACAAACCAATAGACTGACGAGAAACTCGTTTTTCTGAACTGCAGCGATTTTCGAAATAGTCCAAGATTTTTATAAAATTTACTCTAATCCCATATGGATGATTTGAAACAGTTCTACGAAAGATAGTATGCTCTCATGTCGTTCAATGAATCTTGTTTCGCAAAGATGAATAAGCCTCTTCTTTTTGCTCTCTGGAGCATGTTCTTGGATAAGATCTTGAAGAATTTTCGTCGCATACGCGTGGTTTCTAAATAAGTTCACGACATCGTTCACAATCCCAGGACAATTCCGAATAGGTGGGACTTACATGGCATTTGACATTGCGAGGTTCAAACGAGATTTACATCTATAGGAAAATTTTAGGATTCGCGGAATTTCGGAGTGGGGGGCGTTCCCGTCTGGCCCTATGGCTACAAGGGAATATATTATTATATCAAGCAGGTTTTGGCGGGATTTTCAAAAGCATCAGTTTCATGAATTTGATTTATGATTTCAATTTAATCGTTTTAAATAAACACTTCATTAACATTAATTTGATTAAATTTTATTTCTAAAAAAAATTGCTCATAATTATTTTTACTTTTTCTTTGATAAAATAATTTTTAAAATAAATTATTAACAATTTTTTTTTGCAGAACCGCTTACAATCACAACATGACAGACCAACCTTACGAACCTAAGTATCTCACGGATCTGCCACTACTTTCAAGAAGTAATGTACTCAAGGAGGCGCAAGACGCTACCTCATCCACGTCTGCAACGCCATTCGCTGAGCCACCAACAATCGCTGCTCCAAAATCGAAGGCACAGAAACAACGTGATTACAGACGGCGTATAGCAGCTTCCAGAACTCTTGCAGAGGCGATAGCTGCGAGGAAATCGGATGCCGAAAGACAGCGCAACTGCAGACTACGCAAAGCTGCTAACTCGGCTCTTGTCAGTGGTAAATATCACACACGTATATAACTCTCTCTCTCGCTGGCACTACAACTCCTCGTGAGTTTTGGCCGCATCCACTATTGCCCTCCAGCTCTGTCTATCTTATGCTTCCTTTTTCCATTGTGCTATATCCATTTTTCTCAGATCCTCCGTAACTGCGTGCTTCCATCTCCTCCTAGGCCGGCCAACAGATTTTCTACCCTCTGGCCTTTCACGATATATGATGTTCAAAAGCATTTGGTCATCACTTCTAAGAACATGTCCCGCCCATCTAAGTCGACTGGACTTTATCCACCTTACTATATTTTCCATGCCGTATAGTTCTTCCAGCTCGTTATTTTTTCGGCGTCTCCACTCTCCTGTTTTACTGTCCCTGCATGGTCCATATATTACTCTTAATATTTTTCTTTCGAAGACTAACAGCTTATCGATTTCGCGTTTGTTTAGAATCCATGTCTCGCTACCATATGCTGTAACAGGTCGTATTAAGATCTTATACATCCTTACCTTAGTTTCTCTTGTAAGTAGGTTGGATCTAAAGAATGTAGATAGTGTATAAAAGGCTCTATTTGCCGATGCAATACGAGCAGCTACGTCTTTTTCATTTCTGTTGTCGTCTGTTATTGTTGCTCCTAAATATTTGAACTATATTTATAATATTTTACGACTTCAAAATTGTAATCATTAATATTTATATTTTGTCTTATCCTTTGCCTTTGATTCTTAGAGGTTACCATGTACTTAGTTTGGGCCTTGTTGATCTTTAATCCCATTTTTTGAGCTTGAGTTTCAAAAGAAGAGAACACATCCTTGACATCTCTGGTATTATGCGCAACAGCATCTATGTCATCGGCAAAAGCTATCATGAGTTTTGCGCCATCCATAGCGAAACCCGGTGTTAGTTACTGGAAGACTTTTTTCATGGCCCAGTCCAGCGCAAGGTTCAAAATTAAAGGAGATAAAGGGCCTCACTGCCGCAGGCCTGTGCGGATATTAAATGTTTCTGACTAAGCATTCCCAACTCGCACCTTTGCTTTAGAGTTTTCAACGCACATTCTGCTTATGTTTATTAACTTTAATGGTATTCCCATCTTCCTCATTTCATACCAGAGCTGATCCCGGTTGATCGAGTCGTACGCCTGTTGGAAACACACGTATATAAGTTGTAAATAAATTGTGAATAGCTTATTGTTTCTTGTAATTAATCTGTATAATTTAAGTAAAAAAATATTTGAATTAACGAGTGCAAATAAATGTTAATTTATCGAAAAAATTGTAATTTTCAATTAACCCCTTCTTTGTATTTTACAAAATAATGATAATTCAGTGATAATAATTCAATTCAATTCATAAAAGTATGGAAATATTTCATCAATGTTTTTTTATGACGTTATCACGTAAAATTATCCGACTTTACAGACAATAAGTTTTTTTTTAATCTTCTCTAGTTCAAGGTAGTATGTAGATCGCATACTTTTTATTTTATTTTTCACGTCTACTGTTATTATTTCTATTTACATACCCTCGCAAATTTTTTGCAGGGCGGATTGGCCCATGCCTTTTTGTTTATAAAATTCCGAAGTGATATCCAACAAACACACATGTTCCCTGTACAAAGAAACGGACTGAAGATTTTGGTTTGCAGTTAACTTAATTGTTAGGAATAACCTATAGAATTCCACAAAAAAACAACAACGCGTGTTCACTGTTCAACGTGTAATCAAGCATTGGATTGGCCGTCCACACTATTCCAGTGGCGCTGGAATGAAAAATATACCGTCATTCCAGTCAACTGGACTGCATTGATTACTGGAATGGGTACATTCCAGTGCTGGTTCACATTATTCCAGTGGCAATCCAGCGCTGGACTGGAATGCTACTAGAATAATGTGAGCCGGGCATCAATTTGAATTAATAAAAAGATAGATAAGTAATCACGATAATCAAATAATCTTGATATTCACAGCCGACATTTTCGGAAAACATTTAATACAAGTATTCTTATAGATAGATTATGGAATTATGTGTTTTTATGGGATATTGCGAAAACATTATAATCGACTGAATACAGCAACAAACCAAAGTTTCATGTTCTGTACTAAAAAGGTATAATCGAAGCATTATCACAACACCTCAAATTGAATTATTTATTTCAGAAAATTGCCAAATGTATTGTTACCGGATTGTAGCCGATGAACACGAAGATGCATATTCCTTTCCGGCGGCATCCAAACGCCCCAGACTTTTTATAGCCGCGGACGTAATTGAAGGCCCCCGATATATCTTTGAAGGTCGTTTAATTTCGGGACAATTTTCAGAGAGAAATCGTTTTGTCGGGAGCAGCGTTGATTTACACCTATAGAGGGTCTTTCAAAAAAAGGTGACACCATCTATAGGATTGGTAGGAAACTGAATAATAATTGGGGTTTGCTTGGTAAAAAATTTTCATGACGCCATCCGTATTCAAGATAAAGGGCGTTGAAGAAAAAAAATGTATACACATTTATTACGATTTTGCGGAAACTACTGGAAATATTGTTGTGAAATTTTAGACGCTGATACATACCATGAATTTGTTTCTATATCTGATTCTCATAGAGGGCGCTAGTTACACGGTTCGTACCAAGTTGTATTTAACATAACTTTTTTAAGATTAGAGTTTTATCAAGAGTACCTTTTTGGTGTAAAATTAAATGATGTTTATGATCACTTGAAATTTTGATTAATAAATCTAACCTTAAAAAAGTTATGTTTAATCTACTTGGTACGAACCGTGTAACTAGCGCCTTCTATGAGAGTCAGATATTCAAACAAAGTCGTGGGATGTATCAGCTTCTAAAACATATAAAATTTCATTACAATGTTTCCAGTAGTTTTGGCAAAATCGTAATAAATATGTATCAATTTTTTTTCTTCAAAGCCCTTTATCTTGAATACGGAATGCGCCACGAAAATGTTTTCCTAACCAAATCCCAATTATTTTTCAGTTTTCTACCTATTCCAGAGATGAAGTCACCTTTTTTTTTAAAACTCTGTATAAGAAATATACGGGCTTAAATTAATTATTAGAAGTGATATAGTTTTGAAAAGATTGTAAAGAAACTATAAAGTTTAGTGAATTATCAAGTAAGAATTTATTGTGTAGAAAGATTTGAAAAAATTGTTTAGTTTTTGTACTGAGTGTTTAAAATTAATGAACCCGAGAATAAATACCGTAACAGTATTATCAAGAGTCGCTGGATGATCGATTCGAAAATAGGTTATCAAATATTAACAACCGATATTCAGATATTTTGTGGGATCCCGCAGCTGGTTGGACTAATTTAAAGTGCTTTTCTACAATTATTAGTTATTAAAAGTGCCCGATTAATTTTATACAGTGCCTTCATTTCAAAACCAGCCATTCCAAATAACTTTTGATCTTACGTAAATGCAAGTAAAGCCAAAAACACTTCGATTTTTAAATCAACGGGGGAGGTTTAAAAATGTTATTCTGCTGTTTCCAAGTGGCACCCCTTTAACATCCCCCACCCCTTCTTTAAAATGTCAAAATGTTCCTTGTGATACATCAAATGCAATCCCAAGAAAAATATAAATCAGTCATATAAACAACAATTTATTCTATCGTTTTATTTGGCTAATAACAACAAAGTTTGTGAAATAATATGAGACCATAACAAAAACGACCTACGCCACTGTTGGATAGGTAGATGTCTAATTAGAGATCAATGAATACATGTCACCTTTTTGATATTTTGTTTCCGTGTTTTAAAAATCTCTCTCTCTAGTCGTTAGCTTCATGTTTAAAGGGTCGTGATCCTATGTTAGTCTCATGTTGTGTTTTTAGCAGTTTCCCTCCATTCCTCTCTATCTGACGTGCTTCTAATGCTGTCTTGGAAAGATTTTCCTGTAAACTGCTTCACATTTACCAGCCATCGTTTTGGGGAACGTCCTCTAGGTCGTGTTCCCTCTACCTTCCCTTGGACCATAAGTTTTTTGAGATTGTCATCTTTCCTTCTGCTGACATGTCCAAAATACTTGAGAATCAGTTGTTTGATTTTAGTTGACAATCTGACTTGGATGTTAAGTTCTTCGAGTATGGATACGTTGGTTCTGCGGTCTGTCCAGGGAATCCTCAGTAGTCTTCTCCAGACCCACATCTCAAACGCATCCAACTTGGCGATATATGTGGCTTTTAAGGTCCAGGATTCTGCTGCGTATAGCGCAATCGGAAAAACGAGGGTGTTTACTAATTTGCATTTTGTTGTGGTTGTTACATGCCGATCTTTCCAAATTTTGTTGAGTTTGGTCATGGCCGTTTTGGCAAGAGCTATCCTTCTTCTGATTTCTTGACTTGATCCGCCATTTCTGCTGATGTGGGCACCTAGATAAGTTATTTCCTTCACGTTCTCGACATCTTTAATATTAGGCATTTCTTCCATGCTGTGCGTGCGATCTATTAACATAAGTTTCGTTTTCTGACGGTTCAGTTGTAGACAGAACTCTCTCACTCTCTCTACTCGTTCAATAAGACTCGACATTTCCTGCTCATCTTTGGCGATAAGTGTGCTGTCATCAGCGTAGCGGAGATTATCTATCCTTCTGCCACCTATGACAACACCTCCTTCGCAACCGACCAAGGCTTTCCTTATGATATATTCTCCATATGCGTTAAACAATAAGGGTAACAGAACACAACCCTGCCGTAAACCTCGTTCCACATTGAAAGGTTCAGAGGTTCTTCCTTCCACCTTCATTAGTGTTATGTTATTGTTATGTAGTTCTTTTAGTAGGTGAATCAGATGTCGCGGAGTCCCCATCTGCGAGAGGACATCCCAAAGTCGTTTTAAAAATATCAATAGTATATTTAGTTAGTTATTCGTGACGGCAAATTAGCCATTATTTGTAATATTTATTTACAGTCATCAAAACAAGTACGCCCAAAGAACAGAGTTTTTAATGAAAGGCAACCTGATAGAAATATAGGCCACCAAACCATCATAGAGTTAGTACGGAAATTTAGAGAAACTGGAACCGTTTGTGATAAAAAAATAATAATTCCCGACGAAGCTGCACAAATTAAAGTACTGGGTCATTTTACTATAGATCCTACCTATACCATTCTAAAAGTATTAAAACTTACAAATATTTCTGTTGGTTCCATACACAAAGTGTTAAAATTGCATAAGATTTTTTCTTATAAAATACAAATTCATCATCAGCTTAGTGAAGACGACTCTGACCGCAGAATTGAATTTTGTGAAAAAAGGTCCCAAAAAATACAAGAAGACGGAAATTTGGTTAAAAATATTTGTTTCAGTAACGAATCAACGTTTTATTTTAATGGCTTAACAAACATAGTTGTAGGTACTGCGATGACGAAAATCATTACTTGTTTCGACAGGCTAATACTCAGTTTCCAGCGAAGATCAATGTACGGGCTGGTATACTAGATAATGAGATAATTGGACCACGTTTTATTGACCAAAACCTAGCGGAAGAATTATACCTACAATTATTAGAAAATTAAATTGATCCAATTTTTACTCAGTCACTAGAAAGACAAGTTGATAAACAGGGAAATATGGTGCTAGACGAACAGAATATATATCTTCAACAGGACGGAGGCTACACCACATCACGCACTAGCTGTAAGACAATGGCTAGACGAACGATTTTCAAGACATTGGATTGTTATAAGGGGTTTTATTGAATAACCAGCAAGATCTCCAGATCTAACACTATTTTACTTTTTTCTTTGGGGCTATTTAAAAACATTAGTTTAAAAAACTCGTCCCGAAGACATTAAAGAACTAAAGCTTAGAATAACTAATAACTTCGCAAAGAGTTCGAGAAGAATTTTAAAATAGGCTATATTATTACCTACGAAATAACTGAGCACAGTTGCTGTAAATAAATTTAAGGAGCTGTTTGTAAATACCTCATTTTTGTTTCTGTTGTAAGTTCGCTGTTTAATGTTATCAGCAAAATAAATCGATAGAATAAAGTGTTGTTTGTATGGCTGATTTGCATTTTTCATTCGATGTATCACCAGGTAGTGGATGCTATTTGACATTTTAAAGGAGGGGTGCCACTTGGAAACAGCAGAATAACATTTTTAAACCTCCCACTTGATTTAAAATTCGACGTACCGAGCCCACCCCAGCCCGCAAAGTTTATTCAAATGCAATAGCTGTCGCGAATTGCATTTGAATGAACATTGCGGGCTGGGGTGGGCTCGGTCGCGCATGTGTACTTCGCCTGCCTGCGACGGGAAATCTACGAATCAATTGTTAAACAATTATTTCATTTTTGCATGCACCTTTCGATGATCTGACCACGGAGCAATTTAGTTTAGATCAGGAGCAATTTTTTCGTGTGGCTCATTCATCGAAAAAGTCTTTATTATAGGCGATATTCGTGTTCGAAAATCAAGTACATGAAAATTCAATTTTTCAATGTTTTCCTAAAATTTACAAGGGAGCTGATTTTTCTGCCGACGTCAGTAAATGAAGCTAATTGAAACTCAATAAATTACGAAATATCAAATTTATTCCTTTGCACCATACCTACTGAATCAAAAGATAATAATTGAACTATTCTTTGCAGACGGTAAAGACGTATACGTTTCAAAATGGTTTGCTTTTGAAAGAATGCACTATTTGTTAGATAAAGACAAAGGGAGATCTTCATTGGCTGCAACGGTGAGTACATTTTAATAGTTATTTAAAACGCCGGTTTTACACATTCGCCAAACTAGAAATGAATTACTGTTGAAAAGGATCGCAAGTGGTTAAATTAGACTGGGTGGGATTGAACGTCTACAAAACACGACGATTGCCGAATAAACCTGCCTGACGGTTAACAAATAAGTACTCGCAAATATTTTTAATAAAAAATTTAATGAAACTACTCCAGAGAGGTGATAACGTGCATGCAAAGGTGCTCAAAAATGTGAGATTGAGTTGGCTGAAAAAAGTCCATGCGAGTGGTTTATTAAAAACTACGGAAAAATTAGAAACAGGTGTATTATTGG
Source organism: Agelastica alni (assembly GCA_950111635.1). NCBI lineage: Eukaryota > Metazoa > Arthropoda > Insecta > Coleoptera > Chrysomelidae > Agelastica > Agelastica alni. The sequence continues at coordinate 57,232,246 of OX467711.1, read as the reverse complement.
CGATTTGGAATGATATAAATAACATGGGAACAACGTTCTCTTGGATCTGAAATTTTGTAACTCACGTTAGAGATAATATTTTATATTTATTATTATATTTATATATTAATAGGCAGTCTTTGCTGACTAGTTAGGAAATATCTATTGCATATTTTTTGGGGACAGCAGCAAAAGGTTTTGTTAAAAGTAAACTCTATAAAAATACCAAGCTTTCGGAAATTTTATTACTTATTTCCATCATCGGGGAATAACTTTGTGAGAATGAACATTAGTTCTTGATGTATGTCAAGATGAAATAATATACATTGTATTAATCATGTAAATATATATAAAATACAGCACTATAATGTTATAATTTTCACCAATATTACTCCGGAAGTTAATTGCAGTGAATTATTAAAAGTTACATATTAAAATCGAATTTACACCACGTGTAGGTCCTGTATTTGCTGTATGCTGTATTTTATATATATATTTACATGAATAATACAAGGTATATCATTTCATTTCAAAAAATATTCAATATATATGTGTGTGTGAAAAATGTATAACTGATTTTTTAAAAACCAGCTAATATCGCTGTATGTCACCTATATTATAGGTTCATGTGGGTCGATTATGTATAAAAAACAACTACTCCCCTGGCTATATGCCGCGACAGGCATTAAATTACATCTGATACATAAATGTGTATAATACCCCATTTCGAGTAACAATATGCAGATGCTTGTTAAGTAAGACAAGGAACTATTAGATTTATCCATCCGAAGTGATCACCTATAGACCGGTTTCAGGGTATGTTGCCCCTCATCAGCATAGGGTAGGTCTACCTCGACTGGACACATTAACAACTCCGACTCCTACCAAGTACACATGAAGTACTACGCGAAAAGCGCCAGTCACGACATATATACTTTTTAACAAGCACCACCCGGTGAATAGCTTTCGCGAAGAAGTATTGTAGTCTGCAAAAATTATAGAAAAATATAATATTATTACAGAAAACTATAAACATTTTTCGACAGCGTGAATAATATTCAACTATAATTACATTATAGTTTTTTATAATAATATAGTTTTCTATAATTTTAAATTTGGATCAATAAAAAAATATTTTGTGTAAAGTTTGTAGAACTGAACGCTCTTGGGATTAGAAAATTGTTTTTACGGGGCATACAAAACAATAAATTAAAAGTTATAATAATTAAAATCATTTTAAACGCATATAGTCACGCCTTTTTCCCGAAGGGTTAGGCAGAGACCACTTCCTTCCACTTGTTACGGTTCTTACACACATCTTTTGCTTCCTCTACTTTCATCAGTGCTCTCATACATGCTCGTCGGTTGTTGGTACTTTTGACCTGGCCTTTCTTCAAAACAATGTTGATCTGATCGAGATATGTTCGCCGAGGTCGACCTCTACCGACTTGTCCATTCACACTCGCTTTATAAATTTGTTTCGTCAATCTTCCTTTATCCATCCTTTCTACGTGTCCAAACCATCCAAGCATTCCTTTATTTTTTTTCATTCTGAGTATTAGGAACAACTTCGATTCCTATGAAATTCTTACAATTCTTGTAAATATTTGGAGCAGTATCTGTAGGTTCCTTTACTAGGTCAATGTAGTTTATTTTTGCTGTTTTTGTTACGTAATTAATTGTTGGTTATTGATACAATGATACTAAGTTTGTCAAAATCCATTGAACGTAACTACATTAATTTTATATTTAAGTTAACAATTTATGACATCTGGACGCCTACTACATTATGTATGTAACATTTTCAATTTACTTAAATATAAAGCTCGATGCCCTTTCTTCTTCTTCTTCTTCGGATGCATATCCAGTAATGGAAGTTTGCGATCATTGATTCTCTGTCTCGCACGGTGTGAATCCTTGATTGTAAATCAAGTAGCCCTGTCCATTGTCCGATGTTCCGAAGCCAAGACATCTTTTTTCTCCCTATTTCTCTTCTGCCCTCAATTTTGCCCTTGATTATCAACTGTAGGAACTATGTACTTTTATATGTACCAAATAGGCCGTTTTTCTTTTCTTGACTACATCGAACAGCTCACGTTCTCTGTTAACACGCCTAAAAACTTCCTCGTTTGTCTTTAGCGCTGTCCATGGAATTTGAGAATTTTGCGATTCAGCCACATCTCGGAGGCTTCCAGTTTCTTGATACAATTCATCTTCAGGGTCCAATCTTCCACACTATAGAGAAGCACCGACCAAACGTAGCATTATATGAACCTTATCCTTAGGTCGATATCAAAGTCTGAACAGGTAAGCACACCTCTAAGCCTCAGGAATGCTTGTCGGGCTTACTCAACACGGCTTTATATGTCGTCCAGTCTTCGAAGAACTAGGTATACCTAGTATACCTATTTTTTTCTCGTATCTCTGCTTATAAAATGGATAATAAGGTGCGGTTGTACCATTTTTTTTTATTAACACACTCTTATTAGTTTCACCTGTATCTTGTTTGTTTGCTTGTATGTATGTTTGTTACTGACTCTTTGGCCTTGATTTTGCCATACTTTAAGCGATCAGATTTAATTTAAACTTTGCACACTTGTCAAAGACCGACGACAATGCAATAATTCGATCAGAATATCCGATTATCCTGATTACTTTCGCCAGGATTCATAAATTTCTTCAGGGATTCTTTGCATGAGAGTAAGAGACATAGAGCTAGTGCGTGAACTAGGCATGCGCGCAGAACAAATATTAACACAATTCATGGCATCGGTGGTTCAGTGGTAGAATGCTCGCCTGCCACGCGGGCAGCCCGGGTTTGATTCCCGGTCGATGCATTTTTTTTGTGCTTTTACCATTTAATACATAATTTTTTTTGTGAGTAAAACAAATCGAACTAAAAAGCGAAAAATAAATTAAAGTATAAAAAAACTAAAAACACACTTTTAGAGTTAATCAAACTAAAAAATAATTCTTAACATAGGAATAAAATTACTGACGAAAAAATTAATGTCAAGCGTGGGTTGCTTTGTATGACATTTTTAAACTATCTGTGCGTTTCGGAATGAAAGCACCCCACGCTTTTAGACCAGTGACATTCATTTTCTCGTTAGTAATTTTATTGTTATGTCAAGAATTATTTTTTACTTTTTAGTTTGATTAACTCTAAAAGCGTGTTTTTTAGTTTTTTTAAACTATAATTTATTTAAATTCCATGCTCTTTCAAGTAAATGATTAAAATATATAGCATCACATGTGAAGATTCCCAAAAAAAATTGAAAACAAAACAATTGTTCAATCAACGCCACCTAGCGATCGTTAAATCCACCTGAATAAAACGATGATATAATATTTTATTAGGCATTTAATTACCTTTCAAATAATACCAAGTTAAAATTCATAAAGCGGAACAAAAGTTATTGTAATGTATTAGGATCGCCATGTATTGTTAGGTCCCTTAGAAGTTTCGGGAAAACTCTCGTTAATTAAAAAGAACGTTGGACTTAAAAATATGTTTAATTTAGTTTAACAATTCTACATTTTAATGTCGTGATCTTGACCGTCACTGCAAAGTGGAGCAGCAACGACCGATCGAAGTAAAACAATAACACACTATTCTTTTCGAGACATCTGGTTGCGAAATAAATACGAACGATTAATAAACATAAACATTATTACGTGCGTCTCGCGACACGTTCTAAGTGAGTTCAAAGTTATTCCCGTGAACGGTCAACTGAGTTTATTTATTAAACCTTTTTGCATGTTTTCCTGGCTAAGGGCACTACTGTTATAACTGTTTTATTGAGTCAGCATTCCCACTCACCCCTACCAGTTATTTTACAAGATAGAGGAACTGAAGTGAACTACGTAAACTAATATGAAGATTATGAATATTTAAATTTTGTGGTACTATTACTTTGCATTTATTATATGAAGAAAAATGTGATGTTTTTGTGTTATTTTTGTGAGCTACGCCCTCTAGCAGTGGAGTAGAAGACTTGAAAATAATTTCCAGCAGTTTTTCGTATGATAATTTGTAATGCTGATTTTTTCCCCAAGTTGTACGATTAACAGTTTCTGAGATACACCGTGTTACCTCTCTTAATCAGATACCCGGTACAATCTAAATTAAGATATCATGTGTCGCGGCGGGGCGAGAAAAGTATTAGGATAAGTGGAGATGCTGGTTTACTTGGACCTGATGCCGTCTTCCTCTCTAGAGATATCGCCGTTTGCCTTGATGGAGATGGTGATGTACTTCGATAGTAGATAGGTCGCTGATTTAGTTCTATCTACTGTAAGTAGCCAAATGTTGTGTGGATCATTGCTGTGGTAATCTTAATTTATTACACGTGTATTCGTTTTCATTGAAATAAAACACTATACAGAGTGGACCAAAAGTCTGGAAACAGACAATTATCTCGTAAGTTGCTTGTTCGAATTGTACAAAATTTGGGTAAGCCTATTTTGAAATACAGAGATTCCAGATTTGACATTTGCAATGTTGTCAGATGTGCCGTTTCTCTGATATTATTAGTTACTTTGGTATTTTAAATACAACACCCTGTGTATTAAGTCATTATTGGAATCTACTCTTCAATACAAGTCTAGAAGGTCTTTGTTGGGATTATGGATAAAAGTGACGGTGTATTTCTTTAGAATGAATTAAGATTTTATTTAATTAAAGATTTTATTTATTGAAATAGAGTTTTCGGAAGTGTGTCTTAACACCATCAAGGATCGGAGAGAACTAACTACTTACAACTATATTTCTACAGTTGTCCCCTTTTTACATCTATAACATTTAGTGTTTATACAGTCTATACAATACTCGAATTGTACCTAGTTTTTATGACTCGTAGTTCGAGTGCTTTAAACTATCTTTCTCCGAAATAATAAAATAAAACCTTTCTCAAGGGTAAAAATGTGTTCACCAAATGTTACTCAAAAAGGAAAACTTTTACTTTCAAAACAAAACAAATTTAAAAGATTTAAAATATAATATCACAAAGAGAATGATTTTTGTAGACGAACTCAATATTTCAACACGCCCCCTCAAAAATTAATCTCTTTTATGATTTACAATATTAATAGCAACACTAAATTATTATTTAATAAACAATATGTTATCTTAATACAATAGTTAAATACAATACTTTTAATATTAATTGGCACATCTTCCATTTACTCTTTGTCTGGGGTGGTTATTACTAACCGTTTACATAGTGATCCGACATTTGTCTTTACGATAAGGGAAACCCAGAAAAACCTTATCAGATCACAAACCAAAACATAATTACTTTAATAATATTACATCTAAATATTATTTATTATTAATAATTAATCTTCCAATCCCATTTTTGTTCTTAACTCCAGGAACTTGACCTTTGGTAGTGGCTTGGTCAGCATGTCTGCAATTTGCTCGCCTGTTGAAATATGTTTAAGAATTATTGTCTTTTTCTCACATTGTTCCCGAGAGAAATGATATTTGATGTCAATATGTTTGGATCTTTTGTGGCTTGATGGATTATTAGCTATGCTAATACATCCATTGTTATCTTCATATATTAAGATCGGTTCTTTAGTTTCCAGGTTTATACCTGCTGCTAAAGTTCTTAACCACATTGCCTCCTTGGCAGCTTCATACAGCGCCATATATTCAGCCTCTGTAGATGAACCTGCCACAGATGCTTGTCTTTTTGTGTTCCAACATATTGTACATCTACATACAACTTAAATAAATAACCCGTTGTACTTTTTCTCTTAGAATCTAAATCGGGATTTTCATTATCATTTCCTCCCCAATCAGAGTCAACATACCCTGTAAATATATTATTATATGTTCCCTGTACATATTTCAATTTTAAATCTATAGTACCTTGTAAATTTCTAAGTACTCGTTTTAAACATTGCCAAAGCTCTTGGTTATTTTTATTCATATATCTGCTTAATATACTTATAGTTAGAGTTAGATCGGGTCTTGTACATACCATTAAATACATTAGACATCCAATGAGACTTCGACACGGAGCATCGTATTTCTCATCGGATTCCAATGCCTTATAATCTAAATTAGTCACTAGCGGTGTACTTACAGGCTTACAATCTGCCATATTAAATTTATTTAATACTGCTTTAATATATGTGCTTTGATCTAGTGTTATGACATTATTTTGTCTAATAATTCTAATACCTAAAAATAGTTTAACCTCTTTTAAATCAACCATTGAAAATTTTGTCATTAAATAATTTTTAAAATTCTTCATTGTATTTTCATCAGCAGTACATATCACTAGATCATCCACATATAATACAATGTAAATATTTTTCGAGACATCTTCTGTCTAGTATGTACATGCACCGATCTCCATAAGAATTTGTAAAACCTCTTTCTAAAAGAGTATTTTCAAATATTTCAAACCAACATCTGGCAGCTTGTTTTAGACCATATAATGCTTTGTTTAATTTACAAACTTGGTTATCCTTACTTTTTACACCCTCAGGTACTCTCATAAATATTTCCTCCTTTAACTCACCATTTAAAAACGCAGTTTTTTACATCCATCTGGTGGACTAATAAACTATGTTGAATTGAAAAAGCTATTAAAAATCTAAAGGTCGAAATTCTTGCGACTGGGGCAAATGTTTCATTGTAATCTACTAGATATTTTTGACTAAAACCTCTGGCAACTAAACGAGCTTTATATTTTGATGGATTTCCGAACTCATCGTTTTTATAGTAAATATCCATTTGCAATCTACAATATTTTTATTACTTGGTTTTGGTACTAAAGTCCAAGTTTTATTTATCAATAAAGAATCTAACTCATCTTTTATTGCTTGATGCCATTGTTCAGTATCATTCCTATTCTCAATTTCCTGATATGAATTAGGAATAGGACATACAATGGATTGTGCACATAACAGATAATCGTCAGGTATATCATCTTCATTATATGAAACTTGGCTACGATCTTTGAGTCTATTACTCCGCCTAAGTCCTACATTATCTTTATCTTGAGATGAAGAATTATCGATTTGATTTTCAAATCTGTCAGTTTGTGTGTCATTAAGTTGAGGTACTGTGTTTTGTGTATTTTCAATACTACTAATACTATCTGTCTTATTATTGTCAAGTTTATTACAAAGGTCGTCTACTGAGTTTAACACATCGTTAGGGACTACAGTTTTTCTACCTAAATCGACCTCACCAAGTAATTTTATTTTTGGTCTTGACTCAACAAAATTTGTCTCATCTACAATTACATCTCTTACTACCACATATTTATCATTCTCCACTTCATATACTCTATACCCATTTTGTTCGTAACCGACCAGTATTCCCTTTGATGACTTTTCATCAAACTTATTTTTACTGGTTTTTATATGCGCATATACGGTTGAACCGAAAACCTTTAGGTATTTTAATTGTGGTTTCTTATTATACCACATTTCATTATGGTGTTTTATTTGCATTCAATGATTTTGTTGGTGTCATATTAATTAGATATGTTGCAGTTAAAACTGCATCACCCCAAAATATCTTATCTAATTTTGCACCAGATATCATTGTTCGCGCCTTTTCTGTGATGGTCCTGACCATCCTTTCAGATACACCATTTAACTGTGGAGTTCGTGGTACTGTAAGATGATAACTAATACCCTTTTGTACACAATAATCCTTCATCTCGTTAGATAAATACTCTACCATTATCTGAATATAAATTTACTATCTTTAAATTAAACCTGGATTCACTCTTTGCTACATAATCTTTAAACATTGTAAATACATCAGATTTATTTTTCATTAAATAAGTTACACAATAATGAGTGAATTCATCAACAAACAATACAAAATAATTTTTATTATTTATCGCAGAAGGCGTAATAGGACCACAAACATCTGAATGTATATTAAATAATGGTCTTTCTATATAGTCTTTATTTTTAAATTTATTAAATGATAGTCGCGCTTGTTTACCGTTAATGCAAGCTTCACATAAATCATTATCAGGTATTATTTTATTTAATTTTTCTACGTCATTAACTAATTGCTTATTTCTTATTTCATTAAACTTATCTTTTCCTATATGACCTAATCGTTGATGCCATAATTTGTAATCGGAATTAGATGCATTATTTGAATAATTAATAAAGCTTTTACTTACAGAAAATTCCAGAGTAAATAGATTGTTCCTCGACATACCAGTCATTACCGTCTTACCATTACGGCTTACTGTTACTCCAGATTCATTGAAGTTTACTGAGTATCCTACTTTCTGCATCTTGTACACTGATAGCAAATTATACGGTACATCAGGACTGTATTGTCCCTTGAACTCCTGTATTGCTCGTCAATATGATGGTTCCCATCTTAGTTGCACTAATGAAGGCTCCATTCTTTGCAATAAAAATTTTGATGGGTGTCTTCAGGTCAGAAAAGGTATCAGCTAGATCCTTGCGGTTTATCAGATGGTCAGAGGCACCTGAATCTAATAGAAAATAAATTTTATTTTCTTTATTTACTATTTGAAAGTTTCCAGCCATAAATGCAAAACCGTCTTCTTTCTGTGAGTCAGCTTGGATGGTCTGAATTGTCCTTGGTCTTTCTGCATTCGGTTTGTTCTTCAAACTTTGCAAGTAGTAACGACATTCATTTTTATAATGCCCTCTCCTTCCGCAATGATGACACTTAACATTCTTCTTGTTATTTGCACCATGTTGCTTTGGCTTGACGATTCCACGATGATTTTTCCATGGTTTTCTAAAATCTTTATTATTCCGTTTGATGTCATTAGGTTTCTGCTCCATATGAAGAACCTTTTTGCTTGTATTAAGATTCTCATTTACAAGCTTAACTTCATGATCTAATAATCTTGATTTTACGAAACTCAACGTAAGATTATCTTCCGATAAGGTCTCGATAGCTGTAATCACGCCGCTGTAAGAAGTTGGTAAGGTCATTAATAGCAGTGCCACTTTATCAACTTCTGAGATGGTTGCTCCGGCTGATGCTAACTCCGATATTAACGTATCAAAATGCATAAAATGTTTACACAATTCTGTATCACCTTCTAATTTTAAATAATAATTTATTTTAATAATTGGAAATACTTGGTTATTTTCACTTAAAAACACTTAACCACTTACTTTCAGTTTTCACTCACTAATTTTTATTGCACAATGAAATTTAATTTTATTTTAAACTTTTAATTAATTAAGAACGTAACCTGGGCCCATAACCTGTTGGGATTATGGATAAAAGTGACGGTGTATTTCTTTAGAATGAATTAAGATTTTATTTAATTAAAGATTTTATTTATTGAAATAGAGTTTTCGGAAGTGTGTCTTAACACCATCAAGGATCGGAGAGAACTAACTACTTACAACTATATTTCTACAGTTGTCCCCTTTTTACATCTATAACATTTAGTGTTTATACAGTCTATACAATACTCGAATTGTACCTAGTTTTTATGACTCGTAGTTCGAGTGCTTTAAACTATCTTTCTCCGAAATAATAAAATAAAACCTTTCTCAAGGGTAAAAATGTGTTCACCAAATATTACTCAAAAAGGAAAACTTTTACTTTCAGAACAAAACAAATTTAAAAGATTTAAAATATAATATCACAAAGAGAATGATTTTTGTAGACGAACTCAATATTTCAACAGTCTTTAATAAATAAAACAGAAGTGTGGCAACGCCTAATTGTCTCAATAATTTTTTTAATACAAACTATTTTCGACTACATTTAACTGTAACAATTGAAAGATAACATTTTTAACATAATGATTACTTAATCAAGTGTTCAAAATGTGCTCCATTTGTAAGTTGACAGTACCCTAATCGATGGTAGAATGCGTCTACCACGTTTCTCCGTGATTGTTTAGAACTTGACTAGACCTTTTAGAGTACATAAAATCATAAGTGTTACATATGGCTGAACTCGTATTAAAGAGGAGATTCCAATTATGACTGAATATACAGGGTGATGTATTTAAAAAACCAAAGTGACTAATATTATCAGAGAAACGACAAATCTGACAACATTGCAAATGTCAAACCTGGAATCTCCGTATCTCAAATTTTGAGATAATTGTCCGTTTCCAGACTTTTGGTTCACTCTATATAATTGCCATTTCTAGTATATTGAACTTGATACATGGAGAAGCCATTTTGTCTTCCACCGAAACATGATTAATTGTACAATTTCAGGTCTCGTGTATGATTAGAATTTTTTTACTGGTTGTCGACTGAATATAATCCATAATCGGATTCACATGTTACTGTTTAACTGCAGTTATAAAAGTTGAAATAAAAAATAAAATAAAAACTAAAATAATGTACTACATTGCAACACGTGGGGTCACGAGACGTTCTTCGCTCGGTGGTTTGGAGGCGAGAGAGAGAGATATATTTCGGAAACCGGTCAAGCGTGGCTTTATTTTCTGGCGCTGAAGTCAGCATTCTCATTGGTCCACGCGTAACCCTCATTTTGCACACGGTTTAAAGTTGCTTGCTACTGGCACGTGCCTTGCAGCTGATGACTTGTCGGCGTCTGGGCCGTAATAAGGGAATTAAAATCAAGGAATTGTGTGGAGAGAAATTCTACTGTTAAAATCACGGATTTTTTAACATCATGTTTGACACTTGCCTGACAATTTTTATCGTAGAACTCACATAACATAATGCCAAACCTTTAAAAATAAAATATTTTTGGAAACATCCCCTTTTATAAACTCTAATCCCTTGAAGATAGAGAGAGAGCGCATTTTTTATTTAATAACCCTAGAACAACGAATCGTAGATCGACACATGATGCTTATTATAGTTATTAAAGAATTTGTTGAGGGATAAAATGAATACAATCAATAGTTTTCGGGTTATTCAATTTTTTAATAAATAAATAGCTGCTTTTTTTTGAACAACTAGCTGTAGCTCATTACCAAATTAACTTTTTTCCCTTTTTTTTTAGAAAAAAGAGCGACACTTCTAATTAATAAGAATAAAAATTATCAACCCTTTAAAATAATAATTTCATTAAAAAAAATTAAGTTATTAGAAAAAATTGCTTCCTATTCATACTTAATAAAAAAAATATTTTTTTTTATCCATACAGTTCTTTATAGACTTAATCTATGATAAACAATTGCTTAATAAATTTTATAATGATAGTTTATCTACAGTTCGTATTGTCTAAAATTATGGTTCCCTGCAGCTAGGGAAATATAAATTTTGTTGCAACAGCGCTTACATACTCTCGTCGGCCGACAACGCGAGAACGACTAGAGGTGTGTTGGAGCAGAATTTCAAAGTAACAGGTTTTGTCACTGCTTTTTTTCGGTCATTGGAGCATAATGTTCCAGTCCTTGTAAAAAAGTTGCTATTTTTCGTAACAGGTTTTTTACGAGCTGAAATACTGCTGCTCATAGATATTTATATTTAAAGTAGAATTAAGTGATTTTACTGTTATCTACCTTTTTTGTTCTTTTGTTTATTTTAACAATATGATTTTGATTAACGAGTAAATGAGTTATTAGGGCGTAAGAACAGGAGCAGATTTATGCAATCTCTCATTAAAAAGCTGCTCCAAAAAAAGCAGTGACTTGTTACAGTTTTTTTGGTGGAACAATAATAGTTTTACTGCTTTTTGAAAATCCTTATCCCACACATCTCTAATATTGATTCAATTGTATGAATGCATAAATTGTACATTGCTAGTTTTCGCTCGTGGCGAAGCGATGTTGCCATATTAGTCAAATCTTACCAAATTGCGAGAATCACTCGTATTTATAGTTTCATTCTTTACTAACTATATAAGAGTAGAGAAACAATCAAATAATGACGGTTGCACGAAACAGCCAGAAACGAGCGCATGAGCCTGTGCGTTAGAGCGAGATAGCAGCTTTTATTAATGTGAAAAGTGTATGGGTCGGCTTGAGCAAGGTCAGTAGATTGAGAGGGGAAGACGTATTTGGTTGCTGTCCCATCCGTCTATGGACCTTTCAGTTTCAACGTAAATATTGTTGGTAGCTATATCTACTTTACCGGTAATTTAATTATTCATCTTAATTAGTCACTGTGTTTACACAACAATACCATTATAAGTGACATAGTAAGCATCGTTGTGGTGTTAGTAAGCTTGTTTCGCTATTTTGTGAATTATTGATTATAAAATAAATGGAAAGTGAATCAACAGAGACTGTATACATTTATCAATGAACACGTAAGTAAAAATTGTAGTTATACAATGTACATTAATGCAACAAGTGTTGGTTGCTGTATGTATATAATTAACTAGCGGACCCGGCAGATTTTAAAGAAGACAAGAGCGGTCGTTCCGCACATAACTAAAATTCAATTCATTATCTCGCTAAATATGGTAAAAGATTTCACGAATTTAATAACTTAATAGCTTTAACATTTTTCTAAATCAAAGTTAAAGTCCACTTATTCGAATCTCGTACAAAACGTTTGAAATGACATGCGCATTGGTTATTCAGCTGTCGCTGACACTTTTTTTATTGGTCAACTAGCGGACCCTGCTTTGGAAATATCACTATCAAACTCAGCGATTTTCGACACTAATATCCCTTCCCACCCCGTTTGTATGGGTGCTAACATAATTGAAAATGTCACTATCAAACTCGGCGGCGCCAAAAATTATGAATTATACACCAATATCGGACATTTTTGATAGTTTTATATTTCAACCCCCTTTAAATCCTTACGTGGGATTGCCTGCTTTGGGAATATCACTATCAAACTCAGCGACCCCGAAAACTATGAATTTGACACTAATATCGGCGTTTTTAATAGTTTTTATATTTTATCCTCTTCCCACCCCTTTCGTTGATCCGATTGCTACCAAATTTAACAGGATCACCGGCCGGGCTAATCCAAAGATTATCTAAAAAATTTATTAAAATCGGTCCACCCGTTTTGGAGTCCATAGCGAACATACACACATATACACATATCGACTTTTATACAATAGATAGATTTGAAATTATTTAAGTAATACTTGTATACAATTTATTATATTTTAGTGTTAAAAAAGTACCAATCAAAACACCTGCACAGTATCAAAGAGAGTATCGGCAGCGGCTAAAAAATAAAAAAAATAAATCAAGGTATGATATAGAATTTTTATGTACTATGCGGTTCAACTTAATATCGATCATTTATGTAGATTGAATCGCATTCAGATTAATAATTTTGTAATTAATTTTAGTACTGAAGAAAAATCAATGAAAACAAATGCGCAGCGTCAAAAAATGTATCGGCAGCGAATTAAAAATACAAACAATAAAACACTGGAAAAAGAGGCTTTACGAATGAAAGAGTATCGCCACAGATTAAAATTTTCTCAGGTTAATGCTCTTATTTTTTTGCAAAATAACGACCAAAATTTTTAAATGAAACGTAAGGAACTTCGTTCCTATCGAGTCTCCCACACGGCTTGTTTTTAATAATTTTTTACGTTTGTGTATACATAATTGTAAATGCTTAAGCTTTATCTTAAGTGTTGCAGTTTTATTGTTTCAACGCCATTTCTCAGTTGTTTTAATAAATTTAAATCCAAAATTTTAAACGTTGTATGAAGGCCTCCAGAAGAAGCGTAATAATAATATTCAGTCACTTACAGTTTGACTGGAAACGGACCTAACTTTTGTGTTACACTGTATATTTAATTTAAAATTTTATTTTGCTTACCTATACATTTCCTTTTTAATGAGGTATTACACTTTGTATTGTGGTTTAATAAATATAAATCAAATTTAAAATAATCTCAAAATACTTTATCTAACGTAAGTCTTAATAATAATAAAAGTTCAAACCAAACATGACGGTTTTAATAAAATCGACTCTCCAAGTCCCTTCTCTCTATTTCGTAGGTGATACTTTTGGTATTCTCGGCCGAGGTAGTTTTCACAAATTGTGATAGATATCAAAAGAAAATAAGAAGAAGTTAACCTAAAATTTAGTACTTCGCGCGAAATTGTTGTTATTTGTGTTTATCTTCATTGTTGTTGGTTTGTTAGTTTAGTTTATAAATTTTATATTTAGATTTATATAGTTTTTAAGGTAAGTGACAACGTAAACAACGATTAATAGCGTTTTTCTGTTAATTATGAATTGTTTACATTTTAATAATTTTTAGATGAGTGAAGGTATCAGAACTACTGCAGTGTTTTCAATGAGAGAAAAGTTGCTTCTGGCTCAGCTCGTTAAAGAAAATCCGATAATAGAGAATAAGAAAACGGACAACGCGACGTCGATAGAGAAAAATCGGGCATGGGAAAGTTTAACTGCCATTTATAATGCCCAGCCCGAGGTTTATACTATACGTACCTCGCAGCAGCTTCGTAAATTGTGGAATAACTTGAAACAAAGGTACTTTAATTACATTATAATTTATAACTTTAACTACTTTTTCTTTTAATTTTTTTAAAGGAAACGCAAAGAAACTATAGCACTGCGTCATGGCATGTTGACAACAGGAGGACCCTTGAAACTCCAGAAGCCTGACCCAGTGCTAAAGTTTGTTTCCGAAGTTACTGCTAGTTCGGATGATTCTGTCAACTCGCCTTGGGATAGTACCCACTTGTTTGAGAGAGGTATGTACATATGTTTATTTTGAAATATGATATTTAAAAGTCTTTATTTTTTTTAAGCTGGGACCAGTAGCACTGTTTTGGAATTGATGGATACTGCTATGTCACAAGATGCTAAGAAGGCAACAGTTCAAGTTTTGTGTAAGTTAAATAGTTTTAAATTTTATTGTGGAATTTTAAAATTAATGACTCACAGGCACTGTTTTATTTTATTAATAATTATTCAAAACTGGCACAACTCTTTATAAATGACAATCACCATAGACCTATTATCAGAGGAGATGGAACTATTTACTTTTAAACACGATCATACATCCCCACTTTCTAGTCGATTGTATGATCTTGATATGGCCTACTGGAATGTGTTGTGCTGTGATGTTGCCTGCTCTCCATATATGGCAAGAGATTTGTGATTGTTATTAAATTGTTCATAGTATTTGTTGATTATTTTTGCAACAATATTGTGTGTAATGCTATCTCTTATTAATATTTCATAAATTGTAACAACCTGAATAATACAACCCTTTTTATGGAATGTTAAACCATTGAACTATTTCATTCCGTTAGATTATAGAAATGCGTTGCTTGATAAGCGACAACGCCGCGCGGCTTGTCTGAATTGTTTCACTTGCAGAGATCCCTATCCTATGAAATCAGCTATTATTAGTAGTGCTGTTGCCGAAGGTGTTGCAACGAGATTTTGGAGTATTATCGGTAATTTTCACCATATTATTGGTAAAATTCAGTGAAATTTAGTGAAATACATGATTCGGTCATTGCCAAGTGTGTAAAAAACCGAACTATTTAAGCCCCAGTGTTTATTATCACAACTAAGTTGGAACATCTCATTGTTTACTATATTTTCATCCAGTGGTGTAGCGATGACGATTTTAATATCAAAATAAACAGGTATTATTTTTAGGCGTAAAACATGAATCTGAAAACCAAACGGTGTGGAAATCAGTACTTTTTGAGATATTCTCAAAAAAGGTCATTACATATTTCCCTGTTATTCAGCAACACTTATTCAGTGGTATTACCCTTTTTTCGTTGTTATTTGAAGAACTATATACCTTCCTGATCCATTTTATAGTAGTATTTCATAAGAAATCTATACATCACCTCAAATTTAATCTAATTGAGAAATCAAGGAGTCATGGAACCCTAACTATAATATTTTAATCTTTTCCTTTAGTTACTTAGCTATTATTAAATAGTTTAAACATTAAAATTAAAATATAAAATACATTACATTTTATTTGTCCAATTAATATTAATGATAATTATTTAAGTTTTTTTTTTCATTTCAGGGGGTAAGGTAAAATTATTTAAATTTTTTTTCAGTTCTTTAATTTGATAAAGTAATTTAGTTTAAGGGGTAAAACTGTTCCCTACACAATTCACAATAAGCAGCACTTGAGTTGGAATAATTTAATTTTATAAAAGTAACTTATTACACTGCACACTATTGGCTTCAGAAAGGAAACTTTAACGTAACTCAAAATTGTCCCCCAACATTAGTAAGTTTTTTAAAGTTACCTTAAATTGGCACCCCACTTTTGTAACTCTAGAAAAACAGTTTAGTTAGGGTAACACAATTTGACGCCCAACTTTTGGGGTTTAGGAAAATACTTTAAGTAGGCTACAACACTTTAATTTGGTAAAAAACTGAGTATCACCTATTTATAAATATATTCTCATAAAAAACTAAATATTACCTGATAAATATATTCTTATTTTAAACAAACAGCACGTCAAGCGTGGCAGTAACTCCACAATAATGTTACAGCGTTGCCAGCACGAGGACGTGGCAAAGAGAATCGATTGGTATTCTTTTTCAAACTCAGGGCCACTCTCATGTAATCATTGCGACAAAACAAACAGAGTTTTATGAATGAAATGTTGTGTCTCCTTTGGATAATAGGTCTGTGACAATCACCAACTATTATTATTTGTCAGCTGTCAAAAAGCAAAGTATGCAACTAAACGTACACAGAGTTGCCATTTAGTGATTCTGGATCTTCTGACTCTTGGATGCTCAACTAAAATCCACGGCGGTTATATGACATAAGGGAGCACAGTTTTTAACTATTTATTTTTCTTTGCTATATTAATTCCTTGTATATTGTTAATTTTATCATGCATGGGGAAGTTCTTGATGCATTTAGCTAGCAAGAAGTTCAACACTTGAACAAGATTCTTCATATTTGGTAGAATACTAAGTTCTTTGTTTTATACTTTTCCCGAGTTTGCTTGTTGAATACATCTAAGAAAATCGTAGAAATCATAAATATTTCCAATGTTAAGTCAGTAAAAAATGTCAATGGTGTGTGCAGAAATCTGTTTACTACAAACACTAGAGAAACAACTGTGTTTATGTCAACAAAAACCTACAATGACCGCAGCACAGTACTGTGCTATGTAGTTCCAACAAATTTTCACTTAAATTTACAATTTACTTATATTTTCAGGCAATTCTCCCATGGAACCTGTGCCCTCTACTGCTCAGTTTTTCTGTAAGTACATACTTGTAAATTTTTACATACATTTACCATTAAATTATACTTTCAGATAATTCTTCTAGGGAGCCTGAGCCTGTACCTTCTAATAGCAAGGGAACTGTTGAGTTTTTCTGTAAGTACATAGTTATACATTAAATTATAACTGAAAAAATACTTTTGTATTTCAGTCAATATTTTTTATTAGTGTAAAGTGCTTTCAGCCTAAGCTCTCATCGGTGCAACTTATTTATTTATTTATTTATCGTGTGGTCATAGAAAAACCAAATAGAAAATATGAGATTTTAACAACTAGGACAAATCACATTTTATTTAAGGAACGTTTAAACTTTCAGCAATGATTATTGTTTGTATTGATAAATTTATTTTTAGGTCACGTTGGTTGGTTGGTTTGTTAGCTGATGAACAAGAGAGCGGGTTAGCACTTGACCTCCTTGTGACACTGCAATCAGCTGGGGTCTATTGTATCACTCTTTCGTCAGTGGTTCCTCACACGATCAGGTTTGTGCCATTTATTAGGTTCAGTAGCCTGTTTATGAGGTTTTTCGGATTCATGCCCGTTTCTGGGCTGATCTCTCCGAAGGTTCTGTGACGCCTGCTTCTTATGGCGTCGCATTATAAGATGATGTGAGAGGCTGTTTCTTCCTCTTCACCACATAGTGTGCAATCTATGGGTTCTCTGAGTATTCCCATGGTGTTCAGGTACTTCCTCAGGCCGCAATGTCCAGTCAACAGACCTACTATAATGCATGTTGTTCTGTTCAGATTCAGAAGGTCAGCAGTCAGAGCTTGGCTTGGGTGCCCTACTGTGACTTTACTGTGTATTTGCCCGTTGCTTTGTTCCCCAGTGTTGTTGGTTTATTTTGTTTTATCCACTCGTCAATCATGGTTATGCTGATTCCAAGCACAGGTTCTGGCCCTATGAATGTTGTTTAAGATGCTTGTCTTGCTAGGTCATGTTGCTGACAAGTTTTGCAAATGTAACAACAAACTGAGTTAATAATGTATCAATGTACAGTGCAACAGAAGTAGCTTGGCGGGCGAGAGATCACAAAATCTGCGCACAACGAAAACATTCGAATAACGATCCGATCGGCGACGACGAAATTTTCAGTAATCGTGAGTCTAAAGTACAATCGGAGGAAGAAGTTTACGACATACATACATACATAAAGTCACGCCTTTTTCCCATAGGGGTAGGCAGAGACCACTTCCTTCCACTTGCTACGGTTCTTACACACATCTTTTACTTCCTCTACTTTCATCAGTGCTCTCATACAAGCTCTTCGGTTGTTGGTACTCTTGACCTGGCCTTTCTTCAAAACAATGTTGATCTGATCGAGATATGTTCTCCGAGGTCGACCTCTACCGACTTGTCCATTCACACTCGCCTTATAAATTTGTTTCGTCAATCTTCCTTCATCCATCCTTTCTACGTGTCCAAACCATCTAAGCATTCCTTTATTTATCTTTGTAACCACATCTTCTTTTACACCACAGCGTTCTCTTATCTCACTATTCTTAACTTTATCCAACCGAGTCACTCCGGCTATACTTCTCAGACTACTCATATTCGCAGCATTAATCCTATTTTCATGCTTCTTCTGCCAAACCCAACATTCACTACCATACATAAGTGTAGGAACCAACACACCTCTATGCACCGCCAGACGTGCCTTTTTTGACACTTTGTGGCTATTCATAAAGCTATGCAGTGCCCCATTCATTTGTTTACAAATATGAAGTATATTTAGCCGAAAATTTGTTATTTTAGAGGCTAGTCGCCCGCCAAGCTACTTCTGTTGCACTGTAAACGTTTTTCATCACTGTATGTTGTAAGACGAATTTTTCTCTTGCCAAAACTATCGCCAACTCTGGTAATTGAGTTAAATTATTTAGTTGTAAAAACCGGTACTGCGTTATTTGTTTAGTTTTTATTAGTTTGCATAACGAATAGCGGGCATGAATAATTGAATAACGGATTAGCAAATAACGGAATAACTGGATATACTGAAAATGCAGAATTAATTACCAAAAAAATAAAATAAAAGACCCGTGAATAAGAGCTAAAGAGTTGTATATGCAAGAAGAAATTAACTAAGGGATTAACTACCAATGGGATAACACTTATTAACACCAAGAGTCTACTGTTGATACAAGGTTGATTGATAAGCCATGTTAATGGTTTATGGTTAATAGTTAAAATCTTGGATTGCCACCGCCTGGATACACAGTCTAAGTTCTTTTTCTGATTTATGTGCCATTTGTAGCTCTTTCGTATATAACTTTACTGTAGTCGAATTGTTGGACTTATTTTCAGTTTTTATTTATTAAACTAGTTGTTAAATTCTTGCAACTTTTTATTTTTTTTAAAAGAAGGTGACAACAACATTGGAGCTCGTTACTCTTGGTATTAAAATTTACAGATACAGTTAAATTTGCTTGAGGTTTTATTCGTTCTTTTTAGTAATTTATTATTAAAAATTACTTGGCGATCAACAGCATTTCAGTTTTGGTTAAATTAGTTTAGTCAGATGTTTAGGTATTAAAAAAAGCATAGATAGATCCGCGAACTGATCTATCTGTTCCCTCGAATTGAATTTAATTGAGAAGTCAAGATCATATCCCTGTGATAGACTCTATATAGTTTTTTTTAATTATTTTTAATATCGACTAGTTGTAGCGTTGTAGCTGCTTCCACCTCAACAACAAACTAGCCAGAAAAAAGCTTAACATACGATTTGATGGTACCAAACTAACCCATAACAAAACACCGAAATACCTGGGAGTGACCTTTGACAGAACACTATCATTTAAAGATTACCTAACTAAAACCACCGAGAAGCTAAAAACCAGGAACAACATAATCCAGAAGCTATGTGGTACCACTTGGGAAGCATTGGCTTCCACACTACGCTGCTCTGCTCTGAGACTTGTCTACTCGGCGGCTGAATACTGTGCCCCAGTCTGGCTTAACAGCCCGCACGTAAAGAAGGTGGACGCCCAAACGAATAACACTATGAGGATAATCGCTGGTGTCTTTAAGTCGACTCCCACGCAGTGGCTCCCAGTATTAAGCCAAATCCAACCCCCAAAGCTGCGACGGATAAATGCCCTTACACGAGAGTACAAAAAGATCATGGAAAATAGAAATCTGCCAATATATCTAAATATTGAGGACGCCAACCACAATCGTCTCCGCTCCAGAAAGCTACCGACTAAAACGGCAAGTGCAGCAATGCAAGAGGAGTTCAACCTGACCAATGCATGGACTCAAGAATGAAACACTCAACAAGGCAATAATATGCCCTGCATTACCCAAAAGCCCACAGGGTTTGACCTACCACGCAGAACCTGGTCCACACTTAACAGAATTAGAACACAACATGGCAGATGCGCATACCTCCTACACAAATGGGGCAAAAATCCATCACCATACTGCGACTGCAGAGAATACCAAACGATTAAACACATCACGGAGGAATGTCCCACCAAATCCTACAACGGTAGACCTGAAGACTTTCTGCTGGCAACCGCCGGGTCGATAGATTATATTAACCAACTTGATATTTGCTATTAGTAATTTTATATGGCTGTTGTAAACTTTCGACAGTTTTTTAACTTTACGCCAGACTTGGCTCATTGTGCTGTTAATGCTTGATAAAAAATTTCTCCATGATGTTCTGCTTTGTTTTATTGTGTATCTTTCTCTAGTTCTTTCCTTCTAGAATTCTAGTAATTTTTTTTCTGTCTTGTGTCTCTTGTAAATTTTGTATGCATGTTTGCTCTCTTTGATGGCTTTATCGCAATGTTAGTTTCACTAAGGGACTGATTTATGTTTAGTGGTTGGTTCGACTTTATCAACAAATTTGTCTGTTGCAGGTATGCTTATGAGAAAGCTTTTAGCTGGTATTTAAATAACAGAAATTAATTTCTTACTTGGAACTATTTGGTAACGACACTCAAGTCTGATTTTCTACCTTATAATTATCATGATGATTTGTTAGATGAAATTAAGAGCATGAAACAATGTCCTAATGAACTTGGTGACATTGTACATTAATGATATGTGTAATTTGTTTAAGAGACTTGAAGTTCAGATAGATGTTAATTCTAAAATCAGAATTATTCGACGAAATTTACTTCCTTATTTCAGTCAGCCTTTAGCATTGTTATATATTTCAGATGTAGATAGTTTAACCGATAAGTGTAACTATGATGGCTTAGGCCCAAAGCGCTTTGCACTGATAAAAAAATTTTTGCACAAAATATAAAAGCTTGGATGTGCACACAGCATTATCCTCTCTTCAATTAAATCATAGTTTTAGATAATTCTTCTTCTAAGGAGCCCGCTTCACCTTCGTATGCAGAGTCAGTAGTTGCAAAGGAGACTGCAGACTCGGAATTAAGTCGTAAGTAGTATTATCTACACTCAATAAATACATATATTTACTGAAATAATAGATATTGGTTGCAGCAACTGGGGTAGTAACTGAAAAAGACAGAGTGTTACCTGAGGAAAAACTCGGGTGTAACACACTAGTAGAGGCCACCCATCAGCAAAAAGAAATTTTTAAATTAAAAAAACAAATTGGTGAAGAAGAGCTGCTGAGGGTGAAGAAAGAAAGAATACGAGCAGCTCAGCAAAATGAGATCACAGCACTGGACCTTCAGAGAGCAAAACTCGAGCTTCAGCGAGCAGTTCTCGACCACCAGAGAGCTGCCGATGAAGCCGAATTAGCTTCATTAAAATTAAAACATTTTAAAAAAGAGGTAATATAATTTGTTACATGCCAAGTGCATATTTATGTTAAATTGTAACTTATTGGAAGGCGAAATGGTCAATTACTTAGCCCAACATGTTCCAAAATGTTTTAAAACTCTTCAAGCACTTCAAACATTTTGTACAATACCACAAAACTGAAAACCAGCAATGTGTTCATTTTTAAGGCGTCAAAAAAGACGCAAATTTGTAATCGACTCCGCCTTGAATAAGGACTATGAGTAGTCCGTTTCTTGGCGTGTGTAGCACGCTATCTTACCGATAGCAATAAAGATAAGTACTAAGTATTGCAAATTACTTTTTTTTTAAGAGACAAATGTTGAAATATTATCCTTATGTTTACAAAAACTGAGTGGTCTGAAGATCTTGTCCAGAAGATACAACCAAAGTAGTAATGAAATTTGTTTACGAACATTTTGTTAATATTGTAACAAAGTAATAATGATGTGGGTTCCAGGACACCAAGGGCAGATGCTAGGGGTACCGAAACGTACAGTAAAAGTGTCTGTAAAAGACTGGATTGGGGAAAAACACAAAAACCACTGGGAAAGCGTACCAGGAAACAAACACAGAAAAGATTACCTCAAAGGACCGTGCCACAAAAGAAAGGCAGTACTGTTAGCGATGAACAGAAATCAGCTAAGAATCACTACGGGGCCCTTGACCGGTCTCGCACCAGTAAAGAAGCACCTCAACAAAATGTTACTGTATTATGGAGACCTGACCTGCAGATTATGCGGCAAGGCTCCGGAAACAGTAAAATACATACTGTGGTGCTGTGGGGCACTGGACCGCAAAAGACAGGCAATTTTTGGGCAGCCATCCGGCGACCCAAAACTATATTGTTCCCACCCAGTACAGAACTTGTACAAGGTACGAAAGTACTGGATTGGGTACAATGGTATAAAACCACATAGGCAAGGTACAATGGACCAACAGGCCTTAAGTGTCACCGGAGGCAATAGCCAGACGGACCGAAATAGGGGTGAAGTTTTTAGTGATCAGATCTGACACAGTCAGCAGAGTCTCACAGTAGACCTTGAACTTTCAGACTCATAACCTCTCCATAAACGATTTTCTCCACCTCCAAAAAAAATAGGAGTTGCAGGCGATGGTTAATGTTATGCATGATGCCCTGAAAATCAAAGGGATGAAAATAAATGGAAGCAAAACGAAAGTAATGGTTTTTGAAAGAGAAGAAAACATGACGGAACTGTAAAGTTCTGATAATTGAGAAAGAGTGGAACAAGTAAATGAATTTGTGTACTTGGGTTCAAAGTTTACGAGTGATGGAAAGTATGACAGTGACATTGAGTAAAGGGTGTTCGCAGGAAAACAAATTAATGGGGCACTGTATAGCTTTATGAGCAGCCAGAAAGTGTTAAAAAAGGCACGTCTGGCTGTGCATAGAGGTGTGTTGGTTCCGCTGCATGTCTCCCAATTTATTATACCCAGTATTTCTTCAGCATCCTTCCATACCCCATCTTCCCAGCGCAGCTTCGGCATTCCTTCAGGTTTTCCTATGAGGACCTTTTTTGGAACCCTGTCGTCTGGCATTCTTTGGGCATGTCCTGCACATCTCAGTCGCATCAGTTTTATATGCATTGAAACTCTAGGTTCCTCATACAACTGGTATATTTCATGATTCATGCGTGCCCTCCAGAAATCCGCTTCATTTACTGGACCAAGAATTCTTCTTGGGATTTTTCGTTCGAATCGGTCTAAAAGCTCCGCGTTTTTGGCAGGGTATCCACGTTTCAGCTACGTATGTCAAAACTGTGCGGATCATTGTTTTATAGACTCTAATTTTGGTCTTCCTGTGTACATCTCTCGATTTTAAAATGGGTAGTATTGAGTTTCGATTGAGGGAGAAAGAGTGGAACAAGTAAATGAATTTGGGTACTTGGGTTCAAAGTTTACGAGAGATGGAAAATATGACAGTGACATTGATCGAAGGGTGTTGCTGAAAAACAAATAAATGGGGCACTGCATAGTTTTATGAACAGCCAGAAAGTGTCCAAAAGGCACGTCTGGCTGTGCTGTGTGCTGTGTGTTTTGGTTCCTACATTTATTTATGGTAGTGAATGTTGGGTTTGACAGAAGCATGAAAATAGGATTAATTCTGCGGAGATGAATAGTCTGAGAAGTATAGCCGGAGTGACTCGGTTAGATAAAGTAAAGAATAGTGAGATAAGAGAACGCTGTGGTGTTAAAGAAGATGTGGTTACAAAGATAGATAAAGGAATGCTTAGATGGTTTGGACACATAGAAAGGATGGGTGAAGGAAAATTGACGAGTGTGAATGGATAAGTCGGTAGAGGTCGATCTCGGCGAACATATCTCGATCAGATCAACATTGTTTCGAAGAAAGGCCAGGTCAAGAGTACCAACAACCGGCGAGCATGTATGAGAGCACTGATAAAAGTAGAGGAAGCAAAAGATGTGTGTAAGAACCGTAGCAAGTGGAAGGAAGTGGTCTCTGCCTACCCCTACGGGAAAAAGGCGTGACTATATGTATGTATGTATGTAAAAAAAAATAAAGAGAACAAAATTATGGAAAATGCAAGAATTAAAATTCATTTGAAAGAAGCAGTATAATATAATTATATTTATTTTAAAATTCACATATACATAAAAAGGATTACATACACATTCAGAGCGAGATATTCGTCATTAAATCAAAAATAATATTTAAATATTTTACAAAGAGGCATTTCAGTAAAGTTGTACTGTATAGGGTTCAGTATCTACTAAAATTTTGTGTATTGCATTTTTGAACTGGTTTCGACTTTCTATCAGTCTAATATTCAGAGGTAATTGAATAATTTTATGCAAAAATATTTCACACCCCTTTCTGTAACAGTCAGTCTGTGTGAATAGGATATATACAATACGTTTATAAAGTGTGGAAACGGTCCATTATCTCACGAATTGACTATTTTTAAAGGTAAAGCTCGGACAGGTCGATTTTTATTTTTTAATTTTTTTGTAAAAAAATATAATTTTTACCCCCACTACCTTATCAGATGTGACGTCATCGAGAATTTTTTAATGAAAACGGTAAGTTTTTATATCAAATATTAAAAGCCCATATTTTCCTGAGTTTAACCATACCAAATTCGTCAAATAAAATACTACAAGCTGCAGTATACTGAGTGTAATCCAAATCAGTGCTCGTAAATCTTAATATTTAATTCACTATTTATTTTACAATAAAAATTAGTAAACTAGTCTTTTCTTAATAAAGAGAAACAAATAACTTAATCACAACAAATGTTCAAATTAAATTCCTTCGGTTAATTGATGGTACCAAATACGTCCAAAGAATTTTTGGCTTATGTTTGACAACATCACCAGTGTAATTTGTTGCATTTTAGTACGAATTCTCTCTTTGAGGTCTTCCAAATTGGTAGGTGGGTTTACATATACTTTACTTTTCAAATAACTCTAGATAAAAATTCGTGAGATAATGGATCGTTTCCACACTTTATGAACGCACTGTATAATGCTTGTCTCTACTATTATATGAATGTGTTGGATTAAAAACAGTAGACACTCTTCAATGTATATTGCTACAACAGTTATGTTAGGTTAGATATCATGTGAGTGGGGCCCCTTGAGGTTACAGTTCACCGCACCATCCAGCCCTTCTCACGAAGTTCATGGTTGTATGGGGTGAAATTTTCTTGAAATCGGTAGGTTCTAGGTTGGTATAACTAAATATGTTGAACCTTATTCTTCCCAGGCCAGGGCATGAACATAGTATATGTTCAGCAGTTTCGTCTTCCACGCAGCAAAACTGACAGTACGTTATTTAATTCAGACATATTCCTTCCAAGGTGGTATCTTAGACTACAGTGTCCTGTAAGCAGTCCCGTTAGAATTCGCAGGTCATTCCTGCTCCATTCTAGGATCTGCTTAGTTGTGTTTCTCGAGGGTTTAGGTAAGAACGCCTTTGAGTGAGTTAACCCTGGCATATCGAACCAGTGCGTGGCCCAGTCCGACATAATTGTTTTGGCGGCACTTATGGTGACTCCAAACTTAATGGTTCTTAGTGTTAAAATTTAAAAAATAAATGACTCTTAGACCATCTGTGACATTACCTTTAATGTACAGCAAACCGAATTTAATTTTTTTACCAGTGCTCTTACATAACTTTCCCATGACAGAGTTGCATCTATCATCACTCTTAAAAGCTTTGTTTCGTCACCTATATTGACTGGAAGGTTTTTGGATATTCTAACTTTGACCTATTTATTTTGAACATTAGACAATTTGTTTTTTTTTTCATTTAGCAGTAGCCTCTCATTTGAGATCCACCCTGATATTGTTGTATCTCATCAAAAACATAAATGTGAAATGAGAGCCAAGTTCAATATTATGATGTATGCCTTGGTTGTTGACTTAACGACAAAAGAAGTGAGATCCAAATGGGTGCCAAGTTCAATGGTCAGTCCTGAAATTTATTTATAACAACTAGATATTTTATAACAATTTAAAATATCATTTCTTCTAATAACTTGGGATAATATATTGAAGCCTAAGTTCTGACTTGTCTAGTTCGAATAAACAAATTAAATTATATTCTTCGCAAGTTCTAAAGCTTGTAAGAAGTTCTTATTTTATTCTTCCGAAAATGTGGCTTGCTGGTAGAAACTAGCCATCGAACATAGGGCTCTTCCATGACTGTTTTGGTAGGTACTTAATAATAATTCTTATATTTGAACTAGCCAAGTCAGATCTTAGGCTTCAATATATTATACTAAGTTATTGATAGAAATATTTTATGTTGTTATAGATAAATTTCAGGACTGACCATTAAAATTGGCACCCATTTAGATCTCACTTCTTTTGTCATTGAAGTCAACATCTCAAGGCATATAACATAATATATAACATACTTTTTGTACAGAAATAATAATATGAGTAGGTACTTATTCATAAAAAAAATAAATACCAAATAGTTTTTATACCTTTGAAATGTTAGAGTGAATTCAGTAACCGGAATGTTTTACTTATTTTCTGTTAATACTTAATTTGACCATGTCGGGGCGGTATAACGTGTGCAGGTGGTTGTACTCTACAATAGAGCTCTCTTGTGCCTTTATTTGGCTTGGATCTAAATTGATAAGATTTACTCCATCTAAGGTTTTAACCCTGAAGAGTCCAATGTAAGCCTGCCCTTTACTAAATATAGAGGAGCCTATGTCGAGAAGAGCGCTATCAAGGCTAAAGCCTTGTGATTTATGGATAGTAATAGCATATGCTAGGCAAATAGGGAATAATTATTTAAGACGATTATGTAACAAATTACCTGTTATCTATTGGATTCTCAAGAAAAATATAGGTACATAAGTTTCGCACCGCTCCCCACCCCGCTGCTCCATGGCCACCGCACCGTGGTCCAAAATACCTATGTTATTTAATTATTTATTAGTAATGATCTTACACTATTGATGTGCGCTAAATATTGAAATAATAATTAATTCTAAATCCCAGTTAATAACGTAATAAATACGAAAGTTTGACCATACTCTTAGTTATAAGTACTAAAACTGATATGTTTGGATTAAAAAAAAATTAAGGGTGGTATTGAACTCGTTATATATTCACGTAAAGACCATAAAATCCACATAAAGGCCAGCGTCATCAATTTTGATTGCTGATTCTTCCATTATAGGCCCTATGAGTAAGTGTTCCTAATAGAATCAATTAATTGAAAAATTATAATAAAATGATAAAAATTTACTATTTTCTGATTTATTCCTTTGTATTTACCCAACTACCTATCTTAATGCCAAATTTGAACTTTCTAGGTCATCTGAAACTGGGTTAGAGTTTTGATCTATAGGTCTGTTAGTGAAAAAAATGACGATTTTTGGACGTTAATATCTAAATAACTGTTTGAGGTGTGTTTATGAAATTTGGAGCACATATGTATATCGCAAGTCTCAATATATGAGCCAAATTTGACATGTTTATGTAAAATAGTTTTTAAATTATGAGGGGGTCAAAAGTGGTTCCAAATGGTTCATGTAATATTACACACGCTACCGCTCGCCATTCTGTTGGCTTGACACGCTACCGCGTGTCTAGATAGATATATATTTTCTGCGTTATCAAGTACAGTTCCAAAATCATATGTAGTTGTTAAAATGTTGATATAATTGGTATAATTTGTCAAAGAACAATTTGTATTTTTTATACACTTTGGCATATCATTTATATGCAAGATGAGAATTACTGGACTACTACTACTACTACTACCCTGTAGAATCCCCATTTTAACATGTTCATTTTTTGACTTTACATTCTTATCCTGTTTGGTATTATTGTTTGCTTTAATGTTCCTGATAAATAAGGGTTTAGCCAATCATAGACCAAACCATTTATTCCACAGATCTTTAATTTTTTCAGTAGAAGTTGATGATCTGCAAGATGTATTCCAACAAATTGATAAAGTGCTGTGTGAGTTTCCTTTCCTTTTAAGTATGCATGATGACAAGCAGTGGCGGATTAAAGTAGGGGCTTGTAGGGGCTCTAGCCACCGGCTTCAAGATACTGAAAATTTTAGCGGCCTCAAAGAGGAGTGAAGCTTACAGTAGGGTTGTGGGATTATTTGGCTTTCTGATGAAACTATTAAGTATCGAAGAAGAAGAATTAGAAAAAAATGCAAATAAATTACAAAAAACTTATAAGACTGATTTGAGTGATAATTTAAGTAAAGAATTCAAGCAATTTGTGCCATTAATTAAATTGCAGCACAAAGGTAGTTTCTCTGCACGTTCATAAGAAAAAGATAAATAAAGCGATATAGTGGTTTTACCACTAAAAATTTTAAATTGGATGAACGATTTGGAAATAGTACCAATATTTCCAAACATTTACATTGCTTATAGATTATAAGTTACCATGCACTTCTAGTTGCGAAGCAAAAAGGTCTTTTTCTATTTTAAAAATAATTAAAAATATGTACAGAACTACAATGGAACAAGAAAGATTATCCTCTTGCAAGATTAAACATAGAAGCCGAAGTACTGCTTTCTATAGATTTAAATGAAATAATAAAAGAATTTGCTACAGACAAAAAATTTATATCTTAAGATCAATATTATGTTGTGTTATTATTCAAAAAACTTTATTATTTGTTTCATTGAAAAATGTTTATTATTATTAACAGGACATTTTCTAATTTAGTTAAATTTACTTAAAGAATGCATATTAAAAATATGATTGTTACTCGTAACTTTTATTAATGAGTTTGAAAATCTTTTTAAAAATTAAATAAATTATTATTTTTAAAAAATTCATAAATAATACTACTTGGTACAAATTATAATATGAATAATTTTTTCAAATCGGCCTCGACCTAGGCAATAGCCCCTGGACTTTCTTTGCCTCAATCCGCCACTGTCGACATGTATTGAATATATCATTTAGTACTAAAAACGTTTGAGAAACTTGGTAGTAGGCTAATAGGTCTATAATTTTCAATTTGTTTCATCACCTTTTTTTTGTGTAAAGGCCTAATAGTTGCTAATCTTAATCTATCTGGAAACACTCCCATATTGAATGATGTGCCAACTGCATATGTAAAAGGTACACTAATCTCATCTGCACAACATTTTATTAATGTAGTTGGAATGTCATCATCACCACTGCTTTGTTTATTCTTTAAATTTGTCATCACAGACAGAATATCATTTTCTGTAATTAACCTAAGAAACATAGATCTATTAGCTTTTTGTATGTAAGATATTTGATCTGCTTTGGACAAACACTAATGAAAAGTTTGGTGAATCCCGTGCAATAGCCTTGGATATATCTAAAGCCTTTGACCGCGTTTGGCACCAGGCATTGTTAAGTAAATTATATGCCTACGGTCTCCCAACCAAACTGCGCCAATGGCTCTTAAGCTTTATGCTAGATCGCTCCTTACATGTGGCAGTTGACGGTATTTCTTCTGATGCGTTTAAAACTAATGCCGGGGTCCCCCAGGGTTCCTTCCTGTCCCCCACCTTATTTCTTTTACACATCAACGACCTCTTGAAAACCACCACGAACCCCATTTACAGTTTCGCAGACGATAGCACACTTGTCTCAACTTTCACATTCTATCGATCACTTTCGGTGAATGATACAAATAGACGTTTTTAGAAAGTTGATCAACATATTTAAGTACTTTAAATGGAAAAGTTTGTCAAATATAATGACAATGTCATTTACCTGTATAGCTGATTTATTTTTCTCAATCCATTTGGTTCTCTTGATTAGGGTAGGTAAATATTATCTCACAAATCTATTCCAAAATTGTTCACTGAGATCTGCTATTTTCCATTGTTTTTTCGAGTCTGGGTTTCTCAATTCAGCAAGCCGCATGGCTTTCAGGTTACGCCGTGGAACAATTAGAATTGAGTGTCAAATTCAACGATCCCTTGCAGAAGGCTCAGCGATTCCTGTTTGGCTTATCTTGATTCCTTGAAATTATACACAAAGAATTGATTTTGTTGCTCAAACCGATCCCGAAAAATCGCCAACAATGCCTAGCTTCACGTTAAGCAGGCGAAGACAACAAATATAATCTGAAAAAACGAAATGGACCAAAATTTGTTCCTAATTTGTTGCTGAAAAACCATACTAAAATAGATTTTTTTTTTTCAAAATTTACACCGAACATGCTAACTTAAATCGCGATTTCTACCTAATAAATAAACTATTTTGTTGCTCATCGCAGCAAAGATTGTTAAGGTCCTTAGAGTCAGCAACAAAATAGAAAACTGAAAATCGGTATATTAACAAAATGTCCACGCCAGCTTAAATCGCTATTTTTATCGTTTAAATAATCGGATTAAATTTGTTGCGAATTGAAATGATCATCGTTGATACCTGAACAGTCAGCAACAGCCTGCTTAACGTTGGCGATTTTTCGCGATCGGTTTGAGCAACAAAATCGATTCTTTGGCAACTAATTAGCAACTTTCTTTTCAAGTTCCGCCCATTTGGCACCGCCAGTTTTGTGGAGCTAAAAAACATTGCTGTATAATTTGAAAAGTACTTTGTGATATTAATATACTCGTATCTTTTTTTTAATACTTTGGGTTTGACCTTGTTTAGATTTAAGTGTGTTTACCCTGCATGTATTAGATTTGTGGATACTTATATATCTTGCGACTGACATTTTTTTTACTGACATTAAAAATTTTGAAAAATGAATAATAAGTTGTTGATTAATAAAAAAACAAAAAACGGATTAATGTGTATAATTTCAAGAAATCAAGAAAAAGCCAAACAGGGATAAATCGCGGAGCCTTCTGCAAAAAATCGTTGAATTTGACACTCAATTCTAATTGTTTCACAGTGTAACCAGAATTGTGGTGGACATTGTCTATGTATGGAATGAGCGGTGGTTTAATACGAGCACTGAAATCATTTTACGAGGATTCCACTGCTTGTGTCAGGATAAACGGAGCTTGCACGGACAATTGTTTAAAAGATCTGAAAGAGAGTGCGTATGGATTGAAAATGAATGATTTGATCGTCAAATGCCTTCTTTACGCCGATGATCAAGTCATATTAGCGTCATGTGAAGAGGAGTTGCAGGCGATGGTTAACGTTATGCATAATGCCCTGAAAATCAAAGGGATGAAAATAAATGTAAGCAAAACGAAATTAATGGTTTTTGAAAGAGAAGAAATCATGACAAACTGTGAAGTTTTGATTAAGGGAGAAAAAGTGAAACAAGTAAATAAATTTGTGTACTTGGGTTTAGAGTTTACGAGAGATGAAAAGTATGACAGTGACATTGAGCGAAGGGTGATGGCAGGATTACAGGCACTGCATAGCTTTATGAGCAGCCAGAAAGTGTCCAAAAAGCACGTCTGGATGTGCATAGAGGAGTATTGGTTCCTACACTTATGTATGGTAGTGAATGTTGGGTTTGGCAGAAGATTTTTCATGATCGGTTAGAGCAACAAGATCGATTTTTTGGCAACTATTTAGCAACAAATTTAGCAACTTTTGTTTTCAAGTTTCGCCTATTTGGCACCGCCAGTTTTATGGAGCTATGTTTTTTTCAATGTATCTGGAAATTGCCACAACATGACAACCAGATAAATATTTAACAGTTACTTATAATCCAATCAATGGAGCATTTTAAGTTTGAATTTTTTTTCCAGTGAATTGATTGACGTAAAATTTGAGACAGTATGTAGAAAATAGCTCAAAAATCACATGTTTTATGATGCCGATGGGCGCTTTTACCTAATTTTGTTTTCATACTTCAAAAATGGTTTATTAAAAAAGAACGAATTTTACAAATTTAGTGCTCGGAATGAAACATAAATCTGAATCTCCTTTACAAAAACAAGAATTTATAAAATTTTTACAAAAATGCAATTTTAACAATATTTTTATGGTACGTCAGCGGATTCCGTTTCTTAACTTCCTGGGGAAAAATATTATATTCAAAATAACCACAAAAACCGATAGAGGGATGAATTCTAAACAAAAAGTTTTTTAATAAGTTATTAAGTCGATAGTTTCAGAGTTATTCGTGATTGAAAATGTGAATATTTTGTTAAAAAAAAACATACTTTTGCACAGTTGCCAACAGGTGAAATCAAATTTATCAGCGTTAAATAGCAAAAAAGGTAAACTTTTTAGGAAAAATGTATAAGTTTGTAAAGTACTTAAAAAAACCTTTGAAATGAGCTTTTGTTGAGGTCATTACCGTAAAAATCAACAAATAGTACTAAAATCAATGACATTAACACAAGATTTTTAATAAAAATGAAATCTTTTTACACTTAATTTATGTATTTACTCGTAAAATATGATCCTTAAGTTTGACCGGTTTCGGATGTTTGTTGAAGTGAAACTTCTTTACGCGCACCGCTCGAAAAAGAAATATAGACAGTGAATCGGCAAAAATGTGAAGTCATCACTTTGGAATCTTACAAGAATGCGTGCCGTTTCTCGTCCGCTCCCACTCTGTTCTTTTTCCTCTTCTGCTTCACCTCCACCACACTACTCCATATACAACGCTACGCGCGCACTCTCTTCCATTACAGACGTGTAGAATACTTATTCGTTTGAGAATAAGCCAGTGCAGTATACCTATACCTATATAGTGTATGAATATACTACAACGCGCGCTTATTCCTTTGAGAATAAGTGTAGTGTGTTGCAGTGATCCTCCACGCGCGCTTGTTAGTTTGAGAATAAGTCGGTAACTATATATGTACATTTTGTTTATATAGTAATAAAAAATAGAAGAAAATGTCCGATACATCAGGTAATGAAACGGACAAAAAAAAAATCAAAATGTCAAAAGCTGAAAAAATGCGTGAATATAGACGAAGAAATAAAATTGAAAAAATTCGTTCAGCTCCAAAAACACCAGCTGAAAGAATGGCGAATTATCATTTAAAACAAATTATTTTGAAACAACAGTTGACAAAAGAAAATACTTCGCAACTTTTCCAAATGTAAGTACAAAGTAATCGTAAATTTATCAAGTTTCGTTTCAATTATTAAATGGTTCGTATAGCGCTCTCTCGATCTCTCTTTTATACATTCTAAGCAACAGGTTTTTCCTCCTCTCTCTGTATATATATATATATATATATATATATATATATATATATATATATCTGCAAAAATTATAGAAAACTTTAAACATCCACCCAACTATAAACATTCCATCAATAGAGATCTTAAAGCAATTGTCGAGTGGGGAACCAACAATCTTGTTCAGTTCAACGCCCAAAAAACACAAAGTGCCACGTTTTCCAAGAAAGTGAATTCCTCAAATCATCCCATCACAATGTCCGGAAATACCCTTGAACCAAGTCCCTCCATCTCGATTTTGGGAGTCACGGTGTCCAATAATATGTCTTAGCATGACCATGTTGATAACATCGCAAAGTCGGCAAGCCAGAGGCTAGGTTTTCTGTGGAAACCAGAAAGTTTTTTACTCCTGTTCAACTGTTGACGACGTACAAGGCTCAAATCCGACCTCTACTGGAGTATTGCTCGCACATTTGGGGTTCAGCACCAAGGCATTCTCTTCGTCTTCTAGATTCCATTCAGAAAAGAGCCATTCGCTTGATAAACAGCCCAACTCTCACAGATACCCTTTACCCTTTAGAACATAGAAGAAGAGTTGCAGACCAGTCATTGCTCTACAGATATTTCCATGGCAGATGCTCCAGAGAAATAAAAACTCTTGTACCACCATTGGCCACATTCGGCCGAAGAACTCGGCACGCTGATCAGTCTCACACATTTACTCTCAAGCTTGATACTACAAGGACCAATCTTCATCAAGAATCCTTCTTTTACAGGGCTGCTACGGAATGGAATAAGCTTCCAAAACTAGTTTTTCCAGAGAACTATGACCTGCAACTTTTTAAAAAGCGTGTCCACAATCATTTCCTTTCTTTAATCCCTTCCCCTTCTAATAGTCGCAGTGCGGGCCGTCCGTGGCCCACACGATAGGTCTACCCTTTTTGCGACTATTTTCATAAAAAAAAAACATTTTTCGACAGCGTAAATAAATGTAAAAAATGTAACTGATTTTTAAAAAACCAGCTAATTTCGCTGTGTTTCACCTATATTATAGGCTCATGTGGGTCGATTATGTATCAAAAAACAACTACTCCCCTGGCTATATGCCGCGACAGGCATTGAATTACATCTGATACATAATCGTGTATAATACCACATTTCGGGTAACAATATGCAGATGCTTGTTAAGTAAGAGAAGGGAATATTAGATTTATCCATCCGAAGTGACCACCTATGGACCGGTTTCGGGGTGTGTTGCCTCTCATGAGCATAGGATAGGTTTTTTAAAAATCAGTTATACATTTTACACATACACACCTAGATAAAATGTGTCTCCTGTCTGAGTTACAGGGTGTTTTATTTGAAAATTTAAAAATTATTTGTTCCCAGTACTTTAAAACTATTCGAAATATTATTGTCATATTTGGTGGGGAGTGTACCATACACCCTACTAAATGAAAGTTTCTGGCTACTACCAGAGGCGTACTACAGGGGAAAGTGACTGGTTGATCTCTCCCAAATTCTACGCCAGTAGAGGAATTGCAATTTAATAACAATTTTGAATATTGTACTCTTTCTTCATGGCGATAAAGTTATTATTTTTTGAGATATTTTGGGTTAAACATAAAGCTGCACAATTATTTTGATTTCAATGTGTATTATGTCGGTGTTTTGGGTCATTATTTGATTGCATTTATTACGCGAATGAAACTTTAATCTTTATTAACAAAAAAACATAATTTTATTTATCGAAATTTTCTCAACGATGCATCAAACAATTAAAAACAAATTGTGGTTTTGAAAATGTTATAATCTAAATAAAAGAACAATTTTATTAACAAGGAAATAATAAAAATCACAAACAAAATTTAGAAACCTGTTCTAACAAATGTTCAATGTGACCCCCGTTTACCTCAATAATTTGAAAACTCCTCTACGTGTGAATTTGGCCTCGTCAGTAAAACGAATTTTTTTCAATAATATTCCAGATTTTCATTTTTTTCTATTTATCATCCACTAAGCAAAATTCATTCGTAAAGGATAATCTCTAGGCAATAAATTCTGCACCGGCGTGAAGTGGTGAGGTCGTACATTTTCTTTTTTCAGTATTCGAAAAACTGAAGAGTGGTTTACTCCAGTTATTGCTGCTAATTGCCGAGTGCTTAGTTCAGGATTATCATCAACTAAAATATCATCCTCCTGATCCACAGTTAATATTTTCGATCGTCCCTTAGCAATGTTTTGCCTAAATTGTCCAGTTTCTCCTAATCGACTAAAAATATTACTAAAAGTCTGGCGATTGGGTTGAACTCTGTTTGGATACCTTTCTTGATATCTTCGAGCAGCAGCAAGACAGGAATAATTTTCGTTTACATAAACACAAAGCATGTCTCGCATTTTAAGTTTAGTAAAATTGTTGTGCCGCAGCATTTTCATTTAATCGACAACAATCACAATCTTAAGTGTCAGTGACAACAACTAACAGCATCCTACTAGATTGAAACAATTAAGTCGGACCAGAGCCAACTACACAAAACCCGAGCATATTTTTAATATGTCGTACGCCCATGATACTAAAACTAAAATAACTAAAAGATAAGCACAGGCGCACCCCATCTCCCATCTCTCTCGCATCGCTTACGTCACGTGGAGACTAACCGTAGCGAAGTTCAGTAAACGTTAGCATATTTTAAATGTGCATCGGGGGTGCATCGAGGCAACATAGTGGCAAGTTTTGTGATTTCAAGGTTAAAACTATTTAAGAAACTTCTGCAAATCTTAATGTACTGTGCAGTTATAGGCTATTCAAGTACAAACCAAAAAAACAGTAAACATTTTTGCCCTGACCGTCGATTTTTTCGATTTCCAAAAGACAAGCAGTTTCAGGAAATATGGGTACGAAATTGTTATCAAAAACATAAATTTAATATTGGTACGGCCAGAGTATGCTCTGAACATTTTTCAGAAAACGATTTCGCTATAAAAGAAAAACTTCTACAAATGCCAAGATTTAAATGGAAATTAAAGCCGAATGCAGTGCCGTCCGTTGATTTAATAAAAAAAAGTGACGCCGTAACAGTTTCTAAGGAAAATCGAAATAAGAGAATAAAAAGAAGAGAGGCAATTAAAAATCTTAATAGGTAAATGTTTCTAGAATCAGTTACATGCATTTAATTTAGTTAAATTAAATATCCATGTCTACTCGCACCATTTTTTTGTTTTATAAAATGGTTTTTTTTTCGATTTATGGTAAAA
This sequence comes from Agelastica alni, assembly GCA_950111635.1. Lineage (NCBI taxonomy): Eukaryota > Metazoa > Arthropoda > Insecta > Coleoptera > Chrysomelidae > Agelastica > Agelastica alni. The sequence continues at coordinate 57,195,521 of OX467711.1, read as the reverse complement.
TACCTATACAGCCAAATGGAATAAATTCGATAACGAATAAATGAGAGCGTGTTGGGTAAAACGCTTGGACACGTCGATTTGTATTTTTAAATGCGCATTTTTTTCAAAAAAAATAATTATATAGGGTGTGTCATGTGACAGTGGCCGTTACCAACTTTCTTATTTTAAATACAACCCCCTGTATATTATTTATTTTTTGGATTCTTCAGAAAATTCTAGACATAATTCATGTACAATGTCCCATGTCTTCAACTGTTTCGGAAATATTAAGTGTTTTCAGATGTATTACAAACATTAACAGTAAAAAAAGAAAATTATTTTATTTCACAAATTCGCTACATTACACTTAATACTTATTTCCCATTTAGCTCTTAATATTGAAAAAATAGGCAAAAACCATTAATGCGTTCCTTTTTACTGATATGAAATAAAAAAAATACGAAAACAGTTTTGTTTATTTTCGTATAAAACTTATAGCCTTAGCAACTTGTTTCCAAATTTGCCGCCTTTATCCCAAGGAACAATTAGCAAAATAGAAAAACAGTTTCGCGAGCTTGGTCATGTAAGACAGACAAAAAAGTAGTTGCCAATGAACTAAGCGATGATGCGAAATTGGATGTTATGCTTGAGTTTCAAGAAAACCCACATAATTCTGGTCGAAAAGCAGCCTCACTGTTCAACATTAGCCACATATCAATTTTTAGAATATTAAAGGAAAGTAAAATGCATCCCTATAAAATGATGCTAACTCAGGAGCTCATGGAAGACGATTTCGTCAGGAGAACGTATTTTTGTGAACAAATTATGGAAATGTTAGATAACAATGTGATCCAACTAGAAGATGTTTTGTTTTCTGATGGCAACTTGAATGGAGATAAAAATTTAGAACTGCTCCAAAATAATGTCGTGCCAACTTTGACAAACTTATATCCTGATCCTGCAAACCCACAAGCACCTGCCAATATACTATGGTTTCAGCAAGATGGAGCACCGCCCCATTACCAAATCAATGTCCGGCAGTACCTGAACCAAAATTTTTCCTAATCGGTGGATAGGGAGGCGCGGATCGATAGAATGGCCAGCACGATCTCCTGGTCTGACGCCATTAGACTTCACGCTTGCGATTAGATCAGTCACGCCTGAGATATTGAGTAACGTTAGAAGACGTTTCTATACCAGATTAGCATGTTGCCAAGACGTTCGCGGCGAACATTTTGAACATCTCTTACATTGAAATTAATGTTTTTTTGTTTTTTTTTACATTATTTGTGAAATAAAATAATTTTCTTTTTTTAATGTTAATTTTTGTAATACTTCTGAAAACACTTAATATTTCCGAAACAGTTGGAGATAGGTACGGGACATTGTACATGAATTATGTCTAGAATTTTCTGAAGAATCCAAAAAATAAATAATATACAGGGGATTGTATTTAAAATAAGAAAGATGGTAACGGCCACTGTCACATGACACACCCTATATAATTATTTTTTTTGAAAAAAATGCGCATCTAAAAATACAAATCGACGTGTCCAAGCGTTTTTTCCAACACGCCTTATTCATTCGTTATCGAATTTATTTCATTTGGCTGTTCCACACTGTATATAAATTATGAATAATATAATGTTGCGTTGTATCCTTTCCTTTTCCAGTAAGATCTTGTAAATTTTATTTTACTATAAAAAATCAACTTTTGAAAAATTATAATTTATACAAAAAGAGTAAATTAATAAAATGTTAGTGAATTTTTTACAGTAGCAACTAAGGTTAAAACTACAAAGGATTAAAGTTTGTGGTCCTGAGACTAAAACGTTTTTTACCTAAAAATACCCGATTTTTAAGGGAAATACTTGTTTTCTCCAGAGGGAAAGGTTTAATCTCCTTTAAATTTAAGTTTTCACTACTACTGTAAAATGTACAGTAACTGCCAAAACTTTATTCAGTTTCAATTTACAGTTTATGGTCAAATTATATTTTTTTGAAAGTAGTTTTTTACAGTTCTATAAAGCAAAATTTACCGAACTGAAATATACAGCTGTAGGGAGGATACAACCGAAAATTATATGATACTAGTTGATTATATCTACTTTCACCCCAAATCGGAAGAAAAATAATTTTTGGTTTTACAAAACTGAGAATTTTGAACTACAATAATAAATAATATAATTTTTATAACTTTATAAACATCATATTACCTAAATAAGAAACATATTTTTTACTAAGAAAATTAATATTACCTACATATCACAACTAATTTATTAGAAACTATTGTACAAATAATTATAATTAGAAAAAACGCAATGCAACAAAATACTAAGATATTATCGTAGGTAGAAGATTCTGTAGTCTCCAACTGACGTCATGCGCCGCAGCGATCCAAATTGCAACGGCAAATGAACTTATCTTGTTTTAGTTTTAGTATAATGCCGTACGCCCTTTAAAACCATAAAAGCATCTAAATAAAATGTAGATATGATTTAAATCGTATTTATTTATCTGATTTTGATACTGTAAATGCATCTGTTTGTTAAAAAAAGTTCGATAAATAAAATTATGTTTTTTTGTTAATAAAGATTGAAGTTTCATTCGCGTAAGAAATGCAATCAAATGACCCAAAACACCGACATAATACACATTGAAATCAAAATAATTGTTTATGTTTAATCCGAAATATCTCGAAAAAAAATAACTTAGACGCCATGGAGAAAGATTACAATATTTACGTAGAAAGTATTGGAAAATCAAAAAATTGTGATAAAATTGCAATTCCGCCAGTGGCGTAGAATTTGGGAGGAATCAACCAGTCACTTGCTCCTGTAGAACGCCTCTGGTAGTTGCCAGAAACGTTCATTTAACATAATTTAGTAGGGTAGCATAGGAAAAATTCTTGGCTAGAAGTTAGAAGGTTTATTGCGCTTTTATAGACTTAAAAAAAGCCTATGACAGAGTGGTGAGGAGTGAATTGTGGTCGACATTGTCTATGTATGAGGTGAGCGGTAGTTTAATACGAGCCCTGAAATCACTTTACTGCTTGTGTCAGGATAAACGGAGCTTGCACGGATTGATTTAACATCAAAAAGGTGTGAGACAGGGATGTGTGGCTTCGCCATGGCTGTTTAACTTAAACATAGACGATTGTTCAAAAGATTTAAAAGAGAGTGCGTATGGATTGAAAATGAATGATTTGATCGTCAAATGACTTCTTTACGCCGATGATCAAGTTATATTAGCGTCATCTGAAAAGGAGTTACAGGTGATGGTTAATGTTATGCATGATGCCCTGAAAATCAAAGGGATAAAAATATATGCAAGCAAAACAAAAGTAATGGTTTTTGAAAGAGAAGAAAGCATGACAAACTGTGAAGTTCTGATTAAGGAAGAAACAGTGGAACAAGTAAATGAGATTGCTGTATACTTGGGTTCAACGTTTACGAGAGATAGAAAGTATGACAGTGACATTGAGCGAAGGGTGTTGGCAGGAAAACCACTGAATAGGGCACTGCATAACTTTATAAACAGCCAGAAAGTGTCAAAAAAGGCACGTTTGGCTGTGCCAAGAGGAGTGTTGGTATCTTCACTTTGTATGGTAGTGAATGTTGGGTTTGACAGAAAAGGCATTGACAAAGGATTAAGTCTGAGAAGTATAGCCGGAGTGACTCGGTTGGATATAGTAAAGAATAGTGAGATAAGAAAACGCTGTGGTGTAAAAGAAGATGTGGTTACAAAGATAGATAAAGGAATACTTAGATGGTTTGGACTCGTAGAAAGGATGGATGAAGGTAGATTGACGATACAAATTTATAAGGCGAGTGTGAATGGACGAAAGTCGGTAGTGATCGACCTCGGCGAACATATCTCGATCAGATCAATATTGTTTTGAATTAAGGCCAGGTCAAGATTACCAACAACCAAAAAGCATGTATGAGAGCACTGATGAAAGTAGAGGAAGCAAAAGATGTGTGTAAGAACCGTAGCGGAAGTGGAAGGACCTACCCCTACGAAAAGAAGGCGTGACTGTATGTATGTATGTATGTAGATATGTGTATAGTACTTACACTTCCCACCAAATATGACAATAATACTTCGTTTTAAAGTACTGGACACAAATATTTTTTAAGTTTTCAAATAAAACACCCTGTAACTCAGACAGGAGACACATTTTATCTAGGTGATTTGGGTTGAATTCCTCTTTTGAGTTCAGGATAGATGAAATATTTCCAATTAGTAATAAAACACCCTTTATATATATTTTAAATTATTTATATGATTTATTGCAGAGTTGATATTCATACGATTAATCAACCATCAACATCACGAATCGGTCAATCTCAAATAAGTACAGTAAGTACAGTAAAGCATACTTTTTTACTACTATAACACTAAAATTTATTGTCATTCATAATCAATTACAAATATTTATAATTAAGATAAATTTTGTGATGAAGTTTCACTTCTGTCCTGGATCCCCTGACGAAGTCCAATTTTTTTTAGAAAATTATAGTTTTTTAAAATAATTTAAAAACTAAAAAAATCAAATAAGTTGAAGTTAAAAAATTAATATCTTATTTTTGTGAATATTTTAGTTTTTTTTTCATTCTTCTAAAATGAAAAACATGAATGGTTTACGTGGCGCCAATAAGAACTGGCGCGCCAGTAAATTAAACTTGCACATGTAAACATAGACTTGCATACAAGTTGAATATTTGCATGCATAGACCGAAAAAGTGTATAATTCTGAAATTACTGGCGCAAGTGGTGACAAATATCCGCAGAAAATCATAATGTTGCCTGAGTTTGCGTGTGTAAACAAGTACATGCACGTCGGCTCGCCACTTTTTCGTTTCAGTGGAGCTAATAAGAATATCAAAATGTTGTTTTTTCATTCGAAGATGGTATCTGTAGTTTGCAGAGTCTTCTGCGGCGAGTTCTCCTAGAAGTTTTGCAGAAGCACCCAAAGTAGGTCGACGACCAATCCATGATTTAACCCACACACACGGCCTTTTCGTTTGGTGGCGTGTATTTATTTTTTTCCACTTAAAGTTTAGTGGCTATTTTGCAAGCTTTGCGAATTTCAGTCGACTCGCACTCTTTTGTCAACTTAAAAATGAAATTGGCGTGCCAAATTTCTGATTTCGCTATCTAGTGTAAAGCTTTACTGGCATTCTTTTCGAACTCGCGCGACCACTGGTGCCACTAAAACAAAGCATGTGTCATCCACAGAACTCATAGAACTAAAAGGCTAATATAAGTGGGAGGAATTGATTTGATTCATCACGACATGTATAGATGAGACACACGTAATTATGCGCATTTTATCAACAACATTGCCAGTTCATGTAGTTGTACGAGAATCTAATTTAATGGCATTATGATATATATGTATATTACATTACGTTCCCATAAAAGAGCCGAAACTCATCAGTTATCGATTACTTAGGATCATTAAGTTCTTAACACAAGTATTCAGAAGTGTATATGCAAGAATAGTCTAGCATAATATAACAACTGATGGAATCGTAATAAGCGTTATGATTTTCCACAATCTTATTTGGCAACGCTGTTAACATTAACTCCTGTCATTTAGTCCGACGACGACATTTTTCTTCAGAGCCGATCTTGCGTCTTTTGTTGTTAATTTGTGTTTTTGTTTCTTAACGTTAAAATTAGTTTTTCTAATTTCGTCCTTTTTACTCATTGAAAATAAAGCACCTCCATTTAAAAAAAAAGAAATACATTGAAAATATTTTATTGCCATGTACCTAACAAACTTTAAATATAAGATAATTACGGTGTAATAACTGATAAAAAATCTTAAAAAATCAAGTGCAATCTCATAAAAATTATTTGAATGATGAGACCAGCAGGATCAAGAATCCTTCTTTCACAGGGCTGCGATGGAATAGAACAAGCTTCCAAAATCAGTTTTTCCAGAGAACTGTATTCTATAATTCCTTCCCCTTCTAATAGTCGCATCTAAAAATTATTTTTTCAAATCGGCCTTTCTTCCAGATTTCAGTTGGTCTATTCAATTACACTCCAAGTTTTTTTTTTACTGAAAATAGTCGCAAAAAGGGTAGACCTATCGTGTAGGCCACGGACGGCCTGCACTGCAACTATTAGAAGGGGAAGGTATTACAGAAAGGAGATGATTGTGGACCCGCTTTTGAAAAGTTGCAGGTCATAGTTCTCTGAGAAAACTGATTTTGGAAGCTTGTTCCTTTCCGTAGCAGCCCTGTTAATGAAGGATTCTTGATGGAGATTGTTCCTTGTAGTGTCAATCTTGAGAGTAAATGGGTGAGACTGATCCGCGTGCCGAGTTCTTCGGCCAAATGTGGCCAGTGGTGGTATAAGAGTTTTTATTTCTCTGGAGCATCTTCCATAAAAATATCTGTAGAGTAATGTCTGGTCTGCAACTCTTCTTATATGTTCTAGTGAGTGAAGGGTTGAGCTGTTCATAAACCGAATGGCCCTTTTCTGAATGGAATCTAGAAGACGAAGAGAATGTTTTGGTGATGAACCCCAAATGTGCAAGCAATACTTTAGTAGATGTCGGATTTGAGCCTTGTACATCCAAGGAGTAAAAAACTTTCTAGCTTTCCACAGAAAACTCAGCTTATGGCTTGCTGACTTTGCGATGTTAGCAACATGGTCATGCCAAAACATATTATAGATACCGTGACTTCCAAAATCGAGGATTCAAGGTTATTTCCGGACATTGTAATGGAATGATTTGATGAATTCACTTTCTTGGAAAACGTGGCGCTTTGTGTTTTTTGGGCATTGAACTTAACAAGATTGTTGATTCCCCACTCGACGATTGCTTCAAGATCTTTATTGATGGAATCAACCTGTTCCTGTCTGAGTCTATTTGTATTATTCACCGAAAGTGATCGATAGGATGTGAAAGTTGAGACAAGTGTGCTGTCGTCTGCGAAACTGTTAATGGGGTTCGTGGTGTTTTCCAAGAGGTCGTTGATGTGTAAAAGAAATAGGGTGGGGTACCCCGGAATTGGTTTTTAACGCATCAGAAGAAATATCGTCAACTGCCACATGTAAGAAGCGATCTTTCATGAAGCTCAAGAACCATTGGCGCAGTTTGGTTGGGAAACCATAGGCAGATAATTTGCTTAACAATGCCTGGTGCCAAACACGATCAAAGGCTTTAGATATATCCAAGGCTATTTCACGGGATTCACCAAAATTCCCAATAGCGTTTATCCAGAACTGAGTGACATAAGCCAGAAAATCTCCAGTAGACCGAAGTTGTCGAAATCCATATTGTCCGTCATGAATTATCTCAAATTTCTCCGAGTATTTGATGAGTTCTATGTTAATCGCTTTTTCCATATCTTTGGATATGACTGAGAGCAATGAAATAGGACGATAATTCGCAGGAATAGTCTTCTTTCCTTTTTTCGGAATGGGTTGGTCTGGACTCCAGCGTTTTTTCACATGGAAGGAAATACTCCTTTGCTGTATGATAGCTTGAAGAGTCTACAGAGAACTGGGGTGAGCTCTTGAGCACAGGTCTTCAGGACAATTGTCGGAATTCCATCTGGTCCTACTGTCTTATTAGAGTCAAGATTTCGTAGGATTTGTCTGATAGTGCGATGGCGAATAGCGACCTCAGGCATTGATAAGTTTACTCTAGGTATCGTTGGGGGTTGTTTTCCATTAGTATCAAGGGTTGAGTTAGAGCTGAACATTCCGACCAGCAGATCCTTTTTTTCCTTGAAAGATACGGCTGTCGTGCCGTCGGACCTTTTGAGTGGTGGTAAAGAAGAAGTTGTAAAATTCTTATTTATGGCCTTAGCCAAAGACCAGAAGGTTTTTGATCCAGGAGGGGCATTGACAACCTTATTGCATATTCTTGTATCGTAAGATTCTTTGGCAAGGTCAATCGTTCTATTGCAGGTGTTCCTCACGTGGACAAAGGCTTCCCGGTTACCAATTGTCGGGAATTCGCACCAGAGTCGTTATGCTTGATTTTTGTCACGCACCGTACGGTTGCGTACATCCATCTTTAGAAATTATTCACAGTAAAAGTCAGTACATTTCAGTAAATAGAGGCCATACATTTCACTCAACTCCCCCTGTCATGGCAGTGGTTTTACTGCGCATGCTCATGTGTGTACCATGCGGAACAGTAGGGCTCGTTCTAGCAAAGTGGTATTGGCCTTCTATTTATATGAGTTATGTGGTGTCAACCTGCCTTGAGGGCCACGTCCCTCATGCCATTTAAATTTACAAATTAAAAATCAAAGGATTTAAATTTACCTGACTACTTATAACTCTTAAAATTTGCTTTAAATTGAATAGATATCTTCGTCGTTATCGTTAAAAAATCCAACGATACTTTTTTGATGAAATTATGTCACAAAATATAAAAATATTTTAATAATTATTTTTAATGTACCATTAAAACATTTCAAGATGTTCGATACTAATTTTTGTTTATATTTTGTCACAGGTGGTAGTTGTTAAGGGTCAAAATATTGAACAAGTAATAAATTATATCATAAACTTTTACGTCTCCGTGTGAACCCGGATTTTGAGTGCTTAAATATTAATATTTGAAAATATGATATTAAATATGTTTTTGTTTATAGTCCAAGCAATAGGAAAAAGTGCGTGCAAAAATTAATATCGAAAAAAAAATTATGAGCGTATAGGAAATTAAAATTCAGGGTGAGTTTCTATTTCATGCGACTCGATCCTGATTACCGAACATAACCTAAAAAATTGGCAAAGTTGCGAAAAGCGGTTTTTTATTAATAACTAAAAAACCACAACTCCGATCGAAAAAAGTTAAACTAGGAAATTGTAGGTATTTAAAAGATCTATCTATTAAATAATTTATAATTTTTCGATATCATTGATACTTTTCGAGTTATATCGAAAAAACCGTGAAAAATCGGGTTTTCTATAACTCGTTAACTGTAACTTATTCAAACTTGTTACTTACTGTTAAGAATAGCCTATGGTAAGCCAAAAAAGTGTTTTTTTGCAAAATTGATAAATATTGATTATTTTTCAAGATTTATGAAGTTTTCTCCAAAAAGATGCTCTTTTAATTTAGCTAGTTCTGCTCGGGGAATGATGCTACAGTAACGATTTAGGGCTTATTTTTTTTCTGTTGTACTTTCATATTATTGAAAAAGTATATTGACTTTTTTAATTATAAAGGTTAAAAAATTACTTTAAAATAATTGCACTATTTTTTTACATGTTTTTTTAAAATAAATTTCTTTATTTTGTTTTTATAGAAATGACTCATAAAAAAAGATTCCTGACATCATTTCACGCAAAAAATTGAATTCCTACGATCATTTGGAGCCGAGATAATTTTTTTATTTCAAACAAATCTGGAAGGCGCAATAATCATCGTACAGCAGTCACTTTCATGGATATTAAGGTTAAATACCTATATTTTCAATAAAACGGAACATTCATTTTGTGCGTTTAAAGTTGCTTGCGCTTGAAAATTTTTGAGTATCTCGGCTTCTGGAGTGTGCACAAAATTTTTTTTTTGTATTAATTTGGGGTAGTTCGTCGAGATGAACACGAATATCATATTCACAAAATGATAAAATAATTTTTACAAAACATTTATTAAATAATTACAGTAAAAATACTCTTAATTATATTGAAAAAGATTTACATTAAAAATAATTCTCCTTTTCGTTATTGGAGGATTTTCTGATGAATCAATTGGCTCTTCTTCTTTTTCTTCTTCTTCAATATTGTCTGTAAGGAGATCGTCCATGAAGTTTGGCAATTCTTCATCTATTTCGATGGTACGATGATTATTGCGCCTTCCAGATTTTTTTAAAATAAAAAAATTATCTCGGATTCCAATGATCGTAAGAACTCATTTTTTTTTTAAATGCGTGAAATGATGCCAGGAATCTATTTTCATGAGTCATTTCTGTAAACACAAAAATAAAAAATTTAAATTAAAAAAACGTCAAAAATATTGCAATTTTTTTAAAGTCATTTTTTGACCCTTTAAATTAAAAAAATCAATATACTTTTTTAATAATATGTATGTACAACTCTTACAGAAAACAATAAGCCCTAAATCGTTACTGTAGCTTCATCACCCGAGCAAAACTAGCTAAATTTAGAGAGTATCTTTTTGGAGAAAATTTCATATATCTTGAAAAATAATCAATATTTATCGATTAATCAAAAGAACACTTTTTTGGCTTGCCATAGGCTACACTTAACAGTAAGTAACAAGTTTGAATACGTTACAGTTAACGAATTATAGAAAACCCGATTTTTCACGGTTTTTCCGATATAACTCGGAAAGTATCAATGATATCGAATAATTATAATTTATTTAATAGATAGATCTTTTTAATACCTACAATTTCCTAATATAACTTTTTTTGATCGGAGCTGTAGTTTTTTAGTTATTAATAAAAAACCGCTTTTCGCAACTTTGCCAATTTTTTAGGTTATGTTCGGTAATCAGGATCGAGTCGCATGAAATAGAAACTCACCCTGAATTTTAATTTCCTATACGCTCATAATTTTTTTTCAATATTAATTTTTGCACATTTAACATTAGGCCGCTTCCTCGTTTCTTGGACTATTAATAGACAAGATCACAAATGAGTAAATCCAGTTTAAATGTGCTAATAATTAAAATATAACCAATAAATGACATGTTAATTTTCATTGCAAATTATTCTGTAATATTCCGACTACATACACCATTTGAAAATCATAAAATTTCGAGGAACATTCAAACATGCGGCTTAAAGGCTTGATGCTGATGTCACAAGTGCTATTAATTGCGCATTTCATTGTTGCCGTTCTTAATATTTCACGGGAATCTATCAATATATATAAAAATGAAAAAATGTTTGTATGTATGTCCTTCAAAAACTCGCAGCCGGCTGGACCGATTGAGCTTAAATTTTTAAAAGTTGTTTTATACATACCAGAGGTGGTTTTAGTGAAAAAAAGGGTGGGTTTTTCTGTGAAGTTTGGTAGCCAACAGATTTGCAAAAGCGGTAGTAATGGGATGAAATTGTTTGTCATTTATTAGTTTTTAAACCGCTGGACCGATTTTAATAAAAATTTTAATCTTTAAATTAACCTGGCGGGTGTTCCTGTGAAGTTTGGTAGCGTTCGAATTAACAAAAGGGGTGGTAAGGGGATTAATTTGTTTGTCCTTTATATGTTTCGAAACTGCTTGACCGATTTTGATGAAATTTGATGAAATAAAAAAACTATAAAATACGCCGATTTTAGTGTCGAATTTATAATTTTTTGGGTCGCCAGTTTGATAGTGACATTTCAATTATGTAGGCAACACTACTAAAAGGGTGGAAAGGAGATAGAATTTAAAAACTATTAAAAATGCCAATATTATTGTCGAATTCGTAGCTTTCAGGCTTCCTGAGTTTGATGGTAAAATTTTAATTTTTAAACACCCCTACAAAAGAGGTGAAAGGGATATAGAATATAAAAACTATTTAAAAAGTCCGATATTAGTGTCGAATTCATAGTTTTCGGGGTCGCTTAGTTTGATAGTGACATTTCGATTCTGTAAGCACCACTACAAAAGGGTTGGAAAGGGGAAAGAATATAAATATAAAATGCCAATATTAGTGTCGAATTCATAGTTTTCGGGGTCGCTGAGTTTGATAGTGATATTCTCAAAGTAGGCAAGCCAACGTTCAGACAGGACAACGTCTGCCGGGTCCGCTAGTACCAAATAAATATCACTTCGAGTTTTCGAAAACAAAACTTGAAATCGACATAAATTTTGAAATAACGTGTTCATATTGTAAGTTCCAAATATATTCAATTCATTTCAAATAACATTAATTTGTGAATAACTAAGATATATCTGCTTATAAAGTTGAGAAATTCATGTGGAATGTTTGGCAACGCTGTAACAATTTTAACCTTCAGAGTGCCTCGGACTTTTCTAACCTTTTAGTTTACGTTCGTTCCTCGTTCAGTTTCAGTTTGTCGAGGGTTTGTTGTTTTTGTTCAGCTGTGAATTGAAGTTTCAAATATTATTGCCTATGTTTATAGCATTTTTTATTTATTTGTATACATGTCAACTATCCGCCCATTTTAAGTAAGCTACTTTACCAACCGATCACTACCCACTGAAAATCTTGAACCTGCCTCTGACCGATTTGAATCTATCTCGTCGTAAGGAAATTATCAGTTTCATAACATTGGGATCTCGTACGAATATTATGAAAGAACCAATCATCATACTGACTTTTTATATTAATTTCATGATATTCAATTGTGTGTCGTCTACCGATAAATAGGTAGAGACGGCAACGATGTTTTCCTAGTTTCGCTTGTCCTTGACAGCCATCGAGCGCTCTTAGTGATTGGTCAAAGCACTTGTGATGTATATTCCCGGTCTTCTTTCATCGTGTTTCAACGGAAGTATTTTTTGGGATTAAAAAAAACTGCTTGGAATAAAAAATCAAAAAAAAAAATATTTTTCGACCTGACTCGTCGCACTGCGGGTAGTAATATTTTTTACAGAAGTTAGTGTTCTCTTAGTCGTGTTTGATCGGGAGTATTTTTTTGGGATTTAAAAAAAACTACTTGGAATAAAAAATCAAAAAATAGTATGTATATTACATTACGAGTGCGGAAAGTGACATTTTTCACACGAGTGGGATATATTGTATCACGAGACGTAAGCCGAGTGCGACAATTACACGAGTGTGAAAAATCACTTTCGCACGAGTAATGTACACTATTTTTCCTAGGACCACGCAATAATTTTACCAAATATAATCAACTACTGAGATATTAGTTCACAAAATATTACAATTAAAGACAACATAGTTTCGAGAAGTAACAATAACTACACTGGTCTACAGTGGTTTTGTTGCTCTAGAGAAATAAGATTGATTTTGGATATATTTATGCTCAAAATTTATGACACTATCAATGATTTTGTAAGATTTGCTCTCGTTTTATTTTAAATCTCTTTTTTCATTTTACATTACAAAAATCAGAAAACAAAATAACAGATATATTTATAATGTCAGTTTTGTTTTGAAAAATTAGGATACATCGAAGTAAATAGAGAGGAAAATGTCGGAAACATGTTATATTTCAATAAAACGCCTTTTATGAGCTTTTCTTTTATAATTTTTCAGGGGACAATATCTTTTTAAAGACCAGCAGTAATCTACCATTATGTGACAATCCCCTCAACCCTGATAACTTTCCTTCAGATCCTGGTGGAACCGCTCTCCCTGTTCCTTACTATATTTTCCTATATTATCTGGATATTTATCCAGATGATTGCGGAGGTATTAACTTGATACTCATATTTGCTCCTCAAGTCTGAAAGTGTGTCAGCATATTTTGTACTATTTTTTCATAATTTGGTGCTTTACGGTCGCCTAGGAAATTTTCGACTACCAACACAAAACTTTTCCAAGCTTTACTTTCCGAAACAGTCACAACTTTAATAAAACCTGTGCCTTATCAATTTTGAGGACCACCTTATGTATGGTAGTAAATGTTGGGTTTGGCAGAAGAAGCATGAAAATAGAATTAATGCTGTGGAGATGTGACTCGGTTTGATGAAGTAAAGAATAGTGAGATAAGAGAACGATGTTGTGTAAAAGAAGATGTGAATACAAAGATAGATAAAGGAATGCATAGATGGTTTGGACACGTAGAAAGGATGAATGAAGAAAGATTGACGAAACAAATTTATGAGGCGAGTGTGAATGGACAAGTCGGTCAAGGTGTTAAATAAGTCCAGCGGAATATCTCTGGCAATCTCCTGTGACAATTTGGCTTAAAAACTCGTCATTTTCCTCACTGTACCGCTCTAAGAAAGTCAAAGAACTGGCTAAACGTTTGCTTTTGTGCATTTTTGGTACCCAGCGTAAACATACTCGTATAATTTTCGATAATTTAAACGTTCTGTAACAATTGCATAAAGCACACTTCTTGACAATTAAGAAAACTTATCACAGAACGTTGAAATCAGTCTGTTCTCTTTCACTTTTTCATTAAATTTTTGTATCAAATCGTCAGTAATGACGTCGCCCACTTCGTTCCTCATCATGCACATTTGTACAGCCATCTTTAAAAGCTCCCACCCATTTCCGTACCATCCCATCGCTCATAATGTTTTCTTCATATACTTCTCTGATCTGACGATGAATTTATGCAGATTTCACGCTTTTAGCACTAAGAAAACGAATCACAGCGCGTATTTCACAGTCGGCGGGATTCTCAATCGGAGGAGGCATTTTAAATATTCACTAAAAATTATTAACCAAGCTTTTTTACATACGTGCGATACCAAGCGGGGTTCATTTGCACCCCATTTTTTTTTGTCTATCTTTGTAATTTTTACACTATTTTTAAGTAAAATGAAAAAAAAAACGCAAATAAATTATTTTGTATCTATTTTTATTTCAATTTAGTTACTAAAAAATAAACAAACCTTAATTAGGTATTCAAAATTAATTTTAATTTTTTGCTTTACATGGGATACAAAAAATTTCTTTTTCAGAGTGATTTACACAAACAAAACGCTCACATTTTCCACAACGTTGTCTTGATTTTTTATCTTTGGTTCTTTCACAGAGAAAACATCTACCTTGAGTTCCTACAGGTCTTGTTGAAGGGATATTTTGCTCCAATTCTGGAACAACTTTAAGAATATTTTCTTGTATGCTTGCTTGCAAACCATTAGTATTTCTAAATCTATAAATCATATTTTCCTTGGCCAGTTCCTTTCCCAACTGAAGAAGATATTTTCTTCTTGCATCTAAGTGCCCAGACCCGTAATTTGTATTTTTAATTTTCCATATTTTATAGGAATTTATAGCTCCAATATCGATAATATGGTAAAAAAGTACCATGGGCCATCTAAGAGATTTTCTTTGAGTGGTATATTTTGCTGCCATTTGGTCTGTTGCATCTACAGCTCCTTTAGTACTATTATAATCTAAGACAATATCTGGTTTGTAGTCTGACTCCTTATTACTTACTTTGTCATCGTCATGCTCGGTTGATAACAAAATAACGGTTTTGTTCTTTTTCGGCACATAAGACACTAATGTACAATGTTTTGTAAAAGCAAACATTGAATAATATTCTTTTTTTGAAGATGATGGAAGTAGTTCCTTTGGTATAAACGTCTTATTTTTGCACAGAGTGCCACATAATGTAAGCTTCTTATCCAACAATTTTTGAGACAGCTGAAGACTAGTAAAGTGATACTAGTTGTGATACCATATCCTTGACTTAGATAATCAGAAAGTTCAAGAACAACCCGTTCACCTTGTCCTTTTTCAGGCTTGTTGCCTACTTTGCCTAACAAAAAAAATCGGTAGATAACATAGCATAAATGAAAATAACTGACTTACCTAAATACACTTGCATATTCAAAGTATAATTGTATTCACAATCTGCCAGTGCCCATATCTTTATTCCATACTTTGCTGGCTTGCTTTTCATATAGACCCTAAATGGAGCCTTTCCTCGAAATGGGACGAGTTGCTCGTCAATGCACACGTGCGTACTCGGATATAGTGCTTTTTTACAGTTTGATACGAATTGATCAAATACTTCCCTTATTGGTGCAAGCTTGTCTTCTAACTTTCTCTCAGCGCCGAATAAGAGAAGTGGGGATACGAACAGTACAACATGTAAGGATTTTACCCTGCCGTTAGCTCATAATAACATAGAAATATTGGTATACGTAAAATGCCAAGCGGGGTGCAAATGCACCCCACACTCTAAAAACCTAAATAATTACTGAGATGGAAAAAATCCATGTAAGATTTTAGGTAAATTACATTTGGAACTTAAAAAAATGCAGCTACTAAAAAGAGGAAATAAAACAAAATATAATTGGCTTAGATATATACAAAAAAGTACATGTGGGGTGCATTTGCACCCCGCTTGGTATTATAAGGGTTAAGGACGCCGAATGACAATGTAATAACATCTGTCGCTTGTCAACAGAGTGCGGTACACAGTGTGCATATGCCAAATGCCGACCGCGGGACTACAGCGGCGGAATTTCAAAACACGCCTCGTATATACGATAAGTTGATAGCAGCGCAAGAATATTCATAAACAAGTTGAAATTTTCACGAAATGCGCATGCGAAATCGGAGTGCTTTAAGCCGACACAGACATGCGGTATTCGGCGAATCCCGAATAACAAATAACTGCTATTCGGTAAATACCACCTAGTGTGTACGGGTTGCTCGCGGCAAATATTCATGGATCGCCAGTTTCCCACTGATTGTCGGTTACTTCGGACACATTAATGTAGACAAACATTTGCAAATACGTTCGTGAGCAATTATTTGTTTGGTAAAGAGTGTACTTTTGATTTATTCCGTAAAAATGGAGTGGAAAATCGAAAATGTATTGGAATTTTTGGATTTCTATGAAAGAGAACCGATAATATGGAATGCATGGCATAATGACCATAAAAACAGAAATCTTGTTTATGAAGCGTGGAAAAAAATAGAAAGAAATATGGGCGGAAGATATTCTCTTGCAGAGTTAAAGAAAAAAAAAGATTCCCTAATGGCATCGTTTAGAACTTGCCACAATAAGGTTAAAGAGTGTAAAAAAAGTGGAACAGGTGCCAATAACCTATACAAGCCGAGCTGGTTTGCGTACAAAAAAATGGCTAGTTTCCTTAAGAAAAAAGACCAAGCAGGGAATACGATAAATTCAGAGGTAAGTTAATTCTTCAGGAGTTTTTTTTTTACTGAAAATAGTCGCAAAAAGGGTAGACCTATTGTGTGGGCCGCGGACGGCCCGCACTGCGACTATTAGAAGGGAAACGGATTATAGAAAGGAGATGAATTTTTGAAAAATTTCAGGTCATAACTCTCTGGAAAAACTGATTTTGGAAGCTTGTTCCATTCCGTAGCAGCCCTGTAAAAGAAGGAAATGGAGATTGGTCCTTGTAGTGTCAATCTTGAGAGTAAATGGGTGAGACTTATCAGCTTGCTGAGTTCTTCGGCCGAATGTAGCCAGTGGTGGTACAAGAGTTTTTAGTTCTCTGGAGCATCTGCCATGGAAATACCTGTAGAGTAATGTCTGGTCTGCAACTCTTCTTCTATGTTCTAGTGGGTAAAGGGTATCTGTGAGAGTTGAGCTTTTTATCAACCGAATGGCCTTTTTCTGAATGGAATCTAGAAGACGAAGATAATGCCTTGGTGCTGAACCCCCTATGTGCGAGCAATACTCCAGTAGAGGTCGGATTTGAGCCTTGTACGTCGTCAATAGTTGATCAGGAGTAAAAAACTTTCTAGCTATAAACATTTTTGGTATAAGCCTTATACCATTCGAAAACACGCACACGAGATAGAGAATTCTCACCATAAGCCTATTTCAACAACTTTAGAATTCAGTCGAATTTTTCTTTAATTTAACGAGAAATTTCGCATTGATCCGTTGCTCGTAGTTTTCTTCAAACATTGTTATCGGCACGAGAAAAAAACACGTTTATTTCTAACCTCTAGAAAGCGACAAAAAACTGAAATAGTAGACACTTCCAGCTGTCCTACGCTGCAATCGTTCGCTCCTCTAGGACGCCTTCTGCGCGCGCAGTCTCGTTATTTAAGAGGGGTTTAACCGTATTTGAGATTGATAGTAAACTTTGTGAAACAAGGAATGGCAAAAATTATATTACTCGGAACTCGCTGAAAAAAATCGAGATTTTTTTTCACTTTCTGCTTAAGAAAGGTTGGATCTAGGCATCTCTCGGAGTACTTTTTAATTTTTTGAAAAAAATTAAAAAAAAAAGTTCTAAATCTTGGCCATATTCACTATTTTTTATCTCACAAGATATATCGTATTTCGAGTACTCCAAGATATGCGTCAATTATACAGTTGTTTTTATTGAAAAAAAAATGTATTGCGATCCATCAAGAGTTACTAGGTCAAAAATGATTTTTGCTGAACCCCCGCAGACACAATTACGGAGATGATTCAAGCGCCCTCGCACCAAATAAGCACTTTTACATGGATACTATCAATTGTTGAACTAATTGTAATTTCATTCATAAAAACCAAAAATAGCACTGAAGCTATTCCAAAAATTTTAGCACGTGTGATGATGTCTATAGAAGTTGCGAAAGGGATTCATTGCATTCTCGAATAAGACTAATTAGGTGATAAAAAACTTAAAAACATTTTTTGCGAACGACGGCAGCGGGGGCCGGTCAGATATGCTTGTATAACAGACAGAAAGCTAGTTAGTTCGCGATTGCATTCAGATGGTGACACTTGTTAGTTTGTGAACTTGTGATATTGTGATCAAGCATGTCGAGTTCAAATTATCGAACTGGCGATAAATATCGTAAAAGACTTTCTGTGAGGAAATTGTCATTAAAAAAAAGGATTTTGAGATTAAATAAGGTAAGTAAATATTTTTGAATGGGTATTGGTATACAGAGTGGACCAAAAGTTTGGAAACGGACAATTATCTCTTAAATTGCTAGTCCGAATTGTACAAAATTTGGAAAAAGCCTATTTTGAGATACGGGGATTCCAGATTTGACATTTGCAATGTTGTCACAGTTGCCGTTTCTCTGATATTATTAGTCACTTTGGTTTTTTTAATATATGTATCACCCTGTAAAATCAGGTCATAATTTGAATCTCTCCTTTAATACGTGTTCAGTCATATGTAACACTTATGATTTTATGTAGTCTAGACAAGGTCTGGAAAAATGTGGTAGACGCATTCTACCATCGATTAGGGTACTATCAACTTACAAATGAGGCACATTTTGAACACTTGATTAAGTAATTATTATGTTCTTTCAATTGTTTCGTTTAAATGTAGTTAAAAATAGTTTGTATTAAAAAAATTATTGAAACAATTAGGCGTTGCCACACTTCTGTTTTATTTACTTAAGACCTTCTAGACTACATAGAATCATAAGTGTTACATATAGCTAAACTCGTATTGAAGAGGAGATTCGAATAATGACTGAATATACAAGGTGATGTATTTAAAAAACCAAAGTGACTAATAATATCAAAGAATCAGCAAATCGGACAACATTGCAAATATCAAATCTGGAATTTTCGTATTTCAAAATGGGCTTATCCCAAATTTTGTACAATTCGGACTACGGTGTTGACGATATGACTGTTTCACTTTGATCCGTGGGACTTTTACTCTTATGCGCATACCTACATACAGTGTTGCCGTATTGGGAGATTCCCCTTCAAATTTGGGTAATTTTGTAGCATTTGGGGAATGCTTAGATGATTTGGACATGTAGAAAGGATGTATGAAGGAAGATTAACGAAACAAATTTATAAGGCGAGTGTGAATGGACAAGTCGGTAAAGGTCGACCTCGGCGATCAGATCAACATTGTTTTGAATAAAGGCCAGGTCAATAGTGAGATAAGAGATAAAAAAAGATGTGGTTACAAAAATGGAGAAAGGAATGCTTAGATGGTTTGGACACGTAGAAAGGATGGATGAAGGAAGATTGACGAGTGTGAATGGACCAGTCGGTAGAGGTCGACCTCGGCGAACATATCTCAATCAGATCAACATTGTTTAAAGAAAGGCCAGGTCAAGAGTACCAACAACCAACGAGCATGTACAAGAGCGCTGATGAAAGTAGAGAAAGAACCGTAGCAAGTGGGAGAAAGTGGTCTCTGACATTTGTTATTTAAATAACGGAAATAACTAAATTAGCTGGTGTGGACGGTTTCTGAATATACCGGTCACAAACTAGATCTCAGGTTCTAAAATTAGTTGCTGACTGTTCAAGTATCAACGATGATCGTTTCAATTCGCAACAAATTTAATCCGATTATTTAAACGATAAAAATAGCGATTTAAGCTGGCGTGGACAGTTTGTAAGTAAACCGGTCGAAAACTCATCCGATTTTCAGTATTCTATTTTGTTGCTGACTCTAAGGACCTTAACAGTTTTTGCTTCGATGAGCAACAAAATTAAATAGTTTATTTATTGGGTAGAAAGTGAGAAGTATAGCCGGAGTGACTCGGTTGGATAAAGTAAAGAATAGTGAGATAAGAGAACGCTGTGGTGGTAAAAAAGATGTGGTTACAAAAATAGATAAAGGAATGCTTAGATGGTTTGGACACGTAGAAATGATGGATGAAGGAAGATTGACGAGTGTGAATAGACTAGTCGGTAGAGGTCGACCTCGGCGAACATATCTCGATCAGATCAACATTGTTTTGAAGAAAGGCCAGGTCAAGAGTACCAACAACCAACGAGCATGTATGAGAGCACTGATGAAAGTAGAGGAAGCAAAAGATGTGTGTATAACCGTAGCGAGTGGAAGGAAGTGGTCTCTGCCTACCCCTACAGGAAAAAGACGTGACTATATGTCATTGTATGTATGGGGGATTTTTTGGGGGAATTTAATATATTTCATTAGGAGTCGAGAAAATAGGCTTTTCCGTGTGCGCGCGACAAGTTTCTGTGGGAGGCGCAGCCGAACACGGAAGGTCGTGCAAGCGTTGTTGAAATATGGGTTTTTTTCTTAAACTTCTGGTCAAAATGAACGCAAGAATATGAAATTATTTAACAATTTAACGAGGTTCGTTGGTCAGAGCGGGGTGATGAAGCGAGACGCGAGAGGGTCCTATGCTGTACATGTTAAATAATCAAATATACTGATTTTTCTAATTGAAATTGACGGACACTTTTACAAATAAATCATTATAAAATTAATTGACAAAGGATTATTTAATCATGATTTAATAAAATATATGGTTTTTATTCAAATAATATGATGAAAATTGAGTACGAATTTATGTGTGTAGTTGTAAAAAATGTGGCAATAGCGCAAATAGTCATAAGATTGGCAATGAAATTAGCGTGTGTTTACTTTTATTAGCAGCATCTGACAGCTGATTACATAACCTTAAACGTTTAAAATGGATAAACTACTACGTCAAATTGAAATACCCAAATCGCATAAGTTTTAAATTAACCAGTTTAGCCATTGATTTATTATCAATGACAGATGATGGTGCACACGATGCCTGTTACGATGTAGAAATGCATTAACTTATCTTAAAGTAGAAGATATTATTAACAACAAAACAACTATCCAGAATGTTTTATTAAAAATCAAAAGTATTAAAAATGTGATATACTTACTAAGTTCTTATTCACCGATAAAAAATGTTTTAAGCTTGAGTATGCAAAAAATATTATGCAAATTTGGCTTCAGTTATGATCAAATTGTAAATATGTATGTCATTTATTTAAAGTACAGAAAACTTTACACTAATATTAACTTTATATATAACATTATATTATTATTACTTATAATGCACTATATTTATTAACTTTTCACTTTCACTAATCATTATTTCTTGGTTAGTTCAGAACACACAGGCTATGTGTATTTACATGGGTGACTTGAGACGAATGCGCCGTTGCCGTCGCTTCTTTAAAGCTTACGTTCTTACGCCGTAAATCATATTTTTATCGTTAAAAATAAACTCTTCGTTATTAAATTTCCTACACACAGGTATTTTTTTTTTATCGAATTTTGCATTTTTTACAATGTTTTGTTTATTTTAATATCAAGGACTCATAATTTCTTATAAGAACCCATGTTAAAGAAGCGAATATTGTTTTTAATTTTTCTAATAACTTTTATTAGTAAAAATTATAACTTAATATAAAGAACTATAATAACCAAGTTTAAAGACTTATATATGTTTTTTTATAAATTTTGCTGCATATTTTCTTTGACACCCGAACCTCCTTAATTTATCTTTTTCTTTTAACGTTTATGAAGTTTATCGAGTATTTGAATAGTGAGCTATGCATATTTTGTCTCGTTGTTAATGACAGCTAACCAAAAAAAAATTCTTTTAGGTTTGCAGTTTTAAAGAATGTGTTTTGTGGATACTTGCCATAGATTTTCGTTAAAAATCTTATAAATTGTTCCTTTTTTTTTAAAAATACGTTTTTTGGGGTAGGCTGTTTAATTTTTGCTAAAATAATCGAGCAATAAGGCAGTGCGGGCCTCAGTTTTATTGGATAAAGGATATTATCAAAGTTATGATTCCAATTTGTTGGGCAAAAATCGTTCCACAATAAGTCTTATGGTAATACGCTTAAATGAGGTAGAAAATTATTCTAGAAGACCAGGGCAAGGGCGAAAACGATGCAATAACGACCGAGATGAACGTTTTATTTGACAATACGCTTTAAGAAATAGGAATGTCACTACTTCTGTGATCAGAAACGAACTAGAAACTGTCCGCAATGTCAATTTTGTTCAAAAGCTTCCATAACTGTTATTTTTGCGGATGACACTGACATCTTGGTATCTGCGGGAACTACGTCTGAAGTAATTCACAAAGCTCAGGAAGTAACAGGTCAAATTTCTGAGTAGTGTTCTCGAAATGGCCTGCTGCTAAATCGTAAATGATCGTCTTTGTTACAAAAAATACAACAATTGATAAAAGCTATTTGGTTAGATTAAAAAATAAAACTTAACATCAAGTTAATTGTACTAAATTCTAAGAAAGTTCCACGTTGATAGTGTTAAACTTAAGCTCAGTAAACATATATATTTACCTCATGAGTTGAAACAAACAGTCTCTCTTGAGGTTCTTAAACTTCTGTACCACAGTTTAATTCAATCTGTTATTTCCTATGGTCTTGAACAATGGGGGGTTTATCACCTAAAGCTAATGAAGTCTGATATTTAAAAAAAAGCATATAGAATTTTGGTTGGTGCATCTTCAAGTGAACATTGCAGGCCTTTATTCATTCATTATAGTTTATTAACAATGCCAAGTTTGTATGTTTACCAAACTCTAATATACAGGGACTAATGGACTTATTTTATCGAATTCCAACAAGAGTACCTTTTTGTTAGCTTAAAGTGTGGGGAAGTCATTTTCGATATACATCGATACACACGCATTCATTTAAAAGTAAATAAAACAAGAATATATCAAAAATATGTAATTTAAAATTGCAATGGAATCTTTTTATATTACAAAAAATGTATTGGAATTGAAAGTGAACAAAAAAAATTAAAAAGAATACTTTTAAGATCAAGGGTTGTTCTTTTTGCCAGTGACAAAATAAAAAAAAATTAATGTTACCAAATATATTGTGTGAGTTGAGTAAAATATTAATTACTTATTGTTTGTAAAAAAGTGGTATGGAACGATTTAAGAGTAGAAACATTTATTGTCTCTCAACCCTTACTCTCTTGATTATTAATATTTTATAAAGTCACTGCCCAGCGAAGATCACGAGGAGGTAAAAGCTTATTCTTCGCCAAGGAAATGGGATAAGTAATGTTAGTTGGGAATGTTAGTTAGAAATGTTAGTTAAGAACGTACCTAAAATAAATAATTCAAAACCTGAAAGAGAAAAAATTAATTAAAATATTTGCAAGAGAAAGAGAAAAAATAAGAACCAAAAAGTTTTTTTTTTGTAAACAAACCTGTGCAATTTTATTTATTGTTTGGAAAATATAACTGTCTTTATACTTTTCTTTTTTTACGTGTATTGGTGTCATTTTTTTTTATGTTTCCTTAGATAATCCTCGACTTTTTCAAAGTTTTTATCATCTAAGTTAGTGAGAGATTAACAATTTCGTTAATTTATCTAATATATAAAATTCTCGTGTCACAGTTTTCGTTGCCATACTCCTCCGAAACGGCTTGACCGATTTTGATGAAATTTTTTGTGCTCATCCGGTATCTATGAGAATCGGCAAACATCTATTTTTCATCCCCCTAAATGTTAGGGGTAGTCCACCCCTAAATTTTTTTTATTTTTTAGACAAAATTTTTAATTTCTATTTTTTTATGATACAACATACAAAAATACATACAATCCTCAATTTTCACCCTTTTACGATCAACCCTTATTTTTTAATAGCCATTTTAGTAATTTAATCATTTTTCCTCTCCGGTCGAAAACTGATCAATCGTCATTTAATTAGTTATCCCCGCCAGATGTCTACAGGTGTCACTTCTGACCCAGTAAACAGCACGGAGTAGGGATGAGAACGAAGCCCGTCTCCTTTCTTTCTCACTCCCTACACAGTTGTCAGCCATCATTATTGTTTATGCATCAAGTGTAGTAGTAACGTTGACAATTATTATTTTGCTATCTCAGTGTAACTCTCATATTAACTTTTAATCATTCCTATTTTATCAATAATAATTAAATTATCAATTTTGAGTGTATTTTGCACGATTAGTTAATCAAGTGATTTTATAACCTCAAAAGTACTCAACACGTGACACGAGCTTCCAATAACAACGGATTTTGTGTTGTAAGTATACTTTTTTTTATTTATATCGAAAATGTTGATCTTATAAAAATGTAATTTTATTAAAAAAATGTAATTGAACAATTAAGATTTTCATAGTTTCCAAAAAATCAATCATTATGAATCTTTATTTTGAAATGTCAATGGAAATATTGGTTGTATGAAAAAATTATAAGAGACAATGTTTTCATAAAATTTAATTTTTTACTTTTGTTTGAAAATTTTTTTCATAAAACTTATATTTTTGTTATAATTTCATAAATTAAAACTAATCATTTCAAAACTGCGGCAAAAATCCTGGCCCTAATTATACTTTTAACATTTTTCATCATTAAATAATTTCATTAATTCTATTTATGTATGTTTTGTACGGTGAGCAATGCCAAGAAAACGCAAAGGGGCTGATTTGAGCCGCAGTACAAGTAAAGCTCGAAACTTGCGAAATAGCAGATCCAAAAGAACAGAAGAACAAATCCAGCAACAAAATACTGATGCACGTGTCAGAATGGCGCAATTGCATCAAGAAGAGCCAGAAGATACACGAGCTGAACGCAATGAAGTCAGAAGATTAGAACAACGACAATCACGCCGTTTCACAGTCAATAGACAAAGAACAAATGACCAACAACGACAACAGGTACATCGAGCATTTATATCTGATTCCTTCCTGCGTCTAGCATTCCAAAACAACGTTTGCCGGGTCAGCTAGTAATCTATAAATAAACAGTTTACTACCTAAATAATTGGATAACAATATATAAAATCTGAATAACATACCTCACGCTTTCTTTTTAAATTAATATCATTTTTTTTACTTTGACAAACCAAATTATTGCTGAAAATAAATTGGAGGTTAAAACACTTTTCATTCTTATAAGATATAACTTACTTCACCATGTTTGCTCAACAAATTAATAACAATTAATACTGAAGTTTGTAGCACAAAAAAGGTTAAATCGCCAAATTATAATATATCGCAATTCAAAAAAGTAAGAAGTAATTGACATTAACACAGCATGACAATCACCCTGTTTATTAAAAACAATATTTCAATTCTTCCTAGAAATGAACAAATCCGTGAACATTTTACTAGAAATAACTCTCAACTACATAAAACTTATAGTAGATTGACACTGTCACAGAATCATTTCATGTGTTGTTGGTTAAGCTATATAATAAGCTAGAGACGACACTAAATCCTCAAATATCAATGTATTTAAAAGGCGGCTCAAATTTTTTTATTGTAAAAAGCTAACTACTCTGTTAGTGAGTTTCTCCTTGAATTCTAATTGGATTACAGGGTTTCATATTTTTTTTGCAATGATTGTCTTCATTCGTTGATAAGGTTATTAAAAACAATTTTCTCATTGAATAATTGTATGTTTGTATATGCATTGTGTAGTACCTATATCTTGTATCTTATTGACTTTTCGATGTTTGTTTGGCCTGTTGAATTAGCTAGTATTTTATGAGTATGGCATGTTTTTTTTTCTAAAGTGATTGTGAAAGAAAACTTTATTAATAAACAGTTTGAAAACGGTTAAATGAAGCTGTATTAAACAGCAGGAGACCAGTCATAGCACCCTTGCTACTAGAGAAAACAAAGTTGCTAGGTTACGTTTTGCTCGAAATCATCAAAATTGGTCTGTGGATAATTGGAAAAAAGTTTTATTCACAGATAAAACTTGGGTTAGCCTAAAACATCCAGACGGTCGTGAACGAGTCTGGCGAAGACCAGAAAAAAGGTTTGCTACTTGCAATATCTCTGCAAGAATTCTATTCGGCGGTGGCTCTGTGTTGTTCTGGGGTGGTATATGCTTTGACGCTCGCACAGAATTAATTCCTGTCCGTAAAGAATCCATGAATGCCAATTACTATCTTGAGAATATTGTAATAGAACATGTGATGCCTTTCGGTTCTTTTTTGGAACCCAATTTCCTGTTTATGCAAGACAACGCTCGACCTCACATAGCTGGGAAAGATACTCGACTATCTTAATCAAGTTGGTATACCAGTTATGCAGTGGCCACTAAAAAGCTTGGATCCCCAAAAAAAATTTTAAACGTCAAATACCTGCACCTGGAAATCTGAGGGAACTTGGACAGCACGGGAACAAATTTCTTAAAATTTCATCGAAAATTCATTTTCAATTAGAAGCATACTTAGACGCATAAATGCTGCGATCCGAAATAGAGGAAGCAAAACACGCTACTAGTGTCGCACTTGGATACACCGTTAATTTCGTTACTAGTGTCCTATTTACAACATAATTTATTTTTTTCAACATTACAATTTTGTTATTAAGTCTTAAAAATAATTTTAACTCCAATCTTATGAATGAATGAATAAATCTTTATTGAATGGGAAATAATCCTATTATACATACAATAATTTATCACAAAAAACTTATATATAGAGACAGTGTTTACAAATTGGTACATAAACTTAGAATTAATTGAAAATGTATAAATCTGATTTTAAAAACCAGCTATGTAATTTCGCCGCATGTTACCTATACTATAGGCATACGTGGGTCGACTATATATCAGAAAACAACTACTTTCCTGGCAATGTACCTCGACGAAAGGTATAGATGTCGTGACTAGCGCTCTGCGTTCGGTTCTTCATATGTACCTAGTAAAGGTCTTTGAAAGGCAAACGTGATTTTGCCAAGAAGGGCAACACCTCGAAACCAGTTGCCACGTCTTTTAGTTCTCTAAAGAGTACTCTGCCAGCGGTCTCTCTACTGGCAAATTATGCCCGAGCTCAGCCGTCGAGGGTAGAAGAAAAAAAAATATAAAAGTGAGCCGCGCCACCGACTTAGACGGTACAAGCCGGAAACCCCTAGGTCTTGTAGGCACTTATTTTATTTATTTAGCGTATGGCTACATCACAGGCAACTTATAAATAATCACAATAAATAATACAAGAAAATAGATAAAAATACATTACGAACATTTACACTAGGTAACAATATCACTTAATTCTACAAACAAACATCGAGGTTACAAATATACTCAATTGACTCCTTTGTCGCAACTAAGAAATCAGATGGGTTACCACTGTAGGATCTAATCGGGCATTCCTCGACCAAGTGTTTAACGGTTTGTCTTCCTGCGCCACAGTCGCAATTTGGAGAGGGTATTTTTCCCCACCTGTAAAGCGAATCGGAGCATCTGTCACAGTTTGTTCTTATTCTATTAAGTGTGGCCCAGATTCGTCTTGGTTGGTCGAAACCCTCTGGTCTGCTTGTAACGCACGGCATGTTCAGTTTGGCAGGCGGTACATTATTCTCCCAGTCCTCTTTCCAGCGTTCAGTTATGTCGAAGTTATTTTCTATAAGCATTTTTGCAGTTTTTAGGGGGGTTTTCTTGAGCGAAGCCTATTTATGTCTCTGCCGGTAACTAAAACGTGGGAGCGTAGCATGGGATCAGAGTTGATTTTTCTATACTCTCGGACAAGAGCATGTTCTCGACGGATGTGTGGAGGAGCTATGTGACTTAGTGCGGGCAGCCAGTAGGTGGGTGTGGTCTTTATTGTGCCTGATATAATACGCATAGCTTGATTGAGTTGCACATCAAGGCGGCTTGTATGCAGGCTGTTGATCCACACTGGTGCACAGTACTCTGCAACGGGATACACTAGGCCTAGTGCTGTCGATCTAAGTGTGGACGCTGTAGAACCCCATGTGGTTCCGCATAGCTTTTGCAGAATGTTATTTCGGGTTCTGAGTTTTGCAGCTGTCTTCATAAGATGTTCTTTGAAACTCAATGTTCTATCGAGTGTGACACTTAGGTATTTAGGATGGTTATTGTGGCTGAGCAGTCTATCCTCAAAGTAGATTTTAAGTTGGTAGTTGGCCATTTTGTTGTTTAGGTGAAAGCACGATACTTCCGTCTTGACGGCATTTGGCTGCAATCTCCAGTTACGGAAATATCTCCCAAGAGCGTCCAGGTCGTTTGTTAGGATTTGCTCGGTAATCTGTAAGTCTTTGTGGCTTATAGCAAGTGCCCAGTCGTCAGCGTATCCGAACTTCTTTGATGTAGTCTCGGGCATATCTGCTATGTAGAGACTGAAGAGCGAGGAGCCAATACCGATCCTTGTGGAAGGCCATTATTTAGTTTCATTTGGGTACTAGTCTTTTCACCCATGATGACTTGGAAGCATCTGTTCGATAGCATGGCATTGATAACATCGGTGATCTTTCTACATGGGATAACTCGCATTAGTTTATATATAACTTCTTGTCGCCAAACAGTGTCATACGCAGCAGATAGGTCTATGAAAGCCGTAGATGTTTTTAATTATTTCTGGAAGCCTGTTTCCACGTAGTTGGTTAGTGCGAGTACTTGGTCTGTGCAGCTTCGGTCCGGTCGGAATCCAGCTTGTTTCACAGGTATGTATGGGAGTATTGCTGATACAATTCTGTTATATAGCAGTCTTTCAAAAAGTTTGTAGATCATGCTTAGAAGTGCAATCGGGCGGTAGTTTTTTGGCGTATCATTAGCTTTCCTGGTTTTAGAATGGCGACTACTTTTGCCCTCTTTAGTTGATGGGGAACATTTCCAGTCTGAAGGATATCTGAAAAAAACTCTGCAAGCCATTGCCTAGTAAATCTGCCACTGTGCTTTAGAAATTCAGGGTGAATGCCATCGAAGCCAGGGGCTTTTCCTATTTTCCTTTCATTCAGGGCTTTCGTAATTTCTTCGCTGTGGAAGGGGTTGGAATATTCTGTTTCAAGAGCACAGGTGGATTTTAGGGCTTTGAGGTCTTTTTTAACTTTAATTGTGTGTGAGCGGTTTTGGGGTGCTTTTGAGGTAGACACTATATGAGACGCCACTTGGTTTGGTGTTGGTTGGGCGGGCCGGTGGGTTACTGCTGCCGAGTTTTCGTAGCAAGGACCAGGCCTGTCTGCTTGACCTTTGAAAATCTAGGTTTTCCACTGTCTCAGTCCACATCTCGCGTCTAGCGGCGTTGATGCTGTGGAGCAGTTCATCTGCAATTTCCTGCTTACCATCCTCACAGAACTTTTCATACAGTTTTTCACTCTCCTCAGTCCAACCGGGTATATACTCTTTTCGGTAGCCCCTAGGAATTGCTGCTTTTGCTGCTGTTATTATTGCCCCCATCAGTCTCCTGTAGTTTACGCTCTTTGGTGGGATCCAGCCTAGGCATTTGTCGAGATTACTAGAGAAAACGGGCCAGTCAGCTTTCCTAAAGTTCCATCTGGGGCGTGGAAACGATCTTATGACGGGGATGCTGATGCCGATTTTTACCAGGACAGGACCGTGTTGGCTATGAGGGAAGTCGGACATGACCCTTCTCGTTGCTGGTAGTGGTTGGCCTTTATTGTCAGTGGTAACGAAACAGAGGTCGGGGTTATATTCCCTCTTCCACGCTGCAGATCGGAAAGTGCCTCTGTCCTTAGCGTCGAATAGTAGGTGGATGCCATGTTCCTCCGTCCATTCTACCAGAGACGTGCCATTTTTGTCATTGTCTGTATACTTCCACATCTCATGGTGGCTATTGAAATCTCCCACGTATATGGTTGGGTGTTCGTAGGGGTTAAGCACATAGGCAGGCCAGGTGGAGGCGGGTGGTTTGTAAACATTAACCATTGTTATATCGCCAATTTTTACTGTGACCTCATGGATATTATTCTTGGTGGAAGTGGAAAGCAGGAATGCGTTTTCTATGTTTGTGCGTACATATGTTGCCACGCCATAGACTCTATCATAGGTGGCGCCCAGAAGATCAAAGCCTGGAATTTTACCTCTCGAGTTTAGCTGGGCCTCATCCTCAGTGTGCGTTTCTTGAATCGCGACCAGGTCAACGTCGTTTTTCTCCAAAAACTTGTGCAGAACTTGGCATTTAGCTCTGCTTATGCCTTCTATATTAAAATGGCAAACTCGTATACTAGGTCCGAGTTCCTTCGTCAATTGGTCCTCATAAGGTCCGTTTATTGGTTGTGTCATCGTTTTGAGACTTATGTAATTTTTTTTTAATGCGCCTGTGATTTTTCTTGCCAGGAGATCCGAAGATTGTCTGGCGCCTGTTGTGTTAGTTCATTTAGCGTTACCCAGGGTGCACCGCGAGGAGGTGAACTAACTTTACAGGCAATTTGTAGGCACTAGCAGAGCCACACGATAAACAACAAATAATTATGGTGAACTAGATAAAAAAAAATATATTTACAATTCCTGCAATATATTAATTAAGTAAAAATGATGTTCTGATTTTTTTTTACAACAAATTCTGTATTTTTGTAAAGTGGATTAAACGAATTTAATACACTTTTCTTAAAATAATATTTAAATTAATTATAACAATCTTTCAGACAATAATAAAAACCTAATGATGTACAAAAGAGAATTAAAAACAAAAAAAATGTTCACAATATTTAAAATTTCAAAAATAGTTGGTTTTAGATAGAATTCTTGATAGCAAAAGATTAAAAAAAAAATACAAAATAAATGGACTTGCAACAAAAATAATAATTTGAAACCATCACAATAATTACATAATGTATATTCAGTAATGTATACGTTCAGATTCAACTTGGAGCAGGTACAAATTTAATGAAAATAATTTGTTACTTTTAAACTATTGAAAACACTTAGATCAAGCACATAATAACTGATAAGTTGATAAAATTAAACTCAATACTATGTAACCAATTGAAAACTTCATTGAGACGTCACTGTTACATCGATGATCCAAGAAACAGAAACACCAAGTAGTATTATCATAATAATTTCTGCTAAAAACACCAAGCAAGTCTTTATAACACTGAAATTTATCGTCGATATGGATGATGGTTATGGAACAGCACGTGCTAATCAACAATGGCTTCCCTCAAATAAATCCCACATGTGGTTATTTTAACTCGACACCAAAAATATCAACAACGAAGGTAAGATAGAATGGACAAGTTAAAAATCAAATGATT